>OZ023177.1:8819440-9419440 GCA_963678695.2 Diplodus puntazzo | reverse complement strand
CTGCATCCACAGTGGCACTTTGGCCCCTGCCAGCAGGCGACTGCAGACTGCTCTGTAGTGACAAGTCATTACCTCGGCTGGCGCTTTGTTAGCAAACAAGGAATCTGTTGCCGGAGCAATCTACTCATTACTTGTTAATCACTTGAATAGGAGGACCTGTTTGTGCAGACACACACACACGAGGCGAGCGGCTCAGGCACAAACACATTCGGCGGCAGGCGTGCTGGACTTTGTTTTTCTGCTAAGCACAGATGTTATTGTGTTCCTAATGGTGCTTGAAGTAATTACACCCTGTAATGTTACTCAGCGTCTACTCCTCTCCAGCAAGCCTCAGCATGGTGGCTCGGATGTACCATACACCAACCGTTCTCCCCCACACAAATGACTCCATTAGCCAGAATGCATCCACAGTCGCTTCTTATTGTGCAGGAATATGAGGCATGCCTAACTGGCTGCATACAGGGTCAGTGGGGGCAAACACACAAACAAATTATTAGTTATATGCAATTTAAGATGGCTGTGTGTGCGCATGTGTATGTGTGTGTGTGAGTGTGAGAAAGAGAGGCTGAAAGATCTGAAATAGGACTTTGTTTTGTTCAATCACGTTTTTGTCAGACATATTACAATTCCGTCATTGAAGTATTTGAAGTGTCTGATTGTCAAAGCACTTGAGGATTTGTGCTCTCAAAAAATGGAAAAAGAAGTGTGATTATTCAGGAGAAAAATAAGCCGCAACCTTGTTCTTTTCCAATATTACACTACCTACCACACCACCCATTTCAGCATTACTTTCGTTCACCTTTTACATTTGATTACTCTGCTGAATAGGCTTACCGCCTTTTCAGAGCTGAGTGCTTGACCTTAAATCAGCAGTGTAGTTAAAAAATCAATTCAAGTGTTGAAAATTATAAATGAAAACAACTTATCAAATGTATTTCATGGTGTTATTTAAAGCAGCTGCAGTGTTCATGCTCGTAGTTAATTCAATTAATTTAAGTACGTTAATTAAAGATTCAATATTTAGCCACAGTTGCTAAAAAGGTGCTTCCAGGCAGCTCATTCGCCTGGATAAAATGTTTTACCGTCAATTTTCTGAAAACCACTGAGACGTGATGTTCCTGGAAATCATCGGGTGTTTCGGGTCTTTCAACATCATACACCCTCCTCAGGGTAACCCAGCTACCTGGGGCTGATCAGACCCCAGCTTGTGTCTGTAGACTCCCTGTTGCATTGGTGGTACTGCAGGTGGCACTCCTGTTCCTCTCACCCTCGATGTCCAAACTGCTGCCAGTCCTGCGCCCTTGGACAGCTTCCTCTCATAGGCCTATACCAAGTGGTCTTCACATGGGACCGTTAGCTCATAACCCAAATACCAGTAAACGACTTACATTCTCGACAGGCTACGCTGTAGCCTACTTTATGTTTCATGCTTATGCTCACATGCTAACATGCTAAACTAAGGTGATAAGCATAGTACTGTAAAAATGTATTGTTAGCATCATCAGTGTGAGCATGTTAGCCCGGTGACATTAGCAATTAGTGCAAAGCACCGCTGTGCCTACAACTTCACAGAGCTGTTAGCATGGCTGTTGACGCTTGCTAACGTGAATTTTAATAGTTGACAATGTTGTGTCAAAGGGAAGTATTCAGACACAAAAAAACAAAGACATTTTAGGCCATCATTATTGACTGCTGATTAGCGAGTAGTCTGACTTGCGGGATGTTGATGCTTGTACTGTTTCAAAATCCATATTGCTGCTTGCTAATAGCACAAATATAAGCAGGCTAGCAGCTCTTAAATGTTATTTGCAGGATTTGTGCTATTCTAATGAAAGGGCTCGCTTCCCCATGTGCAAACCAAGTTTCCCGCGACACTATTTTGTAGAGGCTCCTTCGCTGCATTCTGGGTTAAACACTTCCCAAGACATTTGTGATTGATTTAGAAAGATGCAAACACCCCCCTCATGCAAACACCCCCCTCTATACCAAAACCTGGAGTAGCAGCTGCTGCAGGATAAGCTCAGAAGTGATTCTATTCCAGTCGCTTTCCACCATCTTCTTTCTAAGAAAAGATTTCAGTTTCTTTTGTTGCCTTTTTTTTCATCTGTAAGGCACATTTGGGAAATAATGATGTCTCTTATTTCCATGCATGAATCATCAAATCAAACTTTGACTCATAATGTGGAGACAGTTTTAAAGCTTTCAGTTGGTGTTGCGAGCACAGTCAAAGTAAATCTGATCACGTCACCCCCACACAGTCCTGATGATTGATACTGAGATTAGCCGAGCTTTCCTTGTTAAACTGTGTGTGTTGTAAAGCTTTGACCTCGATCATTGCTTATTCAGTCACAACTATTTAGCGTTATAAACTGTAGGCGAGATTTGAAACCAACTTTTCCATTGCTTATGTAAACTGAGGGACTCATGCTGAGTCACCTTTCATGGCTTCTTCTCCTCTCCTCTGTCTCTCGGCCTGTGTCGAGGCGAGATGCAGCACAATCCAATATTAATGCACCTCAGTCAGTGTGACTGAAGTGACTGCCGCTGTAAGGCAGTTTGCCCTCTAGAAGATTCTAACTGATACCTCCTCTCTCCGGTCTCCAATCACCCTTACGACCCGAGTCTCCAAACCCCCTAAGGGCTATTTGGTTTAAGTCATTTTCTGCTGTGTCTATGCCTCTCCTGCTCCCTCGCTGCTGCTGCTTCTTCTTCCTCTTCTTTATCCATTAGATGTCACCAACTTGTTTTCTGTTTATGACTGCGGATGATTGAGGCGCCCTGCTCCAGTGTCAGCTCTGCTCCGGGGGGGAACGCAGCAGGACATGGGCAAACAAAAACTGTCACCTCCTAAGAGGGGTTCAGCAGACATTTGGAGATGGGTGTGAAACTCCGAGTGTGTGATTCTCAGCGTGTGTGTGTGTGTGGGTATGCTCAGCCCTCTCCCTGGGGGTAGACATCTTATCTCGGCGGTGGCGGGGAGAAAAACAGGCCAATATGTCGGTGCAAAGATGTGCCGCAGGTAAAAACGGATACGAGACCTTCTGATTTACCCGCAGTGACAAGACCATAGGCCGTCTCACTTTACTGTGCAAGCAGCCATCGCTGGGAGACGTGGAGGAGTGATGGAGGAGGGACAGGCGTCCAGTAGTATGATTCTAGTGTGTCAGGAGTTACCATGTCATGTTTGTCTGTGGCAGTGTGAGAAACTGGGCAGTTGAAGAGTGTGTGTGTGTTGAAGCCTCACGAGATCCAGCATCTCAAACCTGGAGTGTGTGTCGAAATCTCCACAATCAACAACACACCAGAGCTCTTGTCACGTCATTGGTTGTCAGCAGCACACCGTTTCCCTGCCAGTGTGATTATGAATCATGGGAAATAGTACAATTTGCATAATCTACACAAGCCTCACAGTTCTTTATGACTTTGACTCCAAGAAGTGTCGAATCCAAGGTCCAGAGCGTGTGTTGTAAAGCTGTGCATTGTGGGAACTGGCTGTCTCGCCTCCCTGCCTGAGTACATACTGTAAAGTGCTGATACCAACAATCAATGGCACTGCTTAGCCATGCCATGCAGAGGTAGAAAAGAGTGTGACATATTGTAGTAAGGAGTTCTATGAGCTACAGCGGTGGACTCTGAAAGAGCAACCTAAAGGGAACTTTATCATATTTTGTCCACTGGAAGGGCACCACTAGTCCAGTCTGCCAGAGCGCCAGCGTCTCAGACCAAAACAAATGTGCCGTTGTTCAATCGATAAGGTTTGAAAGTAAATAAATAATTAAATAAAGAGCGCTGCGTCTGAATCCCAACTGCTCCCTCACATCAAGCTCACATTAAAATGGAAAACTAGGCGGTTCTGATCAAATATAAATCTAAATTCTGTAACTCCATGGGCTATCTCTCAAAATCCTGAGAAAATCAAATCTTGTCAGAACCAGATTTTAGTTTACTGTTCAGCTGTAACACGAGAATGGTTCTGAGCCAGCTGCCATGTTGAAAACAGACGGGGAGGGGAAAGGGACTCTGCTATATCTTTACACAACAAATATTTGTTTTGCTGCTACATTAATATTCGAAACATCATGTATTTCACCCGAAGTATTCTATATCCTGGAATCACTGACGTGAAATATGCCTTCGAGTGTGGTTGATAGTCATGTAAATCTCTGGAGAAACCCAGTGCCTTCACTGTAAAGGCTGGAATATGCTCGAAACAAACTGGCAGAGGCGAAGGTGTTTTCGGCTGTTCAGAATGGCCTCACTCAGTGGAGAGGTGAAGCCTGTCAGAGAGGGGCGACCGGGTTAATGGAGCACACTTTCGGACAGTCTCTCCTCAAAGGCATTCATGCTGTTGCACATGATTGTACAGATGAAAAGTGACAGAAGTCCCTGTGTGAAGAATGAAAAGACGGCGCTTGATAGAGACGTTCAAATCTCTCTCAACTTTTCACACTCGGCCAATCGATGCGCGCAATGTGTGTGTGTGTGTGTGTGTGTGTGTGTGTGTGTGTGTGTGTGTGTGTGTGTGTGTGTGATTGTCTGTTGCAAATATTGTCAGATCTATCCCAATTCTGCTGTCTGAAAATTGAGGGCCAAGGGGGTTTCATACACTTTGACAGCTCAAGTGCTTTTGTTTGAAGCGCACGGACAACTTAACTCTTCAGTCACATGTTGAGAATGAAAGAATGACGTGTTCAGTTGTGCTTCCTGAACAACAGTTGCAATTTCAGCTGCCAAACAGCAGTGTATTGTCTTGGCGACCTGCTACAGTGATGGCCACTCCGACTATCCATCCTGCTTCTAGCTCTTCTTGAGTTATGGCAAATTCTGTTTATAAGATCGACTTTGATAGAATATTCCAGCCCAGCCACCAAAAATAGAATGTTGACAGTTGACTTTCTGCAAACCACAGATACATTCCAATTTGTAAGTGCTATAGGCTATGCACCATCTTGACATTTATACAAAACATGTCGTGTCCAGTTCACATTACAAGTATATGACCTGATCGCACATGAGTTACAGGCAAGAAGGTTGCCGAGGCTGAGTTTCAACATTTGTAAGGGTCAGGGTTTGTTATGAGAGGTCAGGACATATCCAGCTATGTTTTGTGACAACCAGAGCAGGTATTTTAAGTCAAACACAATCTTTTCCTAACCCTAGCCAAGTAGAATTTTCTAAACCTAAACCTAATCAGACCATGAGCATGGACTGGACACAACACAAGACAAAAACATAGACATAAAAAAGTGGAAGTTCATAAACTCATTTAAACTCGTCAGGGTGTATGTAAAACAGCGGCAACAGGGGTTTACGTAGTCGGCATCGCCATATCAAAAGTTTGACATACGACATTTATCGATGTGATAAACACATCCACGTCACTGTAGTCCTGTGCTCTGTCGGCCCGGAACACAATCTGTCCGTCGAATGCAAAAGCTTCATCTAAGATGTTGGAGACCGGCCTCTGTAAAGATGTGGGCACGACAGTCTCTATTTTGCCATTATTTAGCCAGATTTGTCCATTCCCTTCTCCTGCAACCAGACACAAGCCAGGAGCAGCCTTTAAACCAAACTCGATTAGCACATCTCTTTCCGACTGTCTTCTTCCCTGGGGCGGTCAAGCTGGTAGAAAGATGCTGCGGGCAACAATTGTCTTAAAGTCTGCTGCTCTTAATGAAAAAACAAAAAAACAAAACGCTTTCTTCTCCCGTGCTGAAGAAAGAATTTCTGCCATTATTGTTCCAGAAACAAAGCTGATAAAGCACAGCATTGTCGTAACATAAACTGAAGATTGGACCTGAAGAAACGTAAGTTTGCAACGTAGGAAACATAAAGTTTCATTAGCAACATGTCTGTGGTTTGCAGAAACATATTGCCAACATTTATTCTGGTAAATGGGTTTAATGTCTGTATCTCTGTACTGACTGTGGAACAACTAGCCAACATTTAGCCAAACAAAAAAACAGATGCTACATGAACACTCGCTCTCTTAACTGCTGGGCTGTTTCCATCTATGCTTCATCCTCCCAGAGCATCTTATTTCTTACAAGTGGCCATTGACAGCAAAATTGTGCATCTCAAAGGAAGGGGATCGGCGCCGAGCATCACTTTAGCTCCCTGAGCTGCATTCAAGCCCCTCAATTGGTGTTCATAACGGTGACAACGTCAAACTGCCACCCATGCAGAATGTAAGGAAACAAGTATTAGACTTCATTTGCATTTCCTATAAACTCACTCATCCCCCGGTGCTCTCACAAATGCATCTTTTTGAGAGTGTGAGATGCACCCTGCCTTCCCTGAACTCTCTGGGAACATGGAGCGATAGCAGGTCCTCCAGTGCCCCCATCAGGATCTTCCCTGCACCTCCACTCCACCTCTCTGCATCTCTTTCATCTTCAATAGATCACGATCCTCTAAATTTTACTCCTTCCCTGCCACAACAACAACTCTCTCCTCCTCCTCCTCCCCCTCTCTTCCTTTCCAACCGAGGAAAGCCCCGAGTATTGCCATCAGCAGACGAAGCCATTAAGGAACGGCAAACAGACCTGCCGGGTCTGCAAACAGTGGTGTACGTACAGGTGGTGCAGAGCCAATAGACAGGAATCATTACACTGTTCCGCTCACATTGCTGCTGCTCCTCTGGGACTCGGCACACCCACAGATACGCGCCCAAATACATGTTTAAATCCCATATGGCGCCGAGGTACACGGAAAAAAAAAAACATAAATATGTCAATGCATGCGCACAGGAAGTTAGAATCCGTCGGTTAGAATTATCACCGCTTCGTCTCAGCTCACGGGAAAGAGGACAGCGAGAGGGGGGAAAAGAGGGAAAAGATGGGGAAGCCGAGAGAGAAGCTGTGACAAACCTAAATCTCCACTTGTTATTGTACCTGAGGCCAGAGAGTCAGCTCGCTCCGCAGCCTGGCTAATGGTGCGACCACTCGCCGGCATATTTCACCGGACACATTTACATTTGCTGCCGCTCTGACCTAGTCATAGCACATCTCTCCCTCATTTGTCCCCTACGTCTGGGCGCAAGTGTGTGTGTGTGTGTGTGCAGCAAGAATAATGACTGCATTGATCAGAGACGTCCCCAATGGGTGGTCTTGTTCCGTCAAGGCTGAGAGAAAACGGGAGGGAGAGAAGGGGAGAAAGAAAAAAAAAAGAGAGCAGGGCCAGAACGGGGTGCCCTCTGCTGCTACCCGCCTCATCGCATTAGCCAATCAAATATCCATCTTGGCTGTCGCCCTCCTGCTCCACACACACTATCAAAAACTAATCTGCCACCGCGTTTTTATCGCCCGTCACTTCTCTGGTCCCCCCCCTCCGCCACCTTCCTTCATCATCCAACTTTTCAGATCTCGGGGCTGATTTACAAACCTGCAAGCCGCCGTTTTTGGTAAGTCGAGGCAACAAATTAAAAGGGGGGGGGAAGCAGAGTATATGAGTGGAGAATGCAGATGCTTCCATACGGGGCAGGAGGGGTCGCTGAGTGATGTGAATCATCCAGCAGTGGCCTTCACAGTCGCCACATCTCAACCATATATGGGAGACTTCAGATTGATGGGTTAAAAGCACTCTCCAGCACCATCATCAAAATGCCAGAGGAGGGAAATTGGTTGGCAGAACGGTGTCCATCCGCTGTGTCATTCATGCTCTCATTACCGCCGCAACTCGCTGTATTCCCATCCCGCTCAGTCCGACCTCTCCAGACTTCAACCGGTCTAAAATGCTGCAGCAAGACTGCTCACAAAATCAAATGGAAGAAGAGGCCACGTAACAGCAATTTTAAGAATTGATTTGACAATTTTAATGATTACTGGTAAAACATCTGTTTGGAGTTGGCCCTGGATTATATCACTCATTTACTGACCCTCTTTACGAGCCTGAAAGCAGCTTGAGATCCTCCGGCAGAGGTCTGTTAGTAGATCCTCGGTCAAGGCTAATGAAAACCAGAGGAGACTGAAGCCTGTGGGATCGGGGCTCTGCATCTCTGGAATGGCTGGCTGTTGCTTCTCTTAGATTAAATATTAATTGTCACGTCACAGCACTCTGGATTGAGCCATAACAGAAGTTGGTGTCTTGAAAACTTGGAGCATTCACAGTAGAAAGATTAACCTGTGGGAGGGAAAGGCATTTAAAATTGAATTCTTGGGCAAAGTCACCAGACTTTACAAGCTTTTTACATGCAGATTTTATGAACTGGTGACCACTGACAGGGAGATTTCGGCTCCGTCTTCATTCATTCAGATAGGAGCCTGGTCTAGTTGGCCCGAAATAACTGCACGGAGCATTGCCAAGATGCCTGTCAAGCAGTAAAAACTGTCTAAAAAGGGACTCTGTTTAAACTGCGTTTTAAACGGTAAATGAACTTTCATTTATACAGCGCTGTTCTGGTCATTCACCCACTAAGCACTTTAACACGTGCCACATTCAGACACTCAAACACCGATGGAACAGCCATCAGGAGCAATATGGGGTCCAGTATCTTGCCCATGCATGACAGCGTGTAGTTGGGGCTCCTTATCAAGCTTCAGATGTAGCGGAGTTGTTAGCAGGTCCGAAGAGACATTTCCCCTCAAAACTTCTCATTTCTTTTATTTATGACAAATGATCAAACATTTTCCAAAAATAAAAACTAGAGAAGCTCCAACAAATGGAACATTGTTTTTTTTCCTTCTATCCAACCGTTTTCATTATCTAAAGATCGCACCAATGTTTATCTTCTGACCCTTTGGAGGGGCTGGACTAATAGGTTGGGAACATGCTACAGTAACTTTCTATAAAATAGAGCTGCAGCAATTTTTTTCTTTTAAAAAACAGAACAGGCTTATTTATTTAGTCTATCAAAGATTAGAAATTATGAGTTCCCAAGGTGAAATCTCCAAACTGGCAATTTTGTCTAACGAACAGTCAAAACCAAAAGATTTAATGTCATAATGACAAAGACAAGTAGCAAACCCTCCTACTGAAGGAGGAGGAACCAGCAAACATTTGACACGATGACTTGAAAAATGACTGTAATGATTAACTGATTATCAAAACAGTTCAGCTAATCAGTTAATCGTTGCAGCTGTCATTAAAATAAGTGGTTAAAACTAGCTCCACCCCCAGCAGTGAAGCATTGCTTAAACACTGATGATGACAGTATCAGCAACGTGATAATGTCACATTTACCAATAAGTCAGTTGAACATTGGGCATTTTACTGTAAACCGAGATGAGATTGATTATTTAAGTTGGAGTATTTTTTACATCGTATCTGTACTTTTACTTGAGCGTAAGTTCTGAATACTTACTCGACCACTGCTATCCGCGGATTAAACCCGCTGCTGAATTGCAACTGTAGTAAAACCCCGGCTTCAAGCTTAAATCCGTCTGAACGCTGCGGCCTGCTTCTCCTCTTTCTTTTCTTTTGCTGACATTGAAGAAAAAAGTTTAAATATCTGACTGTAGACAGTTTCAATTATTTTCACAAAATAAGAGAGCGATTATGAGGACTCATGACAGGCAGAAATGGACGGAGAGAGAAGTCGATCAGATGGAGGGTTTTCTTTTTTTGCAGTGTTGGGAGCAGGGATCGAGGCAGGCTGGTGCTTTCAGAACATTTCCGTGGTGTGAAAGTGATCACATAGGTGAAGAAGTACGAAGACATTCAGCTCCTTTGTAATGCGGTGCAATTGATCTGGCAGCCTGAATGTGTTGACGAGCAGTGGAAGTTGCAAAAGATTTGACGTTTTCTTTATGACACACAGTTCTCGGCGTGTCTCACAATACGTATGCGGCCCGCCGACGTCTCCCTTCTCGCAATGCTCTGAAATATAAAGCCGTACATGGAGGAGTTTGGCATCGCTCTTATCGTTGGAAAAAATAAAAAAAAAAGAAAGAAAGACAGCTCCAGAGTTCCATTAAGAATTCTTCTAAATTTACAGTGAGAGCAAACCGCCACAGCTTGCTGCCCACAGAAACAAGGCAATCACTCACCTCAGCCCCTCTACACAGCCAGACAGCATCCACACACACACACACTGAGATTCAAAGACGAATTTTCCCACACACATGCAGACAGATCCAGGCGTATACACACACACGTACACACACAGGGGAGACCAGGGGAGAGTGCAGATGATAGTGCTGATGATTTCTTGTTGCTGACAGTTGGTTTCTCCTCTAAGTCCCGTGTGTGTGTGTGTGTGTGTGTGTGTGTAGGCGGATAAGGATACGTCATGGAAAAGGTTACGTCAGGTGCCAATGCAAACAAGGAGGTGCAGGATGTGGCCGCAAACCACCAGCCAATCTACAGTCGACTTCACCTCGGAGACACACACACACACACAGACACACATACACACACGACGCATAGAAACGACAGCACACAGATAAATCTACATGCAGAGGGAGGTCGTAAAAACACACACACACACACACACACAGAGACAGACTCCTTTCCCTCGCATCATGCATTCACATCAGCTCTTGACGGGCTCACACACACTCCTTTTGGGCCGTTTAAAGGACTTTGCTTTTTTAGTGCCGATGACATTCAGAAATATTGGATGTTCTTTGGTTCTAATCTCTTCCTCTGCGCTCCCCCTGAAGGAGCAACGTGGGTCATTAAAAGTCAGGGCGTATGGCGCAGCGCCTGCGGGAGACGTGGAAGGACCCCCGTCTCCACCTCGTCGTCAGCCGCACGTTTCCTGTATTTGTGAAGAGAAGCTTCAAGGAACCGGGGGGGGAAGATAAAGGCGAACGGGAGAAAGGCAAGCGATGATTGAGATGCAAAAAGACAACGGTTTCGGAATCCCATGAAAACCAGATTTGATCACAAGTAGACACAAAAACAAAGCTCGCGCAGCCAATAAATCCCCGGAGAGTTTTGCCGATGTCTCACAGGCATGCATGAACATTAAACGGCCTCCTGTAAATCAAACAGTGGTGTGTTAGCGAGCACCGAAACAGAATCGGATTTGGAAAGGACAGATAATAAATTGACTCCGTTCTCACGGCCGATGCCAAAAAGCTTTTTCCTCCCCGCATGAAAAACATACAGCGAGCGTGCCGCACGGTTAAAATGTCGGCGAGGCCCTAATGGCTTCGATTTTTCTCCTTCCCCCTCTTCCTGCACACACGCATGCAAATGAACACGCGCTGTCAATAAGGGGCAATAATGACGAGGAAGAGAGTTATTGCGTCGGTTTGATCTCATTTCAAGCGCACTCGCACATTTCTCCTCTGCCGACGTGAAGGATTGAGTGTCCACACTTGGATTTGCATGTGCGTGTCCATAGTTTGACATTCGCTGCAGAAAGGTGGGGGAGATGAAATGAGGACAGAAAAAGACGGACAGAAAGTGTGTGTTTTTTGTGTGGTTTTTTCGCCCCTTCAGACGCAGCCTTGGATGGCAATGCAACAGGGAGAGGGGAAAAAAAAAGAGTGAAAGCAACAGACGTGAAGAGAGGCAGAGAGAGGTGATACAGGTGAGAGAGAAAATCAACCAGCTCTCACACTGAGACAATCAATAAGCTCTCTCCTCAGTCTATTTCCTATGGGCTGGCCTGGATAATAGCATTGTGCCAAAGCCGCCTGTGTGTAGCCTGGGAATAGGCTCAGGGTTATGTGATAGTAAAGTATGAAGCCAGCTTTGCTGTGGGAGTCACACTAATTGTTACCTTTGTCATAAAGAGGCCAAAGGAATCACCCGGAGAGGTGGCTGTGGAGATACAGGCAGTCGGGGGAGTTTAGCTACAGGCAGATGAGGGAAAAGATGCGATTACTCATGCAGGTTTTTTTTTTTTGTTGAATGTTTTCAGTTTTACCAGTTGTTTTCAGTAGAAAAAAACACTATTTGGTATTTTTGTAGTTTGTTCATTTGGGTTCAAACTCTGGGACTAGAAACAAAGCAGGGCTTGAATGTGATCATCATGTTTTGGAGGTAGTCGATGCTAACTATCACATGCCAGCACGAAAAGTGCAAAAACCTGAAAAAACATTTTTAAGTTATAAAATGTACTTAATTAAAGCTGGATTGATCAATGTTTAGAATGCATCAAAAATGACATTGTAGCCTATGCGAAAACGTGTCATTCATGGTGACAAACCCACAGGAAGTTAGCGCATACTTAGTTCCTCTTAGTTCTAAAGCGTTTACATTTTCCAGCTCTTCCTTTTCATTTGATGTTCCGTAAACTTTACACTTTGGTTTGGTTTCACTGCTCTCCTGATAAAACTAAATTTGCTACCAGCACAAGCACAAAACACCAGGAAATGTTAGCAACTCGCTCGTGAACATAGTGTAGCATTTAGCCAAGAGACGCTACAAGCGATGACACAAACCGCTTAAAGCTTTTTGAATGGAAAAGTCTGTTACGCAACAGATGTTGGTTGACACATATTCCTCCCCTAACTCCCAGAAACCAATCGTCTGCTTCATGGCTGAGACGTAACAGTGAATGCGACTGTTTCGGCAGATTCAGTGTGGGTGCCAATGGACCTCAAATAACCATAAAAGAGGAGGCTACCCTTATGCACAGGATTGCAAATAAAAGTGAGTTCATTTAAACATTATATTGAGTCAGACATTAAACTCACAAATGTTCAAGTGCTCTGGTGGAATGAGCTGACTGAAACCTGTGGAAAATAGCTTTTCAGCCCTTATTTAAGGTCAAAATCATTAAACATGTGTTGTGTTTTTTTGGGTTTTTTTCCCCTCAGATTTGATTGCAGGTTTTATGTCCTGGCTGACCATTACAGGGAAGTCAAGGCTCTTATTTAGCTCACTGATTTAGATAAGGGCATCGTCTGCTAGCCAAAAATAAGTGTCTGGGGTTGTGGCCAAGGTGGCAGCTGAGTGGCGAGACTAGCTTTAAAAGACTTGATGATTTAGCAGCTAGAGACTCATATATTTCTCTCAAGAGCCAGTGGTAACCAACGTGGAACTAAAATGACACCGAATGTTGGACTTGTTTTGACAAGGTGGCCAGAAAAACATGACACCAAATGAACGCTAATGTAGCTCCCTGTCAGTTTGGTGTGTAAGGCACTTATTTGCTAGCACGTTTGCCAAACTCTTGCCTAACAACCATTGACATCTGGCCCCACCTAGCCCTAGCAACCAACATGGAGGCCAGTTAAGTCAACTAGAGTTAGCATGAAATGCAAGTGCACACCGCTGAAGTTTTGTTGGTGGTGTAGCTTTTTGAATCCTAGCAAGGCGCTTGTTGTTTAATGCTAGCCTTTTGTTATCTTAGCTAATGCTAATAGCAAGTGCTACACTAGGTACTTCTTTATCTGAGAAAATGGATGGTCAACTGAAGGTAGAAGCTTTCAGAAATACCGCTTTTGGAACTTTTTTAACAAAGCTAACATAACAATGGCTAGTGAGGCAGTAACGCTAGAACTTTGGCTCCCAGTGCAACTGTCTTTCATAGTACATGAGAGTAATTTAAAGATGTTTCAGACTCTTTTCCTCCCCACCATTACTATTTGTTAATGCAACAGACCCTTCTCAACAAGGGGAATGATTAAAAACTCATCTTACAGTTTCCATGCATCATGCGCCTGCCTGTCCCTCTGAATCTCCACCTGGAGCAGGAAATAAAACCCAGTGTGGCACATGGGGGATGACGAGGGTGGAATTTCCACTCCGGTGCAGGTGAACCCAACGATTCATTAAAAAGAACGAGCAAGTCAGCAGGAGCGTTGTGGTGAGGAGGGATACTTGGGCAGGTGGGGAGAGGACGGGTGGGGGTGAGGCGGAGAAGAGAAAGAGAGCTGTACGGAGTGCAAGTTTCGATCCATATGGTCAGCCAGTTGGTTGGTGGGCCAGTATTCGGGTCTAAGTGATCCCGAGCTTCACCACGCATGACCGCAAAAATCATCACACACACACACACACACACACACGAACACAACCTGACTGTACGCTCTCTGGAAAGGCAGATGCGAACGTTGTAGGGTGTGAGTGTGTGGTGTTGGAAAGGGGCACCAGATGTCCACTTTCCACTCCTGTGGCCATTGTCACTAACATGCTCCGGTATCACGGGAGGGGACGGGAGGCCAAATGGCAGACACAGAAACCAGACACTGAAACCTGGCTTTGGAGGCTGACAAGGGGGTGCTGGCCGCATCTGCCTGGCAAGCGACCCAGATAAACACCTCACGCCATAGCGACCCCAAACTATTTCATAATATTTGAAAAGGGCCAAACAGGAGTCAGACTCCATCGCTTGCTTCATATTTACCATACAGAAGTAGGAGTCCTCTGATCTATCTGCAAAAAAGCACATTTCCTCAAATGGGGCAGCTGGAAGATCGGGTCGTTTACTGATCACACGGTTGGCGGGTCGATCTCTTTCCTCTGCCTGACCCTGGGTTGCTCCTCAGCCACTGGAGATGCAGGTCAGTGTAGGTTGCGTCAGGGGGGGCCATTGAGATGGAAACGGAAGAAGAAAGATGCAGCAAATACGCAACCGATTTCTTCGTTGAAAACTGCCCTCCTGATACACGAGGGTCAGTATTGTCTTATTCAAATAGAAAGGATTAGCATTGGACTGTAACTGATTTCTCAGAAGGCTTAATTGCCTTCTCTTGGTCCCAGAAGAGTGGTAAACACTCCCACGCAATGTGTATTAAAATAGTGATAATGATATACCGCTGCCCAGCAACAAGTGCAACTCCAGACATTAAGAAGCTTTCGGTTAATATTGCTTTTGGCAGAGGTGGTGAAAAGCTCACGAGGCTGCTCATTGTTAAAAGTCTAGAAAGAAAAAAAAAGAAAGAAAGAAGCGAGTATCACCAGCCTTGTTTTCTGCTACGAAATGCACATGTTCGCGCTTCCTTGATTGTGACTAATAGTATTTTGACAGAGCACCCAGCTGGTGTATATGCAGAATGGAGGAGCGCATCTGCTATCCTTCTCAACTTCAGCCTGACCTCTCTAAGGGGAGCTGACACACAAGCACACACACGCGCGCACACACATGCAAACACACATCGCAGGAGGCCGCCATCCCACGCAGGGTAGCTGAGCGAGCGAGCTAACAGCCTGTGACCACGCTGTAATTATGAGCCGTTTTCTAATTATGAGCCACTTTGGTGGTTCTGCCTCGACCACTGAAACTTTTTATTTTTCTATTTGAAATTTTATAGCCTGCAGGACCAATGACAAACAACTTCAGATGAAGGGGGAGAGGAGAAATGTACGGTGGCCCATGAAAGTCAAAACACGTTTCAGATGACTAAAGAAAATACGACATTTCACAAAGCATTATATATTTAACAAGACAACATTTAACAAAAACGTGCTTACGTTTCGCAAAACACGATGACATTTCACAACCAAAATGACATCTCACAACACACAACAGCATTCCCCAAATCACAATGACGTTTCACAAAAGACATTTCATAAAGCACAATAATTCACAAAAAGACGGCACAATTGAAATGTCTTTGTTTCCTGAGGTATCGTTGCGTTTTGACCCTTTAGGGCCACCGAAGTTCAGAAATCAGTTTGCAGCGTAAACAGAGTAAACGGACGAGAGAGAGAACCGGCCGTCCCTCAGCTGCAGTCTTCCCAGCAGGGCTTCTCCGCTGAGCAAAGTGGCGGCGAGCTGCCTGTAAAACAGAATCATTACACCGTTAACCCCCAATCCGTCTTCATTTGGCCGCGCTGTAAGAAACTATATAAAGTAAAGAAGCCATGGAGCTTCTCGAAGTTGACTGTGGAAATAGGGTGGAGCGAGGGCTACCACCACTAAACCCCCCCCCCCCACCTACCAGCTCGAGTCTGGGCACGGCCAGCCTCTCTCTCCCACCCTCTCTCCCCTCTCTTCTGTGGATCTGTGGTTGGGTGCAGCAATGAGAGGTGACTTGTGGCCGATTGTGATTTATGTGGCGGTGGGTTCGGGGCGCGCAGGACGTGGGCCGGTGGAGGGGGGAGAAGATGGATCCGAGGCGTGACCGGAGGAGACAATCTGATTACAGCCTTCTACCTCCTTTCATCTTCATCTTCAAGACTCGCCGGTTCACTCGCTCTCCTTCGCCCACGTCGTGTCGCTATGGTAACCTGAAACCTGGTAAGAGGCCAAGAGTTGGGGGGGAAAAGGACCTGATGGCCGGCGCAGAGATGGACACACGCTGAGGGTGTGTTTATGAATCCCGTCCTCGCCGCAGGGAAACTCAAGAAGAGACTCGAGAGGTTTTTGATCCGTCATGTTGACAAAGCTTATTTGAATTTGACAGAGTCGAGGGTTGTAGTCAGAGTTACAGTTAGATCGCTAGTCCACACCATAAAGAACTCCCCTAAAGACCATCAGATCCCCTAGTTTTAATTAAGGCGACAATATGATAGGATGGTTTCACATTTCCACAGGAGACAGATTCACTGCTTTCATCTTCTGTTGTTTACTGATACATTTCACTCTGAGTTTTTTGACTTGGTCTGCTTTCAGTGCTTACACTTCACTGACACTTGAAACACTTTAAGGTCTCAGATCTATAGCTTCGGAGGAAAAAAAAAAGGTAGAAACTCTGCTCTTCAGTCACAATTTTTTTTAGTGGTAGTACACAAGTTACTGCAACTGCTTTGAGTTCTTAAACTTCGGCACTTCACACTTTAACTGGTTTCTTGTTCAAGCTTAAGCACTTGAAGTGGCATAAACGTCTTTTCGGACCACCTCAACTGATCTTTTTGGCGCTATTTAAAAACTTCAAGCGACACTTTTTTCTTCTTTCAGACGTTGACTTTCATCTGGATCTTCGGCTCATTTTGGGAGTTTTTGCATGTTGAAAATTTAATTGCCTTCATCCCCTCTCTTTTCATTCCCTCAACCGTACATTTTTCAATCTAACTCGGTTCTACTCGTTACATTTCAGCCAGCCCGGTCTCATTCCTAGGTCACCGATGATCTTTTCCCTCGACCAAACCAACCCAAATGTAGTTTGGTTTGTTTTCACAATGTTAATCGTGGCAGGGAGGCTTTGCACGTTGCAAACAGATGCTTAAAGTTCATTTGTAGTCAGCCCTCTGTCCGCACTCTGCGTCATTTCGTCCGTATTTGTGCATTTGTTTTCTGAAAGCTTATGAATCCGGAGGAAGTACCATCCGATAGTTTAGTTGATAGCCGATAGTTCAAGCCAGACGATTATACTGTAGGGCAATCACAGGCATCTGAAAGTAATTACCCTTCAGCGGACACTTACACCATCTTTCAGCCTTAAACACTTAAACTGGCATTACTTTATTTTAGGACCTCCACTTCCAGCTCATCTTTCATGAAGACTTCAGCTCATATCACAACTCCTTTCAGTGCTTGAACCTCAACTGAATCTCAAGCATGTTAGTTTGAAGTTAAGGGCCCATGTCCACACAACATTTCTCTGTGGCAGAAAACTGCTGGCAGTCTTCTAGTGATGAGGGTCGAAGCGTTTGTGCCGCGTGACAAGAGAACACCGCTCACTGGTTCTGATTGACATTAGCTAATGCTATGGTAACAAAGGGCTGGCTGCACAGCTAACGACAACCCCTACAATGTGTACACAACACTCAGCATCGTTCACTGCATGGCAGAGACGCTTCGGCAAATTTACTTTTCTGTCCCTGTTACGACAGTTTCTGTCTGATGGCGCTCAGGATAAACAGACGCGAACAGCTTAGCTTCCATTTTGCTCGTTACCAGGGTGACAGGTGACGAGTCTCGTCTGGTCCAACACGTAATCAGTTGTCAGTACAGAGATCGGAGTCACTCAGGTGCAGCATCTCAAGTCGCAGGTAGAAAACATCATTTGGACACGGGCACTTCCTCAGACGCTTCAACTCCTTTCATTCAAAAGGAGTCCACTCACTTTTCTTAAGAAAATGCAGCATTTTGTAGTGAAAATTGACTCTCTGAATGTAGTAAGGCCAAGAAGAATCATTTTCGTCAAACATAATTGCAGTTATGATGATAACAGTTTGACGTTTAGTTCTAAAGACATTTTAAAACAACTCTTCGCTGCCTTTGAAAGAATCAGATGTTTGAACAGGAACAAAAGGACATAAAGAAAAACGTTTCCACTTTTATTCAAATATATTTCATAAATCCTTGAACCAATTGAGAAAATCACTACCACTACAAGTAGTTGTAACTAGTGCAAATGCGCGCGCGCACACACACGAACACACACAGAGCGAGTATTTATTCCCATGTACATCTGTAGCTGACTGAGCCCTGCTGTGTTCTAAGACTGCCCCCAAGTGGTCAGATGTGGCAGTGGCGGTGCAACTTTCCTCATTTCTGCACTGATCTCCAAATAACAAAAAGGTGATATTCACAGTAATGAAAATCCTAACGTATCAGTAAGAATTATTTTCATGTCAAAAATCACATTCCTGGTGACAGTTGGGGGACAGAACAGATGAGAAAGCGCAAGTTGTTTGGAATTATTCAAATGTTGGCAGTCACTTCCCAACACCCATATTTACATTGGCGCAGACAGATGCCTCACACAGGCGTAATGATGACGGTAAGCAGTTCTAAGTGAGCGGCCTGCTCTTCACTAAATCATAACGCAGACCTAAGTGTGAGCGGTTGATTGTCTCACTTGCCGCCCAGAGGGAGCGGTGAAATGTTAGTCTTCTCGGATTAGATCGTTTATCACCATCATCAGTACAGTGTGGTTTACAGCGCTGCAGAGAGGTGCGAAAATAGCTGACCACGGCGCGCAATCTCCTCCTGACTAAGGCTTTGTGGGAGACACAAAAGTGCACCAAAAAAAAAAAAAAAACAGCTCGAAGGTGCTGGGTGTTGCAGTTTTGATATCAATAAATCATTATGGCTATAATTTGAGACATTACGGGCACTTTTAGAATGAAAGTTACAAAGTGCTCCGCGATCGAAGCAGGTGAGAGGCTGACAAAGGTGAGAATAAATGAAACAGAATGAGCTTTGAAGGGAGGAATTTGTCATTAAAAAAGACAAAGGGGGAGAAAAATAAGAACGAAAAGCACGACCTAGCGTGAGGCTCCGAGAAGGCTTGAAGATTATCTTGACGGAAATTTTAGGCCCGTGTCCAAATTGACTTGTTGGTTACCAGAAGCAGGGCCTTATCTGCATACCGAGCAGACAGAGGGCAGGTTGGGAGAACACTCTGGACTGCACATTAGCACGCCACTTACGTAGACAAGCACGGACAACAGAATTACCTTGAGTTATGTTTAATTATGTGACTCGAGGAGGCGCTCGCTCGGCCCGTACGGCACTAGCTCTCGGGGCTGACCAGTTTTCTTTCACCAAGTGTCCGGAGGCGGCTTTAACGCAAACATCCTTGAGTAAATCTCTTTTGTTGAAAGGCTTGAACACAGAGGATCCAGGGACATGAGAAGAAGATAGAGATTGCCCTTGTAAACAAGTCAAGAATCTATAGAATTCTTGAGGGAGGAAGAAGAGCTGCTGATAAATTACACCTTATTGTCACAGTCCCAGTGCAACAAAATACAGTAATGTCTTTTTGGAGACTGTGGGCAGGAAGAAAGCTGCTACCTCTCAGGGACAAAGTGGAGCAAGACCTTCCTGACCCGACTGGTGACTACCTGAGAAGAGCGGTAAGGTCTTTTTCCTTCAGCATGAGAAATGTGGTTAAAAAAAATAAATAAATTCCACTTCAGTCAGTTTCCTGTTGTAACTTCACTCAGCCGAGTGCGAGTCTGTTTTTAACCAGTTTCTCTGCGCTTACATTAAATCCGAGTGAAGATGTGCGAGTGTGAGCCGGATTTTGGAGACATTGCAAGTGGTCTGGGAGCCAGCTGTGCTTGGATACGCGACAAAGGTGAAGAAGAAACTTGAAAGCTCCGGTGCGCATTCAGTGAAAGTAGACTTATCAGGGCGGGAGAGGAGGAAGTTGTGAGGAATAAAAACAAGTTAAAGAAAAGAAACATATTTAAAAGAAAAAGGCATGGTTGAAAACTCTTTGGGACAAACGCCACACTCGAGACAGCATTTGCATGACAATAGGTCTACCTAACTTTCAACTCATCAAGAGGACGACTGAGGGCTCGTCCACACGTACAAACAATCTTTTTTTCCTCCGTCTTCCTCGGCATCGTTTCAAGAATATTTGCGTCCATACGGATCCACCGAAAACGACTGAAAACGCTGTAGTTCATATTTCACCAAAAGCGGAGAAGAAGAGACGGAGCATGCGCATTAAGCCTGCGCGCTGTAAACAAACAGACAGTAGACGGAGAATCCGAACACAACAAGAAGAAGACGAAAATGGCGAGTGCAAGGAAACCAGAATCGTTTGTGTGGACCGTTAATGAGGTCGAACTGCTGCTGTGACTCACACTCGACTACAAGGCGAGTAAGTTGCAAGAAAGGCTTAATGTCTTCTGCGGCACGAACAGAAGCATGAAGTCCGCCATTGTTGTTGTTGTTGTTGTGAGACGTTGCAGGGTTAAGAGGTCGAAGGCTAGAGGTCGAGGGGTGGGGCGATGGCGTCATCGATACGGAGAGTATGAGGATTCGCCATCCACATGAAAACGCAAGGTCAGCGTTTTCGGATTTTTCCACCCTGAGACCTGGTCTCAGTATTATAAAGTGTGTATTCAGGCGCTGCGTTTACAGGATCCATGTGAACAGTTGGCCAAAACGATGCAAGAAATGTGCGTTTACGCTAAAGAGCGTTTCCGTACGGACGGGGCCTACATGTTTTCATGCCATCTTTAATAATCAAATGGTTCCACTAGAGCTCCAAACACCTCCCATGTTCTGTTGGATCTGGCCTTTTACCAACGATATCGAAATTCATTTGACAAAGATTCGCATAACTTCCGACACACTGCACACATCCCCACCTCACACTGATAGACAAGTCAGAAGACAAACAAATGGATGGATGGATGGATGGATGGATGGATGGACATCCAGACAAACACACTTCTGCTCATTACCCTCTGGCCTCGGCAGAGGAACGCGTGTCTGCCGCGGACTTACTTCCACCTTCCTTCCTCTGGATGTGACATGAATAACCGCATTATGATTACCTTCAGCTCCGTGAGGCGGCACAGCCCGCCCACTCGGAAGACTTTGTGTTAATTAAAATGAAGACAGCAAAAAGCTTGGGAAATAACTTTGGAGTGTCAGGACGGAAGAAGGAAAATGAGAAGATGAAGCGAGGCAGGGTGTGAGGGGCCTCCGTAATCTGCTTTGATTGCGATGCGAGTAGACAGAGAAAACTAAGATGGACAGTGCGGGGTGGAAAACTTAGAGACGCTCCGTGCCTTATGGCCCAGAGACGGCAAGTAGCATTGACAAATACCTTTAATTTGGCACTAGGATACTCGAGGATCATGTAATGCGGAGACAGCAGACACTCTGCTGATGGAGACATATTTAACAGAAAAGTTATTCCGGAGTTGTTTTTCCCCCCCATCAACTCTCCATCCCTCCCAGTACACCTCTTCTTCTTCCACCTGACTTAAAAAGGGTTCTAATACGTGGAGATTCATGTCAGCCGTGCTAGTTTTTCTCCCGTCCGCAGATCCCCACCCCCGTTTTCCACTTTTCACTCAATGTGATTCAACACCCGCTGTGCACGGAGTACAGACTCTTGCCTGTGGCCATATCCAGTGTTTGAACTGAATTAAGGCAAATAGTCAAAGGACTCAATTAGAGGGAGTGAGATGCTCTTTGTTGCAGCTTTGTGATCGAGGTGTGTAAACTGCTGCATTTTCACAGAAAAAAAAACAGAAAACACACAAAAAAAAGTCTCATGTAATGTGAATGGGACGATAAAGAAGACAAACAATGGGAGAATCTATAATCTGGTTGAAAAGCAAATGGTTCTCAAGTGCCAAAAAACAAAAACAAAAAAATATGTAAACAGACATTAAAGTGTCTGAGGCAATTTGCTGCAATCAGCTTAAAACAAACGCAAATCAAGAAGGATCTCACAGCCTCAGAAGTGACAGCTAGCTGTTAAATCAAACGGTGGTTTCACCGAGAGAGTAAGAAAACAACAGTAAATCTCAACCCGTTAGCATTGTCTTGTGTCAGAGAGACGCTGAAGCAGAGTACCTAGCACAGGTGTTCTTTTATATCCATCATCTGGCTCTGCTCATTCAGACGAGCCAATGGGAACAAAGATGCTGAATTAGCTGGTGAGGGGAGACAGGTGTGGTGCCCTGTTCCTTTTCCTGGAAAGATATTTATAACTCTTGTGAGGAATAAGGCCAACTTGTTTTTCCCGATCATTTTACCACTAGAAATAATGTGTTGTAGGCCATTTTATTTCCCCGCTACTGAAATGCCAAAGTGAATTTTACCTCCCTTTTATAAGCATGTGTACAACAGAGGGAGTCTTGCAGTTGAGGTGTGAGTGGAATGAAATGAAAGTTCTGCTCCGTGCATACATTTTGGGGAAAAAATACATCACAGAATATTTAGTGTCTTGCCTTTAGTTTGAACTGGGGGGTTGTGAATGTTCAGGAGTGCTTATAACTGTAATTTTTTTTTTAAAAAAAAGGTGCTAAAGGTGCATTGTAAATATATTTATAAATGCATTCGAGGTGTGGGCTTAGAGAGATTTACTTCTACTTTTAATTTGGGAAAGGATTTAAGTTCTTCTTAAATCCACTCGGGTGACAATCCTCTGTGTGATCGTCAGTGCAGCTGACCCCTCGCGCGCTACACACAGTCGTCTGACCCGATGTTGATGTGCAGATATTAATTAGTGCAGCTTTAAATAGCGAGCGAAGGACGTGTGTGACGGCGTGCTCTCGACGTCGCAGGTGCGGTCATCAAGGGAAAGAAGAATTCATTAAGGTGACACGTGTTGACACCAGCCATCTATACCATGTCTCACACACACACACACACACACAAACACACACACCCCAAGTGATGTCCTTATGGAGGACAGCAGAGACGAAGGTACCAACAACCACCAGCTTTCAGCAGCCTTTCTAATGTTTTTCACACACACTCACACAGATTCCCTGTTGGATAACCACGACCTTACGTGTAATGTGCAGACTGATGCTGTTTCTCCTCACTCGTTCTCTCTGAAGTAATTGCTGCTCTTTCAGAGAGTCTAGAAATACGAAAAAAAGCAATAAAATTGGACTGCGAGGTTATCAGATTATCATGCGTGAAGATTAAAAAGGAGAAAATCATTCGCTCTGCAGCCTATTTTTGAGCGGGTGCATTCAAGATGGTGACCCTCGTCTTTGTCAGGGCCGCACTGGACAGACCGTTCTCCAAAACACACATCTCCTTTCTTATTATTCTTAACTGATTTATAAAGTCTTTCAAAGAGAAATCCAGTCTACGCTGCTAATTATCTCCAGGGTTTTCTTTTTTTGGCACTCGCCTCACGGCAACATTAATACGAGCTGAAGCCCGCCCTTTGATGGCCTTATAAACGTGCCTCCGCTCAAAGAGAACATGCTTCGCCAGGCACCGAGACGAGAGAATGACAATTAGAACACGCCGTTTAAAAACTTAAAACAGCGCCGACGCAGAGCGCCGGTCGCGTTCCTTCAGTCATCGAACGCTGGGTCGTGACACTGTTCGGTTATCAGCGGGAGTTATCTGCTTGATGCCTTCAGTCCCTCATTTTAAACATCTGCCAATCACTCACACACACACACACACACACACACACACACACACACACACACACACACACACTCACACCCCCCCCCAGTTCACTCCTCAGACGTGTGCCAAATAAACATCATTAAAAGCAGGCGGCGGTTGCCCCCATGCGACATCCACCATGCGTGTCGGGTAAACACCACAACAGCTCATTAGCAACCAAAGTCATCAAATTACAGTGTGTAAAGCGAGAGTGTGACGACTTCTGCGTGTGTGTGCAGGCCTGTGCACCTGTGCTTACAGCGCACCGGCACGAGGTATATAGTTTACATGTTCGTGCGTGTGCGCGCGCCCCGCTCCACTTCATGCATGAGCGCCGGCGCATATGTGGCTTCCGGCGATGGGGGAAAAAACAGTTCATTGTGCGATAAGCAAACTTCTGTTAAAATATTCATGAGTGGCCTCCTAGGTGGGGTGCAGCAGGTTGAGTCAGGTCGAGCTCATTTAAACAGCAGAGCGAGCTAAAAGGGGGAGCAGAGGCTCTGGAGAGCAGGCAGTTAGATGAGGTCAGTGGTTTGAAACCTTTCGCGGCGCTAACGCAAATGTAGAAATAACATTTGAGGTGGGTTTTGCCTCTTGATTGAAAAAGTTTCAGAAAGTCTTAAAAGCCTTGGATATGTCCGCCGGAGCGTGTTTAATTTGCCAGTAAAGAGGCTTAAAAATAAGGATGATGTTATTTGATCGTTTCTCTTCTTAGCAACAACTCCCATTAAAAAGACCAAACCTAGAGGTTGTTGGCTCCTCTTCAGACACAGTCAATGGCACAGAGGTTGTGGGTGCACAGGCCATTCTTGTTAGAAGTAGGAAGGTGCCGATATATTTTTTTCACCCTTCGTCAAGTAAATGTTCCTAGATCGTACAAACATTGTACAGCGGTTCCATTCGGCTTCCATCTTGGATTATAAAGAAAGAAAATAACTTTCGAACTACAGAGGGTTATTGTCACAGAACTTGACAAAGTAAAACTCCAAAAAAGAGAACAGAATCTGTATAATTTACACTCAAAATATCTGCGTATATACCAAACTATATGATCCACGCAAACATTGTAATCACAAACATTGTGACGCACACACACATAATTTAATTACAGTGCCCCTTTAAGACTATGAACACAATTGCAATTTCTTTTACATTAAAAACATCACATTACATGTACAGTGTACAAGACAGTGCTTGTCCAATTGATGTTGCTGTGCCTAACTTGGGGGGTAGTGACAGACCCCAATGCGGAGGCTTTAAAAACCAAGAGTAAACCCACCATGTTTCTCATTGTGACTGTCGCCATCTTGTTGTTTGTTTGTTCTTTTAAACCAGGAGGGAGCGTAGTCTATTCTTCTCTGAATGTGAACATGATATATGAAATGACCATCAAAATGTATTGGAGGCGACTGAAAGAGATTGAGACCATAAACCCATTGGGAAACTGTTTACTGAGGTAACAAATCAAGTGAGAAGTAGGGTCATTTTCTCATAAGCTTACATACAGACTTCTTTTTTGAAAGCAGTGGAGTCGCCCCCTGCTGGCCATTAGAAAACATGCAGTTTTTAAGGTATTTCTGCACTGGCTTAATTTTCAGACCCGGAGGACTGTATACAGTCAATGAAATTAAGTAGTTGCCATCTTGAAACGTGGTGTCCGCTTCCACATCCATTCACACAAGCTGGAAATGAGGTAGACCTACAGCGTGTTTGCTTCTTGCTTTACAATTGAAATGTATATCTGTAACATGCTGACACACTCCAACAGTAGAGTCATAAGGTCATTAGACTGCAAATTGGCTCAGCAGGTCAGTAAAGTAACATACAACATAAAGTTTGGATACATAAGCTCAAATTTGCTACCAGACTAAGTTACGGCTGATGGTCCTCTGAGTGGTTCCAAACAAGCATTCAAATCGCTCAAGAGTCAAACTTTTGATTTGCGCAAGGACATGAATGATAAAATGTTGCCTGACAAAGAGAGAAAACTTTTGGATGCGCTGTAATGATGTGGCTTAAAGGCCCATGGGGAAAAGAAAATACGGGGGGAGAGGTGGCTGCATTGTGATCACCGACTGCGTCAGGAGCCGGATGTGTGTGAAACAAGATTTACCACACAAAAAAAGCCAAAACACCGTTTAACAACAGAGCCGAGCGGGGGGGCCAAAACTCAAAGCGCCTCGTTAGAGCGAAATCCTTAGACGAGTCACGGCGAGGATTCACAAACGCCAACAATTGCATAACTTTTTCCAAATATTTGGGCTTTTATTGTGGGAGACATCAGGCTGAGCCTCACCTATTTGATCCTGGACACATTTAGAGAGCGGTTTGCAGATGAAATACTGCGAGCCACAGCGGGGCTCCAGGTAGCAGCACAACACACACACACACAAACACACACACTCTCCACTTTCACAGTCTTCATTATACAGCAAACAGCTGGAGGCCTCGGGGAAGGTCGTGAGTGTTTATATATGTGTGTGTGTGTGTGTGTGTGTGTGTGTGTGTGTGTGTGTGTGTGTGTGTGTGTGTGTGTGTGTGTGTGTGTGTGTGTGTGTGTGTGTGTGTGTGCGCGTGCGAGTCCTGAGGGAAGCTTTTGGACCTAATTGGCACCGGCATGTCAAATGTTCCCGTGAACCAAGCTGGCACCCCCCTGTACGTCAAAACTCCCCGCGCCCGGCGAAAACGGAGGCCGGCGCATGAATGCGAATAAGTCTGCCGACCCCTGAGTGACTTTTAGCATCCCAGTGCTGCAGGCAATGAGGACAGAGACAGGAGGGCTGGGAGGGATCCAAAAAAAAAAATCTGTTTATTCAAATGGACAAGTCGAAAGTGACTGCTGGGAGGTCGCTGGGAATCAGAAATCTCGTTAAAGCGATGATTTCCTGGCGAAGGTGAAGCTCTGCCTCCAACAGATATGCCTGTTTACACAAAATCTACCAGAACAACAGTGTATGATAAAAAGCCTCCCCCCTCGCATGGTCGATGATCTGATTAGGCTCCGAAAACACCTCGCCGGATAAATTTAGATATTAATGAGGAGGAAAAAAACGATTTTCTGGAAGCTACCATAACTCCTTAATAAGTGAAGATGCAAGCGCGCCCATTAATACCGGCCCTTACGCGGAGACAAGTGTGCTGACGTGGAATTATTTCCTAATGAATGCGAATTAGCTTAATTAATGACCTCATTAGCATAACTACTTATGTTCAATACATCACAGAGATATGGGTTATGGACATTAAGCAGCTCAAGTGCCTCTCGTTTGTTATGGTTCCACCTCATCCATATACATCCACGTCTGAATATTTCATGACACGTTCCGCTGTCACGTAGGAAATATTTATTTAATTTTTAAGGATGTTTTATCATACGTGGTACACTCGTGGTTAATCATCACAGGCTAATGTTAGTGTTTCTATTATAAGGCACTGCATGATAATTATCAGGGAGGGAGGGAAGGAGGAAGGGGCAGAATGGGGGAGGTCTCGTGTCTTTTACTGTTTGACGAATGGAAGGTAGGCTGAATTTTTCTGCAGTTTAATTGTTAAATAAAAGATCAACCATAAAAAATAATATTGAAATAAGTCATATTAACATAAAAGTTTAATATTAAAGTGGGAAGCCAATCTTAAGTTCTCCATGTTTTGCCTGCTTTAGCCATTAATGGTAAATTGTACTGTTCTATTATTTTGATGCTGTGAGAAGTTTTCATCTAATTTTTCTCTTTATTTTAAAAGTGAAACACAAGTTTCATCCCCTCTCCCCACATGAACAATCTTCAAACAGAGTGCACGGCAGGATAAGACAATTCATTCAACAGGACTTTAAAAATAATCATTTTAAAAATGTTTCAAAAATATTTTCAGATCATGATGTAAGATGCAATCGTTGTTCATTGTTTTACATTTATTTGAGTTATTTTTGGTGTTATGGAGACTCACAGTGAGGTTCTAGAAATAAAATTGATTTTTAAAAAAAGGTGCAACCATGCCCTCTCCTGGCAACTGTTCAGAGTGGCAGTCAAATCTAAAGGAAGACAATGATGACTCTACCACTTTATGGGCCTGTTAAAGAATACCTGTCCTTGGATCTCCACCATCACCGTCTCAGTGTGCCTGGTGTGCTAAACGTATATAAACCAGCCAAAAGAAAAGAAATCTCAAACACACTCAACCCAGAAAAACACAGAGAGCCAACTGGTGGTGCTGACTCCCTGAAGACACACAACCGTCTGAACAGGGGAACTGCAGCACCCTTATAAAGTCTCCCCGCTGAACGATCGCAGCCAGCTGAGGGAGAACATCACAGGTGCACCCGATAGCTTCTGATCACCTGCGACCTGGATCTAGAGAAATCTATGTTCACGCCAGGGCCTTAGGGGAATCTCTGATCAACTGTAACAGTTGTAAAATAAGCAACAGTAATACAAGAAGTAGAGCAAGTGGTAGTAGAAGTAGCTGAAAAAAGGCTGGAAAATTTGAACATTTTGATAGCTGAGCGGTTTCTCTAGCTGAACGTGTGCTGAAGCAGTACCATAGATCCATAGTTAAACACCTCCCCATGAGAATGAATGGGGAATATTTTTTTGCAAGAAATAGCTGAATAAAAAGCTGAAAAGGCAGAACGGCTGAAAAGTCGTAGGCTGAATGGGCTTAAAAAGATGAACATCTCGGGAGGTGAATGGGGGAGAACGAAGGAAGAGAACCAATTCGACCAGGAGAGGAGGAAGAGAGAGACAAGATTAAGTCTATGGAAGGTGTGTGTGTGTGTGACTGTTGATAAAAGTTTGACTTTATCAACAGTTAACCTCACCAGACAGAGCTTAGACACCAGTCCACCCATCAGAACAGAGGAACGACGTGATTGGATCAGTCTAACCCCTTAATTCCACCAGATCCGTAGCGGACCGTTCCGTAGCTGATAAGTAGGGCTTCTACCTCTGCCGGATGCTGGAGCGCGGTGCATGAACTCAGCTGACTTTCAGCACAATGCAGACAGGAAGTCAGACATGGAAACAACAACACAACATCCGGTTGATCTTCAGAATAAAACACAAAAATCTCAAAAAGAGACAGTCCGTCAGTGCTGCGCCGTGCTGCAGTCAAAACGCAGCCGGTGGTTGACGAGACGAGGGAGCACGGAGCAATACCGTAGCGAAGCCGCTCGGCAGTGTATATGCAGGTACATTGAAAGAGAAATTTGGATAAAATGTGGATAAAACTGAAAAAACTTTTTTCTATTTACTTCCATTGTAAAAAAAAAAAAAAATGTGGCTGAAAGTGCTAAAAGTGCTTAAAAGGTTGAACATTTTGATGGCCGATCGGTCTCTTTAGCTCAAATTTGGAAAAGGAGAATCCGGTTGGAAGACTGTTATTAAACTCCAATGTGCCTGCAGCATTCACACTAATTACCTACACTGTACTTATGGACCCTGCTATCAGCAGCCAGACGCTGTTAAAGCTTCTCTGTGGCCGCTGTGCTTCCTGTAAAAAGCCCTCCTCAGGTTAAAAAGCCTCATTTGGCCGCTGTGAGAACAGCGTGCAGTGTGTTTTGTGAGTTAGCAGACGATGTGACCCAGACAGACAGACAGACAGACAGAAATAACTGCTCTGTCTGTCTGTCTCAGCGTGGGCGTGCCTCTCGACGCCGCTTTGTAGTGTTCATCAGCGAAACGTAGCGTGAAAAAGGGTTCATGGGGAGGTAGAGCTGACACAGGATCTGTATAAAAGACACAGACTTGTTTGCCACCGCTCCCTCTGAGCTGTTTCGGGGTGAGGATCCAATTAGATGAGTGTTCGATGAAACTGTGTGCTCGCTAAAACGCTGATTGGTGTTCTGATCCGGATCAGATTTAACGGCCAATAACCCGTGGCCAGAGGGAGAGATGAAAATTGCATTAAGGGAGAGAAGGCCGGACAGCTGATGGCGGAGCATATTTATGTTTTTTGCATTCTGTTGACCGAAAGAGACGCTTTTGTTGTTTTTGCTGCGCCGCGTGAAGACACTTTTATCTGCGCACATTTTAAAATAATTGACTTTTACATCCCCGGTGAGCAGTTTGGGTTAGACAGGCCGCTGTGTCATGTTTAAGAGAGAGACTGTGTGTGTGTGTGCTGGGTGCTGACAGCTGCTGGAGGGGAGAGCTATGGCCAGAGCGGTCTGCTCTCCTTCAGGGAAGAGTCATTTCAACATTTAACTAATGACTGATGGCCAGGCCAGCCAAATGTCTGTCCTCTACACTCCAGCGCGCGCGCACACACGCACGCACGCACGCACGCACGCACGCACGCACGCACACACACACACACACACACGTCAAGAGGTCACCTCCACCCACCACGGATAGTAACCAACCACTTGAAACACACACAGTTCCTGAGCATTGTGTGCTAGTCGAGATACGGTTGTAGGTTGAATTTCCCGGGATTTCAAACGACACGGTTTTTTTTTAATTTCTTGAGGTAAAGAAAGTTTTGCATCTGCCTGCGACCTTTCCATGGCTCGGACTCAAAGGCGCCGAGTTGCCCGCAGGTGTCTGCGGTCCACTTGTCAACTTCAGACCTCTGCTCAGGTTGAAGTCGGACTGCAGTGAGGTCTCTGAACACCAGAAGCGAAACTCATGCAAGAGAAATTACAAAGTGTAAGGTCCTTTAAGTATGTCCTGCGCTGAGAAATGTGCAGAGCTCCTTAAAACCATGAGAAGGCATCTAATGAGGGCTGATGAGCGGGAACACCTGCGCAGGTGAACCATGGGGTGTTTAATGACAACTTGACAGGTGGGAAATAGAAGCGCCTGATGGCATCGGGCTTGTTCGAGATGAGCCAGGCCTGCGCTGAATCTATCACTAATGATTGCCGCACAATGACTGCCTGTTAGATTCCTGTTCGACCCAAAAGTCACACTTGAGTAAAGGTGAAGATATCGTGCTAAGATATTACGCTGAAGTTCAGGTCGGCGCTGTCAAGACTGTTCACAATTGATCAGATACACAAGTAGAAATTCACAAAAAGTGGACAACCACGTGTCAGCAAAGCACACATTTGTCAATTAACACTGAAGTGAGTTGATTTAGGTGAGGTATGCACACACACACACCACAACACCATCTTGTCACGATGTAAAAATGGTAAATGGCGCCATGTTTGGTGACTGTCTCCTTTGGGCTGACTAAAAATACACTGAATCCATCAGCAGAGCAGTGGAGGGGAGCAGAACGAACCGGTGAATGACTCTGAGCCGCCATCTACGCAACGTCTGCTCACCATATGAAAGGTGGCGACGCTCCCCTTTAAAACAGAGCGCTCACAAACAAAGGAGAAGCGAGTCACAGAGGGAATCTGCTCACAAGTCAACACAGATCAGAGAATAGAAAGAGAGAGTTTGGGTTCAGGAACAGTTTGCGTGTTGAGCTCCGACAGGAAACCTGCTCAAGATGAAATGTTGCACCAGCATCGTGTGGTGGAGGACCAGCGCACAGAGAGTCCTGGTGCAATCCTGGTGAAACAGTTCCAGACCCTGTAAATGAAACCTACTGCAGCTGCACTGCTCAGAGGAACATTAACTATTGAAGCAGTAAGAGGCAGCGTGGAGGGAACTCTTCACTCAGTAAAGACGAGGACTCAAAACTTTGCAAAAAAAAAGACGAAAGTTTAAGTTTTTCTAGTTCCCAACTGTTCCAACCATAAACTGTATACAACCAGGCTGTGAAGAGAGCCAATATTTTGTTTATTTTCAACTAAACCACATTTCTTATGATTTCTCTTCTTCATGATCACCTTCATCAGTTCTGAGGTAAGTCCATGAATGAAATGCAGTTCAATATAAATGCACTAAAAAAAACTTTCAGTCATTTGAGCCTTTTGAAGGCCGTGTTCATCTCTTTCTCTGCCTGAAGGAGAACATTTACGTGAATACAGATGCAGTAGAATAATGTGTTCGTATCAGAAATTGCAGTGAGAATAATCGTACTACAGATGTACATTTCCCAGATCCCCCCTCTGTATGTAAGCGTGGCCATGTCCTCAAAATACTCGAGTGCCGCATGTTAGCGCGCAATCAGGACTCAGACATTTCCGGTATACGGACTTCATTACCTACTCCAAGAAGGTTATAATTTCACCAGTGTCCGTTGGTTGGTTGGTTGGTTGGTTGGTTGGTTTGTTAACAGGATTACACAAAAACTACTGAGCAGATTGCCACTGAACTTGGATAGAGGCAGGTTCTCGACCCAGAATAGACCCCATTAACTTTTGGTGCAGATCTGGATAAAGAAATATTTTTTTCACTTTCTTTAACATTTGACATTTTTGCTACTCTCTCAGGGATCCTGATGACAAACAAGGCATATTGAGGTGGCTTGTCTATATCTATATCTATATATTAATGAGGACTTGTGACGAGATTTGTCAAAAATTGGGACACATATTTCGACAAATGACCTGTAAAATCTTGCAGCTGAGGTCACAAGATCAAGATGGAGAGAATACATGTCCTCATTCCTCATCCGCCCCGATTGATTCTTTGGCTGTCTGATCACCATAGAAATGGACTTGGATCAGTAAGACGTTCTTATTCCTACTCGGGGAATAAATCACTAAAATATCCTTGGGCAGCTAACCTTGACCTCCCTGTGGAGAGGGGGAGAAGAAAAAATAGGAATTCTCTCCCGGGTCTGCACACAGTCTCATACTGACCTCATGTGGACGTACAGAGGTACTGCAGTTTGGAGCCACTCTTAAAGTGAGGCGACAGCGGGACAGAAGAAGACAGAGACAAGAGCAAAGTACCTTAAATTCATTTACTTAAATTAAAAAATGTACATCACATTATCTTTACAATAGACATGTCTTTTAAAAACTCAGTGGTTTTTGTTTTTCTTCACTGTACATTTCAATCATTTGTATACAAATTCCTCTTTGACAGAAAGGGAAAAAAAGGAGAAAAAAAAGAGGACGTCATTACAGTGACTGTCACAGATGACAAATTAATCACTCAGTGTAATGACCGCAGTGCTTCCCAGTTAAACTTGGGCTGTAATCTGCAATTCAGTGACTGTACCAACTGAGAACTGTCTCAGTCCATAAAACAGGACTGAATCCTTGAGATGTTTTCGGTTTGTTTAAATCCACTCCAGTTATAAAGTCAGATTAAGGCCGTTTGCAGCCTTGAGACAATTTATTGTCTGTACAGGACTGTACAGAATGAGACAGGAGCCCTGGTACAGTTAGCACTGTACACTCAGTGTGGGTCACTTGAAATGCTTTTGGAAAACCCTTAATTAACATTTACACACAGTTAGAGGAACTACATATTTAATACAACAGCGAGGACACCAGCTTAGAACGAAGGGGACCTTCAGAGGACAACACCACTGTTTTTGACCATGTCCCTGTCCACTTATACCAGCAGTTAAAACCTCAAACTGCTCTCTATCATTTGTCAGTAGCAAGATACACAGTATGGCAGTCGGTTAGTGCAGATTACCGTTAAAGGAATATTTCGACATTTTGGGAAATATATTTTATTTGCTTTGTTACTGAGATCAAAACATTGATGCCACTTTTTTCAGCACTTTCAACATTTAACACTTTAATGATAGAATCCTTATCCAATTTATCATTTCTCGAACATGTGTGTTTCAGTGGCCTTTATTAAACATTTCCCATAAGCCCTTGGCCACTGTAGGTTATGTCACAACTAAAAAGCCGTGAGCCCATGAGCTGCAGGGCCTCATGAATGAAGAAGGTTTTTGACAGATTACAGATTTTTTTTAAACATATTTTAACCATGATCATGAAGGCTTCAATTTCTAATTGCATGCGACGCAACTGCCTGATTAACTTACAGAAAAAAGTGAACAAACGAAAGTATCCTTGAACTGAATTGAACTTGAAAAAGCATTTCCGATCATTAGATGTTATTTATGTTGTCTAGCTCTAAAGATCTACGTACAGCCAGCAGTAAAATGAAAAGAAATAGATAGTCTGGCCGAGCAAAGGTTACAACATGTATGCTAAGCTAACAGGCTGCTAGCATTAGCGTCATACCAGTTGTACAGGCATGTGTGGTATCAAATTGCACATCTACTTCTCGGCAAAAACATCCAAGTATTCCTTTTACTTTTGCTGGATTGCTGGAAGTGCCTTACAGTAATTAGTGAGCAAAATTAGATTTCATTTTCAATAACAATACAAATCAACTTTTTTTTTAATTTCTGCCTCTTCAAAAAAGGTGCATCAAGTCACAATGGACAAACTAAATGTCAAAAACACTGATGTTTCCATTTCAGTCCACCATGACCATCTCTGCTCTGTATGAAGCCTGTGTTTAAATTGCATTATACTGTAACCAAGTACTGAGATGTTGGATATGACACTTTACATGCTGTATGCGATTAACAATACTGCTCTTGTTGTCACTACGATTTTGAATTTCCTATTGGTTAAAGGTGAGCAGAAATAGTCATGTGAGTGGTGCAGAGCCATTGAGAGCTGAGACGTTAATTCAACAACAGCAGTCCAGTCTTCATCACTCCGGAGTCAAAGGAATTCAAACTGGGTTAAGGAAAGAAAACAAAACAACAACAAATAATTAACATTTTTACAACCTTCTGTAAACATGAGCGTAGGCAGAATATGGCAGACAGAAAAAATGAAAGATTTGGCAAAAGAAAAATAATCCTAAACATCTATAACGTGATACATTCTGTGCTTTATCTGAGCGCAGCCATTTTAGGGGTCTCCCAGACCCCTGAGAGCTGCTTTTCAGCGTTAACAGATTACAAAAAGGCTTCAGGTAAAAGCTTTAAGACTATGACAAGCCATCCAATCACACAGTGAGACAGCGTTAATTACTGATTTCACCTGCTCTAATATCCAACAGGTTTCCCCCATTCATGGATCAAATTCATACCTAAACAAAAATAGAAAATCCATGTCTGGGAAGGAAGGCAGCCTTTTAATAACAGGCCAACTCATTCAAATGGATGTCAATGAAAAATATCCATCCTTAATAAGTCTGAACTACAATTAATAATGTGGTTCATTGAACTGGTCCATTGCCTCTTTGGCAACTTCATATCCAGCTCAGCTGATTCTAATTGGTAATGATGACAAGAGGACTTGTATAAGAGAAACCTTGACATTTTTAATCTGAAGGGATGATAGCAGAAAATAATACTCTGGTTTTCGCGGGGTACTGTGACTTCAGAGTGATTAAAGATTGCTGAACTAAAAAGAAGTGTCCAGTGTGTAAAATTGATCAGGATAAACGTAAATATTAAAATGTCAAGGTTTCACTTTTTACAGTGTTTTGTAAGATTTACAGGGAATCTAAAGCTTTGTGCTGCAGGGCAGACAGTAAATAGGAGTTAGGAGCATGGAATAGCTACTCTACTCTCTCACACTGACATCTGAGGGGAAATCATCACCTCCAGTCCCGTATGCTTGCTCAACCCATCTCACAAAACACGGCGTAGTTTGGCATTATATTTCTACATATTAAACCATTCTGCAAGAGTAAAGTCCAGCTTTATTCTCGCGAACAGTGTCTTAAAATAAAGTGACGCTGAAATATTCTGATCAGTCTAGACCTTTTTCTGTATACTTCACAGACTACTGTTTTAAAAAAAGCAAGAGGAAATATGGAAGAGCACCCGGATGACTGTCTCTACTTGCTGCGGCTTTACAGATAAGTGATGAAATATGCAAGCAAACAAAAAAGGACCTAATTAGGCATGTCTTATAGCTCATAATCCTGGTTTTCAGACAAAAAAATGGATTTATGCTAACAAATTAGAAAGAATTTCTATTGTTGCTTAGATCACCTCGAACAGCCTGAGCAGCTGAGAATATACGCAAGTGAGAGTATCCAATCAGAAGGAGACTGCACTCTCTTTTATCATCAGGTTTAGATTTACTACATGGTTATATTTTCAAGTCAAAGTACCTTCTTCTTTTATGGTCAGTTTAAACGTTGTCTATCTGGTATTAATACACAGACCAGCGAGATGCGACCTGCGCTGGCTCAAGTATTCAGACGAAAAGAGAACTCCCATACTGTAGGAACTTTGGAACTATTTGCTAACACTGACCATGTATTCCAGCTGAAGTTGTAATGATCTGAAGACTATTCACTGCAACGTAAATGTCACAAATTCCAGTTAACATCCTAATAAAGTGCAGGAAGAACACCATTGATGGGAGAAAAAAAAAGGAAAATCTCTCTGTATGTACAGATTGTGCCTTGAAAAGAAGAAGCTTAGACACAGGCGGCTACTGTGACACAGCTCCGAATGGCAGTCAGTGTTTGAACCATCTAACAGTGGTTGTGCTCTCGTCTCAGGACCACCAGTTACTCATCCTAAAGGCTGTTTGTTACAAAGACATTTCTCAAAAGAAAGGCATTTTTTTTTAGACACAAAAAGAAAAAAGAAAAAAAAAAAAACCACTACACTTTTCACATACGCACAATTACAAACACCGAAGCGGATGCTGAACGCGGCGGCGCACATTTTACTGTTTGTCAGATTGACCTAAACACACTGTCGCTGCTGAACCGTGTGTCTAGAAAGACGAGGAAAAAACTAAACGAAAGTACAGACAGCAGCAATGTAAACTAACAGAAAGGCTCTGTGTCAGTCAAAAGGTGATCTGACATTTTCACAGCTAATACAAGTTAAAAAAACAATCACTGATCACACTCAAACTATAATTTTGTTGGGCTAAGCCATGAGGCACCGATCAGCCGGTTCAATTTCTAAATATATTTCAACGTTAATGGTTGGTTTTGCACTGATTTATAAAGCTAAAACTTACAGATTCTGTTCCTACGGATGTTTGCTGGCAGTTGAAAGAACCTCTTATTTTCTTTTATCTTCTAGTTGTTTTGTTTCTATGATATTTATTTTACAGCCAGGATGAGCACTTCCTGAAATCCTCCCACCACAGGAGAAGTCACTGCACTGACTGAGGGGTAAAGACAAAAATAGAGCCACTTGACGCAATTTAAGAGCTTCATTTCAGCTCACACACACACACTCACACATGCAAACACGGAAACAAGTAAGTCAGGAAACCAGTCAGCCAGTCAGTTGGTCAGTCAGGTGGGAGAGGAGAACCAGCCCCCCTCGCCAGCCTTCTGCTGATTGATAAAAACCACACCGATCCTCACTCCTCCCCAGAACCAGCCGACAGATTTTGTTCAATATCCAACACCCACAAAAAGTGTAACTGAATCCTGACGCGTAGCAGATACGCCCACACACCCCCTCCAACAGGAAATCCACCAATCAAAGCTGGCGACCACCGATGAGGGAGCAGATGCCCATCACAAGAAGAGGAGGAGCAGAGTGGAGGAGTGTGGTGGGTTTTTAAAGTATCTTCCAGTCCGGTTGAATCTCAGGAGGCTCTCTCTCCCCAGACGTTTGCCCCAGTATGGAGATGTGTTGCTGGGACGCAGGCTGTCTAGAGTTCTGCGCTGGCCGGTGGTTTGGTGGTGGTCATGATCTTCATGTATTGGGTGAAGATGGCTTCGAAAGCCTCGTCTCTGTGGATCATGGCACCGAAGACCAATGGCTGGAGGAAAACAGAAATGCTTGGTCGTTAACATCTACAGTGTACGTTCTAGCAGCAGCATCACATTCTCTGTATTGTACAGGCACGTGTGTTATCAAACCTCTCATCTAATTCTTGGCAAACAGGCTGCACTATTCCCTTGACGTTTGGCACTGTCAATCATGGAAGTCAATCATGGTGAAATATGCAACTGTGAAAACTAGGTCATATAAACTAAAAACACATCTAGAGAAGAAGTCTTGGTGTCTGTAGTTAAAACTTTTGAAAAAAAAAAAATAATATTTACATATTCAGAGATGTATTGTTTATAATCTCGATCTAGGCAATTGGATAAACTGTATCAGACACACATTATTATTCAAAGGAAATTATTTTCATGAAAAGAATATTGGAAGGCCACAAACTCATATTAAAGATATAACATGTTTTGTACAGCCCATCTGAAAAGGGCTGAGTTTTTTTCTAGTTGAAACAAAGCAGCTGAATACACTGAATCTATTCAAATGATATAAATCTAAAAAGGAAAAAAACACTTCAGTGTCTCCATACTGTACCTTCTGAGTGGAAGGAGTGGCTATAGAGATGCCCATCCCACTTCCTGGTAGGACTGACAGTACTTTGTACTGGAGGGGGTCAAAATAACAAGATGGTTATTCAATAACACTTGAATGAAACTCATGCTGAATTAAATACAAATCTGTAATTCCTAAGTGATCAATAGTGAGTTTTCCTGCCCCTGATTCAAACTCTCCATGTTTTAGAGTGGTTACCTTCTGTATGTCAGTGATGTCCACCAGCTTGATAACCTTATTCTTCTTGGAGGAGCTGGATCTGGAGCTGGAGCTCTCAAAGCAAAGGTAACTGAAGGGGAGAGACAGAGAGAGAGAGAACAGCTTGCTGAGAGGGTCTTGTGGGAAAACAAGCAGGGAGGCAAAACGGACGACAAACTGAATGGACTTCTTGTCAGTTCCAGATCCGAACAGGTGAAGGGATTTATAGATCAGAGATATTCTCAGGAGGAGGCCTGTCCTACTTGATCCACTCTTGACTCACTGACACAGACGGAGGGAGGGAGAGAGGGAGAAGAGGGAGGAGACGGTGTAGCTCTTCTCCATTCACTACAAAGCCATTGGCCTAAATTGTTCACAGCAGCCCCTCCTCTTGGCTCCACCTTTGAAGTGTAACTTCTTTTTCTCTCGTGCAGACAGAGATTTAATGATAAAAGATGTCCTCCTGAGGAAAGATGTCCCACTTACTTCTCTGTGACGTAGAGCACTCCGTTCCTGATGTAGTCTGTCGGCATCTTCCTGTCCCTGTTTATGAGGCAGCACCTCCAGCCATTCTCACACACTGAAAACACACAAGATAGAGATCTTATTCTTAGCTTGTAGGCTTTTTGTAATCTAAAAAGTTAAGTGAACATTTCTAAATGCAGAAATGTTGGTATTTGGTACACTTTTTTAATGCTGCAGTAAATCCCCTCACCCGCCAGAGGGCGCTCTGACTCCTGCAGGTTGAAGATCTCGTGAAAAGCTCCCTTCTTGGTGCTGTGGGAGCGACCCGCCTCCTCTTCTCTGCTCACCCCACAGGGGACGGTGGCGAGGCTGCTCCGAGAAACCACCGGCTGAACCTGGAGAGAGACGGAGGAGGAGGCGGGAGAAACAGACGGGATGACGGGAAGACGGAAGTCAAAGCACAATCACCATGAAGGAGACAAAAAGGGCATGTAGGACGGAATGATGAGGCAGAGGAGGAGGGACAGGGAGACATATTTAAAACCAAAAAATCTCCACACATTTCGTGGTACCGTCTAACAGGATTGCATGTTCCCAGAGCTACTGAGAAGTGTGGCCACAATCGAAACAGCTCAACTTTCAGTATTGCATTATGTGCTTTCTCTGCATGTGCACTTGTTTGCAGCAGGCTCAGCTGTGACGTGCAAAGCAGAGAGTGAGGCCATCATTCAGTCATCATCCAGAGCCACAGGTTATAGGCAGAAATACTTGTTAGTTTGTGGAAAAAAGATCAGTTTTATCTTAAAATGTAGCCTTGTGTACACGTTTAGGTCAATCTTTTTAATACAAGTGTTTCAGTTATAAAGGCAATTAACTAATATTTCATGAAGAAATTACATTTTAGGGTCAACTACAACAAATTATGGAGAACAGGAAGGATTTAATGCACTATCTTTCTACATTACAGTGAAAGGGAAACTAAGGGCACTTTATCTATTGTGTAAACACACTACTACTTTTCATAGAGCATCTATATCAGTGGATCAAAAATGTCAACAATCTGGACATTGTTTTTTAAAAGAATAAAATAATTCAATCTAATCTTTTTAAAATATATATATAATAATGATTTGAGAAGTCCATTTTGAAATGTAATCATGAAGTTATCATGACATTTTGATCCATTCTGTCCACAAACACTGACGGCCAGTCCTGAGGTGTATCACACATTTTGCACACACACACACGCGCTTTGTGGTGAGCTTGCGGCACACCCAGGCGCAGCACGGTAACCAAAGGCAGACACACCAGAGTCCCTACCTTCTCAGTGCCAGAGAGCTGAGAGAGAGAAACGACAGAGTACACCTGTGACACAGCAACACACACATGCTCACACACTCAATCCTACGTAAGAGAGAGAGAATCACGTACACTTTGTGGTGTCCCGGGCACATCCTGACGGAGAGCAGCTGAGCTGTGATGCATTATTGACGGAGGGATGATATTTTGATACTTTATTGATCTATTTTCTCCCTTTGGCCTGCCACAGGGGGTCAGTGGTGGGAGGGTAGACACAGCCTGTCCTGACACAACCTACAGTTGAAAGATGTTCTTCAACTGTATCTCAATATAAATTCGTAAATGTTCTCCAGTCTTTACAGAAATTACTTTTTTGTAGATGTAACAGCTGGGTTTTCTTTTTTACTTTCCTTTCTATTTTTGGCATTTTTTTTTTTTACATGTTATCAAGATTAGCCTGCTTACTAAGCTAGCTAATTTGGTAGTTACATAGCACTAACCTCAATTCACAAAACTTGTTGTTTGCAAAACTAGTGTAAATCTCCACTGAACGTCAATGGCATCAATGCAGTAGCTGCTTAAAAATTTGAGACACAACTGTTAAGCCTCTATATGTATAAACTTGGTCAACTTTAGCTTTTCTAATTAGCAACAAGGACTGCTTAAACAAAGAAGTAGGGTAACAGAAATAATCCTCATGCATTTTGTGCATATTTTCTCAAGCTTCAGACTAAGCTGTATTGAATGGTCTGTGTGGGTTTTTTTTATTTTATGTGCCACGGTTTAAGAGTTAGATAAAGAAAAAAAGAATCTGTGAAGAGAAGGGAATAAAGGAAGACAAACAGCAGAGAGCTGATACAGATCTGTATGCGTTTATTCCTCCCTACCCGTCGGGACACAGTGGCGTTGGTCCTCTCTTTGAGTTGAGGGTCTGTGGGCAGGCTGTTCCACACGATGTAGGGTGTGTCGTATTTGTCCCGCAGCTTCGGACAGCTCTTAAACAGGAAGTCTATGATGAAGAACTTGATACCGGCATACAGGCCTGGAGAGGACAGAGGTTGGGAAGGGAGAAGACATAAGCAGAGTAAGGAAAAGGATGAACAAGAGTAATGGTGCTAGCATAAACTTTGACTTTTCAAGGCCTTCCTATTTTCAGTTTTTTTTATCGTTTTAATCTCAGTGGTCACAGTGCAGAGTTACAGAACTCCTTCATAGCATTCAAATTCTTTTACATAACTTCTCTTTCAATATCTTTTTTTCCCCCTTTTTTAAGGCTATTCACACAGGCAGTGAGAGTTGTCCTTAAATAACAGCTCACATATTACTGCAGAGGAGGGTCAAATGAGGAGCGCAGTTACAAACAGAGTCAGTTCTCTAAACTAACTGTGATGATGAATAACTGTGAGAGTTACTGAACACTAAAACTCTGAATTATGTTTTCCCAGCATAAAGCAATTGGTCAGTTAAATAAATTGCTATTGATTTACTTTATTTGTTAGTTTAATGACATTACAGATAAAACATTGTTTACACAGGGAGATGTAACACACAAATGCTGTTTGCAATCTCTGTCCCAGGACCGCAAAACTGGTGTGAGCAACTCTGACCAAATGGCTGTATTGCAGATAACACAGTGACAAGAAACAGAAACAGAGATTTAATAGAATTACTCCCATGTCTCATCCTTTCCCTATTGTGAGTTGTTGGACGTTTGAGGATTACACTGTGCGTTGGTAATATAACAGCATATCCATTAAATCTGGGTTTAATTTCATTGAACAACGGTATTTGACAGACATGCAGTGTCCATCTCTGTTTGATTTTCATGCTCTTCCATATTATTAAAATGCAAATTTGGACATATTGTACAAAAATATGTGTCTCACAGGCATAATAATACATTGGATGTTGACAACACATAATTACAACAACTCTAATGCAACATTAATGTGGCATTTAGCAAAGTGGTGCTTTGAACTAAATACGAAGGCTTATGCTTTCATGCTCAAAATGACACCTGTTAGCCTGTAAGCTAACAATTGCCAAGTAGCACTAAACAGAAAGTACAGGTGAAGCTGGTAGGAATGTCATTAATTTTGCAATTTACGTTTCTAACGTCACTAAAATTGATCCAGTGGAGGACAAATTTCTGTAGCAAATGTTACGGCACTCAGAACTACAAATGTCGACCTCATGGTGACACTGGAGGAAAAGTCAGGGGATCATAAAGTCAGTGAGATTTATCCTCTAAGAAATGTATGAAGTGCTCACATGAGAGCTGACATCTGGATGAACATAGACATTGTAATGAATATAATGCAGTATATTTTTTTGCCTTAGCCCTTTTCTGATGAGCCCACAGCACATTTTGTGTAACAGCTACAGTAACTAATATTCAGAAAGCCATGCTAATAGCCTGCAGATATTCCTCACAGTGAGAGGGAAAACAGTTACACAAGTGCTTTAATGAATGCATTTGTTTGTGTGCGCTGGATCGTGTAAGTATTTGCATTCTTTCAAGGTCCAACACAGAACGTACAGTACGTCAGAGGGATAAAGAAGCTTTGTCTGTGTGCGTATGCGTCTCTCACCGATCATGAAGCCCATTAGTTTGTATGGCAGGACGCAGGAGGTGATGAAAGCCACCCACAGGCAGATGTAGAGTTTCCGGGTGCTCTCGGGCTGCACCCACATGAACAGGCTGATGGAGAAATACACACAAAAATGAAAATATCATTCAAAACTTTTTGCATACTTGAACACAGCATTTAGTACTTTACTTACTTTTTTATCTTCTCCAAAACATCTGCCATCTTACCAAACAGGTTCTGTAAGAAGAGTTTAAGCACCTTATGAGTAAGCACTGTTTCATCATTATCCATTTTCACTGATTAGAGAAGTAACATGAGCTGTGTTGTACCTGTGCTTTTTGTGCAACGTCAAGTACAAGCTGGAACTTCTCAGATACAGTCAAGTCTTCCTTTGGAGGCTCCTGCATAAAACAAAGAGAAAACGTTTACAGGACTCCACTGATGCATATGTTTTCCTCCTGACACACAGCGACAGGAAACAATAAAACAGGAACTGGGAAAACATCTTACCATGGGTTCAGAGACCTCAGGCACAATGCTCCACTGGATCCTCCAACCTCTGGAAAAGAGAAAGATGATGCGATCAATGTCCTTTTTTTTTTTTTTTAGGTGTTTTGTTTGGATGAAATTAGGCCACCAAGCGACTCCTCAACCTCTAAAGCCCGTGACTGCAACGTCTTTACAACCTTCATCACTTTTAAAGGTGAACAGGTGTCCCAGTTAAGCAGTGGAAGTCCAGGCAGATGTCTGACAAATACTAATGTGCCCTCATTTCATAATGATCCCCAAAATGCCCCACTTTGAGCTAACACTGCATAAACATCAACAAAATAATTCAAACAGAAACAATAATGTAGATAATAAATGAGTGTATGTGGGCATGTTTTAAAAATCAGCTCATTATGATCAACACACATTTGCTATAGCAGATTCATGTTTTTATGTGGGGCCACAGTGTGCATCTGTTCAGCTGTGGCTGAGTAGTTAAGTTTGAAAAGGTTTTATTACACGAAGCACACAGTGCACAGTTTAGTGACCATATCATAAAAAAATGGCACAATGGCCATTTCTCTGATATCAGAGTACCCACTGAGGTGACGTGTTTTACCTGGCAATGAGGTAATTTAAGGACAAGCGCAGGATAGCCAGGAAGAGTAACATGGGAATGGCCCAGCCATGCCAAGCAGCATTCATGTAGATCTGCAGGCAAAATGACAGTTCAACATTCAGTTTACTGATTAAAGTGATCACACTTTACAGAGCTTCATTTCACATGAATAAACAATCACTTCATAGCTTTATAAGTCTAATGTCAGATTTATTCAAATATTTAAAGTTTCCCAACCCATTACGAAGTTGAATTGTCAGAGTTTTACTTTAATAAGTTGACACAATGACCTATTGACAACGGCAGCTTATACAACCCGGTTTCTATAGTTATATAATGCCTACAGGATTCCCTTTACAACATTGTTACATCTTTCATAACCACCAATGTTATTTTAAAGATCTCTACTCAAGAATACTGTGTAGTTTCATGTATGAGAGGGAGACAAACCAGTGACATATGACAGTGAAGATTCCCATTAATAATGATTTCAGACTCTGACTTTAAGCATGTAATTCTGGTGATATAATGCTGGTGGAAAAGGCTATTACAGTCACACACAACTAGAGTGAGAGTATCTCTACACACTGAAATGGCCTTGGAATGTATTAGTGCAGTCAATAGGTTGAATATGATTTAGTTAATCACCGACTGTGGACATTAATGAAGATCTGATTAGACCTCTGTGGTCCTCGGCGGAATCACTCTAATCTGTCACTGTGGAGCAGAAATTACTTTGCTATTCATTTCATTCCACCGTCATGTAAGACCAAAAGGGTTCATCAGTCACTTTATGAAGCAAACTTTTTTCTCTAATAAAGCTTAGAAATTCATCAACACAGCTTTGTGTCACTCAGACACAGCAACATTTACACAAGTAATATTCTGTTATAGTCATGACAGGAAATTTTTTTTTTTTTTTTTAATCTTGTACCCCTGACTGCAAATCAAGTTTCCCCATCTGGGATAATACAATGATTGAAGTGAACTGAACTGAACTGAACTGAGAAAGATTAGACAGCACATTGTTCAACATAATGGATTTATGTGTTAGAAATTGGACAAGTGCACACTTACAATGAAGGCAATAGCTGAGGTGTAGACAGAGTGCCAATTAGATAAGGCGGAGAGGTTCCTTAAGAAGTTGGTGACAGGTCTGGCTCCTCGCTCTAGAACAAGGGATATATTCAAGGTGGTTTAGAACAAATACGTGATGTAGATTCCATCTTTTTCTGCCTATAAATACCCACAAGGCCCTGAAAAATCTTTAAAAAAAATAAAATAATAATAATAATAGCATTAAAATTTTAGTGTTCAAATTTGAAATCTTATGTTCAAGTATTTCTTGAAAAGTCACGTTCAGTGGAGCCAGAGGTACAATATCCATAGTCATATGTGGTCGACAAACACCTGCTCTAAAAATGAATGCTAAATATAGCAAAGTTTGTATTTTAAATGTGCTTCCATTGTGGTTTTCTACTTGTTTGTGTGTGTTTTGAATACTCACTGAGTCGCCTCATATTTTCTGTTAACCTGGACAGAAAAAAGAAAAGTGAAGGTCAGAATAAACGCATATGCTCACATATAAACACATGCGCAACCAGAAAAAGCTGCTTTATGTTTAAGAGGAGGTGGCAGCACTTTGGCCTTCATCAGTACAGCATGACTCATTCTCTTTTACAAAGGAAGAGAGCAAGCAAGCACAGAGAACATAAGTAGGAAAAGAGCTTCCTACTTTCTCCGTCCTCTCTCTCTTAAAAATAAAGCCATTCTGAACACATCCCATCTCGCAGCCACACAGATTCACGGTCTAAAATATGAATCCATTCTTTATATTAAACAGAACGCACTGTTTGCGCACCTTCAGTGCTACCCAGCTGCCGTCTAGCTGTCTGACTCCACATCTTCTTGAACAACCGCAGAATCAATACCAGAGGACAGACACTTCATGTTCTGTTCCAGAGCCACTCTTACTCACCTCTTAGCACTTAGTGGTTCCTCGGCTTCCACGGTGCTCTCCTCTGGCTGGAAGCGAAAGTCCTCGATGTAAACCCCGAAGCGTTCGTACAACCACTTCTGCAGCCGTGAACTCCAGACCTCCTTCTGCTGTTTATCTGCTACAGAGAACAAATGGGTGTATAAACCCCCTGAGATTAGGTCTATTATCAAATGTCACCAAAAGTCTGACAAATTTGCTGTTTACATAAAAAGATGGCTATGTAGTGACATTATGTCATCTATGCCCATTGATCTCGTGAGTGAAAGTATGACCCGTTTTTTGCGACCAACATTTGGCCACTGTAGACTTGATGGAAAAATCTTCCACCAACTTCCAACCGATCTTTCTCTAAATCCTGCCCATGTACAGTGACTGTGCAATTTAGAAACTGTAACTAGTCAAGCCTTGGATTTCTCCATATGATGAAGAGCTGTGCATGGGTTGTCCAAGTAATCCAGAGTGCAAGTACGAGAGATGCTCTGTACCTCAGAAGGCAAATTCAGTATTATAAGAGTTAGGAGGGCAGAAGCAGAGGTCAAATGAAAAAGTAAAGGATTCCCTATTGGCTTCATAACAAGGTTTCAGACACACCAAAAACCTAACATACTGCTCTCATGTGCTTAACAGCATGTAGGTAGAGTAAAAGTCGAGGTCACTACCCAACAGTGACAGCTGTCAATTCAGACGACAAAATCCATAGCTGTCGGCTGCAAGTAACCAGTCTGTTTCTGTTCAGCTCTTTTAATATTAACTTAACTATTGAATATGTTATTGTTGTGAACTGTATTATGTGAGAATGGAGAGCTCGACAGGCATAGCAACAGTAACTAAGGAGGCTGGGGCATAGCAAATGGTCAATTACTAATGCTGAAGTGACCCTGAGCAAAGAACACTATCCTCAGCTGCACTGGTGTAGCTGCTAAGTACACTCTAATTGACTCTAATTGACAGCAGTTGCACTGATCAGCCACCCTCAGAGACTGTGAGTGACTGTGTGAAGGTGAAGCTGAAAAAAAAAACACCCTGTGCTCTCTGTCCTTTTTTAAACAGTGTGTTTATCCTCTCTGTGAAATTTGACTATGTAATTATTGCGAAATGGGAGCTCGAGCTTTTCTTTTTTGCTGCAGATTTAATATGAAACACAACAATTCTTTTTTTAAAAACAGATAATGACATTCTGTTAGAAGCCATTTCAAATTGAAGTGAACACAGTTATCACAGAGCCATCAGCCTAAATTGCTCTATTCATCCTCTCTTCTTTACTTGACGGATTACACTCACTCTCTCTGTCCATTTATCCACACAAAAAAGCCACAATACACACACTCTTAATCCATCCTGAAAAAAAACACTGACACACACATGCACCTCCGACACTGGATAGAGCTCAGGCATGTCTGCCCTAGATGAAGTGATCCACAATCCTAACCCATTTTCCAAAATTAGCCACTACGTCTCTCCAAAACCACACACACGCACGCACGCATGCACACACAACTGCTAGGTCATTAGAAGTCACACTATGACAAAAAGTTTTAAATAATAGCCAAAATACACATTTTAGTAATACCATCAGACTGCTGCGTTACTGTTCTCTCCTCTTCCCTAACTGATGTATTTTAATGACAGCAATTAACCTCCACAGTAGAACAGTTTTTGATTAATTACTGCTGTTTGTTGTTGCTCGCTTGCTCAGGAGACAACTAATTGCACACTGGAAATCACCATCGAAGAGTGTTTTTCTGTGCCGCGCACACACTACACACACTGTTGCTGTATGTCCTAGAATAACCCATCAGCACCACACTCTGTCTGCACACACACTGTTGCTGTCGAGCGCTCAACCGCACACATCCTACATCCCCACCTCTCTTGCACACATACACACACGCATGCATGCACAAACACACACTCTTGTTGATTTACTCCCCCACTCAGAGGACGTCAAAGTCTTCCTTCCCTTCTCATTTCCTGTTCGTCCCCCTGGACTCACACCCAGCCACCCTTCCCTTCCGCACACTCTCTCTCCCGTCCTCCAGCGGGGGTACTCATACCTGTTCCATTGTTTGAGGGCGACTGCTGTTTCCGGGGAGGCTGTGGCGGAGAGTCCTCCAGCCTGAGGGGGACAGACAGAGAGAGAGAGAGAGAGAGACACACACAGAGACAGACAGAGAGAGAGAGAGAGAAGAGGAAACATTTGTCAAGTGTTCATCTAACTTCTCCATTGTCAGAGCTGCAGTCCCACAGCAGGCACGTCTCTGGCAGAGTTAAAAAGACACACATTGAGATAGAGACAGAATGAGGCAAAGACATTTTGGTCTCAATCTGCTTGTGTGAAATCAATATTCTCACCGTTATGATCTCATAGCAGGTGGCAGCAAAAACAGAACATTTTTTGGACAATCAAAATCAAATGGTGAAAAACTGGCTCTATGAATCCATCACCCTCCACCACGCTGAGTGGCAGCATATCTCCTCAGAACAAGCGCTTCACACCTCCTCACCCAGCCAGCATTTATTACCTCAGTGTGCTCTAGTGAAGCTGTTAGCAGACTGTGTGCCTGCAAAACAACCTACAGTATATCGACGGACATGTGTAACTGGGCAAAATATTCTCGGACCTATGTAATCTGGCACAACAACATTATTCTTTTTACATTTTTGCATCTTCTTACTTGCTACTTGTAAACAAGGATCTAAAGACTGCTGAAGTTCAACTACTTAACACAATTTAGCAGTTAGTACCAAATACTAGTACTAGAAACATAGTAACAAAATGTCAGAAAAGGTTGCAAATGCCTTTCACAAATTCCCAAAGCCCAGTGAAACCTCTTTAAATTGTCTTGCTTTGTCTGACCAACAGTCTAAAACCCAAAAGTATTCAGTTAAACAATCAAAGACTGGGGAAACCAGAAAATCTTCACTTCACAAGCTGTAAATCTAACTGATTCATTTATCCAAATTGTTGCAAATTCACTTTGACTAATCCATTTTGGCTACAGCTCTCAATATATCAGACAAATTGAAATAAACACTTGAAAAATGAGCAGAGAAACATAGTGAATAAGCTTCGACAGCAGTGGTGGGCACACTAAAAGCCTTCACCAATTGCATTGAACTGTCTCCCTTAATGATGAAATAACATCTTACTGGGATGAGACGCAAATTAGGTTCCTTTAATTTGTCAGCCATCTGTATCTGGAACATTGCAGTGTGCAGATATTTTACAGAAGACATTTAAGTCCGCCCAATTATATTCAACTTCCTAGAGAAACCAGAGTGTTTCAGTGTTGGCCACCAAGCTCTGCTGCCTTGCCCAAAAACACTTGGACAGTAGCCGCAGAAAAAGAGCACCTCCATCTCTCCAGCTGGATACTGCTAACAGAGGATTCACTGAAGAAAACTCTGCTCATGGTACATGAGTTCACCTCTCACACACTGTCTCAGACATTCTTGAGGCTGTGTTTCTGTGCTGATAATCACTTGGAGAGCACTGGTGGAATTTCCCATTGGCAGGCGTAGAAACATCATCTGATCACGCACGCAGAGTCGTACATACACACCCTGGGTTTAGGGGCGGCTCGCTGGGTGCCAAGAGACGCAGGCTTTTACTGACACCAGCATAGCAACTGTGTCACAGTGTGCACTTGGCGACACAGGCCGGCGCGTGACTTGCTTCTGTTTTTTTTCTCTCAATTTCCATCTCCCTCCATGCATACACACACACACACACACACACACACACATACACGCACACAAACACAGCTCCTTATGGAATTTCCTCACCCACTAAGCTGCTGAGGCCTATATTTATAACAGAAAACTTTGGTAGCACTGGGACTGACACACACAAACACACTGCAGATTTGACCTATGATAAACTCTGATCAGCTGAATTGTCACAAAGTGCAGAGTCACCATTTCCTGTCATTCCCTCACTTTTACTTCCCTTCTTTTGCACATTTAGCCTAATCTCCTGGTGTGTACCCACGCTCTGCTTTTTGTCTCTCTCTTACCTGGTTTTGAGCACCTCATTCATCTTCTGCTCCAGGTCTATCCTCTTGCTTCGCTCTCTCTCCAGCTCCTGCCGCAGGGAGTCCACATTGGTCTCTTCCCGCAGCTTCCTCAGCTCCTCCTCTGGAAAAATAGAACACAATCATTGGAGATCAGCATCTCAAATTTTTGATATGAAAACAACTCAGCCCCCAAGAGCTCCACATGTACTTTCGAGGTCATGAAAAAGGCGTCTGATAAGTATTCGTGACAGTTATTCAAACTTTATGTGGAACATTTCATCCAGCAGATAGCGTCTAAACTGGGGAAAACAACTTCAATTTCTCCAAAACAGACAATTTAATCCAAAATTATAATAATAATATAATATTATATAATTAAATAATTGAAAAACATCTTATTCTGAAGTGGTATCAAGGTCGAACTTATACACCTGGAGTGATTTTCGTCAATAACATATTCTCTGATTATTAATGCTGCTCTCACTTCATGTCTCCCCCTATCAAGCTCCTTCACCTTCACCTCCACCTCACTCTTCCTTCTTGTCATTCACCTCCTGGCTTCAAGTGGTTTCAGGTATCAAGGCTTTCTATGCCTGGGGTGCAACATCAGCACAGTGGTGTTTCTTCTCAGTCTATTGTCCTGGACTAAAGCGACACATGAATATTGGAGGAGAGGAGGCAATGAAAGCTGGTGCACGTGCCAAAGCACAAATTAATGAATGCTTCCAAATATTTATGTACCCATAGAATGATGCACATGAAGGAAAGATTTCCGTTGTCAGCAGGGCTTTTCCTTGAAAAACTGAACTCTGTGAACCTCCAACACACTGCTGAGGTACCACATTAATGGGAAATACCATCATACAGAGGATATATAGTAAAGCACGATAAATGCAAAGTTTCCAATAGTGCTTGAAAAAAGGAGTACCTTCATGCCTTTAAAGGACTGGACTAGGAGTGAAGAAAGTGTTAAAAGCAGGGTTACACATCCCCTGCAAAGGAAAGGGCATATCACCTGGTACCCCTCTTCTCATCCCTGACACACTCCCATCATCACACAGGCAGGAGGGGATTCATATTACAAGAATCGAGCTGCCAGTTTCTCTTTCTCATCACCTAATCTCATATCTCACTCGTCCTTTATCTCTACCCATTAAAGCTAATAAAACATTCATTGCCAGCACCTCCCGCAGCTAACGAATTACCGAGAGGGCATACGCTGTATCTCCAGATCTCACTTACTTTGTATGATGTTTTGCATTTCTGGTTTAGAGAAAGCAGAACATTTTTGTCTTCCCTCATGTAAGTCACTGAAGAGGAAGCCCATTAACAAAGTATGATGTTGTTCTCTCTTTATTCATCTATGTAACATTACTCCTATCAGACACTTCCATGCCTCCACTGGCTCAGTTTGCCTGTCCTCCTTTCCCTATCTGCAAACATAAGAATGTGTTTATGGTATTCATGTATGTAAACAAGACAGAGAGAGTGAGTGTGTGTGCATAGCGAAAGGGCAGCCAAAGGTTGCTATGGGCTAAGCAGCTTAGAGCTGGCTAGGTTGCACTGTGCCAGGAGATACACAGCCAACTGTAAACCTGTTAGACAAATGACTAACAACAGCTGCAATGCATCCTGGGTGCTGTAGGCAGAACTAGAGCAGTGGTTTACACTATAGCAAAAGTAGTGCTTAAATACAATGGAACTTGATGGACAGAATGAATCAAAAAATGATTAAATACCTTGCCCTTTTGCAAATTGGTGTGACAGGGATACACCAAGTCTGACATATTCTCACCGCACAACGTTGATATCGGATATGTGTTTGCAAACAATTGTCCATTTACACATCCAGCAGAGAAAGCGTGGGATAAATATGAATTAAAAGTTGCATTTCTGGCCAACTGATGTAGGAAATTCCAATATTCACTGGTCTTTTAGCTCTGTTTTGGTCTCCACCAACTTCTGAGGAAGGTTTCAGGCTGCTAAATGTTCCACTGTTTACCAGCTAGCTGCCAACCCTTCCTTGGTACCTTCAGATAGAAGCACAGCAATTCCAAAGACTAATCACCCGAATTAAAGTTGCAGTCAGCGATTTTCAATCCCAAACTGATGCATTGGATAACTATTTGAAAATTAAGAATAGCAACCTGAAATCATGCCACAATGTCAGTAAACCACACACAATATACGGTCATTTTAATGTAACTGACCTAATTTGATAAAAAAAAACATTGGTATACTGGTCAACAGTTCAAGTACTACATGTACTATTTACTGTTTTCCATACCTTCAAGTCACTGACCCTGCAGATCTCTCATACTGACTTCCTTCCTTTTCCCCTAAATTTCCTGCTCCCATAATGTGTGTTACTTCTTCCCCTCACCTTGTGAAATTATTTCTGTGTATAGGAACCTCTACGACTCCTTTTCCCTTTCTCCACCCTTTTCCTCTCCGTAGTTTCCTTCCCAACACCAAAAATAGAGGTGCCTCATTCCAAAAGTCCATTATACTGTGTTAGATGTGCCGCAAGTGTGTGATACAGCCCAGCATGACACAATATGGTATGTGTGTCAGACACAGACAGATAGAGTACAATCGTTTTCCTGTTCCACAGAGGCCCTCTACATCAGATAGCATATTAATAATGCTGTCAACACGCCTGTTCTGCTTCTAAAATTGGATTGCTGTCTTCTATATATAAATCTTCATCCTGGGTTACCATATCACAGGGTCTCTTTGGCCATTATGAGGGATAGTAACTACACCATTTATCAGCAACACAGACAGGGGATTAGCTAAATGCCATGCCAGGAGATGTCACTTTTAATAGCGCTGACCTTCTCTGCCACGCAGGTTTTGTATGAACCTCTAATCTCAGAGAAAAAAAATAAGCCAAAAACACACATTATATCATCTGCTAATAAAGGCTAGAAATCCTTGCAATGTTGAAAGAAGGTAATTGCGATATAATGATGTGGCTGAGGCCAGAGGAAGCTTGTGTTTAGTTTAGGTAGTACAGTAGCTTCTGAACATGGTATGGTTAAAGTCAGAAGATATAATATAAACAATTAAATTGGTCTAAATCAGATTTGTCTGAATACATTTGGACAAAGTGGAACAATAAAACTTCTGAGATAGATTTACAGAGGTGTCAGAAAAGCGTGCTGAGTAACATTTTTGCAATATTGATGACATTATATTTCTTGTTTACTGAAGTGAAAAAAATAGGGTAGGGGTGGTGCTGTGGAGCAAGGGTGGCATCTGCAAGCCAAAACCACCACGGCTAAATGTCATATGAGAGACTTCCTTTACACCCCCCAGATGGCACAGTCATTTTTAAACAGACACCGACACTTCAAATTAAGACACATAAGAATTGTATGTTTTCATCCATGTTTTTGTGAAAGAAGCTTGTAGACTCTTACTACTGTACATAATATATCTATTTCAATGACAGTAAAGATAAGGCTATCAAACACTGGTATTTGGTTGGTTTTGTATATCTCATTGGGGTTGATCACATAGAAAACAGAAGAAGTCTACAGCACCACCTCTGTATTCAGCACAGTGTGGTTGCCAAATAATACTGCCTATAGTGTAGAAGCTTTAGTTATCCATTCAAGTTCAGTAATTTGGATCAGCTTGTCCTTAAAATTCCTGATTTTGAAGCTGATAAACTTACTGAGGTTGAGGTTACTTTTGTGGCTTTTGATCTTATCGACAGCTCCATTGTAAAGCAGCTCAAAGCTGTCAAAGGTGTAGTCCTCAAGCTTGCAAAAACCCATCCGTCTCTGCAGTCGGCCACTTCCCGGGACGCTCGTGCAGGAACGGGACGGCAGAGTCGCCGCCTTGGGTCTTTCTTGAAATCGAGCCACGGCGACAGGTTTTCAGCACCCTCTGCTCACTAAAAACTCCTGAGCCCATCAAACTTTAGGTATATGCTCCATGTTTACATGTCCCATTCAATTAGTGGTCAAGGACCTGTTCCACTGTGCTATTCTGTCACTAGCAACACAAAGAGACTGTTCTGTTGTGCCTCCACACACTGAGAGTGATGGTCAGTGGTCAGAGCTGGTCTGAATATGTTAGTCACTTTGTAAAAAGAGAAGGACGGCACGGAGGTAGAGAGAGGTGGGGCTTTGCTGGGTGGCCAGCAGACTAAGAGGGCCTGGAATCTGAGATTTCTGAGTACACTGGAGCTGGAACACACACAACACACACACACACACACACACACACACACACACACACTATACATGTTCATGTGTCAGTATTTTTTTCAGTATTGGGTTTATTTGAATGGCTATGTACATATGTAGGACCATGTGTTATGTGTGTGTTATTTTTTGGTTTTACATCAGTGCGCAGTAGCGTTGTGCGTGTGGACGCGTGAATGACTACTGTACATACGCAAGCAAAGCAAATTGCGTTTCATCTAAGCAGGCAAAGTTTGTAAGACCTCAAAGGAAAAGTACTGTGTGAGTTTTTCAATCCAGGTCAGAGACAATGGCTCCTTTCATTAAAGGAAGGTGGGGGCACGGGGGGTTCAGAGAGAGAGAGGGAGAGAGAGAGAGAGAGAGAGAGAGAGAATCAGCTGCTTCACATTGGCTTCTCATTGTTCTCTTTCTCTACAGTGTTTGCCACAACACGGGTTGACTTGAGCAGAAAGGAGTCTTGAGCTTTGTGGCCTCCAGCTGATCTGCAGGTGTTAATACACCATTCAAGATGCTGACAGTGGAAAAGGAATGGGAAGATAGGCTAAATATAATAAATAAAACCTGTTGCACATTTAGGCAGAAAGCTACTCAAACTAATCTATTGATACTGTCCTCACTGTGCAAGTGGTTTTTCAAGAGAATTTCATTGTTAAATGTGCAAATATTAGGGCTGGATTAAATTATTTTCCAATCAAGTTTTTTCTCCAATTTTCATCTGTATTTTCAAACTATTTTACCGTAGTTCACTTTGAGTTAACAAAGAGCAAGTGATGTATCTTTTCTTCCTTTTGTCTTAATGTATCTTTATAAACTTTCTTTCCTCTCTGTGGCCTCCTTTCACTCTTGCCCTGATATCTCTTGGTGACCTAGATTTCACTTGCTTGTCTCACTTTTTCCTCCTTCTGCAATGTTAAGTTGACTTCATGGCTAAATCTCAAACTTCACAGTCCTCCGTACATCACAACAACAACATTCCTTCTTTCTTGTGCCATACTGTTTTTGCCGACAGACTGTTCATCACAGGGCACGGAGCCAGACTTGACAGCCAGACTTGACAGGAAATGTATAGGGAGTAGTTCAACTGTCTTCTCTCAATGCGGAATTCTATGTCAGTGTCTGTGTCCGCAAGGAAACATGCAATAAATGATGTAGATAAACAATGTCCCATAATCCAATGTTGTGTCAGCAGGGAGCATAGCATCTGCTTGTTTGGAGAACAGTAATCACATTTCACGACATCATGAATATGTGGCCAGGAGTGCAGCCTTCTCTAAGAACTGCAAAGTGCTTTCAGGGAAACAGTACTGAAAACAAATGACACTCCCACAGTTCAACGCTGTGCAAGTGTGTAAGAATACACCCAATGGACTGGATATTAGAGGGGCCTTACATTCTCTGTTTTAGATCTCAGGTCTCGCTCAAACTTAATCAAGACAAAATGCATTCAGTACATCTTGGATATGCCACCTGGTCAAAAGACTGAGACTGGAAAATTAGTCTCTCTACCCACATGACCACCTGTTGCATTCTCACACGCTCAAATGATGACTAAACACTACGGCATCTAAACTATTGAGGGTACAACAAAATTAAAAAGGTAAAAACTGGGACAGTCTAGATTACACTGAGAGATATCTGCACTACCTGTGTGTAGATACAGAAGTTACATTAATTACAGGTCCATTAACAATGCCATTCTTCTTCATGAACTCACACCCCGAATAGCAAAACCTCCGGCTGACAAGAGCCATCCTGCCTAAAATACTTAATTCCCTTTTGTACAGAGCTCGGCTTTGTAAGAAAAGAGTGTCTCCTTCGCAGGCACGCAGCAAGGTTTTTTGTTAATTATCATGCAGCATGTCTTGCAGCTGTCTTGCGAAGGAGAATGAATCATCATCAGCACCGTACAAGTAACCAGTAATGAGGCAGAGTAGTCCTGCAGAACACTCAATCACTTGCATAATTATCTCCAAGACTTTTCAATTACTTCCATTTTTCTGCTGTATACAAACTCTCCTAATGCTGAAGAGATCCATTTCTTACATATTTAACTTCCAAAGAAATAATTTAACAAGCTTTTGACAAGTCGTCTTGTTCTGTTTAGACAGAAGACAAAATACAGCACTAAACTGAAATGTCACGCAAATCCATCTTATATAAATACTCAAAAACTGTAGCTGTTAGCAATAAAACTTGTAGTTTCTCTGGTTTGTTATATATATTATTCCTGAATAAACTGCAGTCTACATTGCATCATAGCAAAACGTTTCCAGGGACGCTACAATCCAGTCTGACAGCAGAAACAATTTGGCACTGAATGTCAATTGTGGTTGACACCGAGGAATGTAAGAGCCGTCTTTCTACAAAAAAGCAACATTATTGTCTTCACTAAGGACCCCTTTTAAAATATAACATTTTCAATTACATGATTCAGATCGTATTGCCAAAGATAACTTACAGTGTATCATGCTTACTTTATATTTGATTTAAAAAGCTCAGTTGTTTTACAAAAGATCTCAGTAAACTGTCTACTAAGGTTGCTCAAAGCTTTTAAGGCTATCCCTAACCTCAAGACCGCAGAATATCTTTTTTGTTTGTTTGTTTGTATTACCTGGTTCAGACTACAAGATATTTTTGGCTGTTACGATGACAATGACAACAAACAATGGCAGTATGTATGATACTGGCTGCCTTGTGTTAAAAAAAAACAACTTAAAATGGAAAGAAAAAGCAGCATGACCTTCCCCATGTTTCACAGTTCCCCGTCCCAACGTCAGTCTTCATCATGTGCTTGACACACTTCATGGAATAAAAATGTGATTTTATTTTATGCACATTGTCATTCCCTACCAACCTGGCGCCCTACATCTAATGGATCAGGCTAAAATGGTTCCTTTTTTGTTTATGACCTTCGCAAATGTGCTCTACTGTGTGTCATTCTAGCTTAACTACTGTTACCAAGGTCAAGGATGAACTTTCAAGCTCTAATTTAACACCAGTAACATTTCTAGTGTACCAACTACAACGACAGCTTAAGTTTTAACAAGGCTGTTAATGTCAGTATCTAATTGGCCCTGCACACCCACACAGGTGTTTTCAGTTACTCTGGTTAATTGGCTCTTTTTCACAGACTACATGTTGGCATGTCACAGTAGCAAAAGCACAGGTGTAAATACTATAATGAATGATTGCTGGATTCCATTTAGCCATCCTCTCCTGTCCTAATAAACAACCAAATTAACAAAAAAGTGATGGAGTCGTCACCTGTCTGTCTATGTCACTGGAATTTAACATACATTCATGTTTTATTATCTTCTCCCTTCTTCCAGGTGGTTCCCTGCTGATGGTGCCGGATGGTATCATGAAGAACGCAGTACATTACAGACCTATGATTCATCCGTGATTCCGCTGATTTCAGTTTTGCTGTTGCAGCATTGTGCATGCTTGTGTGTAGCCTTTATGTGTGTGCTACTCTGCCCAGCGTGAAGTAGGACAGCAGCTAGGACACCGTATTGATCAGCCAGTCACTGTAGCACACAAAGCATGGCCTGTCCCCCTGCAGTGACCTTCAATACGTGACCTCAGAACAGGATAGCCTCTCTCACTCTCTCTCTCTGTCACTCTCACACACATCTAGTTCTCTCAAATGTTATGGAAATAGTCCTGGTAAAACCGATAAACCCAATTATAGCCGGACATGTCTACTCCACAGGGCAATGTGAGAATACAGGAGCAGTACAGACATGTGCACACTTCAGCCTGCGATGACCAGAAAGGCCATCAACAACCAAAACGTCTTGTGTGATTGTGTTTGGTGTGTTTACTGCATAACTACATTTCCTTTTTTTTTTTTCTTTTAGTCCAGCTAGGACTGCAAATTAGGTCTTCTGGAATAGTGAAACAGAGATTCAAAAAAAGAAGCTAGATATCAGCAAGCCAGGAATAAAAAGTAGGCAAAAGAAAAAGGAACAAGAGAAGACAATGGCAAAGAAAGAAAGGCATTTAGAGGCAGGAGGGAAAGGGAATGAAAGCAAGAGAAAGCTAACGAGAGACAGAGAGGAAGCAATAAAGCTGAGGACATTAGGTCGGCTCATATCATTACATGAGGTGATTTCCACTGGCACTACCTGCTGCCATTTTACCACCAGTAGGAGGGTCAGTCTGCTCCGCTCTGTAACCCAGGGGGGCATATTCCAGCTGATATATCTCCCTGCTCCTGCATTTTATACTATAGTAATCACAGGGCTATCATAGGGTTATCACTCAGAGAAACCAGGTCCTTGGAGTGCATATCATAAATTTTGCTGTGCAGTGTGCGAATACTGAGAAAGGCACAAAAACTCACACAGAAACATATACCTATATGTTATCATGTGGGTCATTTGAGACACACGTAGGGTGGGTGATATGGATAAAATGCGCTGTACTAAAATGTTAATGATACTTCAAAGCTGGCATGTAATTACCATATTCAAATAAGACCATCATGACAGCCATTACTGACCCTGACCGCACTGGTATCTGGTTGGACTGAGTCTCACTTTTCTTTTGTTTCTATAAAAAACCTCTCGAGGAAAAGTAATTAGAATTTAAGAAGGTGCACTGTGTAGTTTTGGGAGTTAAATTTTAGTCGGAAGAGAAAAATCTTCATCGACTGACGTGTAGCACCCAAAAAAAACTAATTCAAAAACTCTTTTTGTTTATGTGAGTGAATAAATCAAATAGACAAACTGACCTTCAAAAACTATTTCATATTGTTTTACTATATTTTACCTTTCTAGATTGAAACAGTGTTCTGGGGACCTCAGTTTCCTCTGACAAAAGCTTGTTTATTCAGTTATGGAGTTTGTATTATTACCACATTAATATTGTAAATATTAAGATCCTGATATAGCGGCCCTTTACATAAAAACGTTGTGATATTAACATGAATCTGAGCTTGTAAAATATTGACATGATTCTAAGCAATGATAATACACACCTGTAGTGCAGTTAAACCTTCCGAAGCAAAATCATTTTCTGTTAATGTGACTAATCCACATACCTCACTGTAGACAGTTTATCAGGAGCTGCAGTTCTATCTAGGTCTGTGGATAATCCTGCCGGTCTATCCACAACAATGTCAATGAAAAAGACACACTAATCTTGATCTCTTAATTTTTTTCAAATTAATCTTTTTTTTTAGAGCTTTGCACCACAAAAAAAGAACCAATTCAATGTATTCAGGTGGCACCAGGTGTCTCAGAACCTGGGCAAATCAAACCAAAACTATTGCCATATTGAGTAATCAATGATGTATGTGAGTAAATATTTTTGTTAATTTGAGCAAATCAGCTCTCTTACTTGAATCACTGAAGCTGACACACGAACATGTAGCGTTCACACAACAGATTTTAAGAGAGTACCGCAGCACTTCCCTTGGTCTCCATATAATGAGGTGAATTATGCATTTATTCAACGATGAAAACTTAAAAAGACGAAGTGAGACTAAGTGACTGTTGTGGCGTGTCTGTCTGTATGTGTGTGTGACTACACACAAACATAAATGGAGAGAGAGAAATGACAGAAGGAAATAAATGAGAGGAAGGGACTAAATAAGGTTCTGAAGAGGCGAAAACTGATGGAAACATAAACGTAATACAGCAGAAGGTCATCAGACCTCTGCTGCGTGTGCGTGTTAGCCTCCGTCTATGTGATCTCACGTCCGGAAACTTGGTTACAAATTAACCAATTAAGTGCCCTCAGAATAGCTCTGGCCAATCACAACAAATGCCAAGGAAAAAGGCTTGGGTGATACACACACAAACACACCATCTGGAATGGAAACTCATGCCTCCTGTGAATGCAGGAGACAATATACTTAAGCAGTGTGTTTGTTTTGGCGTACAGCGTGGGCCCCCGGCTTTATTTTAGGCAGCAGTGAGAAAGACGTCAGCGTGAGAGAGAGAAAGAGGGACAGAATTCGCCTACACTCTGTTCACTCTGACTGTGAAAGAAATCCAAGAAGCCCAAATCATTTATTGGGTTAATGCTGATGCACCATTAGAGGGATGAGCACAAAACCAGCACAAACCTCAAGGTTTGGAATTATGTGTCTCAGTTAACATTTTATTATCTTCTCAATGAAAAAAAAACTACAATGTAAACTGTGAAACTGTGAACTGTAAACTGAAATTAGCCCTCGGGAGATGAAAAGAGTTAAAAAGAAGTCAGCGCAGAAAGTGGAACTCATTCATATTTTAGGTTCTGAGATTACAGTCTCATCTAGAGCCACTTTTGCTGGCCGGTGACCTTTTAATGATCAAACCAGCCTATTTGCAAACTGTTACAGATTTAGGCTGCAAATCATTAAGTTTATGATTGATACAAAATCATAAATCATCATCATCATAAATCATAACGTCTTTTTCCACGAATAACTGATTAATAAATGGTGGTAATCTCATTTAGTCATTCTGTGGTTTGGAAACCATAGCATTTACACGCATCTAATTAACTTGCTTTCTGGGGGATACAATCTGCAAGTTGTGCCTTCAGCCCCTGCAACCGACTTAGAGAAATCAAGATCAGGAAACCAATATAGCACGCCAGTGAGCTAGACTATTCAATGTGAGGATATTTACAATTATGTTGATTCATGATAATCCCAATAATGAAAATTAACCACGGTCTACTTATTGTGAGTGTTTTTTTATTGCGATCTGCAATAAAATAATTGTCCCTCCCCTACAATCAGTAAATGCTTTTCTCTGCAGTAGGTTTGTTAGTGAAGGGTCTGCCATTCCCACTCATAATTCCACTTTTTACCTAGATAGAGATTCACAAGAAAGGATGCATGCAGGTAACTCAGTGTTACTATTTGTAATTCTGTCTCATTGCTTTCCTCTCCACTTTTAACTGTTAACTCACCTACAGCTGTGTTGGGAGTTGTGTCAAGCTATTGTTAATAGAAAACAGTATTTCCTACTGCCGCTGCTTCATATTAAATGCTTTTAACTGGCAAAACATGGGGTGGCTTTTATTATGAAGCAGTCACAGGAAACACAGAGTAGTTAGTGCTCTGACCCTTCATCCAAAATGTCTACAAGTCTACAAATGTCCTACTATTGCAGGAAGTAATGTTCTGTTGTATTTCTGACACCATAACAAGGAGTGTTTGCTGTTCTGAGAATTCATGCAGCTGCTGTTACCACCAGTGACCACAGGTGTTGCCAAATGAACCTGAGCGGAAATCTTCAAGAGTATAAATGCAAATCAGGCCCATCTTCTCACAGTATGTTGTTGCCTGTATTATGCTATGCTCCAGAAAAAGCCATTACACAAGACATAAACACATAATGTCTCGCTACAAGTAACCTTTTGTTTCAGCCCACTAATCCCATTAGCTGTAAGTACCAACAAACTGTACATGAGCATATACGCAAATCTATATTTATCTGTTGTCAACACATTACTGAGAATATAATGAATGCCCACTTAAATAGGTCTTTCTATAACAAGCTATATTATACGAGGAATGACACAGCTTTATCAGCAGCCTATTATTTATTGTACAATTACTCTGCTTTCCTATGCTTTATATTTTAGAGTGCAAAGGAAAATAGTAGAAATAGAACACACAATAACTAGAGTGCAGGGCAGAGAGCTCAGGGCTCCATTAGGTGCTAATGGATTGTCACGCTTCAGTGTTCCCCGAAGTACGATTACATCGGCCAGGGATAGGACAAGAGATTGGCAGGCATGAGAGAAATGGATAACCGGAGAGTATGAGGGGAAGGGAGAAGCAAGAAAGCAGAGTTAATACACACACTTGAGGTTGTTTTCAAGGAAACAGCACCATTACCCAGAGGTACTTCTACCCTTTACCAATCACCAAAAGAAGGCAACATGTAGAAAGGTTCCTCGCCTGCAGGGTCCCCTAACAGCTGCCATCTTAGGTAAAGCACTGATTACATTTCTGTTCTTTACTCTTTGAGCTCATGTTAACTCTTATAGCTGTTTCACCTGGTTGGGTGTTTATTTTTCAAGCACACGTGTTTGTCAGATCTCAGAACATCACACTACTGTGTTTGAATTAAAGAACGCATAAAGGGAAATCAAAAGCAACAGACGGGGGAAAATGAGCAAAGAGAGAGCCGAGACCGATCCAGAGAAGAAGAGCGGGGAATGACAGGCAGACTGTGAAAGAGCAGCTCAGCAGGATGCAGAGAAAAAGGCAATGATGGATTTAATTATTTTTTTAAGAGAAGGAGGGGTAAAGAAAAAAAGAAGGACGCAAGGAGAGGGCAAACGGGAAAGACGAAAGCTCCATGAAGGGAGAGCTCATCTAGTAAGCATCCTGACGTTGCAACAATGATTCCAGCCCTTTTTAGCTCAGGCATTGTGAGAGAGGACATTGCCTGAGGTATTCTCTTTCGCCCTCACTCTCCCTGTCTCTCTATTAGACACACAGTTGAAAGGGAAGGGGGGAAAAAAAAATCTTCACAGTCCATTACACACTGGGACTGTCAACGTGGTGCTGCACAGTACAGGACAACCAGTACCCTTCTTGGATACCAGGTTAGACAAGCTTGTAAATGAGCTGTGTGAGCTGTGTGGGTGGACTCGGGATAAGCATCATGCAGTTTGTTTTTTGGGGTTTTTTTTGTTGTGTGTCAATGATCAGCCTGCCTCCCTCCCCTCTTTTTCTCTGCCTCCACAACATCCATTTATTCCTCCCCTAACCTTAGTTGTTTGGGAACACAGTTGACAGACAAACAGTAAATACGTAACTCAAACTGCAATATAAAGTGCAAAGAATAACCATTTCTTTCTCGCCCTCTCGGGTTTAAATAGCGGATGCTGTACTATGAGCGGGAGTCATGATTCAGGTCTCTGTTTTTATGAATAGAGAGCAAAATCAGATGTAACCATATCAACATAAAATGGTGGGACTGGCTGTGTGGGTTGCAAAAAAAACTGAAGCAAACATTAAATCTAAGTTTGAAATTGTTTGTACTTTTTTTAAAAGTGACGACCTAAAAGGTCAGTGCAAGTTTAATATACATATCATTTAAGTATTGTACAGTAGAGATTGTTCATATTCACCTGGAATCCTGTTTGTGTTCACCTGAGAAGACCTATATTCACTCTCCTTTTAGCTCTGTTTTGGTCTCCAACAACTCCTAGCTGTCTTTTTAGCTGCTAAATGCTCCATTACGTTCATAAGCTAGTCACTAATTTTGCCTCACTGTTACGGCCACATTTAAGGTCTCTTTTGCTGGAAATTGCTGCTGTTCGAAATGAAGCAAATGGGAGCTGTGAGAGTGAACCAAAACAGTGAAGTTGTGGTCTGTAAAACTGCATGGGGACTGAAGTCAGGTGATCATTTTTAGTAGGTTTGTCTCCTTTTTTTTTTTTTAACATAAATCAATTGATCCACTGTATAAAAAAAATATTATAGCATTCATTGAATGTATTTTGGAGCAAGAAACTATCCTGACACTGGCTTCCTGGATATAATTTTATCAATAAAGCGTGTGACAATATCACTTCTTGTTAGACCTCTGTAGATATTCTACTGTAGATTACAATGATATGCATGGTGCAAACAACAGATGATGAATGTAATAAATAAATATAGCGAGGGTAATTGAGGATGCACCGCTGCTTCATCGATGCTCCACCTCAGTGGGCCTCTCTGGTATAGCATAGTAAATTGATTAAAATTAGCTCAGCAGCTGCTCGCTTCCCATCATGCTTCCAGTGTAATTTCAGGGTTGCTAACATACTGTTAGCAAAACAGGATGTTACCATTGTTATCGCCAATTCTAAACATCAGATTTCATGGTTATCTGAAGTCCATTAAACTTGTTAAACTGTTTGGCTTCGTCATTTTCAGCTGACTTCCTCCTGTGAAAATAGTTTTTAGCGAGAAAGGTAGTATAGTATTCTTGCAAGCAGCGGAACCAGAAACGGCTTTCAGAGACAACTGGGTACTATCATAGCTTTTGCATTGAGTCGGGCAACACATTAATGCTTCAGTAGTAGTAGGCATTATTTATTGGGGTTATGTTGGGCTGCCAGTCTGTTTGAAGATGCACACAGCAACCGAGAGCAATGCAAAAAAAAACCTGTCCTGCAAGACTCAAACCACAAAGCAGACTGATAACACAGGATGCTTATAATCTAGAGCCAACACACACATTAAGATTGAATTAAACACTGAGAGTGAATGCATTAAATCACAGTAGGAACAAGAGGTAGATAGCAGCAAAAGTTGCATTTGTATCCATCCAGAAAACAACTTTTATTAAGTGTTACAATAAATGTTTTCTTCTGAGGAAATGAGACACGACTACGTGCCAGTGCTACGTGTCAAGGACAGATTTTCATTTCAGCTACCACTCAGTTTAACCACACTGTCTCATCAAATAGCGGAGGCTTCCTGCTACATTCACCATTTGGTATGCAATCAGAAGCTACTGCAGACACGACACTGTAGAAAGAGGCGGCATCTCCACAACACAAAGTCCTCATTGCAAGTCACTGAACTCTCACTTTTTCCGCATTGTTACTTCCTCGTTGTTGGTGCTGCAAACAGTCTCACTACCCACACATGCTGTAAAACCACGAGCTGAATGCCACAAGTTCAGGGACTTTGGGTCATGTAGAATGTGTAGAATGTAGAATCTCTAACTGAATTAGAGACCAAACCAGAAACTTGAGATAATTTCACTTTGACAGGCTCAAGATTAAGACCCACCAGCAAACATTTGGTCTCCACACACAATTACAGATCTCTTTCTGTTGTGTCTGAAACTGTGATGTGGTCCAGGACTGGTGTTGTGGGTGTATATACTCACGTAGGAAATGTTTCTCCAATAAGGCAATTTCGAGGTGACCTTTGACTTCATTGAGTCGGTCCGACTCCGACCTCTGGAAGTCCTGGATGGCCGCAGCCATGGTGGGAGACCCCGAACCCGCCTGTGCACGCACACACGCATTCATGCAAACCAGTGTGCAAACAAGGGTCCATACACACACACACACACACACACACACACACACCAACATAAACATTTGCATTCACAAACACAGGAAAGAAAAAGAGAAACGTGTTTGATTTTAGAATTACGCGACAACAGAATACACATGAGAGAAAACAAGCATGGAAATCCCACATGATCAGAAACATACACACAGATTAGCATGGCACCATGACTCACGCTAATGTTTCCTCTCAGGTTTTCCTCTCAAGTCCAGCTGGAGCGAGATGGGAGGAGGAAGGCAAAAAAGAGGAGAATCCCCTTTCTTCTGACTACAGCAACACTGATGACTCACACGCCTCTGACTAAGGGCTTTAACCCTGACACACACAACTAGCAACACAACATGTGTGTTGGTTGACGGCATGAATGACAACGATTGAGGGTTGCTGACTGCGTGAAAGAGGACAGAAGCGAGGGACAAACTGTGAGGTAGAAAGAGGTGAGTGGGTGGCGGAGGGATAAAAAAAGGAAGCAGAGAGAGGAGAGGAAAAATGTCGGCGCTAGCGGGTGATGAGAACTGCATCGCTGCTCGGCTACAGCGAGGGTCCTTTAAAAGATTCTGACACACACACATTGCAGCAGCTTCCCCCCCGACAGCATCCAGCATGGTTTGTGTGTGCCTGCGTAGACACACTGCAATGTCTTCCGCTGAAGTGCTCTCTGCAAAAGCAAGAACGCGAGACACAGAGAGAGGAAGAAAGAGAGAGATGGAGGGAGAGTGGAAAAAAAGATAGCACAGAACTGACATTGACCTGAAAAAAAAAAAAAACACATTTTGGGAGGGAGCCCAAAGCCTGACAAGAGAGGCGGGTGGAGAGATATAGAGACACAGAGATATAGAGGGTGTCCCTGAAAAGGAAGCACTTCAAAGAAAACAAACGGGAGGATGAGGGTGTGAGAATTAAATGGAGGCAAGAGGATGAAAGAGAAAGAAGTGGGAGAGGCAGAAAGACAAGGAATACACGGAGGAGATGAAAGAAGCGAATGGTGGGAGTGAAAAGAAGTTCTGCTGCATTGCGAGCACTCGGCAACAACACTCTTGGGTTTGGATTTTTTTCAGCTGTTAGTCCTTTTTCAAAAGTCAAATAGCTACACGTTTGGTCTAAGGACGGTATGTAATGTGAGCACACCTTCATGTTGTGTAATGCAATCGTCAACTGTCAGTCTCATCCTCCTGGTTATCAAAAGTAGGTCAAGCCCTGACGTCACCCTGGACGATTATCAGCTGATTAATTACTGTGTTCTCCCTCTCCCTCTGTCAGGACTGTGGCTGAAGTAAGCAGAGAAATCTCTGCAGTAAAAATCCATCATCATGTCCCTGTCATTATTATTATTACCAATATCATCATCATCATCATCTACATCACCACCATCAGTACTACTACTACTAATAATAATAATAATACAGAAGCAGAAAACTGGGCAGATATGACCACAAAATGCAAAACAGTTTCTCATGGAGTTCATACAGCATCAATATTGTGATAGTCGGAGCTACTGTACTTGCTTCACACCCACTCTTAGCCTTTCAATCATTTAAGTGTTGGTTTTGCTAAAGGTGCACAGAATGTCAGTGAGCATAACTGATTCTAAATGTAGCTCATCTTCTCAGTATAGTTTAGAACAGAGGTGAACAGATACATATTATCTGCAGTGTATGTATTATGAATCTGCAACCAGGTTCCAAAGACACCATGTAAAATATAAATTAAACAGAATGTGATAATTTGCCAGTCCTTACTGACATATACTCAAAGACAGTGCATTTAATGTTTCACCCTATTTAACATCGATGTTTGTAAACCCATATTTATTCTGAATTTGATGCCAGTGCCACTGTTTCAAACAAGTTGGGACAGGGGCAACAAAAGACTGGGAAAATTGTTGAATGCTCAAAAAACACCTGTTCGATAAAACAGGTTCATTGGTAATTGTTGATTGTATCATGATCTGGTGTGAAAGGGGCATCCTTGAAAGGCTCAGCTGCTCACAAGCAAGGACGGGGCGAGGTTTGCCACTTTCTGATATAAAGGATATTACTACATGGGCACGAGAATGTTTCATAAAGCTGTTGTCAGTAACACGGTTTGTTTGCAAATGTAGCATTGTTTTTTATTCATACTGTAAACACAGCGTCTCACCATTTTAGAAATCACACTTTAAATTGCAAATGAGCCACAACCAAAACCTGTTTTTTTTCTTGTAATTTCTATGATGTTAACTGCAATCAAGCAGCCACAACAAAACAAAGAAACAAAACAAAAAAATAGATGCAAATTGTTAATACTGAAAACATATCCCGAGGACATCCAGATATTCATTGAAAGATATTATAATCACAGTGTTTGTGAGTCCTGCACTGATTGTTTTGTCTGGTTGAGCCCAAGTTTTTTGTTTCAAGAGATTTGGTGTCCTGAAAGCTTTCAATGACCCAGACAAATGGAAAAAAATCTAATCAAATCAAATATTATGTGTTTATTGAGCTGAAAAACAGTTCTTGGTGGCTGCCGGGGCAAGTGTCTGTATTTGATGATCTCGGAATACGATTCAACAATCAACAAGCTGTCTCTCTACAGTCACTTACTCCACTTTATACTCTTCAAAATGTGCTTAAAGGAAATTGATTTCACTGGACATTATGACTGGTGAGGAGGGATGTCAGTTTTGGTTAATTTTGCTTTCGAAAAACCAACCAACCAACCAGTAACTAACTAGTTAATTATTAAGGAAAAAATACAAACAATTACATGAAATTCAATTTAGTCTAGCTCTCTACTGACTGAGTGAGCTCTGGCACATGTCAAGACAGCCTGGCCGGGGGCTGACGTGGAGTGACTATGTTTGAGGATTGAGACTGCTGGCTTTCTGTGTGAAGATAGTGAAGATATCAATGCCACCTCTTTCTTTGCCTCTTTCGAGATCTCTTCTGTCTCATCTCCCTAACCTGCTGCTCACATTCCTCAGTTTTCTGCTTTTTGATCCTTTTCTCTCCTCAACTCACTCTTCCTCTCTCTATGCTCAGCCTCTTCAGGGACATTGTCCAGGGGCTGTATGGCTGCCTCAGTACAGAACTGACACAGAATTGTCTGGTTTATCCTGGAGAGTAGCTCCAGGGATCTCAAATGGTTTTTGCCTACTCGTTTTTTTTTTCTCCTCTCCATGCAGTGATAATGCCTGTGCTTTTTAAGCCTGCAGCTTTCTCATAGGGAGTCTCACAGTGGGATTGGAAATACAGAAGGTGTGATTTCAAGGCCTTGTTCTGCTCATAAACACACATAACACAAGAGACCTTCTCCATGTTTGGCAGATTGTCGGTCGAGCAGGCTGGTGCTTGCACTTTTTGATCAGCCATGTCCAACAATTAATAGAAAAGGGTTTTAACACAACTGACACTGATATTTTCTTTAGAAATGTGTTGCTGTAAAACCATCCAGACAAATAGAACATGACTATTGATTCAAAAAGAAGCACATTATGCTACATCGTTGTGTGGTCAAATTATCAACAGTTTCATTGAGAAAACAAATGTAAAATGAACAAGCAGGGGTTATTTATCCTCTATTGATGGGAGAAATGCTGGCAATAGAACAGATAATGTGGATATACTCTACTTGCCAGACCTCATATTACCTGAGCTGCCTGTTCCGCTTTCACTTGCTTCTTCCTCCACTGAAACCATACACTCTCTTCCCTACCCAACCTGATTTCCTGTAAACCTGTGATTTCCTGACTTGTAAAATGGTGAATTTCCACCACACAACAAGTACTGTAAATCTGAACCACTGCACTGATTTAGCAGCAGGCTTCCTGTGAAAAGGTGCGATCCACACCTCTTCATAAAGTTAGCTGGTAGATTTAAACCTTCTTTTTTTCATGTATTCCTGAACAACTACTACCTCAAAACCATAAAAAAATAAAAAAATAAGAATATGAATGCCGGCCTGACTGGTGTCTGCATTTCAATGGAGAGATTACTGTTCAGAATCATAATCCAAAGCTATTACAGTGGTGAACTGTTTTAGTATTTGTCTGCCATCATGGAATTGATCTTTAGCCCCAACTATGAAACTGAAAGAGATAAAGAGACTTGACTCTAAATACTGAAGATATGATTACAGGCTCAAGTTCTCATGACCTAGTGAGAATTCAGCATGGAGTGGCATGCTGGAGAGCTTTAAGCACTGATATTGGGTTAAGTGGCTTATATTATTTCAACCATCTGATTCTGTGACTTTAAGGGGCCTTTTATTTGAAAAGCAGAAGCATCTAATTACAATGTAGAAATATGTCAAGAAAAAAAATCTGTCTATGAAAGTTTAGTCACACAATTTTTGGTAGGAATTTTCATTATATACACAATTATTGCCGTAATATCAATGAGGCTTCAGGCATTTGTTGTGGATTGTAAAATTAGCATTAAAGCAACACTTTCCCAGTTCAAAGCCCCACCGCCCCCCAATTTCTCTTGTTTCCGCACTTTGTAATTTCAGTGTGGCGGTAGGATCACAGCGTTACATACATGTTTACTTCAAGATACAAGTTTTCAACACATAATATTGTTATGATGTAATGGGTTAGCACCTAAATCATGTCTGACAAATTGTTGCAGACATGGGATTTCTATTTACAAGAATGGTGTTGCACTCAGAAACTGTGTGTGTGTTGGGGGGGGGCAAATCACACAAAATGCCAATTTCTACGTAATATTGCTTTAACATAGGGTTTTCTGATTCTACACACGCAACAACTTTTATATATGATTATTATTTCAATAAAATATTGTTTTGCATTACTTGGTGCATTATCTTGGTTGGCACTGCATCATCTTACCTGTCTAAATGTGCTTTAGATTAATGACACGATGACAAGTATGACAAACGCAGTGAAGAAAGCCACCTGACCCAGCAGGAAAAGTGGGGAGAGGCCGCTGAGGTCGTATGCAGTCGTCTGTGCAATGACTGAACACCATCTGCTTGATGACATTTTACCTATTTAATATGGATGACACAGGCTAGTTTGTCAAAAAGTCTTAGTGCATGTGTGCTGCAGTCAAAGGGCACACTCTGTCCTTCTTTAACAGATGAGGTAATGAAGGTGAGGTTTAGACCCAGGTCATGTGATCTGATCCTGGAGAGTGGAGACATATCATTGCAGTCTGGGTGGGCTGCAGTGTGCCAGCAGGGATCTATGAAGGGCAATAAGCAGGAATTATGAGATTTCTACCTAGCAGATATTAAATAGTTCAGTCGGAGAAAGTGCATGCTTTACGTATGAGGGTATATATGTTTCTGGGTGTGTGTGTGTGTGTGTGTGTGTGTGTGTGGCGTGTGTGTCCCCCAGCAGGAATAGGATCTAGCATGGTCTATTTTGGGGCTTTGGCGTGTGACTCATCAGTGCCGTGATGTGGGCGATGCCTTCCCAGTGGGCTTGTGCTCACACAGGCAAACACCATTGCACATACAGACATGCAAACACCAGCTCACAGACTGACTTGTGCACACAAGAGGGCACAGGTGCATACTTAGAAATACAGACACATGTTGGACTCACTAACAAGGGACCATGTTGAGCAGATCATTTAAAAGACATTTGCTCCAGAATTGATAAAAAAAACAGCCACAATTGAATATTGTTATACTCGTGAGGCCTGTTATGATCTAATGATGTATATTGTCTCTGAGTACCACTCATTCACCACCAGGCCTTGTGAGGCTTTCAATGGGATGTCATATCAGCTCTCTATTTGAGTAGAGACAAAAAGAGAAAAATGAAACAAGGACAGAGATCCCTGGGGCCTTCATTCAGGAAATGATACAATCAAGTGACTAATCCTGTCTTTATAAGCTGGGTATCTTTCTATCAATGCATGAGCATGATGGTGACGGCAAAACTGGTGTTTTAGTCAGAGAGGAGGAATGGCAGAGAGCTGCAGATTTCATGAAATATGAACACAATCTAGCGTGGGAGGAAGAAACATCAGAAAACATGATCTGGTGAGTTATCTTCATCCTGTCATCTGCTCTGCTCTAGACATCTCAGAGTCTAATAATCAGAGGCTAAATTCCTGTCCTCCAGCCACCTTTATCACTTTAATCTTCTCTCTTCTTTCATTTTTCATTCCTTCCTGCTATCCAGTATCTGTTCATCTCGCCACTGCTTTCACCATTACGGCTCTTGTCTGCTGCCGATTGCCATCTCGATTCTATGCCCTCCATCTGAGAATATTTATCTCTGCCATTTCCGCCATTTTTCTTGTCATGACAACCCTGTCCTCCATCGCTCTCCCTTACTCTACAGAGTATAACTGAAAACAAGAGGGATTAAATAAAACAACATCGTGTCATTTTTAGTGCACATCAGAAAGGCGCAACAGCAGCTAGCAACTGCATATCTCCTGCTTTCTGTTTTATGTGTTACACTGAGGTCAGAGCATCTTTATCAGACAGAATAATTCATGAGTACATTGAAAAAACGTTGCCATGTGTCCTAGTCAAGGCTGAATGCGTATATAAGCCACAAACAAAATAACCATTTATTAAGCATTATAAAGATGATACATACAGAGACAGAGGGGTATTAAGAGGGAACAGAAAGAATAAGAAGAATGACATAATCCAGGCAAAGTGAAAGAAAAAAGGGAACAAAAAGCAAAAGAAGCAATAAAAAGTGAAAAAAAAATCACATTCTGGTTCCTCTGTGAAATGGGATCAACTGAAAATGTGGCCATAAATTAGAAAAAAATCCACCCCAAACACACAGATACACACATATCTATTTACTATATATGCATGGTGAGCACTCACAGGGTCTCTCAGGAGGTCCTCTGTGCCTCTGGGCTTCAGCTGCATGTCGTCGCTACATTCGTTGTCGGAGGCGGGTGGCGACTCGGCCAGATCGGGAAAGTCGTCTCTCGTCCTGGGGCCTCGGAAGCGGATCTTGTCCAGGCGCTTTAGCATGGTCAACACCGCGCACCTGGGCTTTACCTTAACATGGCGGACGGCAACCCTGTGGGGACACAAAACAGAGTTTATCGTTGGTGTGGCTGTTTGGAAAATAACTTCCTTTAAATATGTTTTTCTTTTCTTCTGAACTTACTGAAACCTGATAAACAGAAAATTATTTGACATTCCTTCCCCTCGCCAAGTTGGACTTTCACATTTGGTGAAAGTGACAAAATCCAGATATAGAGCATTGTACTGCAATGTGTGTTGTAGCAGCTGATAAAAGTTTTTGAGCAATTGGGTCCAGGTCTCCAGGACCCATAACTTTGGATTAAGACTGCCAACAAAACAAACATGCAATCTCCCTCGTTTTAAGCCCCAAGATACTTCTGTGGGTATTAAATTAAAACGGGACTATGCTAGTCTTTCAGTATTTCACCTCTGGAGAGACGGTCCTTGTATAAAACTGGGTTGTCTCCGCAGTAGATAGACACAAAAATGCATTAATTTTTTTTTTTTTTAATTGGTGCTACATAACCAGAGAACAAAGAGAAAAAAATGGCAGTGGTCTTCCCGTTTGTTCAAAAGGTTGCAAACCTACAACAACCGGAATGCACTGCGCCGAGCTGAACCAATAACGGGAAACAGTAAGACAGGCAGCTAGTAACAAACAATATGATATTACAGCTAAACAGAACATTAAAATTTGCTAATCAGCAGTAAACACAAAACTGCTGCCGATAGGAACATCATTAGTTTTGCAGGTATTGCTGACATGAGCACAAAATCAATAATGATGGCATCACCCTAGTTACTACTGGTGCTAATAGTTTGTGCTATCTTATTTTGAAATTTTATCTTGGAGCTTGTACTGTACGCACTGCAAACTCCCTTTTCACCCCAATCCTAAACTGCCAAAAATCCTTACCACTTTTTATTCACATTTCTGCCCATAGCAATTCCAACTTCAAACTCTGACAAGGTTAGCACTTAATAAAGGTTAGTGCTTTGCTCTTCCTCTCAGCATACACAGGAAGATGAAACCAGTAACCCTGTTACCAGCCTGACAAACAGTTGACAGCAGCAGATCTGCTGACCCCATTTGCCGATGTAATTTCCATAGTGGGAACAGTGGCAGTGGTTGTGAGGGGTTCTGAAAGGCTTAATGGTCATGTTTGGTATCAGGGGCCGAGATATAATGATGACAGATAGACAAGGGGGCTGGATGTGTCATCATTCACAGAGTCACAGGAGTCAGGCTACTGCAGTGTTTCCTCTGCATTCAGCAGCAGCAGCAGTCTGATGCTGCAGTAAAATTAATCCCACTGATAGGAACAAATACAGACAGGATAAACTACCTCATTAATGCTCACCAAAAGTGAACCAATATGAGACAACTACAAGACAAATGTGCAATAGATCATGATTAGCACCGCACTGGGAGACACAACAGGTGCTTAACGGGTGCTGGCAATGCATCTGTAGGCAGACACTGATGATAGTCTCCTCGCTGATATTTGTCCACAAATGTCCCTGACCTATTAAAATCTGACTGCATTCATAGTGCTGACATTTTAGCCACCAACTCCATTAGTCCTTTCTTAGAATGAGACATGCCAACTGAATGAAAAAAAAGCAAGAGGCCCTAGTCCATGGGGATTCTAGTCCAGAGTACTACTGTCCGAGGTAGCTCTGAATCGACCGAATGCTGTGTCAAAAAAATAGTCACAATAATCCGGCACCCTGTCCGTCAGCTGAGCACAAAGCCACAGACTGTGTAGTAAACATGGCTGTGTTTTTTTGTACTTCTGTGGGCAGTGATTAAGTGTGGTTCTTATTGATGTAATCCTCAGAGACCACTTAATCTGTTTGACTGGAAGACTAGCTGTCACACTGCAAGTATGGTTATCTGACTGATGAGCTGTCTGTTTCTATAAATAATTGGCTTACTAACAATCTGTATGGCCTGTTGTTGGGCTTACCACTACTCTAATTTGACTACTCACCCCATTTCTAAAAACTCAATGTCTTCATCACTGAATGCTATGCCATCTGAATTGGTAAAGTTCAACAGATCTTTACTTTTTGCTCTGACATCTGCCATTTACATTCTTAAATAATTCTCTTGAAAGAATTTAGGTAACAGTTTGACCTTTGGAAGGTTAAGAATAGGCACGTTCAAATCATTTTCACTGACAACAAATAATTGAAAGTTTGTAACAAAGTTGCCCTGAGTAAACCCTCTTCCCAAACAAATCAATAAAGGATCCCTGAAATAGGAAATTGTTGCCTCTGTGAATAACATTATTTTTTCCACTGCGGATATTAGACTGAGCCACAAACAACATAACGGGGAAAGTCAAACATGCTCAGTAAGATCTGAGAAACCGCCAATCTAACTGATAATGTTTGTACTTCAGGTGCATCTTGAATGTAGCTGGGTGTTACCATAGGACAGTGACCCTAGAGAAAGATCCAAAGAGGTTTTTGGATAACTTGATCAAGCTAAAATTAACCTTTTCGTTTTGAATCCTATTAAAGATGTGTTGAAAGCCCTGAAAAATCCAAGCAAGAAAACCAATTTGGTTGAAATCCACCATTTCTGCCAAGAAGCGTGGTCAAGGATCCAACCAGAAGTCTTCAGGATACTTAATAATGTAATAAAAATAATGCTAATGTGTACCAACTGATTGAGGTAAAGTAATATGCAATCAAATAGTGTGTTGTAACTTGCATGTACATTGTCTTACTCATTACCGTGATTATATACAATGCATGTCTAATCACTGTATGGAAAACCTCGGCTGTGACTGTATTTTGATGGTAAATATGCTTCACTTGCACAATTCCCTATACCCTAAAACATTATGGCTTAGATCCTGGTTGTTACATGATACATTAACAAGGAGAACATCGATGAATGCAGACACAAAACAACATTGTTTAAAAAGGAGAAACAAACACACATGCAAATATTTCACATTCTGTTTGGCCATGTAGAAGCACATGAATACTGAAATAAAAACAAATAGTGCTGGTAGTGGTAGCAGTTCGCCCTTGTTAATGACTGGACAGTATTCAAACTTCATCTGTGCAAATACTATTTGATTTATCTAACAGAGCTTAGCAACCAACAGATTATCCAACTATGCTGCATTCATCACAAACTGACGTCACTTGAGATGACGATCGAAAGGAAAAGACGCCTCACTTTATCTAAAAATGTTAACTCGATTGCCCTTTCTCGTATCTCTCGGTACGTCTTTAGTAGAAGGGAATAAAACTGAGAAGTACCCACAGATAAACATGAAAGCAGCGAAAGGTTTTTGTGCATGAACTTTAAACAAACACCTAATTTCCTCATGTAGGCAACCCACCCACATATGTACCTATAAGTGGTGCAGACAGAGGTGACTGGTGGGTTTATCTTTCCTCGCTGAGGGGCGAGTGGAAACATGGTGATTGGCAACTTAATAAACACTTCCCTCCTCTTGTCGAGACAGCTGTCACAATGAAACCCGTTCTCACAATAACCACCTGATTCCAGTATGCCGGTATATCACGCCACAGCTCAGTCAGCATCTGTTCATCTCAACCTACATATGGTTAACTACTATTAAATACAGCCAAAACAATAAAAAAAACAAAAAGAAAAAAGAGCCTTCATTTGTAAAAACTAAGCTTGTATTAGAGAGCCCATTAGCTGTTCTCATGATATTTCATGCCTCTTTTTTACTGCACTGTTCATCAGACTCTCTCTCCTTTCTTTATTTCCTTTTTTTGAAGATTGCTTCCTCCAGTCCAGAGGCAGTTTCAACAACAACACCATCTTAAACAGGAGGATGAAAAGATGAAAAGAGGACAGGAGGAGGAGGAGGAGGAGGAGGAGGAGGAGTACAGGGCCTTAGCTCACGGTCTGATCACTATGTGAATGTTACCAGGAACACACACAAACAGGCCTCGTGATACGTTTGCTTAGTTATGTACAAACACCACATCCACCTTTTCCTAACCTGAAGTCATGACTAACGGGAGAGGTCCTCAAACATAATAGAGAGGCAAAGATATTCACATGAAACAAATTGACACACAGGTGGACAGTGTTTATTTTTTGCTGCATACATTAGTTAAGGGTGAGTAGCTTTACAAGCCCTGTGTGTATTGGCTATACAAGTCTAATACATGATGTGTTTGTGTGTGAGTGTATGCTCAGGCTTGTCTGGGTAATCTTCTGCTAATGACCCGTAGTAGCTGGAGGTTACTCTTGGTCACACTCACTCTAAGAGCCAATCACAGTCATTCATGGCTGACAGGCAGTCTAATGCCCTTTGCCCTACATCAGCATCTCTCACTTTTTCAACAGCATTAATTAATGTGAAGGAATCATCAAACCCTGTTAATGGGGTTTCTTTTCAACTGAAATGACCAGTCAGGTGGCCTTACTATCACCCATGGCTATCTACATCCATAGGAGGATACAGGCACAGTATACACACATGAGACGCAAGTAGCTCTTCCTACAATTACTCCCTATATAGCCGTTGCCTATCAACCATGCGTGAAAGGGAAGGGGGGCAGTGGAAACAACCACATACTGTTGAGTACAACACAGCCAGAGCACTCACACAAGTAGGCCACTTTGTGTGTTTTCTGGGACATTAGGCAGTTGGGTTTTGTTTCTGAAAAAACAGAAAGTTTGACAATAAGCGCTCATTAGCTGGAAATACCACAGTGTAGTGTTTCCGCTTTGGTGACTGATACAAACCTTGTTTCCTGTCTACAGGTGCTCTAACTCAAATGTGTGCATAAAATCCATCCTGTCATCATCATCCACGGTGCTTGGTTTCTGTAGAGATAAGGTTCAGTGCAGCAAGAGACCCACCTGTAGAGCTAATCTCAACTTGCACAGGGTTTAATAAGACACTGGAAGAGAGATGACCTTTAAAAACCTCATCTGCCAGCATTGACTTTAATGTTCCAATGAGTAGCTGCAGCTTTTGTTCAGCTCACTTTCCTGCATTCATGAAGAGACCTACAACAGATGCTCTGGAGAAAGCTACTGCCGTGCTGAATAGCTTTCAGTAATGAAACAAACTGTTGCAGGTGCCATTTTAACTTATACCCATTTCAAACTAGACAAAAAAACCACCAACATCCACCAACATCTGGCCTTTGTCATTATGGGAAAGAGTACAATTAGCATTCATTCCAAGGTGAAATGACACTGCAGAAGTCCTAGATACTCTGCTCCAGGTCTGACAGACAGTGAAGGAAACACGACATCCAGGTAGATATGCAAGTTTTCACCCCTCTTCAGGCAGGACGCTATGGCTTTTGTTGACAATCTCTCTCTATTTTCTTACCATGAGTTGACACGCGCACCGTAGCTGTACCCGCATAGGCCCTTATGCTGTTGTGCTGAACACATAGTGCACATTCCTTGTTATATTTATCTATGGCTGACAATACATACAGTATGTTAGTATTCTTAAATCTCCTCAAAAACATTTACTTAATGCTAGGATTGAGAGACAGAAACGGAAATTACAAAGTTTTTAACGAAATTCCCTCTCTTGACAATATTGTAGGGATGACGATTGGGTTCTTTCATAAGACGAATAGATTTTTTTATAAATCATCATCAGTAATGTGGACATAGTAATTATATCATAATATCTGAAAAATAAGATGTTATTTGTACTCATAGCTTGATAACCCTAATATCTATCTATATCGCTAATTGCCCAGCCCTATATTTATCTTTTAATAAAAATCTGTCTGTGGCCTCATTGTTGCGTCAATTTTTCAGATTTTTTTTTTTTTTAATGTTTGTATTGTGAACACTGGTAAGAATATCATTAGAGGAATTAAACAATAATGCTTTAATAGAAGCAACTACTGAATATCCACGTCCTCATTAAGTTGAACCACAGCCTTAATCAGGATAAACATTGTTATTGTAAATGTTTTCATCAGGCCTCCCATTTTCATTTGTAGTCATCCCTGGAGACAGAGCGGGAGGAAGGGAGGAGAGGGAGGAGAGGGGAGATATGATGACTTTAGACATTAGACACATTCTTTGTAGTGAGTTTGTAGTTGGAGGCTAAACAACAGGGTCACAGCAGAGTCCTGGTCAACAAATTTGGGGAGAGGAATAAGGATGAAATGCTAGGTAGAGGAAAATATTCAAGCTTTTATCCAGCCAACTAATGCAACCCTCCTGGCAACGTGTAGTTGGCTGAACAAAAACAAAAGTCAGTTATTATGGCATATGTTTTTTAAAGCCAAACATCACGTCCTTGACATTTTGAATGGTACAAGTCAGCTTGTATTTACGGCATGATACGTCATGTGCATGGTGGCATTTATGTTGTTATAAACACCACTGATATGCAAATAAAGGCAAAAAATATATAATAATAAAATAAAAATGGTCCCTCTACTCTTGTTACCCATATTTCAGCCTTGTTCTGAGGCATAGACAACAAAAGGTAACGAATTTCCAAGGGCTCTTTTTAAAAATGTCAAATAAATCACAAATCTTCGACTTGGGATCATCTTTTGGCGATAATAACAATGACCGACATTAAAGCATGCCTCCGCGGTGCACTCGAGGCTGGATTGAGATGAGTGAACCGATAATAACAAACATGAGTGTTTTTTGTGAAGGATAATATCACATCAGTGGCCTCCTGCTTTAGGGCACAGTGAGACCACAGTTGGCGAGGTGACATTTACTCACACGCTGGGAGGAAAATTAGCCATGAGCTACAGGAGACGGTATGAAAATAGTTTGTTGTTGTTAACCTCCAACCCCTGCCCTTGCCCTCGCTGCCTTCGATGCAGCATCCCTCCTACTCTGCTGCTATTATTTCACCACGCAGTTATATAAACCATGATACAAAACAATCAATACTGTCCTGAACAACTGGTCAATCGGCCCCCTCCCACTCAAATTAGATGGACAAAGTTGAGTCGGGTCAACGAGGAGCCAAAATTGAACCTTGTGGGCGAGGAACCAGGCGGCATCAATTCAGGGCGGGAAACAAATGCCCGTCTCCGCTTACCCACTGATATGAATGGGAAATTAATCTTGGTTTGGCAGCTCCCTTTAGGACTGACACCACACCAGCTCTTCTCAAATCGTTGTGCACCATCAAGTACAGTAGGTTAGCAGCTTTCACAAAACTTATAGTCTGTAGTTTTGGAGAAGAAAATCAACGTCAGAATTTTAATAATTATAGCAGTGATGAGATAAAAATATAAACTCAGGAGTATTTATCTTTCCCACAACTTAATAAACAAGCTGTTCAAAGGGGAAAACACGATCGACAGCACACTGTTTGAAGCTAGAAAGGTGGCAGGGTCCGCCACATATAAACAAACAGTATGAAATTGTGTTGTCCTTTAAGGTCAGTCTGTCTTACTCAGTCGGCAAAACGAAGAGTGTGTTTGTAATGACAGCGATGTGTTCATCTCGGGATTAAAATGTCTTCCTCAAAACTACATAGTGCACCTTTAAAACAAGGTCTTACTGTCATTGCTTGTAACGGATTTCAGTTTCAGTTTCGAGCCTGCAAGTCTATTCTCAGAATGCACGAACATGAATGGATGAAGCCCCCGAGTCAATGGCTGCTCAAAATTCATTAAAAAACAGATGAACACAAAGTAGCTATGGTGTATAAATACACGTTGTTATGTAATTAGGTGTGACTGGGGGTTGAACAGACAGAAATAAAAAAAACAACCCGAAACTGTCCTTTAACAAGCAGCATCGGACGTGATCTTTAAGACAAACTGTACTGACAGCAGGCGACCGTTAAGACTTTCCATGTTCACGACTCCATTGACAGACAGCCGTTTGACGTTAGCTGAGCCCAACTGCACTGCTGAATACAAACGTGTCCTTTACATTACATAAAAAACGACGTGTCAAGGACTGAATTAAAAGCTGGAGTTTGACGTTAGGCCTCGAGTTAACGGGTTTCAATAAACCCCCTCAAATGGTCCGACATGTTTTTTTCTGGTATTTTTTTTAATATGTTAACGTTACATTAGAAGACGCAACGTGGGAAAAACCAAATTAATCGCATTTCGGGTGACAGCGAACGCAGACAGTGTCACAGGCGGTTGGCGTACAACAATACCCCTGTATTTCTTTTTAACAAAAGGGAGCGTATAATAGTGGGGGGGAAAAAAACAAGTGTTCTCACCCAGCACGTAAATCGTAGCAAAGTTTCATGAACACTGAGATTTGCCTTTGATCCGCTGTATCCGTCTGTACACCTGCTGCTCAGGACGTCCAAATTAGCGCCCGTCTCACGGCGAAGACAGCTCACTCGGTCCATCCATCCCGACGGTATCCGCTTGTTTCAGTGAGCCGAGCAGCGAAATGTCGTCTCCCGCTGAGTGCTGGGCGGTTAGACAGGCAAAGACGCCGAGAGACAGCGAGAGAATGAAAAGGGGGAGAGAAAAACAAATACCAGTTGCGTCCCTCCTGTTTTAAGGGAGAGCTGCCCTGACCAGCGCCGTTGTTGGCCCCCGGAGCTCGCAGGTACTAGCTTGTCCTCCTCGTCGCGTCTCTTGTTGATTTCGCAGAGGGGAGCGGGGGAGCGGGGAGCGCGCGGCGGCCGAGGAGGTTTCGTCAGTGTTCGGCGCTGCTTTCTTAAAGGGGCCGCCGGCGGTGAGCGGTACTCCGGAGACAGGACGTCACGAGCGGAAAACACCTCTCTCCCTAACACCGCCCTGTGGCAGCCACCACCATGTAGTGATCAGCTCTAGGACAGGTGGGCCCATAATGGGCCATCTGAGCGTCATTAAGCATGACTGTAAATAAAACCCATATGGAATATTACTGTAGTGTTATTATTTACATATTGTGGATCTCCACTATTCAAGCACATGTTAAATTGCTTAGAACCTTGTGTGAACATGCCTCGATAATATCAATTGTCATTAGTTTTAAATGCAGATTTTTTCATATTTCCTAACAGGGTTTCAGTGATCAAGGCCATAGACAGAAATACTGAGGTCACAGTCAAAGGCCCCCGATGCATACTGTGCTCCCACCCTTTAAAAATGGTTCTAAAAAGTATTTATTTGGATTTGGACCATCTAATATGCTGGGGGGGCTTTGGAGTTCAGCGGCCCTGGTTCCTAGTTTGACATACAATCTCCTGCAAGTTTAATTTTTTATGGAACAGCTACGTAAAGGAGTTTCATTTGAGATTTCAGCACACATAATGAAATCAGACAACATTGAATCAACTTTGTAACAGTCTTTTTGTTCTTAATTAGTACCAAATTAGATTGGACTTTCCAGGAAACACACATAAAAATGTATGCGGCTATCATGGACGGTCACAATGAAAGTGTTGTTTCAAAGCCTCCCCCTAGAATCCTATTTGAAAGTACTGGGTCTAAAAATAATGTTACTAACTTTAAAAAATGAGTTTTTACCGTAGAAAATAATCCCCCTAAGGTTGTTAAATGCCCCCAAATTCCCAGCAAAACTACTGAGGCAATGACCTCATCGCCCTCAGTTGTGCTGACTCAGAAAGGCCTGTTAAAAAAGCAGAATCTACTGTGGAGTTTAGCTTTTAGGTTCATTTTTTTGTTTGTTTTCAGTTTTAGAAGATACATCTTTTTCACTACTTACTATAACCATCATCTGAACATAGATAACAATTTACGTTAACCTAGTTTAAACAAGTAGATGAACCGTATTTGAGTTTAGAGGTGGGTTTAAAGGTGTCACATCTCCTCAAGCCCCCAAAAGATGACACATTCAAGCACTGACCTTTGCATCTTCCTTTTGTCTGTCTGTGAGCGTCTTCTTCAAGAAACAGAATCCAAGTCAGTCGTCTTCACTTATGTTCAGCTTGTGCCCCTATTTCAGCAATCATGTGATGAAGCTAACAGATTCTTCTCACGTTGTTCTTGCCGCTGCTCTCACACTGCGAATGGAATCAAATGGACAACGAGGAAGAGGGGTTTGAAGAACTGACGAGTGAAATGGATAGAAAGTGAGAGAGAGGAAGAAACAGGAGTCAACTGACCTCTGACTCCTGACCCCTGAGATGAGACCATAGATTACGGGGGAAGTAATCACAAGTACCTTCTCTGTCTGCAGTCAGACTACCAATGAGGTCAGCGAGGATCAGTGTAGTCTTGTCCTCACTCGAGCTTTGGCCTGGTTTGTCCTGCGGCTGCCGTTTTGCCACCACCTCCTCACCGCAGACTTATAGTCCGTGAGCAGCCTACGTAAGGAATCAACATGTTAGCATGAAAGCGGATCAGACTTTTGAGTGCTACCATCATTTTCATTCTTAATTCACCGTGCTCGGCTGCTTTTCAAAAACTCAACAGACAGAAAAAGTCAAATGGTGCCTTACCATCGGCCAAGTGCAGCTTCTGTTTGCGAGAAGTCCATGTTTGTGTGGATTAAGCTGCGTCTGAGGGTTGATAACAGAAGGCTCCACCTTCGCATTTGCATAAGCAAATGTCTGGCATACTGACAGGGATGACTTTCCGTGTGCAGTCCTCGAGTTCTTTCTACATACCTGTAGAGATCAGAAAAAAGATATTGAGAGTCTTTCAGAGAATTCTCTGCACAGTGCATTACATTACTGATCAGGTGATATGAAAAGGGCATAGTCAAGAGCGGGAATCAAGCACAGCATAATAGGCAGTCCTTTGTTACCAGTCATTAGAGTAATTAGCTATGATTTCACATTAATGTAGCTATTAATCCAGCCTGGTAATTAAAGGATTGCTGTGAAACAATTGACTGAAATATTGTACGCTGGCAGGCAGGGTCTTCACCATTAAAGCGCCCTTGCACCATTGTAGGCTCACATGAACATACAGTTTTCTTCAGGCAACATCAGACCGTGTTTCCTGGTGACGAAAGCAGCCATAATTGATAATTTTGGGTCAATAAAAAAATGTGTTAGTGTCTTGTAATGTGAGAAGAGTTGCTTGTAGAGAATTATCACTCACTAAGCAGCACTGGCCACTGTAGCACCTTTCAGCCCGTTGTCTCGGTTTTTACTTTACGCTAGCCATTCAGCACAAATGACAAACAAAGTTAGCGCCTAGTTCATGAACATTGTGGGGCATTTAGCGGCTAAAGAGCCCTATGGACAAAAACTGGACTCCAGATAAAAGACTGTGTCGCTACATATCTACTGGATGTGAACAGGTTTGGCATATCAAATTAAAATGTGTTGAATGTCGTGTTCACAGCTTGTTTCTGCCGCCACCAAGTGGCTTAAAAAAAATCAGTTTTTGCATGTCTAAGGCATAGCTGGTGAATTCAGAGTCTTGACTTGGGGATTTAGCTTTTTTTTTGTGATATACTTCTACAGTCATGCGATTTTGGTAAAATATGCCATGCAATAGAGCATAACCCCATGGTGGCCATTTTCCTCAGATGTCACGCCCAGGGCTGGAAGCTCAAATGCTGGGAGAATGTTGTACGGCTGTTTTCCAGATAGTAAATTGTTACTATTTCACCGCTTCATGATTGATCATCAACTGAAACGATGATGGTATAAATCTGGAGGGACACTAGGGCAAATTTCAAGGTAAAACAACATGGCCGTGTCTAAAATCAACTACACATCACTCACTAAGTAGAGGGTTCTACATAGTTGACTGTATACAGTAGGGAGCTCATTAGTCAAATTAAAAAACAATTTCGTTAGTTAGTACCATTGGGGTCTTTTTCTGCCCACCAGAGCAAAGCTTGATGGTATATAATGCTTGTTTAGTGGCCATCAGTTGCATACTACTTTTCACGATGCATTGTGGGATACTTGAGTCAACTATGTATATAAGGTGTCACCAGCAAGACCAGCATATGTTGTGTTTTGGTGCTGGTCTATGCTGGTTTTTCCAGCAGGGTAGCTATCGGCTGACGTTAGCATTCAACGACTCCTGAGCTAATATTACAGCGCGTTTCAGTTCAAGGCTTAAATTAATGTGTCCAAGATGTGTGCTGATATTTCTGGAATCAATTCACACCTTTCCTATCACCTAGTGTAACACTATTAAACAATAATGGAACTGGGCAGGTTGTTGAATGCTAGCAATAGCTGTTGTCCGACGTTAGCTAATGGGTTAGCAAATCCGTGGTTTTACCAGAGGAAAATGGCCGACGTGTGAGTATGTTATATAAGCTTATGATATTTTTTTTCATGGACATGTAAATGTTGTCATGGTGCTTGATTTCAATTGCGATCAAGGATCTCTTTTTCACAGGAGACCAATTTTGTTGTGGCAATATTTTATTTAATACGGACTAAATGAGGAAACACCCAAACCATTCAACTTGTCCGCTTGCACAGAGCTGATATCTGGCTGTCTTTCTCTCTGTCTCTGTGTTTTAGGTCACTTGTCTCGTGCAGCTTGTTCCAGCAGCAGATGCCGTTACACTGGAGACGACTTCATCTGTAAATACTGTAAGCCCAAATGGAAACCACTCAGGGTTTGCGTAGTCATTACAGATTGTGCTGCAAACAAGGAGACTAATGCTTTTAGACACAATTCCCCTTAGTCACGATTTACACACACACACACACACACACACACACACACACACACACACACACACACACACACACACACCCGATGGGGTTTCTGGCCTGTGATCCTCTTCAGATGTCTTCTAGCAAAAGTACCGCTGCAGAGATTTCCCAAATCCTCCCTCTGCGCTCATTTAGAAACCCTGTAATAAACCTCTTAATCCCAAACCCGTTTTTTCTAGAGGGTTGCACAACCACGCGTGTCTTATGCAACTGGCAGAGCATCCAGAGTCAATTATAGAACAGTTGGGAGGAAAGGGTGGGATGGATGACGACGGCGCGGAGGAGGAAACATTCAGATGAGACGGTTGATTAAAAAACTAACATGTCGTCGTCTTGGTTTTATTTCAACAATAAATCAAGCAGGTGTGATTTCAGGTGGACTTGAATAGAAATCTTAGTTGTAATTACCTGTCTTATTCAGTTAACCTGCGTGACAGAACTGACTATTTGTTTTGATTACATTTCAGATGCTTTTCTTTTTTACTGAACACATTCTGCGACCTGGATAACTGTGTGTGCAGCATAATGTCAGCGCTGCTTCTTCTCTCAATTAATCCCCACTATAACACTCACCCACGAAATCTGTCTTTAGCCTACACTATGTTTTTTTTAAAGCCTTATGTAAACCAAAACCCATGTATAATTGCACTAATAGAAAACATGGTTTTAGCTACCTACTGTACAGTCCTTTTTGTGGCTTTTCTGGTGGTACTTATTACCTTTGCTAAGGAGGTTATGTTTTCACCCGTGTCCTTTTGTTTGTTAGTCGGGCCTGTTGGTTTGTGGACAGGATTACACAGAAATTATTGTGCAGAGGATGAGTGTTGACATGTTCAACATTTCTCAGTGAATAACACCTGGATGTTGTTGAAAAAAATGTAGGTGTTTAGGTGGCTGGTATCTATGAGTGAGCACAATTTCATGCTGATCCTAATAAAAATCTGGATCCAGCGGATTTACAATATGCTCCCATAGAGGGTTGTCTTTTTTTTTTATTATTCGAAGATGCTGTTTGGTAACAAATAGGATTTCGGATTAGGCTTCATTGAATTAAAGGACACTGCTGAGGCAAGCACTCCATTGACTGTTTGTAGGGGGAGAAAAAAACGGCTTGTGCTTCATTGCTTAGGTTGTGGACAACAGTTTTAAGTGTCGCCTCAAATAGAAAGCGACAGTAAACAAGTTCAAGCTAATTTACAAAAAAAGAACCATCAGGTTTTTTGGGCTTTGGGGATTTATGGGCTGTTAGAGCAATTCCGGTTCCAGTCACACGGGAAACCTCTGTTTTTAGGACTCGTTTTAAGCGGCAGGGCTCAGCTGGAGACAGGTGATGTCACACATTTCCAGACACCGATCAGACGTGAATCTGATAAACTGACATTTTGAACATTAAAGTCTTTGTAAGAAATACAAATGGATGTTATTCCTCCAAACTTTTACTCTGTATGGCTTATTTAGTCATGAATATTTAAATTTTTACAAGGTTGTAAATAAATGCTTAAGTGTTCATAGGGCTTTTAAGCACATATATATAATTATTGATGAGCAGTGAACAAGAGACAATGACAGGTAACTGCTAAAATCAGCTTTTACAGTAGCACAAGCAGAGAAGAGCCGGTAAGACGATGTTTGTAGGTCTATGGTCAAGCACCAAGCATAATCTCCCTGAAATTAGCTAACGTCAGCAATTATCAACCATCAGCTACAGGTCATCCCTGACCAAGCAAGGCCTTAGCCTTGATTTAAGAAAGAATGTGTGTGTCATTATCCAAATCCAAATCCATTTGAGTCAAAAAGTCAGACCTGCATCTGGATTTGTCAGTATTAACAGATCACTAATTTTATTTGCTCACAGCTGTAATTTATGTTTTTGATTTCTTTTTTAAAAAGATTGTGGTATTTTACAACAACAGCTTGACTTCATCCAAAGTTTAAATAATGATAACGTAGTTCAACAAAAAAAATTGTGATTCAACAATAAACACGATAGAAGTTCGGTTTGTCACACAGTTCAGTTTCTCAAACCTGTCCCGAGTGAACTATCACCCCGAGCAAATCAATAAAGAATCTCTGGCAAAGTTGTTCCTTCCTTGCAAAAGTCACCCTGAGCTGTCTTCACAAACACACAGATGTACAGAGCTTCTCACATTTTGGGCCAACATGTGACTTTGCATTCATCACCACTAGATGGCACAATTAGATCAGTCGTCCTCTTCCCTCCTGCCTGCTCTTGTTCGGCGCTGTAGTTTCTTCAGGATGCCAGCCGTGGGCTGTCGTGGGTCTGAATTATTTAGCGTGCCCTGCCGGGATGGAACAGAGATATAGAGGAGGGCAGAGGGTCACTGATAGGAACTAGTTGCCTGTACCAACTCACCTCCTCAGGTTTCAATTCAAAGCTTTTATTCCAATTTAAAATATAGGCCACCTGACAAAATGATGCCTGTTTTGTCAGAGTTTTTATTAATGTAACAGACATGTGAAAAAGGGCCCGCACCTATAAACTTATACATACTTGTGTGTGTCACGATTACAGTTCGACTAATCAGACCTCTGGTCATATTTTAATACACCTCCTTACATCATCTTTGTACCTTATATCACATGAAGACTGGCTCAAGTTGCCATGACAACTAAGCACCGAATAGGCTTGTGAAACCCGACCCTCCCGTCTAACCTTTCACTCTGCCTGCGCACAATAATATACTTGGCAATACCCACAATGGCGGCAGGCTGTTTGGGCGTTTGACTTGGCACAGCTGCCATTTCCAGGCCCTGACATGGCATCAACCGATCCATATAAAAACCCCATCAATGACATGAGTACGCCTATCTTACCTGCGCTGAGAGAAAAAAGAAGGATTCCACACATGTTGTAGAGATATATTTCACTTACAGCCCCCCCCCCCAGTTTAAGTAACAGGGGCGTTCATGTTCCTGCCTGACCTCAGCAGCCTTCTACCTCAACCGAGCTCTTTGATCCACCGACACTTAAAGTGCATCTCCCCTAATCTGCTGCATATGGCTGAAGACAAATTCCTACAGACAATCGTTAAAGTGAGGAGGCGAGCGTGTAGCCGGCTTACCTTGGAATGTCAGAGCAAAGAGCCGGGTCTTAAAGTGTCCTGAGCTGTGGAAAAAATGTAAATAATGCCGGGGATATGGTTGGCGCCGGGCTTTGCATTGAGCTGGCAATTATTAAGAACAACATGGTATCTAGAGCAGCAGGTCTGAGGGGGATTTTTAACCAAAATGATTTGTTAACATTTGATAAGCGACTTCTCGTTTTTCATGCAACTTCAGAGCAGTATGTGCGGCTGTGTCTCAGGGGCAGAGTCGGTGTCTTGTTATTGGAAAGGTGCTGGTCTGCCCGTCAAGAATGTATGTATAATTACTGTAAGGTGAAGTCATGTATGGTAGGCAACTGTACGAGCTACGATACAGTACGCAGAATCTATTGATCAGAAGCACAAAATCACATGTCAAACAGTCTTGACAGCGCCAACCTAGAGAGAAGTTTTAAAAAAGTCAGCAAAAACTCTGTTCTCTCTTGCCTGGGGGATTAAATCATTTTTGTGCCTTGGTCAGTCAAGTTGATGATCACTGAAAGAACCCGGGAGCTAAGTTAAACATCAACAACAACAGACAATCAGGATGAAAGTTATTTAAATACACAAAAACGTTCTCATATTAAGAGTCGTCTTTGTGAGATAAATAACGGGGAAACTGAACTCGCACCGGACACAGATTTGCCTCGTGGACAAAGCTCACTTTGAGAACACACACTTGTCTCCATGTTGTGTGTGTGTGTGCCCAGCAAAGGTTTGGATCAAAGTGAGTGGATTTATTCAGACCAGCTGCCTCTATTGTTCGATGAGGATTAACACGGTCAGTCAGACAGATACAGCCATACCTCAAACCACCCACACTCTGATCACACACACACACACACACACACACACACACACACACACACACACACACACACACACACACACACACACACACACACACACACACGGCTCCTGTGTTTTAGGTTCAACTCCACAGTGGAGCACTAAGCCATTAACCTTTCTCTCTCACACACCCACTAATACTGTAGTAATAACCTGCCTCACATCGCCGGGCTCTGATCAGGCTGCCCTCTCCACACATTACCTTGTATGGACAGCTGCTCCATGGCCTACACAGCCTCTGTCTGAAATCTGTCATCTGTGGTGGATTCATGCTACACTTCTGTCCATCGGTCTGTCTGTCCCTCTATCCTCCTCCCTGTTATGAAAACGAGACTACATCAACATGTAAGGAATATAGAGCATTAAAAACCTTAAAAACCTGGTTTTAAGTCTTATGTTTTCTGAAAAACACTGTAAAAAAAGGAGAAATCTGAATAAAACCGTAATATTCTGGCAGCAGGGGGTGCCAGAAATACTGTAAAAATAGCAGAGAAACTGGTTATCTATCTATTCTTTGGTCTATAAATGTTTAAATAAAGATATTTGTACATGGTATATGTATATGTGTATGGTAAAGCATTTTTTTATGTACAATAACTGGACGTTAAATTGTAGAGCAGTACTTTGCTGAACATGAACAACCCCACTGCATTAGTCATGTGTACATTGTTGCGGTATTGACACTCAATTTAACATTTTTGATTAAAATGAAGTTTGCATAAGTAACTCTGTGGAAAATCATACTTACTGCTGTGAAATCAAATGTTAAGATTATTGACAGTTATATATTTTGTGTGTTGTCTGACATGGGACAGGTAAATTCACAGCCTGTGGATATTTTGTGCATTGACAAAAACAGGGAAAATCTGTAAATAAAAGAAGACTGCTTTACATTCAACCCCTTTAAATTGTCCAGACGCTTATTCTGGGATCTTGCATCTGACTCCATTTCAGTACTGAGTACTGAAATGTTTGGACGCTAATTTGGAGCCATTGAGCTGGAAAATCTCCAGTTATCAATGACCCGATTGCCTGTCAGAGTGAGAGCATACTTTAGAAGAACTTTTTAAAGAAGACTCAGTGGTCTTTGTTGACGTAGAATGGACACAATGGCATATTTATGACAAAAAATACACTAAAATTCATAATACAGCACAGCTATAACAGCCAGGGATCCTTTTCCATTAAGGACCTGACCCTTACATTTCCCACTTACCAACAAGGGATTACTTACCTCACTCTTCACTGGATCAGCTCTAATCATTGCTCTCTTGCTCTTATTTTGTATGGGTCGTGATTAATTAAACAAAATAGATACAAGTGGACGTTTTTGAAATGGTTTACAGATGATATTTATGCATGAACATTGCTGACTCTCTCATGAAGAAGCACCGCAGAAAACCCTTGAGTTGTGCAGTCAAATCAATAAAATGAAAGAATGAACGATGGATCATGTATTTCTGTTGAACATTTATTGTAAAAAAAAATCCTACCATAACTTTTCATCCTTCACTTAGATTTGGGCTAGTAAAATTTTAAATAATGTTAGATGATAGAAGTCCTATGTGAGGCATGTAATATAATACATATTAAACGGAGTAAACATTTTGCAGAGTCAAGATTTTATGCGTACACAGTATATGTCTGTGTGCAAATAGTGAAAATAGAGCTAATGTCGTACATTGAAACTTCTGTAGAAATGGCATTTACCATTGCATTCTGGGTAATAGTGCGCAAAAATTACGTTTTTTTCTGTTGGTGTACTGTTGTTGAGTTTGTTTAGTCACTTCAATTAGCTCATTTGGGTTGTCTCAGACACACAAACTCATATAAACAAGGTTGTCCAAATACTTTTGGACATGTAGTGTACATTTTAAAGTGTTTCAGCTGAATTTTGGGAATTTCTTTAATATAATAAAATAAGTCAATTTGCCATGAAAATTGACTTTAGTCTAACTCCATTTATTCACACACACACACACACACACACACACACACACACACACACACACACACTTAGAAATCTTCAAACGTTGCAGAATTCTAAATGTAGCTTTGATGTGGTGTGTTCACAACAGAATTTTGAGTTTATCTTTAAAACATCAGATTGATCACACTCCATACAAGAAATGTCACAACCGTTGGTTCAGCTTCGTTAATGTCAAGAGATCCCGTTGAAACCGCCTTCAACTTCAATATGGATCCCCACACAGCGCAAGTATTCAAATATCTTCATCGTTCAGCTCCTGGGCGATTCGGTAAGTGAGCTCTCTGGGGGGGAAAAAAACCTTCTCGTCCACATGAAGTGAATCCTTCTTGGTAGAAGAAGTACTCTGATATTAAAGTAATATCAAGTGAAAGTACAAATACCAATGTGAATGATTGGATTATAATTACTGATGTCTTAATATGTTTATCTAAACAGAATTATTGTTTGAAATGGATCAGGTGGAACTGACTTAAAAGTGTTTGGATGGTTTAATCTGTAACATTTAATCCACTACTATGCTCAAGTACACATTATAGGTACTTGTACTTTGAAATGTAGTACACATCCCTCAGCACTGTTCTCAGTGTTAGAGTTTGAAGTGTAAGTAAATGTTACTTTCCACCACTAGTTACACTAATCCATATAATATTTCATATATTGTAGCTATTTATATAAAGTTACTGTTGAGTTATTGCAGATTCCTTTGCCTTCTAAAAGATATTGATAAAGTATCTGTGATCTGGCCCTGTGTTGAGATTCAATAGATGCACTTAGTAACAAGAACTGACTACATGCAGACAAGTTGATTGTTTAATCATCCATGTTTCTCATTCTCAGAAAACAGCTGTGCTGATGGGAATCTACCAAAGAGGAAGATGAAGGTCTCTGAGCCTAGCTCTGAACGAGGAGAGGGCTTGAAAAGAAAAGTCTCTGAAGAAGATCAAGACACCAGGAAGAGTCAGAGGACATCTGACTCAGGGGCTGCTAAGGGAAAAGCATCTGACAATGAAGACAGTCAAAGAAAAACATCACAAGTCTCCGAACTGGATCACGGCTGGACTGGGTGGAACTGGGCTGATAGCACCACCACTTGCACATCAGAGGAAACCAGCAGACGGGATTTACACGCTGCATACGAGCAGCTGGAACTCCTGGGTGAAGGAGGCTTTGGATCTGTCTTCGCTGGTATCAGAAGAGAAGATCATTTCCCTGTGGCGATCAAACGTATCCGCAGGGACAGGGTCACCTCGCAAGGCGGTGATGAGCAGACGCTCCCTCTTGAGGTAGCGATCATGCTGAAAATGGCCAAAGGACCAGAGGGGAACTCTTGCAGAGCCATTGCGCTGCTTGATTTCTACGATTTGGACCGGGAGCTCATCCTGGTCCTGGAACGCCCTGACCCCTGCCAGGACCTCTTGGAATATATCAGTCACGTTGGAGGTTTCCTGCAGGAAGAGATGGCCAGTTTCTTGCTGAAGCAGCTGGTGGAGGGAGCCTTGGAGCTCCAGTCGCAGAACATCTTCCACCGGGACATCAAGCTGGAGAACATTCTCATTGAGACCGGCTCTGAAGCCCCTCGGGTGAGACTGATCGACTTTGGCCTCAGCTGCTTCACCGAGAGGAAGGCCTTATACAGGCTCTTCTCTGGTACCGAAAACCACATCCCGCCAGAGTGGTACGACCACTCGACCTACGCGGCCGGTCCCACGACGGTGTGGCAGGTGGGAATAGTCCTCTATGAAATGCTGCACGAGGACACCACATTTGAAACAAAAAGTTTCCTGGGCGGTGAACTCCCCATCAGTGAGGACCTGTCTCCAAGCTGCCAGGACATATTAAATCTTTGTCTGGCTGAAGAACCCAAGCAGCGACCGTCTCTGGAGCAGCTCCTCCGTCACCCGTGGCTCGCTTAATATCTCTCTAGGATGCTAATTCCTGCATACATCAGGAAAAAACCCACAGTGAAGCAGGTGAGGTTCTGGCCTGCAGGAGCTGTGGAAGCATTACAGGACTGCTTTGAGTGCACGGACTGGAACACATTGTCTCTACACTCCCCCCCCACAATCGACCCATACCAGTCTACTTAACGGCCTAAACGGAGGATGCCATCTCCTCTGCATTCTACAGCTTAAAACATCCGGAAGGAAGGAACACACATGTGCGAATGTTGTTTCTGGACTTCAGCTCAGCGTTCAACACCATCATCCCGCAGCATCTGGTGAGCAAACTGGACCCCCTTTGGCTTCAGCACCCCCTGCGTAACTGACCGCTTGACCACTACTAACCACATCGTGAAGTTTGCCTTGTGAAGTGGCCTACAGAGAGGACGTGAAACACCTGGTGGACTGGTGCAAAACCAACAACCTGGCGCTGAACGCCGACAAAATCAAGGAGATCATCGTCGACTTCAGGAGGAGCCGGCCCGTCCACACACCGCTCCTCATCAACAACACAGCAGTGGAGAGAGTCAGCAGCACCAAGTTCCTGAAGGTGCAGACTACAGACACTCTGACTGGGTCCCATCACACCGGAGCTCTTGTAAAGAGAGCTCACCAGCGCATGCACTTTCTGTGCCGGATGAAGAGAGCGTACTGACCAGCTGCATCCCTCTAGTCAGGAGCCTGCAGTGCCTCTGAGTGGAAGTCCCTGCAGAGGGTGGTGAGGACAGCGGAGAAAATCATCGGGAGCTCTCTTCCTCTCATGCAGGACGTTGCAAAAAAACACCCACGTAGGACTGCTTCACTTGATTGTGCAATTAAAAAAATACACAAGTACAATATGTTGTTTATTTTATATATGTTTACACTTTTTATTTATTTTTATGTAAACACATGCTGCTGTTTTTTATCCTGCACTATTTTGAGCCATCTGCAACAACATTTTGTTCCAAATGCACTGTAAGGTGAAATTTGAATGACAAATAAAGAAAGTCTAAGTCTGCAGCCAGCCCCTCCACCTCTGGACTGCCTATTATGTAAGTTGTATACAGGTGTATGGGACGCTGCTGACTCGGGTTACTTGCTGATAATGAATCCAGCATGTTGAATCAGAGGTACTTCTGATGCTGGTTTCTGACAAACCCTGTTTTTAATTTCCTTTGGATGCTCTTAATGGTTTGAGTGTGTCATAATCTTCCTCATCAGAGTCCACGTGAAGACATCCAAAATCTTCAGCCATCTACATCTAATCCCCACCACCAGTGTCCATTAACGGCTTCACCGTCCTTCAGATATAATATATACATATATATATATATATATATATATATATATACATATATATAAATATACATATATATATATATATATATATATATATATATATATATATATATATATATATATACATATACATATATATACATATACATATATATATATATATATATATATATATATTGTTATATATAACAATTTTTTGGTACTAAATAACTTAAACAGCACCTCATATCAGAAAGCTGTTGACATTCTTGTCTATTTTTCATTGAGTGTTTTATAAAAACAGAGACAGTGCTCTTCAGGTTAGCAGCTTGTGTTACACGTCAGTTTGTGTGGTGAAACAGTCTCTTGAAGTCCATCAGTGAGATGTTTTGACGCGCTTCACTCATCCAGTCAAACACCATACTTGTGCTACAGTGTGAACCTGTGAGGAAGCCGTGTCACGAATTTCTGACGGATCAAGAAAAAAAGTCAAAGTTACCTCATTCTCCTGAAGTAACGCACATGTTTCTACTAGCTGTGCTTCCTTCTGGGCACCGGGCATGTAACAGGCCGCACGAGGTGGTTAAAAATTCATCATGTCTTTAATTTTACAGTCACAATCATCTGTTTTCTTTCCAGTGTCTTAAAACCATAAAAAATAAATATACATTATGTTACAAAACATTTCCAGTGTCTCGGATCAATAAAAAAACAAGGACATTTATCAACAGCACTGATTACAGGAGGGATTGTACAGTTTGTGTGGTACAAAGGCATTCAGTGAGTGGTAAACAAGACTTTTAAGTCGCATTAAAGTAGCTGCAAAATGCATCAGAGTTGGCATCACTGAACACTTTGGACCCAAGATACAAATATTCAGCAATGAAGACAGACTTTTTATATTGATACTGATTACTTTTACATCTCCAAAGAGCCAAAAAATGCTTCTTTTTTTTCAACTCTTTCTGAAATACTGAGTTAAAAGTGCAGTGATTGCACACTTTTACTGTATGTCATGACTTTGGTAACCAGGAGTGTTTCTTATTGGACAAACAAGGCAGGATGGACACTGGAAAAGAAAGCTTCAGGTTCATAGTGCTCCTACAGAGGGTGAACTCCTCTCCATTCCACATCGTTAATGTTCACTTAGGCCCATTCTGGGTCACTCACACACACAAACACAACAGTCTTTCATGCATTATGCGTGTCTGTATGCCAGAGAGTGTGTTACAAAACCTGAAAGCCCACTACAGGCTCGTGTGTAAGGTGTTAGTTTGATGATGAAGGCACACGGATTATTGTCCTCAGTCGATTAAACCAGCATAAGTGATTTTCACAATCGATAAAATGTTCCAGGTGATTTTTTTAATTTAGAAGCTTGTTCTCGCTACTGCTGAAGTACAAAATAGATTATTTCTTCTTCACCTTTAACAATATCTACACATTAATTACACTCTAAATGCACTGCATTGAGAGGCTGGGGAAGCCTTTCTGAGTAAAAAACAAAAGAAGGAAAGGAAGAAGAAGAAGAAGAAGAAGAGCACTTGGTGTGTGTGTGTGTGATAGCGCTGTTTCAAAAAAGTAAGAGAGACCACGTTGTGTCAGGTTAATGTCCAACGTTTTAAGGGACTTGTAGTCCTTGAAATCCTCTTGGAATACAAATGTACCAGCATGTTTTTGAGTCTGAGTTCATGCACAGTGATTATACATCTGCCTTTCTCCGCGAGAAAAACGCTGTCCAAAAGTATTGTTCCGTTTGCCAAACTTTATAACCACAACATCCACAGGGCTTGCAATGCATCCTGGGGGAATTCTTCATCTGTCCGTCCCCATTTACTGCAGCGGTTTTGGCACACGTGGGCTCCATCGCATCCTCTCTTGGTACAGTCCGAAACAGCATTCCCTTTATTATTTCTCACATCTTTTCATTCTTGTCTGCGGCAGTCTTAAAGTCTGCTAATAATACTGCTCTCCAGAGAGAGGGAACACAAGAGGAGGGCTGGATGGACAGGTCAGCACCCATCCGTCTTCAGATTTCCTTTTATTCCCATCCTCTTGGCCCTCCTCCCTTCTTCTCCTCCCCCAGCAGGTTCTTCGCTCCTCCTCTCACAAGGGCGGGCTGGTCTGGCTTTTCCTAACAGGTCAGATCGAAGTCTCGTTACTGCCACTGTTAACGGAGGGAGGGAGGGAGGGAGGGATGGAAGGGGGGTAAAGGGAGGATGCAGGATGGGTAGGTGCAAGGAGAGGGAAAGGGAGGGGAGAACGTGCGATGTCAAAATGGATGCAGGGATGCAGGAAGTCATCATGCAGCATTTAAGCAGGGTGGTCATATTATACATGCTATTGGTAAAGGAGTAGTTTGACATTTTGGGAAAATATTCATTATTCACCTTCTTGAGAAGAGTTAGATGAGAAAACTGATACCACTTTTACGTCTGTGCGCTCCGGATGAAGCTACCAGCGGAAGCCTGTTAGCTTAGCTTAGCACAAAGCCTTGAATCGGGGAGAAACAAGCCCGTCTCGGTCCAAAGGTAATGCACACTAATTAAAGATGCAATATGTGAAGAACTGACCACCTCTCGATTTCATCCTCCAAACAAATAGGGGGCAGCATATCACCAGAATAACTGCTAACTGCTGCTGAATGTAGCCTTCCTTAGACAGTTAGCTCAGTTAGCAGATAGCGGTCTGGACTCACATTCTGTCAATAATTTTACATTTTTAAATTAAATTCTTACATATTGCATCTTTTACATATTTGACTTTCTTTGTTTAGTCATATTCAGTTGTTTGTTTAAGCAGTGCAAAAACCAAACTGCGACAAGTGCGCTCAGCTATGTGAGCAAAGCTAAGCTAACCAGCTGCTGCGCTTGCTTAATATGAGCCATACAGATATGAGAGTGGTATTAATGTTCTCGTCTAACTCCCCAAACATTCCCAAAATGTCAAACTGTTCCTTTAACTTTGGATCTTTGATGCAACATGTGTTATTGCATCAGTTGACATAAAGGCCACTAAAACATGTTACCTCGCAATAAGTGTTTCAAAACTCTTGCAATCTCTATCAAATTGATTCTGAATCATTTTTCAAGTGATTCAAATCTTACAAATAAAATGACAAGGACTGCCATCGTAACATCATCACACGCCAGTGCTCTCTACAAGACTACTCACTCTGAGTCCGACTCGTTGCCTCCGTTGACCGTCCCTGACTTCAAGTGCATTGCCACGCCCCCGTTGGTCTCCCGGTAGATGCCCGCCGGTGGAGGGCCGACAGGTAGCTGCGGCCGAGGGGCGACAGGGGGCTTGATGAGGGAAGTGTTTTCGTGGTTGCCAGGGCGACCTCCGTCGTTGGAGTCCAGCGAGGGCGGCCTGGAGGAAGGTGTTATGATGTTGACTGACGAGGGAGGCGGGGAGGAGGTGTTGTTGTTGTGCGGGGGTGGGGAGGTGATGGTGGGGGGGTTGTAGTCGCTCAGCTTCTCCCGCAGACGGTTCTTCATGTTCTTGTCGCTCAGCGGAGGGGGGTAGCTGATCTTGTTCTTTAAGATACCTACCGGACAAAGAGTTGGTTACGATGTAACTAAGCCAAGATCAATACATTCAAACAATTTGATTTTCAAAAAGAAATCTCCTCTTTTACCTTTTCTTTGCTCTGGTTGGTGGTTGCTGTTGCTGTTGGGTTGGCTGGGGGTGGCTGTGTCTCTGGCGTTGCCGGGCGTCTGCTTGTCTCTCTCCTGAGCAGCCTCCCTCTCTCGCTCGCCGACATGGTTGAGCTTATTTTCCGTGTGCAGCTCCACGTTCACTTTGGTCTCCACCCTCAGTTTGTCTGTCCCGCCGGGGTCCTCGCTGTCGCTGGCTGTGGTGGCCTCTGCTGGCCAGTAAGGCCTCACGTGATTGGATACTGAATCCACTGTGGCAGATGTCAAAAAGAAATTCCAATCAGACACTTTATTTAAGCGAAAGTGGAGATACCTGACTACATACTTTAAGTCCCCTCTCATATTATGCCAATTTTCTCCAGTTTATATTTTTAATTTGGGTGACAATTGTAAAATGTTTACATACTGTAATATAAAGAACATTTATTTAGATATGCTGCACCTCTATTCACCCTCTGTCAGCAACGACTTAATATACTATGGGGTGGTTTAATATATAACAATACGTCATTTTCTTTAAGTTCATCATATATATTTTATCATAAAATGTCACTCTAAAAAACTAAATATAGCTGTCAAATAAGTTGTTTAAGGAAAAAATATCAAGTGTTTTCCTCTGTGTGTATCCGAAGTATAAGGCAGAATGTAATGGGAAAACTCGAGTGTTCAGCTGGACCACCCGTCTACCTTTAGGTGTGCTGTGAATGGGCTGCCTCTCGTTGTTCCACTTGGGCTTGACATCGATGTCGTCGTCCTCGCTGTCGGAGGAGTGGGAGGAGGCGTAGGAAGAGCTGTGTTCGTCCACCGACAGCTCGCTGTCTGAGTCAGAGTCTGATGGTAGCAAGGAGGGAAGGCAGAAAGATTAATAAAATGCACAGAGGCATACATCTTAATATGTAGGGTTTATTTATATCCCGGTAAAAATAGGGGCCGTCGCTCACCGTCTCCTTTGGTGCCGTTCCTGTGGAACAGAGGTCCATCCAGATCTGTGTGTCCTTTAGCTGTCCCTGAGGAGACACTGGGCTTCTGGCCAGACTCCTCCCTGGATAAATGAAGGCAGAAAGCAGAAAGGGAGAGAGAAAAGGTGGGGGCGGAGATTAAGAGGAGGCAGAGAGGGGAAGTACAGCGTCCCTGGTTAAGTTAATTCAAGCCCAAACTCGTGGTTTGCGACAGCTAATGTTTGACAGCCGAAGCACCAGGCGTCTCTCATTACAAAACGTCTGTTGCCAGCTTCAAGGAAGACAAAAAGAACGATTAAAATCTAATCATCAACAGAAACAAAACACTGACTGATAATTAAATAATTATAGTTAAACCAACAAATGCTTCATCATTCTTTAATCCAAAATGCGTTAAAGATTGCAGCAGCTGTCTTTATCTAATAAAATAAAAAGGCAAAATCTTCCCTCCCCTCTTCTATCCACCTGTAGTCGTTCATTCCAGGTTGGATTGATTCGTTGGCTGGAAGACAAAAACGCTACTACAGACTCTGACCTGTCTGTAGACGTGCCAACAGCCGCAGGGACGAGATATGTGTGTCTGTATTGCATTCCCACTCAAACAGGTACAGTCCCATCTCCCCCTATTTCCCAAGTCTCTCTTTCTGCCCCCCTTTTTCCCGCCCCTTCTTCCTTTTGCCTTTCCCAAAGACGGCACGCCATCCCGACTCTTCCCCAAAGCCCTTTAGCTCTCCTTGACCCCAGTGTCAGCTCGCATTACCCAGATGACAGTTTTACGATCCGCGGCGTACAGTCAGACCTACCCTCGATTCTGTAAAAGTCTTTTAAAACACCCGCTATATGTAACTCTACTCCGCTGCGATGAAAACATGTCGGTGATACACGCAGAAAACACAACGCTGTACAAGGTGCTGCAGGTGAGATCAGCCACAGATGAAAAAGCCTGGAAGAGATAGACCTCAAAACCTTTGAGAGATCGATCAGATATACACCTGTCCCAAATCGCTAGTTTTCTCTAAAGCACTGCCAGACTTAGTTGCATAACATTTACAATAATGCAAGTATGATACAAGTGTCATAAGTTTTCCTTTTTATTCATTTGTTTTTATCTCTGAGGGACTGCTAATTGCTAATGACCCAACATTGCTAGTTGTGAAGAGCTAGCATCAAAGCTCTCAAGTCTCACGCATTGGGGCGTGAGACACACGCATTTCAACCTGTTCACACCTTGTATTTCTCACGCAGAGAAATTACCAGGATAACGGCCACCAAGTTGCACCGCAATTTTTTTAATAACAGTGGAACAGGTTTGAATCAAGCGGGTTCCCCGCAGAGTTCAGAAGGCGCCTGCCACGCACCAGCCAATCAAATAAAAGAATGTAACTACCGAATAGCAAATCAAAAAATAGCATTACTGTATCCGGGTAAGATTTAGAGGCTCGTTAGCTACAGAAGAGGACAGCTGTCACATCGATCCACGTCTCGCCTAAGTAACTACAGACTGATCGACATGGGAGAAGACCATATCCTCTGAGTACAGTAAGTCACCTCATCATCTGATTTCTGTTGCTGGGGAATATTGTGTCCAGGCAGCTGGTAATCAGTAATGTTAGCTAACTTAACAGTTTGATCAGAGTGTGTGAACTAGCCTGGCTAGCCAGTTGAATCCCTGCTAATTTCAGCAGCTATTCTGACACTTAGGTTATATTTTATATTTTAAAGTCTCACATAAGGAGATAAACCTGTATGCTCAGTGACCTCAAATATACTTTTTTGGGAAGATTGCTATTATGAGTTGGGTGATATCTCTGATGTGATGGAAATAGATAGATAGAATTACTTTAATGATCCCAGACTGGGAAATTATTTAAAAAAGGCATAAAATGTATGTAGGCATACAACAGTCTATGCAGTCCCTCCAGAAAAACACAAGTTTTTTTTTTGTGATTGTTGCAGGCCAAAAATCCTTGATTATGCGGCACGTTTTCTTAAAAAATGCGATGGAATATGTGGGATATTAATGCAATTTTATGCAATGAAATTGTGGGAACTTGCAAAAAATCTCGGGAACTTGCAAAAAATTGTGGTTTGATGAAAAAGAGAAAAAAAAGTGATTACCCCAACACCCTGTTCTCACTAGGCTACTACCTTAATGTAAAGAGTCATCTCTTAGTACTTCTGATAAGCAGCATACTACATCACAGAAAGTGCTAGGAATATTTAAGTTCTCATCTTGTTTGATTTCAGACCTTAATAAACACATGGCTCAAACTTACAAAACATTGTCGAATCAAGCAAGTTCTGTAGCTTTACAAAAGGAATATGCTACAACTTCTGTAAAAATGAATAAACAAGATATAAAAAAATGAAATGTGTGCTTCCTGTTTTACAGAGGTAGCTATACAAAACAGACATCTTCTGTTAAAATAAGTGCTTCCAATGCACAAAGTGCAATCTCTTACTGTAACGTAAATGTACATTCTACTAATATACTTACAACTGTAAGGTTTTTTTAAACTAGGATGATTTTTTTGTTGGCAAATGAGACTGATTTGCAGGCTTCATCATGGCTTCATCGCAGGGTTTGCAGCTTTTTCGATGATATTCATGCCGCGTAATTACGTCATTTCCCATGGCAACAGAGGAAAATGGCTGCTCTTGTGTGAAGTAAACTCAACATTCTTCAACTTTCTGCTAAGATATATGTGACTTTTTTGGAACAAAAATGCAGGGATTATGAAATCATGCAAGCCCTGCATATTTTGCGTGGAAATCGGCAGTTTATGTGGCAAAAGTGCGGCGTATTTGAAAAAATGCAGCCCCCACATAAATATGCGGACTTTGACTGATTATGCATTGAATTATGAGATTGCATAATCGCGTTTTTCTGTAGGGACTGTCTATGGGTAAAATGGCATGCTCAGATAGAGGAATACCTTCAACCACTTGCACTTATTGTGCATATCTTGCTGAATCTATTTGCACTTACTCTTTGTCTGTCTAGTTTTGAGTTAAAGTGCTGATTGCCAAGTCAAATTCCTGTGTGTCTACATGATGCAAAAAGTGATTTTGATTCTGAGATATTGTTAAAACTACCTGTACTTAAATTGCTTCATCTCTTTCTGTTCTCTGTCTGGTAGGAGAAAAGCTAAATGTTGGCTTCACCACCAGGCTACCCTCAACAAACTCCTTGAGGCTGGAGACATCACACCTCAGGAGGTGCAGCTAGGCCTCAAAACCTGCCACAAACACCTACAATAAACAACTGTAATCTCTTTCTCTCTCTCTCTCACACACACACACCTGCACTAAGAAATGCTAAATAAATATTTTCATTTGTATGAATTTGTGTGTCATTTATGAGCCCTGCTGAAAAAAACAGCATAGACCAGCATGGCATGGATGGCTTATCTTATTGGATTTTAACAAATGTGTGCTCAACATCTGAAAGAAGTAATTATTTTGTATACTACAAAAGAAAAACTTTATAGAATTGTTTACTTCAACTTGTGAGAGAAACGGGAGCAACAAACAAAGTGTTGCATTTATATTTTTGTATATTTTGTGTGGTATTTACAGTTTGTTTCAGGTGCCCTCAAATGACCCCAAAATCTTACAGGTTTGAAGCTTGTGTTCAATAAACTTGGTGTACTGTGATGACATCACTGATTCTGTGTCCTGTATTGGACTTTCACAGCCAACTTCACTCCTCATACGCACTATGAAATAAGTTGTTGACACATTCCAGGCTGGTGGCCAGCATACCAACACCAAAACACAACATATGCTGGTAACCAGCTATGCTGGTCTATGCTGGTTTTTGCAACAGGGAGATCGGATCCCCGTCCCCACCCCCGCCACCAAAATCTCACTCTGAACTCAGTTCAAAACTTGAGAGCCCTGTAGCATGGAGCAGTGGAAGCAATGCTACATACTGTATACAAATTCAACTAGCCTCTTAAACTGTAATGCTGTCCATATCAGTAAGAAACAAGTTATAAAATATATTCATAGTTCTTCCAAAATGCAAAACTTCAATACACTAAGCTGCCAGTTTATAAGCACCTAGCTAAAACTGCATTAGCTAAAACGTATGATGGCAGGCTAGCATGACAAGTTGAAACTGGCTTAACATATTCATAAGAAGGACATGTTACTGACACATGCTTAAAAGACTACCTGAAACTAAAAACTAAAAAATCTGCTGTACAGCAGCTTCCTTCCGAGTTTTTAGCTTTATTCAGATATATGAACAAAATGGCTTCCACATCGCATAGGATGTAATGGGGTCTGCAAAGTAAAAACTTCCTACATCTGAGATACTCGTGGTAGGCTAAAGCGTATGCTAAAGAGAGAATGTGGGGCAGTGGACACAACATTACTGTATATAAACCAGGTGTACATGAAAGATGTTTATTGTATTTTCAGCTACTCCAACTCCAACTTTGATCATTTCCTTCGAAATACAAAACAAGTTATAAAAAAGGAACACCTAGCTAAACCTGCATTAGCTAAAAAACAGGATTAGCTCAAATTTGTTTTGGTGTACCCAGCTTAAATTAATGCAGTTTAATAGGCTAGGGAAGCCATTTAATAAATCCTACGGTAACTTCATGATGGTTATAAAGTACAGTTGTTGTCAAATATCACATGAGCAAAGTTAGCAGTTTGATCCGTCAATGCCTACAACACAGAACAACATCACAGTGTGTGTAATGTGTATAGGTCTACAGTAGGTACTGTGTGGCTTTTCTAAGAGTTCATGCGTATTTTCCTGATGATGTGTGTGTTGGGTTTTGCAACAAAGCCATGCGCCATGCACCGTACAATGCAGCTGCCATTCTGTGGCAGCTTGCATGAGTGGAAGAAAAGCAAGAAATAGCCTCAAAATGCAGAAAAAAAATCAGCAACTTCACTTATTTCTTAGTGAGAAGAGAATAAAGACAAGGTGACAGGGTGTGTGTGTCACTGTAGAGTGTGTGTCTGTCCGTCTCTACATATATATATATATATATATAGATATCGATATAGATATAGATATAGATATAGATAGGGGCTTTGGGTGTTTTAGTATGTGAGATATTTGATGCATCAGCAGACATGCAGGGAGGAGAGCTAAAAAAGACTACATAAGCAAAAGTCCAAAGAACCTGAAGTGGAGGAACACACACACGCGTGCGCACACACACACACACACACACACACGCGCGCACACACACACACACATACACACACACTAACACACACTAACACACACACACAGACACTCGTCATGCGGCACCGTAGTAGAAGCAGCCATGCGGTCAGTGAGCGTGATGTACCTGAGTGTGTAAGCCAGGTAGCTGCTGCGGCTCTTGGCTGACCTGAGCGTGCTATCCAGGGAGACGGTGGACTCGCCGATGCCCGAGCGATACAGCGCGCCGTCTTCTGTGTACGTGTTGTTGCAGTTGAGGGAGCGCTGAGGGTGGAGGGATGAAAGGACGGAGGAAGGGGAGGAAACAAGAAACAAAGACACAAGAATGTTTTGTCTGATATTTGAGAGCAAACGAGTGAAATGACAATGAAGGTTTACATATAAAGTGTATGTCTGTTTACTCACTGTGAGCAAAGAGGCCCGCGTGGTGCTGGACTCATCTGGTACGTTCTTCTTCCCTGTCAAGACGTTCTTGAGGTTCTTCCTCACCTCTTTGTTGAAGATTATATGGAAGAAGAAGATGAAGACTCCCTGTGAGAGAAAACAAGAGATGAAGAGACGCATTGTAGATTCAGATTCATTTATTCAGAGTCAGGATTTTTGATCGGCTAACGATCGCTGACGTAGATCAGCACAAGAATATATACGCTGTGTTACCTGCAGACAGCTGAAGACGGCGAACAGGTAGTGGAAGGTCATCACGTCGCTGTTGACCGCCATCAAGCCGAGCAGCCAGGTGGCGCTGATGAGCAGCAGCAGGAGGAAGGCCATTCGGAGTGCAGGACTGAGGAGGGGGAAACGCACACAGGTCAGCTTCACCAGTGCAAAAAATGTACGTATGCTGGTGTATTAGCTTTTGGACGTTGTGCTCCATATTGAATTATTAATGTGACACATAAAACTTACATGGCTCCTGACTTCTCCATTGCTTTCTGCCTGCGCCCACACGAAGCCTTGGCAGCCAGAATAAAGATCACTATGTTCACCTTTAGAGGGAGAGAACAACTCACTTGTTATTCCACAGAATTTCGATGATTTGCAGTGTTATGAAAGCCCTTGCGTCAATCTACGACCCTAAACATTGATAGTCCGAATACATTTATTCTCATGAGACAAAAACAATTAGCTGCCCTGCTATTTTAACTCGTTTACATACCAGGACGACTACAAAGATGGGTCCCGCGAAGCTCCAGATTAGCGTGTCGTGGACGGAGAGCCAGCAGAAATCTGGGTTGCCGTAACCCTGAGGGTCAAGACCTACTGCCAGACCTACACACACACACACACACACACACACACACAGAAGGAACACAACAAAGTGTGAGTCTTACACCTGTTTATAAGAAATCGTCTCTCATCTTCCTCCCTGGTCCAGGTGCAGTTTTTGATCGAGTGCCACAGCAGCGAGCACTCAGGGTTTCCATTCATCTGCATCTCAGTTTCCCCCCGCTATCATCTGACTCACTCATCACTGCCTTTTTTTTTATTTTTTTTGCTCCTTGTCTGTTTGTCGTTTTTTTTTTTATCTCTCTCTATGTCTCTATGCTCTGTAACTCTATATCTATCTCAGACTGCGCCTCGATCCAAATTCCAATCAGGTAAGTGTTGCTGGCATCAATACGGCCGGAGCATGTCAGTACATCGCAGAGCATTTAATCTATAACAGACATCTTATTTTACATCAGAAAGTTAAAGAGTAAAATATGTGGTACGAAAAACCAGAGAGACAATTAAAACACACAACACATTATACAGAAACACAAAACATAGGAGGGAGCGGGTATTACAATTAAATATAAATTTTATTATCAAGATGTGTACTTGACCTGTATGTGGTGAAAAATTTCAAAAGTTTCAAAATAAACTCACACAGGGCTGCTCAGTACTAGATTTTCAAATCTGATCACAAATCATTACATAATTGTATTTAGCATCCTAGATATTACCAGCTATTCGTTCCATACTGAGAGGGCTAAAACTTCAAGTCACCACGCTTCTTTCAAGAATCTGTCAATCAAACACAATCATTTTTTAGGCAGCTACACAATCTAGCTCGCTTTTTTACCTTCGCTGAAACAATAAGCACAGCCTGACTGCCCAGGGCAAGTAAGATGTCACAACTGATAAAGAATTTAACATTTATTTATCCGGAGCTGACGATGGAAGTAAGAGTGAGACACCCTGCTTCCTTTTCATCTCTGTGAGAGTGTGGAGTACCAAACAAAGCACTCATGGGAAAATTACACCAGATTAAGATTTATGGGCTAAAAGGCAACAGACATCTCAGTTATCCTGTAAACCAGAGTTTCTTTGGGCGGCGTAACTCCAGCTGTGTATCGCACAGTTTGCTGTGAGTTTGAGGGCAAGACGGATTAGATTCAACACCGCAATTATCTCGAATCTTTTCTTGTTACTTGATAACCGCTTACAGATAAACAATTTGTGTGGCTGCGAGTAAAACGTGACGAGCAGGTTTGTGACCCACTTGCCAGACGCTGAACGCTGCCATTTGTCCTGAACCTTGCCAGAAGAGATCAGAGGACCAGCTTTTGGTATGTCAAGATAACATTTCCAGCAGCTCGATGCTTCTTTTTTTTTTTAAACTTGATATTGTCTGAATAAGACACACTGTGGACATCCAAATAGAGGCTGTCTATCTGGTCGTGCCCCCTCGCCCCTCTCATTCTCCCTCTGCCTCTTCTCCCATAATTTTCCCACGAGGATCACAGCCTCCTCAGCAGAGACAAGTCACAGCAGGAACGCGCCCTGACAGTCTGCCATCTTCCCCGGCTCTTTTTCTAAGTTAATGTGTTTGTTTGTGTGTGTGTGTGTGTGTGTGTGTGTGTGTGTCTCTCACCGGTGATGATAGCCGGTATGCCCCAGCCGATGGCGTAGTAGAACCTCATGTGGCCGTGGTTGATGTTGCGCAGCTCCGTCAGCATGCGGTAGATGTGCAGCCCCTCGACGAACATCCAGGCGAAGGTGCACATGTAGAAGTAGTGGAGGAGGATGGCGATCACCGTGCACACGAACTGGATGGAGACGAGAGAGAGAGACAGGAAAGGGAAATATGAGCTTGTGTAATCCACAAACAGCTCTGCCGTCTATCAGTCAATCAGATGAACACCCAGTGAATCCATCTATCCATCCATCCGTCCGTGCGTGCATCCATGTCCATCTTCCAATCTGCCCTTCTGGCATTTAACACACTTTTGAAGCCAAGTGCTGTTGATGCATGAGGATTTTTTTTTTTTTATAAGGCAATGCATTAGCTGCAAAGAAAATCAAGATAATCATTTGTGCCATTTATCATAAAAAAGCCTCTTAAATACAAGCATTTGCTGTGTTTTTATACCATATATCATTGTAACTTTCCTGCACTTTATGGACTATTTAACACTGCAGTAATGATTTAATCCCCACATTCTTTCATCTCCTCCCTTTTTTTAATTCCGCCGTCTGTTGTGGTGTCGGAGGACCGCAGTGTGTCGGGGAATGTCCCGGCAGTTGAGATACTGTATTTTAGTAAACGCCGTGTATTGCCGTGGAGATCAGAGAGAGAGAGAAAGAGACACTACTTTGACAGGACTATAAATCATCCCCGTGGATGGCCCCGGGCACACACACATATACACACACACACACACACACACACACACACACACACACACACACACACACACACAGACAGCATTCCACAGTCCTGACAGAAACACACCTCAACACCCGAACACTAGATTGGAGGACATGCATGCAACACAAACATCAATCCAGACGGGAAACAAAACAACAAAAAAACAAAGGGGCTAAACTCTAAACTCTCTCTTCAGACTGGGCTTCTACTTTTTAAAGAATAACAGAGGGGCAGATAACGCAGCATGCTCTTAGTCAGCGTTCAGGTCCCTGTCATCCCAGTCAAAACACCGTGAGTCAGAATATCACGACTACGGGAAGAAGACAAAGACTCCCACAACTTATCCAGAAAACCTGTAAACTTCCATTCTCGGGATCTTATATCTTTGGTTTGAGCCAGTTCTGTCACCTCCCGATTAGATGAGATCTGATTGGTGGGAAACAGCTGGAATGAACTCTTAAGAGGCAAAGCCGCTGATCCATTTTTTAAAAAAAGATTTTCGGGTCCATTCTGATTGATCCAAATGTGGAGCGGACGCCGAATTGTTTACATTTTGTTTTTGGATACACAAGTCTGTTATAATTCTCTCGTTCGTCAGCTCTGTGGATTTGTTGCTGTCGTCTTTCACTGGGATGAGGTGTGATGTGCAGGACATCTGGCTTACAGCTGCGGGAATTCCCACTGTTTTGTGACAGGACTGACAGGTGGACCTGATGAACCTGTGATGTCGTTGTGCAGACATCTGGTTCAGCCAGACTAAAGACAGACCACATGAAACCACAACCTTTGAAAGATTACATTCCACCTCTTGCATATGAAATGTCAAACTCCAAAGCAATAAAACGCACCACCGCTCATTCCATACAGGAGTTCAGCTGCTTCATTCTTACGTGGTCTGGTTTGAGCAGGTCGTTTTTGGTTGCTAACTGTAAGCTAATGTTAGCAAACCAGTTATTAAACTGGCGTTACTGAGCCACTTTATGACTCACCTGCTTTGGCTACTGTTGCAGTGTTTTAGCATTGATCCATATCATATTATCTTACACTTGTCACATTAGCTGCTTTTAAACATGATTTATTTGAAAGACTTGGAGATAAACGTGTTGAGAAAGGAAGGCTGAGAAACCTCGCTCAGTATGCATCAGATAGAGTGCTGGGAAAAAGAAAATTAATTAATTTTGGAAAAGCAACTGATGAATGAGGAACTATAACGATCCTCTACAAGCTAATGTAGCATTTATGTCACCGTCAGATTTTCGAGTAAAAATAGTGTTTTTTTTGTCGGGTGTTTAAATGTGTCTCAGTGCCCCTCCCCCCCCCCCAAAAAAAAAAAAAAAAAACGGGGGCAGGATTACCAACAAATTAACAGCTTAATGATGTTCTCTGTACCACAGACATGCAAGAGATTTATCAAGTGAAAACTAAGAAGCTGTTATGGGAAACCTTTGCCAGGGACGACGGACCCGAGGCGTGCTTCTGGAGACAGGTACCAGCCACAGCATGTCTACGCTACTGGCACACAGAGGCGTGTGTGTGTGTGTGTGTGTGTGTGTGTGTGTGTGTGTGTGTGTGTGTGTGTGTGTCTGTGTGTGTCAGCAGACTTCAAAGAATCCACACACCTTTTTGATCCTTCACTGTACGCCTACATGTCCGTGCACACGCATGTTTCTGGCCGTTACTGTAACCGACCCAAATCCAGACTACATTATCTTATTAGCCCATTAGACTTCTGACTTCAGACTCTCTTTCAGCTGATATCCCACACCTCTTTAATTACAGAGGTTTACAGTAACAGTAAGTTTCATCCAGCCGGGCCCGTCGAATCAATAAAATCCACTTACTGGTGGTTATTTTTGGAGAAAGCCTCGGCAACCAGCACATTCCTTACTATGAAAGTCATTAGTCAAGGAACAAAAACATAATCTGTCAAATAAAGACAGACTCTCAGGTAGGCCTTGGCCCAATAAGCCCGGAAAAGCTCCTGTCAACACCGAGTTAGACGGCCGCCCGCAGGCCAAACATACTGGAGGATGCCTGGCAGTTTTTAATTCAGTAACCACCGGAGAGACACATCGTGATCCCCTCTCAGGTTCCACCATGCTATAAGCTTGTGTGTTCTCGTATCATATGCATTTGCGGTCTGCAATGTTTTCCATCTAAATGCCAAGGATGTCATTCTTCTCATGTTGTTTCTAACTACTGCACTTGTTACCCTCTTCTCCTGATTTATAGCAGCTCAGGTCGGTGAGAACAAAGAGGACGAAATGTCTGTCATGTAAGGAACTACTAAGCAAGGGTGACTTTCTATCGCAATGTCAAAGGTTGTTTAACACCACCAAACTACATATTAACAATCCCTTAAACCAGCGATAACCAAACAGGGCTATGTCTCCACTTCCAAGGGGTACATGGAAAGATTGTGGAGCAGCTTAACTCATTTTAAAAAGTAGAAATTATGATTGGATTACAAATACATATCAATGAGTCAGCTGTAACACATGAACACATCAAGAGTGTGTCGAAACCAGCTAGCAAGAAAGCAGAGTGTTCTAAACCATTAGCACATTTTCTTTTGGTTAGTAGAAAAAAGTTAGCTTAAAGTTAACAGTCAAAATAGTTAGCTAAAAGTAACAAATAAATGGTTCAATACTTGGTTAAAGGTAAGAGATAATTAGTTAAAACTACGTATTAAAGTCAAATAGTGAGCTAAATAAAAGTAAACAGTTTAAATAATTTGCGAAAAGTAAACAAAGGCTTTTCAACTAGCCTAGTTAGCTAACATTAAACAGTTGAAATAATTATTTAAGTAATAAATCACTTTACAAATAGTTAGTTAGCTTAAAGTTCAATGGTCACACTGAATGCTTCAAATCGTGCGCTAGGTGTGAACAGTTGAAATAATTAGCTAAAAGTAACACATAACTTTTCAAATAATTAGCCAAACAGTAATGAATAAATGGTTCAATGGTAGCAAAAAGCAAATAGTTGGGATAATTAGCTAAAAGTAATTATTTATTTTCAAATACTTTGAAAAAATGGCTTAGTGGTTCAAATAATTAGCTAAAACCATACAGTTCAAATGATTAGCTAAAAGTTATGAATAATTTTTCAAATAGTTTGAAAAAAAAAAGATGTGTAAATGCTTGACATGGTGGATAAATGGTTAAAATAGGGAACCAAAGGTAAGAACAAAATGGTAAAAGAGCTAAATGTTTTGATAAAAAGTGCAAATTGTCTCCTTGAAATGATGGATAAATGGTTGAATTGTCCAACTTTAGCCACTCAAAGTGGTGGAAGCACAGACCTGAAACAACCACCTCAGCAGACCATCCATTTGTAAGAAAATATTACTGTAGGTCAAATCAATCAAAAGTAGAAGATTTGGTGTAGTTGAGTTCATTTGACAGGCTTGTAGGGGTACGTCGGACAAAAAGTGTTGCAAGCCACTGAAAAAAATCTAAATAAACGGTTTCCACTCTACAACGTTGGAAATGCACTCACTGGGTTGTCCGTCTGATTGATGCCGAGCAGGAAGACGAGCTCGGAACAGAAGAGCGCTGCTACCAGGTTCCTGTGGATGGCGTGGAGGTTGGAGCGGAGGCGGCGTAAGAGGCACAGCAAGATGAAGGTGAGGAGGAGGAGGAACAGGGAGACCGACACTGTGGTGTAGGTGACGATCTTCAGGGGGAGAACGTCACCGTGCTGTGGAGACATCAAGACGTCAAGTCGATTACAAGGCAAAAGGCAGAAAACAGCGAGCGTGCTGGGATGTTTCTTATATTAAGCTGAAATGACACATCTCCTCTGCATTACCTCTCTCTTGGAAATGTCCATGAGCACGGCGAAGCTGGTCATGTGGTTACACTGACAGCTGATGTGGGTGTTGTTCCTGTTGAGCACCTCGCAGCCTTTGGAGGACCAGCCGCCTGTGCCTCCGATCCTAAACACACCAACACAAAAACGATTATCAATGATATTTTATCCGTAAAAGTTGGAAAACACTTTCGCCTGCATGAGTCAAAAGTCCAACTCACGCGATGGAGTGGTTCCAGAAGACGCAGACAGGTTTGGTTCTCTCCTCCGTCTCCAGCAAGGTGTACTCCAAGGTGATGGGCGGGTCCAGGATGGAAGGGAGGGGCGGGCCCTCGCTGTGCACCGTGGCGCTCACTATGGCCGTGTTGATCACCGGACGGTTGGGGAGCCTGGAAAGACATTTAAAAAAACATAATTAATCAGAACTTTAAATGATTAATTAAATAACAATGACTTAGGGTGAGATTTAATTTGCTTTTCATGGATTTGTTCCACAGACGCACACACAGCCACAGCCTCGCGTACAGTAGACCAAAGCCTGTTTACATTTCCTCATATTCTCTCTTATCCTTTATTTAACTTCCTATTCTAATCTCAGAGAAATATTAGTTACTTTCTCTTTAACACATGGCGAGAACACATCATACTCCCTGAATCAAACTAAACATAATCTCATAGACCTTTGCGGGTCCTTATAAGGTGGTCACTTCAAACACAACTACAGTAAATATTATGGCATGTCTGGACATTAAAGATGAAATACTTTCACGTGACGTAGGGTTTTTCTTCAAAGGTTTACAGTACGTGATGAATGGTATACACATTGGTAAAGGTATAGGGTGAAGGCTCCCCTTTTTCCATCATTCTTCACTACGCTTGATATTTTGATCCTAGAAAAATGCGTCCTGTTTGAGGGGAATGCTAAACCGCAACAGGCGGTCGTCTACCTCAGACTCCTGCGGTCAGGGTCGTATCTCTCCGGGAGGAGCTTCCCCAGAGATTTGTACACGATCACCACGGCGACCGGCAGAGGGGAACCTGGGTCGAGATGGCGGCGTCTCCTGTCGGGCACTGTGTGCTCCTCCTCCTCCTGCGGGGGATCGGTCTGAGCTGGAGGCGCAGGAGTGGGCTCTGCTGTGGGAGGGGATACTGATAGATAAGACCGGAGCTGTGTTTTGTTTTTTTGGTTTTTAACTCGGAGCATAAAAGGAGTTCTGACTGGCAGTGTTCTTACCTCTGTGGGCCTGAGTGCGGAGGTTGAACTGGGGGAAGTGGACGGAGGATCCGAGCTCTTGGGGGTAGGTTTCCTGGATGTCCTGGAACCGAGGCAACGTCGCCCTCTCCGGGTCCGACACATCCAGGTAGTCCACGGTCAGAACTAGATATCAGACAGGACGAAGAGGAGACAGAGGCAAAGGATGAGGATGTTATCACGTGTCCCCAGTGCCACACAGTGTCATTACAGCTCTTCTACTCACTCATGTTCTCAGTGACGATTGTGAAAGGTTTCAGGTAGGTCTTCCTGACGTTCTGTGCCAGGGTGTTGGCATAGTCCTCGAAGTTGCGGAGCAGGTGGGCGGTGCCACCTTCGGTCCTCTGGATCTGCTCCCAGTGCTCCTTGTTTTCAGGATCCAGGATGGAGCTACCCGCTCGGATCAAGTTCTGGGAAAATCGGATCGGGGCAGTGATGGATCAATCAGTGGAGGGCAGTGTGCCACCAGTGCTCCAACATTAAAGCTTTTCACATCATTCAAACTGAAATCAATCCTTTTTGATAAAAACTGATCAATGTTCCACCTTGTTTTCCTTATCTACCTCATTGAACTCTGCATCCTTCATAGCGGTGAGGTCGAATCCCGCCTGCCGGCTCTCGAACTGCAGCACATGATTGAGCAGCTGGGCGGCCGTCTTCACGTCGTCGCCGTAGTAATGCGGGGTGTTATTGGTGGCGCTGTGAAGCATTCGCACAATGGTCTTGGAGCGGTCGCTGCTCATCCTCGAACTGTTGCGCCGCAGGTCGTCGTTCTGGAGGGTCGAAGGGCGGGAAGAGAACGAGAACGAGCGGGTCAAGGCAAAGGAACGCTGAGTGGGTGCGGTGAAACATAATAGAAATTGGTCAATCCCAGGATTAGAGGGACTTTGAGAAGCTCGAGCCTGGAGTATTAGGTTCAGGTTCAAGCATAATGGGTGCAATACTTAGTGTAAGTCTCCTGAGGGGAAATTACACTTTGTCAGAGACACTTCAGCTCCCTTATAATGCAGAGTCTATCAAATATTAAGAAGGAATTATGCGATGTACACCTCATTACAGAGGCCACAACAGTCTGCTTAAAACTTCATATTTAACATTTTTCTGGTTGGGAGTAAAAAAAAAAAACACTGTGTGCCTTTACATGTTGTATAAAAAGTAAGTAAGTACTTTGGAAATAGCAACATTTTCAGTGTATTAAAGTGGTTTTGAAATGTTGTCATACACCAAATTGTTCACAGAGTATCTAAGCAAACATTAACACTGTCAAAAATCGAAGTAAGCCTCGAAAATGTGTATTATTCAGTAAGATATGTTTAGCTGAACACAACAGTATGAAATGCTGTTAATTTGTCTGGTACCCACCAGTTTCTTCAGGTGGGCGAAGGTGACGGTGGTGCAGTTGAAGAGCTCGGGCATCAACCAGCCTTTCTCATCGCTACAGTGGCGGATGGCAGTACCTGTAAAAAATTTTGTTTTTTTAAGTTAAAAAAATTACGAAATAACCCAAATTTACAGAATGTGTATCAATAGCAGGTTTGACATTATGATGCCTATGTGTTGTGCTGATAGAGAGAGAGATATCCTGATGAATCCCTTATTTAAAGCAACATTATGCAGAAATTGTCTTTTTGTGTGATTTGGCGCCCCCCCAACAGTTTCTGAGTGCAACACCAGTTCCGTAAATACAAATCCCAAGTCTGTGACAATTCATCAGATGTAATACAAGTGCTGACTACAAACAAAACTCATTACAGACACCTTTCACCCTATTGCAAGAAAGTGTACCATCAACAGGATTTTGATGCTGTTATTTTAAGGTGAACATTACAAATAATCTTACTTTAGAGACACTTCCCCTCTTTAAATATTTCAGGCTATACCGACTTGTTCCAGTCTGATTCAGTTTGAGAGAAAGACTTCATCCGAATGCAAGGTCTCTTCAAATGCTATTGTTGCAGAAGAAGCAATGGCTGAAGGACTTGCCAGCTGGAGCAAAGAGAAGGCGACGGCCAATGTTAGCAAATAAATTCCCCTCTGAGTCTTGGGGAGACGACAAAGGGGCCACCATGGTGACGGCAGTAACCAAGGGGGTAACCAGGAAAAGTGGCAGTGCTTTACTGGGAACAGGTCAGTGAACTCCAATCTTGAGTTCAGCTCGACTGACTCACACACACACACACACACACACACACACACACACACACACACACACACACACACACACACACACACACACACACACACACACACACACACACACACACACACACACACACACACACACACACACAGCTGGAGGAGGAGGGATGTTACTGTCAGCTCTTCATGTACAGTAGCTGGTGTTTTTCCAAGAGTCTCCACAGACAAATCTGTACATGACTGGGGGATAGGGAAAGGTCTGCTGGATCGACGGACCAATCGGACAGCCTCATTACCGTGTTGTTGAGCTTCACAGGGAGAGTGTGCTCATATGCCTTAAAATACATCAACAAGAACAGTGCAGTGCAGCTTAATCTAACCACTGTTACTCAATAACTGTTAATGCTTTGGCACAGAAAGACTTTAAAAGTGGGACTATGTGACTTTTGAAAGAACATAATCTCAGGTGTAGTAATGTAAAGGTGAATTCATGACCTAAAACCAAAACACACTCTTGTTTAATGAAACACAACTGAGGAGTGTTGCTGCTACTGTATTACTCGGCCTGGTATGACCAGTAGCTTGTCGGTTACCGAATGTTAGCTAATGTTAGCTAAACATTAGATAGATACTTTGTTTTTTGGTGTACAGTTCAGACTCTTTTCCATTTTTTGCTACGGTGGCACCATATTTTAGCATTTTGACAAGTGTTAGCATTTAGCTCAAGCTTTTGTTGGGTAATATTGGCTAACTTTAGGCGGATATTGTTTTGTAAGTAACATCACAGAGTCAGCTAGCTTAAATTATGTTACTTGTGTAAGCGTACATTCACTATTTCTGTGACTCATACGTTTTCCAGTATTGGTGTGATAAAACTTTACCTCGATCATGTCGTTGACCTCAAATTAAACTTTCAGGGGCCTCTGAAACTCTTTTGCTCTCTCTTAATGTGAAGTGGACCACACACTGTTTTCGCTACATAACTGAACAGTTACTCCACATGTTACTTTTGTCATCAGAGGGATTTAGAAAGCACTTACCGATGGATCCTTTGGGACAGTTCATGGCGGCGGGGCGTCCAAATTTGGTCTTTGGCCACCAGATGCCCGCGTCGAACGCCTTGGGACAGCCCTCATACACAACTGCGGAGGAAAGGGCGCACAAAAAAAAGTTAAGAGAGCATTACATGACATCTTAATTGACTCTATAAGAAGTGCATTATAAACGCACCACCTGACTTTTTACCACTTAAAATTTCACTTTAAAAGATAGTTTTTGGTACTGCCGCAAGACGCCGCCTAATGAAACAGCCAGACAGACCGGCACAGTAACATTCAGCCGAATTCAGGCTGCAGTGCCATTACACAAGCTTTTATTCAGCATGTCTGGGTTAATAAATCTCTGGGACAAACCAGGCCTGTTGGCTTGTTAGTGGCTCCTCTTATAATCCCTGTGGTTCATTAACTCTCAAGTTCTACCTCACTGCTACGACAGACAACTTCACATAAGTAATGCATCTTTTACTTTTGATTCAATAAGCTCATTATGCATTTACAGCTTTCAGTCTTCATTTTATCAGCTATTTTCACCTTCCAGTCTTTTACATCATACTTACCCTTTTTTAAGGATCACTTCTACTAAAAAGACGAGACATGCCATCATTAGCAAAGGCCGCGGTGACATTAACCGCAGACTTACTGAACGTCTCCCTGGAGACTCTGCTGTGTTTGGTGCAGAGCTGACAGATCGGTATGAGGCCTGCCACGGATGGTCACATCTCAGTGACCCGCGGGAGATGACCAAAGAAACCTCACGCTCGTTTCACTCTTCCGTCGTCACTCCCTCACTCCCTCCTTCTTCGCAACATAATCTATCCGACTCTTTAGATCGGAAAAGTATCTTAAATCCACTTCACCCAAGAATAAAGGACAGTAAGAATCGGGGCATCTTGCTTCTAACAAATAGAAGCACGACGCCACAAAGAACTTCCGTCCATTAAAAGTCCGAACACGTCCTGAGAGTTTGAAGAGCTTCATATCGGGTCAAACAGCAAACACGCTGACATGGGTTTCTGTTAGGGGACTTTGTGGTTTTGTCTTCCATTCATCTCTACTGTATTGTCTGTGTTCAGTCCCACTGCCAACTTAGCGCACTAGCCAGACTTGCCTCTTCTGCTTGACTGGGTGGTGACAAAGACGCAAAGTTAGCTCAACTGCAGCACCAGCAGATGTGAGCGACACTATTTGTCTCCCTCTGACACTTCATCAATTCATTGGGGGGCTCCCTAAAGGAATAATACAACTTCTGAAATGATTTTTTTCATTACTGTCCCCGTCATGCACACATTATTTTTTAATTAAGGAAAATGTATCTGAATTCATGGTTTCATTTCGCACAAACACTTCATTTGAAAAAAACTACAGATGTTACATTTTATTTTCAAATAAGTATTGATTTTAGTTAATCCCTGTTATTATCATATCAAATTAATTGATTTAATGTAAGTAATAAATGCTCTTTTGCTAATATCGGTATATTTACAGAACTCATATTTTCAATCCCTTCTTGTCGACCTTCAGAGCCACACTGTCGAAGATTCATCTCCCTATTTCTTGCCTCGAGATCAGTATGTTACTGGAAACCACAGAAAAATCCCTTTGAAAGACACGTAATTACAAAATATATGAATCCACACACCCTCGCATCCCAATGGAGTGACCTCAGCGAAGGGGTTATCACAGCGGTTACACTGGCGACCGATGACTCCTCCTTTACAGGGGCACTGCCCGGTGACGGGGTCGCAGGTTCGAGACTCGGAGCCAACGGAGAAACACTCGCAGGGATAGCAAGTGTCCTCGCCGTCGGGACGGTAGTGGTTTTCCTGCAGGAAGAGGAGACGACATAGATGACTGATTTTATAGTTAGCTTAACGGAAGTAAGCCAGAAGGAAAGCTAGATATTTGGGAGTTCATCTCTAAGGTCATGAGTTAATCTATGTAGGTTTACATTGATGACATGACGATAGGAGGTGCTACAACAAACTGACTCAGCAGTGTCAGTTAGACACGGTTGGTTGGTTGGTTGCTCCCAACTAACCAAATGATATGTGTTTACCTTGCAGCGACACTCTCCAGAGGTCTTGTTGCAGTCTTTATGGAATCCCCTGCTGGTATCACAGTTACAGGGTCCACACATGGGACTGCCCCACCAGCCTTGAGGACACGGCTTCTCCACTCTGGAACCAAAGACAACGACACATTAATCAAAGCGACTATAATTCATATCTTCTTAATAACAATATGAAAGGAGTCACTCCTGCCATTGGACCTAAAGAGATCAGCCGAATCTGTAGCTCTCCTTGGTGTGACATAGCTTTATAGCAAGTCCGATGTGTCCAGTCTTACTGTTCTGCTTCACTCTCGCTGCTCTCATAGCATCTTTTTTTTGCCACAGCAGGCAGCTGTTTCAATGAAAAACCTCCGCATGCTACCAGTCCTGCACCAAAAGTAATTACACAGAATGTATTCAGCAGCTAATGATACCAGATATTATCCCCTGTTTTTACTCTCTTACACTGTGAGTAAAACAACATTATAATTAAATAATAAGACAGTGGTGTTCCCTTTCTATGATTACATTATTTAGTTACTGTAAGGTGAAAGAGTTGACAAAATTGTTTTGGTAAAATGAGGAAGATAATAATCTGTCTTTGGGGCAACATGCAGGAAGACCCGGTCTGTAGTTTCAGCACTTTTGGAAGGAAATAAAGTTAAAGTATCATACAAGTAAAGTGATGGTTGATTAGGTTTTGACATGTTACTGACATGGTATCAGCTTGAACTAAGTAATATACAAATCTGATAGCTGCCTATCTGCTAAATTTATCTCCAACTAAACGCTCCTCGTCGACCTGAATCTAGAATAAACTTCCTCTCCGCTTTCAAGTCGGCGAATCAAGTGTGACCTACTCATACAAACACACACAGACTTTCTTTTCTCTCTCAGGAGATGCGATCTGCGACTGAGCGATGCGATCTGATACGGGAACGAGCGGCAGTATGAGGGCAGCGGTGACTAAACGCCTATGGAGGATCAGCAAGGCGTGGAGGGGGAATCCCACATCCTGCTTAAGACGGGGAGCGATGCGTGTCATGGGGGTCAGGGTTCAGGGGGAAACGGCTGGTTCTCAATCAGCGGAAGGATCATTCACGTGAGCACTTAGACAACGCTGACAGTGCAAACCACTTGCAGAACACAACTTTCTGTGCCCAATTTAAGTTCTGGTTATTTCTTTTTTGATGGTCTGATCCTCCCTCTCCCTCATGCACACAAACACTATCGAGCTCAGATTACTGACTAATAACGCTGCTCGGAAAAGGATTCAGCTGGTTGGAAAAATAACAAAAAGAGCAAGAGCCCCAACCGAGATTAGTGGACTTTATCTCCGTTGAAGGAAAAATCTGCTTTTAAGTCTGCTTCATTCTAACATCAGGATACTGAAGGACTGTCTGCAGGTCTTAGGTGTGCTGAGCTTACTTCTCTAAACTGCAGTGCGAGATGCAATCTGCTTAAGTGACCTGAAGCAAAGACCTTGAGCTACAACTTTTAGCCTTCTGATATTACTCAACCATCAGCTTGGTCATTTTGGATTGTGTCTATTTGCTGTAGAGCAGTGGCTCCCAAATGGTGTAAAGTGAGGCAAGTCTGCATGTACCGTGGGATTCTGTTAGAACCATACATCATCGATACAATTTACAACTATTTTGAAAAGCTTCCAGGGAACGTTTTTTAGTTTAACTCGTTTGGCAATAGAAGACAAGAATAAACACATACAGAGCGACAAGTCTGTAAACTGTATATTACACTGCGCGCTACAAGGTCAATTTTGCAGGAACAATAAGAGTAATCAGAGTATCTGCATACGACATTCCATATTCTTGGATTATAGTGCGGGCCTCGGTTGGAACTTTAAATGACATTACATGCAGTGAGGAGTGAGGAGATTAAGATATTGACTAGCAAACCTACAAGCGCTCTGAGTACTACTAAGAAAATCTCCCTTTAAAGTTCTGAACACACACCCACAGAGGAAGGGACCTTACTTGTTTTCACAGTACTGGCCGTAGTAATTTTGTCCACATTCACACGTGTAGCCGTGGGAGGAACTCGGTTTGCGGACGCAGGTGGACACATGCTCACACGGATTTAGCTGGCAAGCATCCACACACTCGTTACCGAAATAACCTGCAGGACATGTAAAGAAAAAAAGAGTGAGGGGTGACGTTCAAACCTTAATGAGCCACAAATTAGGGTCGTGTGGCGGTGTGTATTACCTGGGTCACAGACACAGGTGTGCGTGCTCCAGTCGTCGCTGCATTGGCTGTTCTCCGGGCAGATGTTGGAGTCGCAGGGGTCGGCCAGGTCGCAGCCGTCCTCCACGCGGATCTTCAGACCCTGAGCCATGTTCACGTTGGCCACGTTGGTTGACGTCTCGCCCATACGCACACCCTGGTGGAGAAGAAGAAGGAGTGGTGAAGGAAAAAAGAGAAAACTGCTGTGTTTTTTTCTATTTTTTGAAATTTGGAAAAGTTCACTTACCTGAATGCAGCCAACGAATCCTTTGCTGACGTGGTTGTCCGCTCCAGGCAAACCTCCAACGTGAAGGGTTTGCAGCTTCAGTCCTGGGAGGTCATGGCCGATCTCCACCAACCTCTGCTTAAAAACACAGAATTGATGATTGATTTCTTCCTGAAAACTCGACCCACATGCCCATCCTTGTCTATTTACGGAGTAATTGCCTGTACCTGGTAAACGCCGTAGTCCAGCGACACAGCGGCCACGTATTTAATGTCCTTGCCGTCTTTAACGCTCCTCAGTTCTACCAGCAGGTGGTGCCACTCCCCGTCGTTGACCCGAACTTGGGGGAAGCTCAGCGACGCCACCAGCTGCTGTCTCAGCAACACCTCCATGCGCACCTGCTGCTCACTCACCTGGAGGGTCGGAAAGATTTGTCGCTATTGTATGTTGACGACGATGACATATTCGTTGACAGTAATTTGTCGGGGAAAGGACTTTACCATGAGGTTTATGGTGGAGGAGGGTCCGGCGTTGGCCTGCATCAGGGTGCCAGCGGGCTGTCTGGTGCGGAACATGAGGCCAATGTACCAGGGGACTGCGACGGTGATCTCCGGCTCGCTCCAGGAGACCAGAGCCTGGCCGTCAAAGAATTGAGGGGACGGCATCACTGAGGAGGAGAAGGACAAGAGTAAGAATCAGGTTGTAGGCAAAACATGATAAAGATGTGTTTAGATGAGCTTTGAATAGTAGGTTCAAAATGTAAAATGTAATTTGAATAAACATATGAACAGTAGCTTTCAAATAAACTCAATAGATCCTCAAAATATTAAGATGCATCAGATTTCATTGGTTGGTTATTGTGCTGAATGTGATATCCTGCGGTCCCAGTTTGATAAAAAAAAAAAAAGTTGTATCATTTCATCTGATGTGATATAATCCCTACTTCATATTTTAGGATTACTACACAGTAACTCCTATGCAAACATCCAGTGTCTGGAGACATTCGGAAAATCCACTGACAATCCTACAGGCACGACACAGGGCCTACTCTGTAAGCTCCTGTGCGCATCGAGAAGAGAGATCAAAAAACACAACACACCCTCACCACACACCGCACGCCACAGAGGGTCCACCTTTCAGCACGACGTACAGTAAGTGCTTCATCCTGTGTAATCTACAGCATAAAGCCTGTACGTTCTCAGGTCCCCGGGGCAGAGATTTCAACAGAGGACTTCACAAATACACTCAAACACGAGCTGTAATTATCAGACAAAAGCACATATTTGTTCCTCGTAACAAGTGGCTACAGTGGTTTTAGTAGGAGTACTTCAGCAGAGCTCAGTCCACCAAAAGTAAAAACAACAGCTTCTTCTGTATTCTTATTAATTTGAGCAAGAATCAGCTCTAAAGAATACAACTAAAAGAGTCCACAGCCTGGCTAGCAGCTGCGTGGTACTGTGTCCTGTGAGCATGTTAGCATGCTTCATCAGTAGGCGAACGTGCTCACGGTGACGATGCTAACATTGATGTTTAGTTCATCTACGTTAGCCAAAGAGTCTCTATAGCAAAGACCCATTACAAGCTGTGGCAACGGTATGAAATGGTGACCACTTCCTGTCAAAACGTTAACATTTTAATTTACGTTACGTGACGTTAATCTGCTAGCTTGAAAGAGTGTGTTGCTGAGGCAGAGTCAGGCCTCCAACAAAGCAAATTTTTTCCTGACTGTCCGTCCGAAAAAATGTCGTTATTGTGTCAAAATGTTTGGATAATAAGTGGCTTGTGAAAAATAGGTGCAATATTTACTTGGGTGACTACGGGCTGAAAGAATCAGTCGTATTCTGTGCTTAAATTCTCCAGTCGTCCGTCTCTGGTTAGCTACATTTGCTAATCAGTGCTAAACACAAAGTACTGCTGTGGATGATGTCAGAAATAAGGGAAAACATCATGGCAATACGTCAGACAGTTGTCAAGATAGTTCGCTGTATAACGTCAAAGTTTAAAACGGGCCGAATGATTTTTTTTTTTAAAGATTTTTTCTGGCATAGACACCTTTATTAAACAGTAGACAGATAGGAAATATGGGAGAGAGAGGGGGATGTGACATGCAGCAAAGGACCTCCGGCCGGAATCGAACCGGGGTCGGCTGCGTTTATGGCATGCGCTCTAACCACTCGACCACCTGCGCGCCGGGCCGAATGATTTTTATTTAGCTATTCTAAACCTCCGATCTTTTCCACCTTTTCATTAAAAGATTGAGCAAACATCTCTTGAGCTGTGTTCAACCCAGCAAATTCTGCCGTATCAGAGCAGCTTTGTTAAAGCCGAATTCTGCGGACAGTAGACCAGTTAAGATGGGCGGAGGTGTCAATGGCTTTACCTTGCCGCAAATGTGCCACCTTTTCTATCTAAAACGGGCTTGAGTCTCTTCATATCTCAACCTGAGCGACTTTATCACTTTCTTTTGTGAACACACCTCAGAAATATGAACTTATGAAACAGGTATGTTGTCTTTAATAATCCTTAATTACTGCAACCGCCTGTTTGACACCAGTCAAGGGATTAAAACTTGACTCCTACTTGTCAAAACAAAGCCAATACCACCCATGATATGTCAAAGTCTTTTTTCAATTTCTGACATGCTCATTATATAGCCTGACGGTAATCTGCTTTCAGTTAGCGTGTCAGCAGTCATTCCTCATCTTTAATAAACTGCCTGTACTGAAACCGATTGAAACCTGAGCAAAAAAAACGTCTGACCGGGTCGGTGACTTCCAGTGGGTTTTAGTCGTTTCATGTCGGTCTCAGTCTGGATGACTTTGGCAGCGCAAAATAAACGATAACACGTCTCCGATTTCTCGTGTGGCAGCTAGGTGTGTGAAGCCTCAAACCAAATGTGTCAACAAGCAGCTGAGCAGCCAAAAGCCTCTTCCCGGCCCGCTGTGATCCCGGCCCAGTTCAGATACGGGATACTGGGGGCTGGCACTGGTTGGGCGGCTACCTCATAGGCGACAGGGCGAGGAGAGGAATTCACACCTTTCGCACATTGTTTGGAAGCTCACCCTGAAGGAGGAAATCAAAGTTCTCTCCTTACTGCAGAAGAACTTGAGACGGGTAATGGAGTGTAAATAACAACACTGCTGGCGGGTTGTGGTGCTTTTAGGTTTCAGCGGTTAACAGGGAAGCACTTTAACTACTCCCTGTGTTTATCCATATATCTTTATGTGCTATATATAGGTCTGCACTCTAGTGACGTGAGCTGTGCTTCAACAAAGAGGACGTTTATGTGCCCAGTGTGCGTTTTTGGTTTCATCCTTTGAGTCTGGATTCTGAGCAGTGAGTCACAGCGCGTTCCTTTCCTGAGTCTCCAAACCTGAGGCCATGTTCAGCGTCTGCACGGTGAGCGAGCAAAGGCTTCACCCTGACTTCTCACTGTGCCTCCCGCATGAGTCAGACTGAGTCACGGGAAGTGTCGCTTATCCCGTTTGATCTCCCAAACTACTTCCTGGAAATCCTCAAGATGCACACACACACACAAACACGTGTGTGCGCACAGGAGCATGTAGATACAGGCACATTCGGAGACACACCTCTATAGAAATGGATGCACTTCAGAGATAATTCCGTGACAACAGCCAGAAGTGTAAGTCGCGCACATACTTCTTACCTTGTTCGCAGTTCTTGCCTCCGTAACCCGTCGGGCAGTCGCAGCTGTAGGTGTTCCACTTGCTGACACACACTCCTCCGTTCTGGCACGAGACCTTTGTGCAAAAATTCTTCTTTGCAGGACAACCTGGACATCAAACGCATGTAAATATGATCAATATCTGCAACTGTTTATGTGTCGCACCTTTAAATATGCTAACTTTAGTAGCAAGTAGAACTGGTCGTGGTTTGCTTTTAAAGAGAAAGATATTACAAGGAGCGACACCGGAGCAGAGATGATGAGGAGTCGTAGCACTGGTTTTACTACGAAGCACGTCTAACCTTCCGCGGTGCCGTTGTTGGCGATGAAGCTGGCCATGTCGATGGGTTGGCTGTCGATCCGGAGGTTTCTCATGCAGCCCACAAAGTCTCTGTTTCTGACCGGGAAGTCCTCGGGTAGGTTGGGAACTCCGCCAAGCAACAGGGGCCCCGTCAAGTCCAGAGACCTGCAGAGGACACAGATAGAACATAGATCAGCGCAAAATCCAAATATGCTACCCTGTACTTAAAAAAGGTGTTGATGTAAACAACCAGAGTCAGATGTGGACACAAACACACACTGAGCCCACTCAGAACAAAGCCATATTTCAACTATGACGTTCAGGAATCTTCATTTTTGTTCCTTTTTGTTTGGAAATGTGTAACAAGCAAATTAGCGACTCTCCGTCGATGTCCCCAGTTCACACCAGAAAGGGCGACTGGGGTAAAACATCAGCCCTTCAGTGTGATTGACATCTCAGACAAAAAAAAGGTTATTGTGTCCAAAGTTTTAAGCCGTCACAAGGCTAACCGCTACCATCACCATGACCGAGTCAGGTCCCACGTACTGGGTCGTGTAGGAAGCTGCTTACGCTCGACATCAAACGCCAAAGGGCTTTGAGAGATTTAATGTAATGCAATGCTGCACACACAACAAAAAGATTTATACTTGAACTTAGTCTTAAGAACATTTTCATGCCCGGTCAGTGTAGCAATTCACATGTGTTAGACATTTACCTCTTGTTTATCGACCGTATGTAAGTTAGCTGCAACACGTCGTAAGACGAAGGAATATGCCTGAATGAATGGACGTAACAAAAGTTCTTAAAATGTGTCATTGAAGGGGACTGAGTACGATTAGGAAAAGGATGCACCGGTCTTTAAACCTGACTGACTGTTTCTGCTTTCATGAGATTTTTAGGATTTTATACTCCCTCTAAGATGTGCCGGTCGAAAACAACATTTTTGAATTATTTCTTTAAAAGTCTACCACAGATTTCAGTCGGATGCTTGTTCGCACCGCATTACAAGCAGGTGTAATGTATATTTGTGTATTCAAGCTCGACGCAGCTCAAGAACAGCATCCCCTGAACGCCTCTCAGCTTCTCTGACCTGTGCGGCAAGTTTCCCGAAAGAATGTAACCTCACTGAACTCCTCTTTGAAGCTTTCTCGCTCTCTTGCTTTCTCTCCGTCCGTCCCCACCCTCTGCATACTAAATGTGTTTCAGCATGCTAACATGCTCTCAGGAAAAAAACAACTCACACTATAAAACTTAAAACTAATTAGCGTGCGGTAAACACAGAATAAAATCATATTAGGATCGCGTTGAGGTGAGGTTTTATCTTCGTCTCTGTCTGACAGCAGAGAGGATGCAAGGATGAACACAGTGAGTAGGAGACAAAAGGAGGAGAGGATGGCGGGATGACAGTAGTGCAAGCTGTTGTAACGAAGGCAATCTGACGTAGACCCCTGAGGCACAACAACTACAAATCTGACTAGTCCGTGTGTGGAGCGCACATGGTTTGAACTGGAGATAATAAATGTGAAGACCTTAAGCGAGGTCCAAAAGAGAAAAGAGAAGGTGAAACAGTGAAAGACAAAGAGAGACTGGAGCTTACTTCTTCTGTCCGGTCTGGGTGCCCTGGGCGGCGCAGGAGTAGTTGCCAATCTGCTTCCCGAAGCGAATCGCCATAGAGATGTCACAGTCGTCCACGGCGACCACAGCCACCTTTTCTCCAGAGGGTCCGTGAGGGATGCCGAGACGCCCGATGTTCGGCTGAAATAAAACATGCATCCAGTTTAATTATATGTTGACATGATGAGTCAGCTGTATCATCTGAACAGGACAATTTCAGAATGTTTAGGTGTGAAAAATAGTAAAAACAAACAGTGAGATAAAGATAATGAAGAAATATCTCAAATGAAAATGTAATGGTAATGGATGTTGAAATAGTTTGCTGATGGATAAATAACACTATTACAGATATCTAACCGTAATAGACAGCTTCAATAGCCAGCTAAAGGCAGGGCTAATTGATAAATGGCTAAAATATATATGTAGCTAAAAGGAATTGATAGACTGTTATAATAGCTAGCTAACATTGATGGGTAAATGGCTGAAATAGCTCAAAGGAATGGATTATGGTTTGGCTAGCTAAAAGTCATGGATAAGCAGAAATAGCTTTCATGTATTATATTTGGTTATAATTTTATGAACAAAGCAATATTGTTAGCGTTAATATATCTGTCATTATTAGTTAAATATAGTCCAGTATAAACTAAGCTCAAGTGCACACATGTAACATTATGGGGTCGTGTGGTATCTGTCAGGCTGTGTGTGTGTGTGTGTGTGTGTGTGTGTATGTGTGTGTGTGTGTGTGTGTGTGTGTTTGGGGGTTCTGACATGAAAGACTGGGAACACTGCTCTTGCCAGATTTCCAATATTATGCTTTTTTTTTTTTTTACGGTGTATTGTTACGTAAATAACCTCAACTGACTGAATTTAGTTAAAACATTTAATGGTTGATTCCTCCCTTAATTTCTTTTTTATTCAATGTGAGAAAATTGGCCGGGACGCAGCTTTGGTGCCTGATCAGCTCTACACAAACAATGTCTAGCTGACTTTAGCTGCCTTGGAGTGGAAGCACACAGGCCCGTCTTGGCTTAAGGTGACAAAAAGCCCCATTGTGCGTTCGCTCACACCTAATGATTACAAAGTAGGCTAATTCCTCCATCAAGGCCTGTGGCCGGCAAATGTTGATCTGAGAAAATGTGGATCAGCTTAGAATATCAGGCCACCAAATCCCTTTAGTTTTTCTGTGGTAATATCTAACCTGAGACCGAAGTTCACTGGAGCGTTTCATAAACAATAGTGGCCTTGGAACAGGAAGCAGAGGGAATTTAAAGAGTGCACAAAAATAAATGCTTCCACCAATTAAATAAAAAATCCTTTTGTCTTACTGACATAAAAGTGAAGCAAAGAAGCATTTTGAGACATCGACGAATAAAAAGGCATTCTCAAGGCCAATAAAGGTGATATGACAAACGCATTTACAGTAAAATGACAGAGCCTGGCTGTGAGTGGCTTACAATAGATCCAAATGATAGGTTATCCCTCTCTCTGCTTTCTCTCCCTGGAGAATGGAAAATCTCATCGCTACAACAACAACACGACAATAGGACTACAGATCCCAGATCTGATCGCAGCGCGGTGTTTACACGAGTCACCCAGGCTGTTAAGAGGCTGACAGTTTGAGCGATAGCGATGGAGACTTTCAAACCGCCACGGTAGCGCACCGACACGAAGCGAAGTTATGAATCAATTTCCTGAATTCATGAATATTTTATTCACTACAGCCCATGTCAGAGATTTTGTTTACTGCCTTCTACCAAATGAATTAGAGGGGAAACGCTGATGAAAGAAACGGAAGAGATGGAGAAAGAAAAAAGAGAGGCACGAATAGAAACACAATGTGTAGGCATGTGTTTGTCTGCTTCATAAATAGGATTAGTGTAATGAGATACTGGTGGGGCAGAAACACGGCAAACAAAGGAAAAGGGAAAAAAAAAAAAGGAGGGTGACAAATAGAAAAGAATGAGCGACGGACAAAAATAGGGAGGTGGACTGAACAGAAATAAGAGCCTGAGAGAGACAGACAAAAGGGAAACTGGCAGACGGGTAGAAAATGAGCAACACAGGGGCGCACTTGTCTCCTATTTTGGTTCAGGTGGGCTCCGGTCCGGGCATATTTTTCTGCCCCCCGGGGAGTTTTGTCGCTGCCACTCCCTTTCACCGTGCCCTGTTTTCGACGGATTCTCTGAAAAACACTTTCACACTTTTCCACAGAGACGGACGGCCTCTGACGCCACTACTGTCTCCTTTCTCTTTCACTTCTAATCCCATCTGGACTGTCCTTCATTTTGTTAATTCACTCACACCACAAAAGCATCTCTGGGATGCTGGACATTCGACAGTCCTGCCTATGATCAGTGTCCATAACTATAACTTGATGTGTGTATCCTTAAAGGGTAAGTTCACCAATTTTACATATTAAAGTGTGTTTACAGGTCTTGGTGAGTTCTAGTACATAATGTAAAAAAAAAAAAAAACAACGTACATTTTGTGGCTCCAGGGGAAGATGCATGTAATGTGATATGTTGGCCCCAGTGATGTCACTCAGTGGCTAGGTTGCATTGTGGGTAATGTAGGCGCCAGGTGGAAAAATGTTACATATTATCTCTATACTCTAAAACCTGAAATTGTAACATCTTAAATCTCACGTAGCGTATCTGTAAAGAATCAAACGATTATCAGAACAGTTGCTGATTTATTTTCTCTCAGTGGACTAACTGATCACTTATCTAATCTCTGCATCTTTAACGTAACTTTATGATTACTGTATTTCATTCAAATGAAACCCCAACCTCTCACCTAGTTTTGCATGCCTTTGTCTGTCACTAACCTATAATCAACTTGTACGTGGAGCATGTATAGCAATCATGATAGCAGGAAACCACACCCCTGTCACTGGCAACCAGCCAATCACACCACTGCACTGTACAGTACAGTACAGGTGCCTACTTGTGTTGGACCCTCCCACCCTCACCTCCTGACATCACCATGATAACCGCAGACATCCGCCTTCAATGGAACTAAAACTCTTGTTGGGGCGTCCCACTGTTGGCTGCCGGGGCGTAAATCAAATCGAATCCAATGTAGATCGAGTCTGTGCTAAAAAGAATCTTCAGCTGTCGTGATTTAATGTGCCGTTACGTAACGTGGATTCTACTTCCTGACCTGACACGACGGCAGCCTGTGGTTGAAACGCCGCACGCCGGGGAAATCTGTCTGCTGCGGCTGTGGCAGAAACGCCTGTTTAATTAAAAACATCCCTGATAATTATAATTACCTTTAATGCATTAGCCTGCTGTGAAATATGCATGAATGTCCCCTGTGGGCAGCCTGTGATAGAGGGTCCTGCTCCAGAGCGCTCTGGTTCTGTTCCAACAGTAGCGAAGCCCGCAGCCTGACAGTGTGAAAAATGTTGGCACCATGCAGCCGACAGGGGCAGAACAATGAAGACCCTAATACGAACAATCAACATGTTCAAAGGAGCTCAACAGTGGTGAAGCAAAGGAGAAAGGAAAGGGGGCAGAGAAGGAGGAAATAACAGCCATCATCCTCTTCTGTAAGTACATATTCAGCAGAAAACAGGAGCTACAAACACGTAAAGAGTGGTAATATGAGAGTATTTAAGTATATTATATTGTAGTTAGTTAAAACTGCTGCTAAAAATTAAAATATTGCCTTCAGATTATGATCAAGCAATAGGGTTAAGGTTTTCTTAAAGGATAAGTTCACCTAAAATAGAAAATTTGGTCATTATCTGCCGACCCCTACAAGTTTTGTAGTCCACAAAGAATTTCTGGAGCTTCACAGTCAAACCGCATTGCATCATTCTCCTGAACAACTGAGGTAGATGGGGACTTGTTTTTCAAATGTAAAAAAAATGTTCCAAGAAAAAAACGTAAAATGGCTTCATACAACTCATCCAGTGGAATCAAAGTCTCAAGAAGCCCTGAATCCTTCACTGTAGCTGCTGAGCTAATAGCACTAGCTGCTGAGAACTATGATGTAGCAGAAAGTTTTGGAAACACGCTTTTTTTGCTTTTCTTCCAAAGGTGAGATGGTGAGACGGAGATCAGTCTCACATGTACGCCACTGATAAATGTTGAACAAATACATTTTTCAAACCCTGTAGCGAAATGATAACAAGAGGGAAAGTATGAGGAGGGCGACAAAAGGTAATCTGTCTCATAGATAAACTGACTCACTCAGTGACTCCACTTCCACAGGAATCTGCAGTGAGGACGATCATAATCTTATCATCTCTTTTGAGTTAAGTCAGGCGAGGAGTGGGGGTGGGAGGGGGGCGAGATAAAGACAGGAAGCAAAAACACGGGAGAGAAAGAGAGACACCCGTAGACATAATGGACCCGCAACCCAAATCCCAGAGGGTGCAGCTGTTACATGTGCTGACAATTCATGCGGACACATACACATGCATGTGCCCACTGTAAAAGCACCAAACTACATGTACTGCGGGTATCTGTAAAATGTGTGAATAATGTGTAGAGGATACAGGAGGATTACTGCAGCTGCTGGTACATGACTGCTCCAGGCTCATGGGTACACGGTCCTTACATACACATTCATAAACTCTGACTGGACAGAAAAACAATTTCAAAACCACTTTTCTGAAGTGTGATAATGTAAACGATGCTTCGACAAAACAAACATTTACAAAGCCACTCATAAAGGGGCAATATGTAAGAGCTGGCCACCTGTTCATTGCAAAGATAAAGAAGCCAGAATATTAGCAGCTAGCAGCCTGTAGCTTTGTAAGCTCAGTTAGCAGTGCAGCTAGCACTCTGCCCGGAGCTGGGAGCTGGGAGCACCGGGTGAGTGTTTGTGTTGCTAGTTATTGAAGTAGCCACTCTTGAGGTACAAGCTGGCTCGTGGCTAGGTGTTTGGAATGCTAACTGCAACAGGTATCTCTACAGCATCAAACATGGATGTGTGTTATTTGGCAAACACACAAAAACTTTTTTACAATTTTGTTTTTCGATATGGGGACGTTTCAGAAGTGACTTTTAAATCTTGTCCTAAATCCTTAGCGTTCACTGAGCTGAGTGTGTCTATTAGCTGTGTGACCACAGCCTGTAGAACTGTATATGGTTTCAGGCTTCTCTCTGACCCCTGGTTTTAAAGAGCTCTTGGCCCCCCCGCTTTGAGGGGCCCCATGAGAGTCTCTTATTTACCCTCCGCCCGAGTCGGGGACTGTTGAAGATTCCCTCTCTCTAAGGTGTCGTCTCCAGGGGCGATAGGCTTGCCGCAGCCATGGCAATGCACTTGATCCCCGCGGCTAGCCACAAAGGAGTCACGAGGAGGGCAGAGGACGCGAGTGGATGGAGGAGCGTGTGTGCACGTGCGCACACACACACACACACAGATTCGTAGGCAGAGCAACAGTCCAATATAAGCTAAAAAACTGCTACATGCACACCTATTTTCCGAATCTACACATACACACACACATAAACACACATCCCATGTTCCTTCTAGCAACACACACGCTCTACACCTCAGAGCTGACATGATGACTCAACCAGCCCTGCGGCCGGGATAAAGATCCATACTCCACAGATTGAGTTACAAGCGAAACACAGTTCGACAACTTAGTCAGAAAACACCTTTAACACTGTCAGACTGAGCCACTTATGACCAGGAAATGTGTGTGTGTAGAGGGTGGGATAGAGGGAATACCCGGTGGTGATTAAGTGTTGTTGTGCGTGTGTTTGGGGACTGTGGGAAGGATGTCTGTAGAATGTGTTTAGGCGTGTGTGTTGAGTGAGCACGCGGCAAGCTTGCATGTGTGTGTGCGTGTGAGGCAGGAAGTGGCTATAGTGGAGGGGCAGACGGCAACACGGTTCATTTCGATAATAAAGGAAAAAGGACACACACTCTTTTATTTTATTTGGGCTCGCCTGAGGAAAAACCATTGTTTCTCTGACTGCTGGATGCAAGTCACAATGGATGTAATCTGTGTGTGTGTGTGTGTGTGTGTGTGTGTGTGTGTGTGTGTGTGTGTGTGTGTGTGCATGCGTGTGCATGCGTGTGTGTGTTTCCCAGAGTTAAATTGAGGTAAACATAAGAAAAAAACAAACATGTTTCAATTATAATAACATAGAAGTGTTTTAGTGCTTCAGAATAAACTGGAGCCAAAATAAAGACGGGCATTGAACCAAAACCAATATGTCTGTTTGATGTGTGTGTGGTGAGCATGTTTATAAAGTTGATTTTTTTTTTTTTTGGCCCTGTCATGCTCGGGCTAGTGTGTCCCACCTTCCCTGTGGCAGCAACAGACTCTGTCATGTCCACATTACCTCACCTGCCCTCTGGCTATGTAAACCTAGAAGTGTGAATTATTCAAACACACACACAGACACACTCACACACACACACTCGCAGTTCCCAGAGGCTTTTACACAAGGCTACGATGTCCCGTGTTCAAGCCTATATGTTACTGCCGTCTTCATCGTATCATCGCACGTCTTCCATCCATCAGTGTAACAGATGGACGGCGGCCATTGTTGCCGTGTAGCTTTCAAGCAGCAAAACAAATGCACGGACGACACGGACACTGAGGTAAGTGTAACTGTATCCCACTTGGAAAGGCTTGAGAAAATTCCTTTTGCAAGTAGACAAGCATGGCCACCTGCCCCGTGCACTGACATCAGGGGCACTACCTTGTAATTGAGGTTGTTTCAACGGCTTGTTAAAGCATATTTTACAGGCAGCGTTTGTCCCTTTGACTCATTCTGCATGATTAATCTCTTCCGCCCCTCCTCTAGATTCGGTACCTTGGATGTGTTTAGTCTTGATTTGTGGTGAAATCTGTTTTAACTTGCAGTTTCGCTTTACAAGTAAATTAAAAAAACACTTGATAATCAAACAGGGGTGTGATTTTGCAACCACTTTTAAGCTGGCTAGCATAATGTGGACAGCTAATAAAGTTTTTGTGTTTGGAACTACTGCTCTTAAATTCTCTTTTCCTTTTGTTCTCACTTTGTTATGACAGGATGCAGTAATGCACCTTGATGCTGGTTGCCACCTGCCATAAAAGGTAAAAAGAAAAGAAGATGCAGCAGCTAAGTAGCTAGCGAGCTAGCAACCTACTACACAGAGTTTCACTATTTCTGTGACAAAAAGTCATATCTGAGGAGATGACGGACGAGAGTGTGCCACTACCTGCACCTGAAAACAGTTAGCTTGAGTTTTTCTGTTTTGCAAAATTAAACGAAGATGTGCAGACCCTACGAGCAGCCTTTCAGCTTAGTTTAGCTCAAAGACTGGAAGCAGAGGCACTCGGCTAGCCTGGCTCATTCAAAAAGTTATAAAAACTGCCTGCTATCACCTCTAAAGCTTGCTAAAAATCATGTTATATCTCATTTGTTTAACCCATTCCAAAATCCAAAAGTGTGGTGGTTACTCCCACTTCTTATGCTAAGCTATGCTAACCATCACTTGGCTCTAGCTTCATATTTACCTCACAGACATGAGAGTGGTATCAATCCTCTCAAGGGAAGTGAGGAGTTGCATCTTTAATATAAAAAACAGTCCCTCCTGTTGCAATAAAGCACTCCTGGCAGGACAGGAAAGCCGCTTTAATTCCGAAAAATTTTAAACGTACAAGACGCGTCTAACCAATCTAATCTCTGAGGCAGCAGCTGCTGTAAAGTGGCCATCTAGACTTTATCTAAACTCACAGAGAGCATAAACCAATTAATGGTAATGTTTCGCAGTAAGAGCAGTTGGACAATAAAGCCGAACTTGATAGGGATCATATAAGAGATAAGACATGTACGTAAGTGGAAAAAGATTAGAGAGAAAGATGTCGAGACAGACAGACTCAAGAGGAGGAGGAGGGAGACGCATTAGTGCCAGAAACTATGGAGCAGCAATAAACAATATGGATATTTTATCTCAACTTCATTTCCACACATCCTTTTCTCTTCCCCCCCAAAATTCCACTGTCTGTCTCTCTCAATTTTAATAAGAGGCTTAGGTCATGCTAGGTGAGGTGTGTGAAATTTCCTCCTTTGTGACACACACACACACTCCCTCACATCACAGGGGAGTGAGGAAGGAATGTAAAAATGAGCGAGGGTGAAAAGAAACGAGAGAGGGCGAGAGAAAGAGAAAGAGAAAGAGAGAGAAAGATGTCAATGGGGCTGGGCAGTCGTGTTTGAAGGCGGTCTGCATTGACAGATTTATCAGATTCATCCTCAGTCCTCGATGACACAATACTGTACACATCTGCTGCTCCTACTGACTGGAAACTCACTCATCTAGACAAACACACCCATAAATGTCAGCATATATAGGTTCAACCGATGTGTGTGTTTTAAGACTAATGGCTGGTAGTCATAACATCTGCACCGAGACCCTTTCTTGATCTATGGCTTTAGAAACAAGGCTATCATCTACCTCTATCTCAAGGCTAGCTAGCTTGGACTGGAATGGATAGCTCCATCCCTGGGTGCTAGGTGCTGTTAGCTTGCTAGGTGTAGCTCCACCAATGTAGGCTATCAAGTAGAAAAGCTGTTTAAAAACCTGTCAAAAACCACCTATTTTGAAGGCTGTTGTTAGCCCCTGCCAACTGGAGGACAGTTTAATTAGTTAGCCTTGAGACATACCGAAGCCAGGAGAGATAAGTGAATGACAGATGACGTTGCGTGAGCTATATTTAAAGGTGGGGGACCCCAGCGCAGAAGTGGCATGGTGAAATGGGGTGTTTCCATAACAAAACAGCTCACTCATGCTTCTCAGAGAACCAGAGTTATGCAAAAAACCTTAAGATTTTGCTCACCAGTGTCCATCATCATGGAAAAATTTCAAAAGGTGACTTAATTGTTGCATTCTCTAAAATAATCAATTGATCTGTTTTAACCCTTTTTTAGTTTACAATTACTTCAACGGACTACATCAGTTTAAAGATCATCAAAAGAGACACAATAAGTTGCAGAGGAAGGTGTCAACAACAGCCACAAGTGCACCAACCTGAAACTGGGTGTAGACATTCGCTCTATTCAACTGATATCTCACTATTATTTAGTTAACTCTCTAATTAAAACCAACTAGACTTGTAGGGATCTTAGTGCAACAAAAGAAGAGATTAAGGATATGATCCGGTCTGGAGTAACAGTCTAAACAGAGGCGTGTGAGCCAAGAGATATTCGCTGTCCCTGCTCATTACAGGAGCCATCTACAACAACTTCTGAGCGTCGATAATCCTCCCTGACAGAATCATGTTTGGCCTGGAACGCTGCTGCTGCCAACAATCACTGCTCACCGGGAGCCTACCTATCTACCTGTCCGCCTGCCTGCCTGCCAAAGCTCGGACAAGTTTATCTCACCTGAACAAACCTCAATGGAGGAAAGCCAGTGAGAGATGACAGGCGAGAAAGAAGGTTGTTACTGTGTCAGATCTGCTTGTGCGACACATACGGGCAGCTTCTCCAGCGGGATTGGAGAAATAGAGGAAGGAAGATAAATCGGTAGCTTTGGACTGTGATACACAGATTACAAAAAAAACAAACACACGTACATGCAAAACTCTTAAATAAGAAGTAAGAAAGATGCCCAATCACAGATAGGAAGCTGTGGAGATCTGGGAGATCATAGGTCTGATATGCGCATATTGCACTTACTGCACCTACATCAATGTGTAACTTAAAACAACCTTATTTGTCTTGTATTTCATGCCACTGTCTGTGCTGAATGTTTTAAAAGAAGAATGTCAGAGCACATGAACATGCAACATAAGGCTCAAGCAGAAAAAGATAAAGGTGAACTCCGGGTTTTGTATTTATTAAAGGTACCCTTTGGTGTTTTTAACCACTAGTAGTGCTAATGTGTGATTTTGATCAGTTGTTTTGTTTCATCAAGGACTAGGGACAAAAAAAACAGGTTAGATCGAACGACCAACTATCAAATCCACACACCTTCTTCAGCCAAACCAAAACCAGAAAAAAACCCAAAATCTACTACAGCCATTACCGAGATCATGTTACCTCTGCATATCTGAGGTAAGCATGCGCAGTAGAGTTAGTCCAGTAGACTGTACTAGAAGCAGAGCAAGGGACTAAAATAGGCCCAGGGGAGGGAAAAAAGCCACCAGTGGGGTCTAGGCTAGAGGTCAGAGGTTACCTCCTTCTGATTGAGCTCCAGCCAGGCAGTATAGAGTGGGAGGCGCAGAGCCCCACTGGAGTCCATCAGACTCCCCCCTTCCTGGGAGAGAGACACCGTGAGAGAGAGACACACCGCGTTAGAGCTGCAGCCCACAACCAAGCCACGTCACTATCTGTGTGTGTGTGTGTGATGGGTGTTTGGGGGACGTTTGACTTCTTTTGAGTACACAGAAAGAAAAGAAAAACTATCAATCACACTTCAAAAACACATGAAATGCATATATTGTATAACGTACTGCATACTGAAGAGCCTGCGGTTGGATCAGCCACCAGCCAATTTGCAGACAATGACGACACTCACAGTAAAACATAATTCCTTTTGTGCCCACTTCAAAAGCAGCTCTCCCACAAACTCACACAATAGGACCACAACTCATGCACTGCCGCCTCGACACAAAGATGTCTCTGGCAGATTTATATCACACTGTGAAATACTGTGCTGCGCTCAGAGCAGGTGAAATTTACAGCAGGAAGAGCGCAGGGGAAAATTCCTTTTGGAGTAAGAACGCGAAAATCCTGAAGCCGGCTTCCACGTGTCGACCTACACTGACACAAAACTTGATTTTAGAAGAATGTTTACATGCAGCTGTACTGGATGACTATGTGTTAGAATAATGATGAGTGATTAAAAGCACCAAACAACATGTCTCCTCTGATATTAAGTGTATCTGCGTTGTTTCAATAGCCAGAAACGCTGTTTAATGCATTATAATTAGTAAAAGACGGCAGTGTGTGTGTTTATGTGTGATGATAACCTTAACCGTTTAAGGTCTGGGGAAAACCTGCGTCAAGAAGAACAAAGAATAACATGGCCTCTTCCTTTGAAAGCACACCCTGCCGGGGAATGCGGAGTCTGGGGCTTCACCTCGAAAAAATAACCACTTAACCTTTTTTACAAAGCGCTCAGAGAGAAAACACAAACCTGCGCAGAAATCACGAGATGTCTCAGTCCCTCATCAGAACAAACACATAGGGCACATTGTTCATCACAGCTGAACGTAGTGTGTGAGTTGTGTGTGTCTTCTGTTGCCATGACACAGTCCACCACCTAATAAGGCACGCGGCTGTCCTTCAAAATCATTATGGCCACCGTGAGGAGCAACATGTGGCCTCGTCTATTAGCAATAAAAAGACATCACAAGGAGATGGATGAGAACTCCAAAACCACTCACAAGAAGTGGATTTATTTAAAGGGCAATTATCCCCTGTCTGCTGTGTATGTGGTGTGTGTGTGTGTGTGTGTGTGTGTGTGTGTGTGTGTGGTGTGTGTGTGTGTGTGTGTGTGTGTGTGTGTGTGTGTGTGTGTGTGTGTGTGTGTGTGTTATCATCTCATCCTGGAAACCAAATAAACCCTGAAACATCAACAAAGAGCCAGACCGAAAATACAAAGTGGAGTGTAGCAGCTATTTATATCACAGCACAGATAACTGTTCGTCAGGGCATCTCCCCTGACAAAGACAGGTGAGAAATTCTACGTTTGTAACATTCGATAAGAGTGACGGAGAGTCTTGGATTATCTTGGTTTTGACTCCATCTTACTGGTCCACTTATACCCCTTTCGCACTGGAAACATACACACTAGTACACACTAACACCTGGCTTAATTTTTAAAGAGGGTGAAAGAATCAAATCCGCACTCACTCCATGCTAAAATGATTCTGCAGTACCGACGGTTATTTATCGGCTCCAGCTTTCAATCAGCTGTTATGGAAACATCCCAAAGTTTTGTCCCTCTTCCAGCACAATCCCGTGACATGCAAATACTTTTCCTTCTGTCTCCATTCATGCAGATTCTGGAAGTCTTTACCTGTTACTTTACCTGTTGCTAAATTTGAAACTAATGAAATAAATATTATTTTGATATTGTATATTTCCTCCTACTTACAACTTACCACCACATGTGCCACCCATGCCACTTGGTAGCCCCAGAAAAAAAGCTATAAACACGCCATAGTGACATGTCAGTCAGTATAGCTAATGTGTTAGCCAACAGTAGCTTATTCACACATTGAGCAGGCACAGCACAACATTCATTCATTTGCAGTTGTGTTTCTAATATTAAGTCTATACTGGTTTCTTTTTGCTCCATTTTTGGTCACCACCAACTCTAGATGCTCCACTTTGTTTGCCAGTTAGTCGCTAACTGTGCTGGGCAAGCTAGTGTAAAGTAAATCAGTCAGCTAAGAGCTAACAGCTGCATGCAAGAGCAGGAAACAACACTGATGACACAGGTAAGAGTGAACTAATCGTATAATATGCTATAACATAGTAGAAAAATATCGAACATAGCAACTTTAAAAATAGGATGCCTCACTACATATCTATCTATATCACTTGTTCAGTCTAAAGGTGTTGTAGATCCTTCAAAAATTTGTCTAGATTAACCGCTGAAGGGACTTGTAATGGCATTTTGGTGTCAAAGTCAGGTTTTCAATACTACCACTGATGCAAAATGAGTGAAAATACTGCAGCAGGACCTGTCCTTATTTGACTTAATCCAGCAGATCTAAATGTAGCTGAGTGAGTGGTTGACTTACATCAAGTGGTTCAGACCGGCAGAGGTGGAATCCAAAAATACACAAAGAGTATATCCAAAAGCACTTCAAACTATGTTGTGAAGCAATTTGCACTTATGCTCTGATGATTAGTCCCGTCATGTAAACAGCACCAGAGTGAGATCGAGGGAGGGAAGGGAGGGTGGGAGGGACGGCAGAAGCAGAAACAGTGAACTTTTGGTACTCGCTGGCGATGAGAGCCGGCTAAGCCTGTCTGGGAACGCCATTCACACACCCTAGGTGTAATCATCATAGCCCGTATTAGCCAGTGTAACACTATTAACATGTCTAGCATCAAGCCTTCATTCAGCATTGCAAACATACTGCAAACACACAGGCATGTTGCATCTACAGCCATGCTGTGCCTCACAGACTTTGGCACTATGCGGACGGATCACACGGAACCTAATTATAGTTTATTCTCACTTGCGGTTGTCAGTTAATTGGTGTTTCACTTTTTAAGCATTTTTTCATTCTCGATTCACGTTTAAACTTGGCTGATGAAGCGTTTTGGTTTTTCTCCTTCCAGTGTGAACTCATACTAACAGAGAAGTCATATTTTTGTCACCACTGGGAACCAAAGTAAGTGAAAGTCACCGTTGAGATTCTCATCCAGTAATGACAGCTTTAAATCCACAAGAAAAAAACTAAAAATGACATACGACCATGATGGATTTTGGGGTTAGCACTTACGGACATCATTAAATTACGCCAAATAAAAAGGGTTTATCCTGCATGTAATTACTGTCGAAGTGTCTGGATTACAGTGTGGGCTAGATGCTGAAAATGGAGAACTTGATGTGATTTAAAATTTCACAACTTTTCATGTGACAAAACAATTATAGCTCATGGTCCATTCATTTTAGCTTTCTGTATCAGTGGAGGGAGGTGTTGCTCTGTTGAAATCTACTTGAAAAGCTAGAAAGTTACAATGTTTCTTTCAAGGCAAAAACCTCTATTCAAAAAATTATCATTTCTTACAGAGTGAACGTGGTTGTGTTTATAATAAAATTCAACGGAAATGAAATAAATCAAGCATTCCTCGTCTATTCACAGTTATTGTACCCTGATGTAATCCGCGCAGGTGGCCCGGAAGATAAACTCATGATACAGTTGACATCCTGCCCCGTGTCCAGCTAAATAACATCATTTCCTGCAACGAGAGACATCATTTCCTGTCCTCCGCATACATCCAAACCTGAGACCAAACCTTCTGCTGCACATCTCTGTGATTTATCTGTGTTTGTGTGAGTTTCCTGTTTAGGGTTCCCCTTGCTGACACACACACACACACACACACACACACACACACACACACACACACACACACACACACACACACACACACACACACACACACACACACACACACACACACACACACACACACACACAACTGTCCTTGAGACTCTGCACTGTGGAATTTCAAACATGTCTTTATCCTTCCACTTCTATTGTGTAACATCTCTAATAGCAGTACGGACATATGCACAAATTCAAAAACACACATACACACACACAGACACGCTCACCCGGAGAAGCTCTCTATTTGTCTGCCCCCCGCAGATGCAAACACACGCACACACACAGCTTTCCAATCGACCCAGATCATTGCAACAATGGCAGGTCCATGTCTGTTGTCATGCCAACCCTCCTGACCTTTCACCTCTGTTTTTTTAAGCAGAAGCACCCTGGTTCTTCTGAAGAGAGCAACGGTGGCTTTAAAAAGGGGGCACCTTCAACCGCCTCATCATTTGACCCAATAAATCACCGTCTGTGCTTGCATGTGTGTATTGTGTGAGCGTGCCGTTAGGACCGTTAAAAAACAACCAAGGGGCCCGTGCGTAGGAACAACTCGGGGAATGGGTTGGGCCAACTACTTGTGAATCTTACTAGGTTTGTGTGTTGACTACTTCCTAGTCGTACAAGTGAATTGCTAAATGAAGTTGCACCAAACTTGTCTTAGGATATAGAAATCGGTTGTCTTGTTATAATCTGTAGCATCATTCAGTCTAAAACAAGTGGAAGCATCAGAAGTGGCAACACTGCTGCCAAGAGAAACAGTTGTAGGGGGCTAAAAGTTAGAATATCCCCTTGTTATACATGGAGAGTTTAACTTTTTAAATAACTAATATGATGTTCAAAGTTAAAGCCGGACTATGCAACAGCAGTTTCCAGACCAGATTCCTTCGCCGTTTTCTAGCTTTGCACCAGTTTTGGTGCATACGCTTTTCGCTGCAGGGCTCCCCCTACAGCTCGGCGCAGATACACTGTCGAAAAGACTTGTTGACGAGCCTCCCCCGCCCACCTAGCTGCTACTACGTTACCATGTGCATCTGTTTTCTAAGAAGCCGGCCGGCTAAACAGCAAGTCCCGTCTGGCACTTAATGCACTTCGTGCTCTGTGTTCAGCCGGACATATCGCAAGATACAGGCGACAAACCATGCGACATTCAAAGACAGAACTAGATATCTAAATACCAACAAGAACCTGGATTCAGAACGCAAACAAACGTGTTTGGTAGCAAGTGACTGCTATGCTAAACACCCGCTAACTATCGAGCGAGCCATCAAGAAACCAAGCTAAACACATGCAGGGCTCACAGTAAAACAGTCAAGCAATAACGTTGTTCAAAAGACTATCAAGTCACGTTGCAAAGACAAAGTTCATCCACTCACAATTTCAACAGCAACACGGCCAAGTCGGCGCCTGTTTTGGACTCCTCAAAAGCTCGTCCTATGTTTACTCGTGTCTGGTCTCTTTTTTTTGTCAAGCTCCTTTTTCTTCTTCTTCTGTTCCTCCGACTGTGGCTTCTTGGGTCTCTTTATAATCGACTGATACATGAGGAATACAACAATTGCCTTGCAACTGGCAGTTTATATCTACCCGGTTCCATGTTTGGGGGCGTGTTTGCCGTAAAGCAGTTTCGAAACTACAATCTGACTACATTTTCGAGGGGCGGCGGGATACTTCCGCCGGTTCACTTCCGGATTGACTTCGGACCGGTGGCAGCAAGTTGCATGTTCCGTTTCTCCGCCCAGAAGCGCTAGGGGGAGTCGTAGCAATGACCAAACGACCCAGAAAGTGTCAAAGAACATTCAGAATGACTTTCAGCCTGCATAGTTAGGGTAATTTTTGCTAATATTGTTGCATAGTGCCCCTTTAATAACATTCATGGTATAATGTTTGGTAATTTACATTGTATCACGATCTTTATACAAACTGCTATTTCAAATCTTACTACTTTAGGTCAACATGATTATTAAATAGCATTTTAATCAAGTGTCATGTTCGATGAGTTGGCCATGTCACCTTGCTTTCTCTTCAGACTAAACTAGTCATATATTAGCAAGCTTATGTTAAGTTTGACAGTTAGCTTGTTCAGTTAGCTATGCAACATTTACACTATGTTCATTTTTCAGAGTAAATATTTAGTAATAACACATTTTTAGGTAAGAAACACTTTGCTTTTTACTTTGACCTTTACATTTTACTTAGAAATGCAAAAATCACCACGTACCAGTCACTTCCTTATAGCTAGGCTGAATTTTGATTAGAGCTAACGCTATTAGTGTGTCATGTTTAAGGTGTGTTGTGTTATTTCTATGAAAGACATCCTAAAATCTCTATTTTCACAGCTTTTACTCTTATCATAACATTAGCTTTGACAGTAAACTCTACTATTATGAATCAAATCTCTACATATGAACTTATTTGTATAGTGGAACTTGTTTTAATTTAATGATGTATTAATCTCAATTTAGTAAACACTTAAGTATATATTTATAATATGGGATCGTCCACTATAACAAAAATAAAATACATGATGTGATTTGTTCCGTATTTGCGTTCACACCCCACTCCAATGCATACGCTACGTTTTTCACATTCTTGGAATGGCATTAGAAATAATAAAAGCAGAGTTTTCATGTGTTTCTCAAACCAACATATCAATCATCGGCAGCCATCTTACCCTAATATACAGATTCATGAAACCAATGAAAGGCTCCCAGAAAGATAACATATGTACAGACAGAGAGCATTAATCATGTGTGTGAGTGTAAGCATGTGTGTGACATGAATCTGGATTACATCACAGTTTCAGTGTTGGGCTCTGATCTTCTCTCTAGTCTCTCCAGGCTACGCGAGCAGAGCTACCTACACAATCTAAAGGGCCAGTTCTCTTTCATGCACGGCAGACATGTGCCTTCATTCACCTCCACGCATTCACATGTCAGCACGTCTAATCTATTGTGAGAACATTACTGCTTTCTGCCGTATACATTTCTCCTAATCCCTCCAGCAATTGACGGGGGATTAAATTACCATCAGTCAATCTGACTTCTGATCATTCAACGCATGAAGAAAAGATGACCCTGTGTCAGCGCCACAGTCGGCTCCGGGCTAATTCAATGGAATGTGTCACCTGCTTTGCAAATCCCTGGTCTGTACTAAGACTGACGTTGGTGGGACGCACTCATCCCCTGCTTTACATGCTAATAACACTAGCATACATGTGTGTGCAAATGCTACTTGCATCTGCATGTTACAGCAGCAAAGAGGAAGCCTATAGGATCAGCAAAGCTAATAAAAGAAGAAAAGTAAACTGTCTGAGGTGGAAATTAATCTCACGTTTCCATGGAGGCCTCCCTACAAACACTAGATAACTCAAAGGACAAACCAAAAAAAGAAGTCCTCAGCGCCAGCAGACTTTGCCCTGCATATAATACCTGTAGCAGCTAGGAGGCTTGCAAGCATGTTAACAAAGCACTACAAGGTACAATGTATTGTCTCTAGCATCATACAGGCAGTGCTGTTGAAGAGGCACACAGCCAAAGTACACCTTAAACAATAGGTATAGATACGACCCTGCAGCTCACATTATGGTAGCCTGATTCATCACCTTTGATGAATACTTCCCTGTCAGGGCACACTGGTAGACACACTGAAGAGGCGAACAACCTGTGAAATGTGAGACGGTGTGCACTGTAGGGCTAGCATCGGGCAAAACGCAGTTGTGCTTTACAGTCATACGACGCCGGAAGTCTTGGGACAGGCCGGTGAAGCTGTTGGCGTCGGCTACATGAAGGAAGAGAAGGAAAGAGACAGAGACGAAAGAGTGCAAGAAAACTTGGACCGATGCCTTCTGTCAGAACACAGCATAGCACATGCAAACCTGTTAGCATGTTATCTTGCAAATGTCAGGAAATAAGGCTAGTATATGTTGCATGACATGTCCACAAGGCTTCAATTGATCTGCTTCAGATAAGAATTTCTGGAAAATGAATCACTGCAGCAACTTTTAATGTTTAATAACCTTTCTCTTAAACCAGATAAGAGATGGATTATTGTCCAATTAGCAATTCCAGTAAAACCAATGAACAGATTGATTTAATTTAGTCGATATGAGAGTCCACATCACAGCTGTCAAGCTTGTGATTTTCAGTTCTTGACACATGATACAGGAAACAACAAGACACAAACGGTGGGATCTATGTGTTCACAAGGCCTGTGTTATCTTATTTCCTTTCTGGTTTAATGTTATAAGAACACTGCCCGCAGGCTGCGGATGTTTTTTTTTTAGAAATTAACACCAGCAATTGACTGCAGTGTAAGCCCTTCTGATATAATATAACAACTGAAGTGGATACATGAGCTACTCTGTGAAATGATCGCTGTCTCTTTCCTTTGATTGGACTGAGTGAAGGAGCAAGAAGACCATCGTGGGAACGTCTTGGAAAACGACTTTTTTAAGCACCGAGTGAGACAAACTGCGAGAAGAAATCCTTTTGTCAGTGATGGTGATTAAATCAAGATTGCATCATTATGGAAGTATCCAAAGGCTATATATATATATATTATAATATACATTCCAGCCTTGAACACCACGTTTATCTGGTGGGAAAATACAGTTGTTGAACTTTTGACTCTCTTCGAGCAAGAAAGCTACGCCATAATTCAGAGTCAAAGGCTAACGTCACTAAACAAACTCGCACCGTTTAGATAATCACCAGAATCAGCCGTCAAGGTCAATGGCCTTGGTAGCCTCAAAGAAAGTCATATTTTTGAACACTGTACTCCCACAATATAACTCCTGAACGTGTCAACTCTAAACATTGGCTAATTGTCAACGGAATTTGTACTTTATGGGTAAAAAATGAAATATTCGACTAGATTTTTCGTACTCTCCAGTACACTCTTCAGAAGGGTCAGTATCTCATGTTTTATAGCAAGCTGTGGTTTTCAAGAGGGAAAAATTAAAAAAAAAAAAAAAAGAAGTCTACCAGATAAGGAAAGCGCAGCTGCTGGTTAGGTGCTTCAGTTTCTTACCTTGTTGTAGTAATGGAGCTGGACAGAGTGCCACTGGCCGTCGCTGACCCCTCCTGGGATGTAGGGAGACACTGTGGTCTTTGTCTCACCTGGATGAAGAGGGGAGAAGGGAAGCAAAAGGAAGAGAGCGGTGAGTTGGAGGTTGGACAATTTGGGGGTCGGAATATGGATAGGAATGAGGAAAGGAAGGAAGCAGGGTGGAGGAGACGAAATAAGTGAGCACAGCTGTCTTTTGATGACTTGACTTGTCAATTCCAAATGAGAATATGTAATTTATAGTAGAATGCATTAAATAATTCAACTTTTCTGGATACAACCATTGCAATGTTTAGCTGATAATATGTTGCAATACCAGCACGAGTAAAAACGAGTCATGAAGTCAGCAAACTGACTCAACATCCATCGGAAGTTTGCTAACGTTAGCTTACTCTAGCTAATGTTTGAATACGCAAAACTAGTTAAGGCAGAGAAGAGTCGTAAGGACAGCAAACTGACTCAAAATCCATCTAATGGCTGCTAATGAGAGCTAGCGTTAGCTGGCATTGGCTCCAGGTCATACTAGACTGAGTAAGCTAGTAGCCGCTAAACTTGTGACAGTATTGAACATTTATATTTTGTTATGGTCTTTCCAAAGTTAAATAATCTTTTAACATATTTAATTGATTATTGATCATTTAAATTAAAGGCAAACTCTGTGGCACCTTGACATTATCAATTTTACTTTTAGGACATGGCCATTGCAAGGTTCACTATGTTGCAAAACTAGCACAACTGGAGGCTACCGGGGGCTAACATTAGCTTCTTATCATACTAGACCAGGAGTAGGAGCCAAACTAATAAGTGCATGTTATTCTTTTATGAAATCACTTCTTCATTTATTTGAGGATTATTGTGCTTTATGGCTTTAAAGAGATCAATATTCTCGCGAAAGCAAACAGAAATATCTGTTTGCAGACTGATAAGTTAGCATCAGAGTCAAACTTTGCGACCTGACTTGACACACACAGACCCATGCACGCAGCTAAACACACACACACAATGATCATAAATCAAGTGTTGGGAAAGCGAGTATTACTCTGCGGTATCAATGGCTCTCAGTGTGAAGATTGTAGAGCACAATGGCACCAGGTTTACGGGGGGTTTACTCTGTTTGTCAAGGGCAGGAGCAGCTTGGGCAGGAATCCACCGCTCTGGAAAATCAGTAAACACTATAGCAACACTGACATGTAATGTGTGTGTGTGCATCTTTGTGTGTGAGCGTGTGAGAGAGGGAGTTAATAAGCGATGTTGTAGTTTTTCTGGCAGTGACACGTGAGAAACAAAAAAGAGAGCCAAGTTTGTGCAAGGAAGTGATTGTATATCCTACTCGAATCACGTATTTACCAAACGACTGCGTACAAAGATAGCACAAAGCGTTGTCAGAGAAAAGCCATGCGAGGAAACCAAAGCCTTTTTCCCCCACTTCTCTCGTTACCATGAGTCATAATTTAATTGGATGAGTCATGCAGACAACATTTAGCCATATTTCATATTTGAAGTAGGGCACAAGGTCCTGGCTCGCCTCCCAAACGGGCTTCACCCAACATAATCATATTGGACTGGATTCCTCCCCGTGCGGCACCATGGGAAAGTCGACTAATTCTGAGAACAACAGTAACCGCGACAGAGAATACGTGTTTGATCTGCAATCCAACAGTTACCAGTTTTTAATAATGACTGTGGGTGTGTATGCATGTTTATTGAGAGTACATGTGTGTGCTTTGAAAACTTGCATTGCTTGTTGCTTGTGCGAAAAGGTAAAGTTTTGAGTCTTACAGTGATCATGGGTTTGTGGTCTCTGTGTGTGTGTGCGCGCTTCTGTGTATTAAGTACGGGGTTTTTTTCTGGTGTCTGTGCAATCGTTAATCAGCCTGGCAGGTTCTCCTCTACGAAGAAGCAGCTGTTTTGAAAACAGTAAAAACACACCCATCTCTGTTGCCTGCATGCTTGTACACACACAAATGAACGTGTTCAAACTCTACATTCTGGATACATGCGTGCACTGAGAACACACAAACGCACCCTTGTCAAAAAGTGAGTGCCCGTCGATAAGAGTTATTCAGCAGGCTCTTTGTTGAAGCCAGTTCAGATAAAGTGCACTTACACCTGCGGTAATGTACTTATAATGGAGCCGATATTGACAATCGCTTCAAGTGCTCACCACACACACGCTGGCGTAAAAACACACACACACACACACACACAGACGTTTGAAGGCCTTACCGCCGGAGAAGGTGAGCTGAATCTGCTCGTCGATGATCTCCACGGCGATGAAGTCGTGTTTTTCGTTGAATCGGCCGTTGTAGAGGAGCAGAGCGTTCCTCTCCCTGGTGGCAAACCTGCAGAAACAGAAGGGATTTTAGATTGTCTGTTAGATTTACTTCATTCTTTCATAAATATAAGCAGGAACAGCGTGAGTAACCGATGAAATCAAACCAAAATTGAGATAAGGTGTATGGAAAATGATATTCAGACTTGTCACATAGAAAGGGTTGAGTGGATGCCAACTGCTTTTCCTGCTCGAGCTCGTGTTTCCCGTCACATTTTCTAAGCGCCCATCCAACTCAAACAGACCGAGACGGAGCGGTTTGAAGGCCTTGCGGATAGCTTTACGATGAAAGGCCCGAGGAGCTCTTGAGGAAAAGTCACTTGGAAAGGAAAGGCAGGAAGTGTAGACCCGGTGGGCCGCGGAAAGGAAACGGCCCTCCCGCCTTTAGATGATACACAAGTGTGTGTCTGTGTGTGATAGAGGGAGAAAGGCTGGTGAATGAGCCAGCACCTGCCAATGAATGTGCTCCATGAGATCACACATTTGGTTTTTTGCGTGTGTGCGTGTGTGTGTTTGGAGTGTAAGGTGAGGGCACAGGAGTCAGCCGGCAGATGCCAGCGAGGCCGGCGGGGCAGGAAGTCAGGACGGCCGTAGCCAAACACTGATAAGGGAAACTCATCACACAGCCTTTCCTGTTTTCACCACACTTGCAAAGCTTTCTCACCGTCACCCTGTCTCGTTTTTTTGTTTTTATTACCAAACTTATCTTACCTATTACTGGTAACAAAACACTCGATAAAAAAATGTCTCTACATAATATTTACTATGGGGAAAACTTGCTGAACCGGGTTGGTTCGGGTTATTTTCCTCCAGCACGTTTGTCAAGAGCACCTCATAAAGTCGTACATTCAGGTGCAGTGTGTCTGTGTGCCTTCTGTGTAATGTATGTGTGTACATGTGTGTATTGACAGGAGGGAACTGAGACACAATGGGAAAAGTGTGCACATGTCTCGGCACGCCCTGGCCGACACAGTTTAGCTCACCGAAATTCCAATGTGTTTACTAGCGCGGCTCCTCACACTTCCTAAATTACCGTTTGCTGCACACACTGCAACAGATATCACATGCACCGCTGTCGAAAAGGTGGTGCAGCAATCCCCAGTGGGAATAACCCCTGCAATACATTTTTAGAGTACTCTTTAATGGGAATGTATAACTTTAATTTGACGGTTAATACCACATATTTTGTGTAAGTAATACATTCTCACAAGATAGTTCAATATCTCAGAGCAACTTAAAGAGTTGGGGAGCAAGGTATTTTTTGTTATTCTTTACAAAATACAAACAGTAAATGTGTAAATAATGGATTACACTGTATGTTGATCTGTTGTAAAGTTGGCTGCAATCGTTAGCATGTCCAGCTAACTAGCTTCAGTACCTGCAGTTGTAACCAAGTGTTTATTGTATGTAGTATTTACACATTACACATGTTAGCACTAGCCTCAAGCTTTCATAAAAAATATCAAGTGCCAGAAACATTTTACAGATAGCTGGAAACTGCAAGCGTTAGCTAAATCAGCTAACATTAGCCAATACAAGCTACTTGTCACGGTTCCAGCCTGAAAAACTGACTGCGGTCAGCGAGAAAGGAACCCTAAAATGTTTAAATCCAAAATGTCTTTATAGGCAAATGTATGACTTGAATTTTGTGCCAAATAGCAATAGTTTTGGTTGTCTTTCCAAAAACACACTAAAAGTCTAAGGTATGAAATAAACAGTATGTTTTCCTGCTCTGATGTTAGCAACAATTGTTAGCATGTCCGGCTAACTAGCTTACTACCTGCAGCAGTAACCTGGTGTTAATTCCAATTAGCAGATTATTAACTACAGCGACCAGATGACATCAGTACATTTATACATCTAATGTGTCTTATTTACACATTGAGTTGAAGCCAGAGAGGTCAACAGTCATTAACCAGCTTAACACTGCAATACGTCCTCTTTGTTGCCATGTCTTTCGGTAAATATGCTAACTTGTTGCCTGGGACCTGTTAGCTTTAGCCTCAGTCGTTTAGCCCCAATAATGTGCAAGAAAGATTTACGGACAGCTGGAGATAGCCTATTTAGCTAGCATTAGCTAATGAAATCTTCCACTGATAGTTACAGCCTCAAAAACTGATGGTTGCCAGCGATAAAGTAGAGCAAGTTAGAAGCCCGCTTTTGTCTGCCTCTGACTGAAATCAAGAACCAGCTGTTTCAAATTACTTGGATGGACACAGATTGAAAATATGTGACGTAAGGGAACTGACGCAACGGTAAGAGGAACAGGACTCAATAAAAGGCCAGTTGTCTTGTCTTGAACCGTAATTTCCTCTGCTTAGTTACTTGGAAGAATTTGGGTGGCACTTTGTGTGAAAGAAGGCACAAAGCAAGGAAGGAAGGAAGGAAGGAAGGACAGGAGGTAGGAAGGAGGGTACTCACGTGAAGGAGATGGTGAAGTGGAACCTCTGCCTCAGTCCTCTGAAGGTGATGAAGGACTGTCCAGGGAAGCTGCGGGTGGTCATCTCACAGTAGGGTTTCTCGTACTCCCCTGGCGGACACTGGCACATGAAGCCACCCGCGAGCCGGTTGACGCACTTGCCGCCGTTTTTGCACACACCGGGTATACACCGGCCTGATGATGCATTCAGCTCACAGTGCTCGCCTACAAGGAGGGGACAAGACTTTAGTTAAACAAAATATTAAACTGCTGCCTCGGCATGAAACCCTCTACTGTGTACTATAGTCAACACTGTGTTGTCTTTAGATATTAGGTGTGTACTGCAGTAGCAGCGCAACACAACGTGAATGATAAATTACCTGTCATCCCATCACCTCATCAGTTTGTTATCATTTTATTTCTCCTGTGAAGCATGCTGTCCACCATTGACTGAGATATTGGCTGTGTCATCCTTTTGGAATCCAGTTGTTTTAACAAGACGCCTTTGATTTTAGATCAGGCGAACGTTCAACCGAGTTGACTTTACGTTGTGGAGGCTCCTGATAAAACACCAGTTCAAGAAAAGCCTATATCCATCTAAACAGTAGCAATAAGGACAAAACCCTGTTTATAAGCCTTTTCTGGGAAGCACGAGACTTACCGACAAGCTTATCCAATAATTTGGCCATATATGGAGAGAAGAGAGACAGAGGAGGTAAAGATAAGCAAGGGGCATGGAATGAGAGAATGTTAATGGAGAGTGGGTGAAAGAAAGAAAGAAAGAAAGAAAGAAAGAAAGAAAGAAAGAAAGAAAGAAAGAAAGAAGATACTTCCTCCTTTAATTCAAATCTGTAGCTGAACTCTTGCTGATACTCTTGAACCACATAAACATCAGATAATGGCTGACCAGATAAATCCTGCTTAATGTCACTCTAACTTGGATTTTGGAACTTGGAAAACATTCGCTCTCGAAGGAATACACAACATTCCTACAGTGACTTCAGCTTGCAAGTTTGAATTGCCCTCATCCACTTCTACATTAATTCTAACTAACCATGTCCAAAGTTTACCGGAATTACTTTAGGGAACTTTCAAATCATAATCAAAAATGGATATAGATAAAAAAAAATAAGAAAGGACTGATACCAGATATTGGACTCCAAAGGGTACCTTTAAGGTCTTCTTCTTTTCTTAAACTGATGCTTTTGACCACTGTTAGTGTTTCTTATGTATCATGCGTTGTCCAGGGGGTTGCAGCTCTTAACTAGAATAGCGCTCAGTAGAGTGCATACCTCTGCCAAGGCCCAACACTCCCCTTCTTTTGAATCAAGTCTAATCCAAATCACAAATAAAACATATGTAAGTCCACGGAATCCAGATTTTAATTTGGATCAGTATCAAATTGTAGTCACTCATAGATACCAGCCACCTAAGTCCGCCTGATTTCTTTTCCATCATAATCTATGCATGATTCCCTGAGAAATAATAATAATTAAAGAAAAGCTTTATGCTTTATCTTGAAATATTAAAGAAAGAGAGGTTCATGGAAAATGTGTTCCCTAGTTTTTTTTGTAATCCTGCTGACAAACCAACCAACTGACAAACACAGAAGACCCAGATGACGTAAGGAATTGTCTCGTCAACTGTGCATGGGCCAGTTGCCAATGGGACTGAAGAAAATACCAGACGGATCCATTCAGAGACAGACCAGGAGCCTCAATTGAAGCGAGTAAATCCTATTTTCTAGTGAGGGACCTAGACCCACCATCTTGGCTCTAAACCAGCCTAGATTTTGTTTTGCCTGGCCTCCTATTGGGAGTTGGTTTCGGCACGGTCGAACCCTCCAGGAGACCAACCAAACTAACCAGGCAAACAGGGAGACTTTGGATTGGCTTTGGCTTCTTGAAAGCTGCTGTTTGAACTTCAGTGAATAACATGAAGGCTGCATCTTGATATCAGATCTATTATACCATATCATCTAATTGAGTTACTTACTGTGGTAGGTCTCATCATGGGAAATTCCTCCTAAATGACCATGTGGCTCTAGCTTTGTCCAAAATCAGCGGGTTGAGTACAGTCTCCTGGCTCGGCTCATGAAAATTCCTCCGCTAATATACCAGCAGGCTTCTTATTGACTGTAATATTATTTGTGATAGCTGCTTCTTGTGTCCAATGCAGTGTTGTGTGTCAACTCGACATCCAGACAAGATCTGTCCACCCAGGACACACACAGACCCCCAACACCCACAGCCTGGAACCAACTAATGGCCCTTCTCTCCTCAGCGTAATCCCTTTTTCCGAGGGCGAATTATAAGGATCTGTTTCCCTGTAATGTAGGAAATCTAAGGAGGACAGAGCGGGGCCCCTGTCATCAGCCCCATAATGGCCCCTGATGGGCCCTGACTATCTTGAGTTGAACTGTGACCTTCAAAGGTGGGACGCTGAGATGTAGGTAAGGAGAAATATGATGGGTGAGTGAAGAAGATGGACAAGGGGAGTCGGAGGCGAAGGCGAGACGGGGCCAGTGAGTGACAAAGTCGGGTATAATCAGATAATTACATCAGATAAGATAGAGGAAGAGAAGGGGAGGAGAGGTAGAGTGTCGGGAGAGACGGAGGGAGAGGAGGGATGACGGCTGTCAGAGGCCCTCTATGCTCTATTAGGGAGAGACAGTCAGTCAGGTATCAGATGTACAAGGGGGAAGTATGGGAGGAAGATCACTGACAACGGGAAATATTTCGGAAAGTGATTTCAATGGGATTGATGAAAGCTTCCCGGGCTTCCCATAGCTCGTCTCCCATGTGAATGCTGCGCAGAGTAACTGTAAACGCCAGCTTCCAGGTGAATCTCAGGGTTATTTGTCATGAAAATGTCTAAAAATTACCAAAACCGTTGCTACATATTTTTGTTGAGTTGTGTACTAAATGTTTCCATCAATGTTCAAACTCAAACTCAAGGTAAAGGTGCGGCTCATTTGGTTGTCTTTCTTTTTCACTCCTGGGAGAGAGTCAGAGTGAGGGAAGAAGTCGGTGAACAAAACTAAACATAATGTGAATGAAACTTTTAAATATTACTTAATCCATGAAAATTGTAGATAGATATTTATTAGCAATGGTAGGCGATATTGAATACAACTCCCATGGTCCCATACTCATTACCTGTTAATTTTATAGTCACGTTTAGTGTTGCTGTCTGACCAAATGTTGAATGCATTTCATTAATCTACTGTGTTGCAGAGATATCTACTGAGGCTAGCATGCTAACCTGCTAGCCCTGGTGCCTTTAGGTCCAAAGCCCCTGTGCTAGCAGCGTAAACGCCAGCGTTCCCCTTGTGCTCTGAGCCCCCAGTCTGTACTGCGAGCTGCACGGCTAACTGAGCTTACTAGCTAACAGTAGCTACAGTATGCAGCATTTAGCTGTGATTCTGGTGATATTTGTTTTGATTGTGAATTTGATAGCAATTCTTCCATGCTGCTTCTGTAAACCTAAAACCCCTTGCAAGCTAGCAGGCTCCTTCTTATTTCCTTTTTGCTAGCACACAGCTAAGTTTTCCTTTTCTTTTTTACGTATTACCATCACCTAATATCAACCAGAGCAATCGGCAGGAACTGGCAATTTCAAACCCGCCTGTCTGCTCGTGCACAAACGTGTCTTTCTGCTATGCTAGTAGCTGAAACAAAAAGCGTGGGTGCCATTACTCTCAGGTAGCACGGAAACAATCTGGATTATCGTGGGCTAAATTCCCATGACTGGTTAAATTAGAGAGCAAGAGCCACCCCTTTGCATTGTACTGCCTTTAAATGGTGCTCATACTGTATTTCACAATATTAAGATTACGTTTTAAAGCAAAACTATTCCTTAAGCCAATGCTGTTTTTGTGAATGGGTTGAGTGATATTTGAGACAAATCTGGCTAAACCAGTACAGTCAGCATTCTGTACACCCCTGTACAGCAATAATTCTACTGTATGTGTGTGTGTGCAGGTGGCTATACCGGCTGCATGTCTTCGCCACATGAACTGTGGTCGACCTCAAGCTACATCAATAGGCAGTGAGAGCTTTTACAATCCTGTCAATGCGGTTTTGCAGTTTTGTACAAGTCATTAAATCCTTTGTCAGAAAGAATATGAGCCCCTGCGCCTGCTTATAAAAGACTTCTGTCGTTTTTATTGTAGGAAATATATCTTTGGTGGTAAGCACAATATAGTTTAGTTTAGGCACAGTCAGATATTTCTTTGACAACAATCAAAAGTATTTTCAAAATAATGAATGCAGACAGCTCACCCGTAAAGTCATCCAGGCACTCGCAGATGTACCCTCCCTCTCGGCTGCGGCACCGCCCGTTGTTCTTGCAGGGTCCGGAGTAGCAGAGATCGATCTCCGTCTCGCAGTAGTCGCCGGTGAAACCGACTGGACAGCGGCAGCGCAGCCCGTTGATGGGGTGGATGGGCCGGAACAGGACCGTGTCCGAGGCGATGAAGGGAGGGGAGCTGTCGAACTTCAGCACAGACACGCACTTCATGTAGTTCTCACAGGGCTCCCGCAGACAGATGTTGTCATCAAACGGCAGCACCTGGAGAGAACAGGAAGTGTCAGTCACATTAATGGATTTGTTAATGATATTTCTTCCACTAAACCTTCAAGCCTTGAAAGTTTTTGTGTTGGTACGTTACCTCCTGAGAAGATATCAGCCTGAGCAGAGTCCTGTTCAGGTAGATCTGCTCCTGCAGCTCCTCGGAGGGAAAGAACGTCCCTTTCCCCGGGATGCCTCCGGGCTGCATCGCCGAAAAGGTTACGTTGAGGATCGAGCCCTGCACGTCAGTGTCATTTTGGATGTTGAACACGAACACCGCCTCCCGTTTGGTGGAGAGCACCGCCGCCACGCCCTCCAGGAAGAGGCTGAGCAGGGGAGAGAGGAAGCGCTCCTGGGACATGTTCTCCAGACGCACAGTGATGCTGTTGGTCAACATGTCGTCGGTGATGATGGTGACACGTAGCGTGCAGAGGGCCACGACGCGATGGATGCCATCTGGAAGGAGGAGAGGAGATATTTGACTGTTAAACACTTGGAAACAAGAGTTTGAAAGAAACTAGAGAAGTTGGGGGGGGTCAAACTCGACACACGGCTTTAGATAACCCGTTTGATAAATTCAAAAGGCTTGCTAAATCGTTAACAAAGATCAAACAACACAAACCAGGTTGTGTAACTCTGCGACACGAGGCCAGGTTACAGCAAGGTGAGCGGTTGCCTTATCAACAGAGTAGAGGAGGGTCACATAAGCCAACAACAACACACCACTGAAGGCCAAAGGTGTTTTTCAAAGTTTACGGGGAAGCAAGAAAGTGTCAAACAGTTCGGCATCTGGTTTCATTTCAAACTGAAGGCCAAAAACATGGTAACGATTGCGGCCTGCACCACAATAAGAAAGAGATGATTTATTTCCTGTAATGGTGTGTGTAAATATTTCTCCCACGTATTTCCAAGCTGATATCATGTTACACTGAGACTTAAAGCTATGTGACAGACGCTTGATTTACTGGCTAAGTGCTCCGACTGTATGTCTCTAAAAGAAGTCCTTCTGTCTCCTCCGCTCACATCGTCTTTCTTCTCTGTCACTCAGTCTATCAATTAAATGTATGTGTTTTGTTTTTCATCAAATATATATTACTAACTTATTCATTTTTGGTAGATAGTTAAAGCATTTCAAAATGGTCTAAATACTGTTGTAGAATGTAGAATGTTGTAGAATAACATTTTTTTTGTATTTTAATTTGTTTGTATGAAAATAGCAAAGTTGAAAAGTATTTTTTTGTTAAATCAGAGAATAAGCACCTCAATAATACAATAGCATTACCAAACAGTGAATCTGTGCAAAAGCGGCCATTTTATGTTCTATGAGATAGTATTAGCCGTAGCTAGCTAGTTAGCATTAGCTCCGCAAGTTAGTTGAAAACCCTGGCTTTGGATAACTATTTAAATGTTTCTGACAGACGTGTGTAAAAATGAGAACAACACTAAAGGCTCTTTTGATATTTACATGATGGCTAAATACAAGCTATCATGCTAATTTAGTACTAGTTAATGATACAAATAAGAGTGACTCTACAGCTGCATGTACCAGGCAAAAGGTTAGCATCCTCACCAGCTGACGACTCTTCATTCTGTTGCAGGAAAACTCTAGCAGCTGTTTTTAGCTAGCTAGTTAGCTTAAAGAGTTGATTGAAAACTCTGGTTCTGATAGACCTCTTAAAGTCTCTGGCTAATTTGGATGAAAATAAAAACCTGCAAAAGGTTCTTAAATATATTTATTTAATGCAAATTTCATACTGGTGAATGATTCAAACAAAAGGATTGACGCTGCAGATGCATGTTGAGGGCAAAACTTTAGCATCATCACCTGATTCATATAAAAGACATGGAAATAAATGAGCAGCATTGTTTATGAAGCACATGACAGAGGTTAGCTGTTGTATTGTGTTCCATTATAAGAATAAAACAGACTTATTCTTGCTAACGTATCATGGGAAAGTAATCTCAGTGCAGGCGATAGCCACTAACCACACCCTCCGCTCTAAAACAGAGTTTAATAGCACCTAGCATCGCAGGTACAACCCAGCACTGGTGGTACACGTACTTGTTGGACCCCGTCCTATCTCATCTACCCTCTCTACGTTGCAGCTTAACAGCTTGACTTGTTTACTTTGTAACACTTTTGCCACAAGATTGAATTAAGTGGTTGCCAGTCGGAGTGGTTTCGGTGTGATTCAAGCCCCGACTGGGAGTAATTGGATCAGTCTAGGATTTCTGCCCCCGGGGAGGGTTGGGTCTGGTCTCATAGCTACTTCTGGCACAACTGTAAGCTCTGGTGCCTATGGAGGGAAACAGAAGGCTATAGGCTGAGGAGGGCATGGCCTGGCTGAAATACAGCTGACGACAGGTGGTGAGGCCAGATGAAATTCGCAGGGGGGGATAATACCGTTGAAGCAGAGCTGGGTGATGGGTCAGATTGCACAGCTTTACCGCACCATACTGAGCGCATGAGTGTGTGTGATGTGTGCGTCTTCAAGCGCGTGTAGGTGGGGCACGGGGTGAAAGAGTCACGGTGAGGTTCGGTCACAGGTGCTCTGTCACTCTCGGACCCAGATGAGGTCATTTCTCAGGACCCTCAAGTCGCCTCACACATACACACACACAAACACAGACGCACAGTCAATCAGAGCAGGGTGTGGACAGGCCGGCTCATCGGGCTAGCCTCAAGCTAACTGCTAACCAGACTGGAGGTCAACTCCAACAGCACTTGGGACGAATAACTCAGAATGGGACACGGAGGTCAATTTGCTCAGTGCAAGCCAGGCTACTGCTGTCGGGGACATAAATCAGGGCGCGCACATAGAAATGCAGACGCACATTAACAAGTCACTCCGCAGGATGGTGACATTAAGCAGCAGCTGCGGCGCGACGGGCCGCTGTAATATGCTGCAATGGAGGTGCTCATTCAACGCAGCGCTAACAGACGGATCTGTCGGCTTCTGTGTGTTTACTTCCCTGCAGCGCTCCGCACCTGTCTCTCCCTGTAGGTCGAGGGGGGGGAAACAATGTGATCCCACTCACTGCCAGAGATCTACCTGAAAGTAGTTTACACACACTCACACACAAATCCTACATGTAGCATAGGAGACAAAAAGCCACATCAAAACGTCTGTAACTGAGTAGGTCCTGACACAATCTCTTACCACTCGGCCTATATAAACACCACAGCATAGCCCGTTCATTCACGTTTATTCCTTGTCGTTTCACACCCAAACACACAGACTACATAATGAAAGCATCGCGCAGAGCGTGGCTTTCACGCGATGACTGACATCGGACATCAGCACCTATTCTGCACGCAAGCGGAGCTATTTCGCGACTAAATAAACTACAGCAGATTAGCACTCCGATACACTCAGACTGTGAAGGCCTTGCACCGTCTGGACAGTCTAATTGGCAGTGGATAGGACGGGGGGGTAGAGAATACATTGAGAGACACGGAGTGAAGAAGCAGAAAAAGACGAGAACGGTGCAGGGAAAATCCAATTGCGAGTGTATCGGATATCCAATGTGGCGCCGAGTATAACCAAAAAAGTGTGTCATGTCAATTTTTTAAACACTGCTAGAGGAAGGCATATCTCTTCTATTTCTCACTCGTGAATAACCAAACAAAAACAATAAATAAAATCATTAATATTTTAGTTTTCAGAGACTTTTAAAAAGGTACTTGTTTGTTTGCCTTTCTCTTTCTGGGGGCATCCAAACCATTCCTATTTATAGAGCCCACCAGCTGCTAACATGGGATCACACATACGTGCAGAGGATGGGCTGAACCGTGGAAAGGGTGTGTCAGAGGTGGACGCCACGGAAAAAAAAACATTCTATGTGTGTAAGTAATGCCATTACACACACATGCACACACACACACACACATATGTAGGCACCAACAGGACTTAATACAACTAGGAATTTTAAATGGATGACCCTGCGAGTAGAAACAAGAAGCGGGACCATCAAAGCTGCGGTGTAATCTCAACACTTTTGAAGTATGAAGAGTAGATCGCTTACTGACTGCGCATATTCCCTTATCTCTGTTTATTCAACACATTTACAAGCACACACACTCGCTGGATGGCCGTTGTAAAGATCCGTAGTGCTTTAAAGCACATTAATATTCAATTATTGTACTTTTACGGCCCCAAAGTGCTGATAAATTAATCTTGTGAATTTGATCTGTCACACATTCATTAGAATCAGGTAATTTGTATTGATTGAGTTGTGAAAGATATATAATAAAAGGAGATATGAGAACAGGCCACACATTTAGAGTCCCGCCTTGTTGGTGGCGAGGGCCGCAGAGGTGATAAGAGCTGTTAATGAGCTGTGAAGCAAGACGCGCCAACGACATGCTCGCATTTCTGTAGGAGGACAAATGACCACACACACACACACACACACACACACACACACACACGCACACACACACAGCTGATAAATTTGTCTATCAACCTTCACTGTGCTCTGCTGACCACACAGTTCTATCACACACACACACAAACCGAAAACACACACACAGACGCACAGAGGTCTGTGGTTTGCGCTCGTCGCAACCGACTTGAAATCGTTGACACACACACTGCGTCCAGCTGTCACTGTGAGTGACAACCACACACAGCTCCCAACGGCACACCAGCTTCAAACAGCGTCCTGGGAACCTTGTTTTGCTCTGAGAAAATCTTGTTTGGTTGTGGAAATGGATTTTTGCATTATTACCTCAATAATATTGTAAACATTAAAATTCTGTTTTGGAATTTCTTCTTCAAAACAACATGGTGCCCCTTAAAGGACTTTTACAATTAAATCTCATCATAGTTCCTTTGAGAACAAGCCCCCTACACACATCCTACATGTCCTAGGTCCTTACAAGAATGTAAAAAAGAAAATAATACGAACAAAAATAGTAATTAGTCATCCACATCTCTGAAAATACAACCGTCACAATTCAAATTTGAGCTTGGACCATTTCCTTTGTGTAATGTAAGCCTAACACATGGGAGACAACTCTGGTGGCCCGACTCCACTGTGTAACGTCAACAGCGCTGTTTAGTCAGTTAGTGAGAGGGACGGCAAAACAAACGAGGCATTTGTAGCTGTGACAGGTTTCAGAGAGGTGACGAGCCCACCAGAGAGACACACTTCACTCCTTTCACGCCCTCCTACTGCCCTAGTTTGAGGTAAAATCCAGGCTGAGCAACTTTCTCTAATAATGCCCATCTTCATGTTTTCAAACCATCCCAGTTTTTTCTCGGATCCTGGAACTATCCCTTCCTCAGCTGACCAACTGATTTCCATCCTGTTGACATTCATCATGACTAAAGAGCGGGGTATAATTGAGGGCTCAAAATGTTACAACCTAAAGGGAGGTCTGCCGTTATAAAGGCAGGAAGCCTATACGGCGGGGCATTGTAAAAATAATTTCTCTGCCTTTTTTCACCCTGCAACACTTTTTACTGCACAGTTAAAGTTTTACAGGCTGCACAGTGAATCCTGGACGGAAGCGAGCAGACAACTTTCCCCCTCTCTCTCTCTGCCTCTTTTGAAGGGGGAAAGGTTTCAAATGTTTGAATCAATACAAAGCCCTGGCTTCCGGCCAATCCCCGGGCAGAAACTCAACTGCCAGCTCCACCTTATTGGACACACCTGAGCACCTCGAGCCTATCAGGACGGGCAAACAAACAGAGGACTTGACTTTAGAGGTGATCAAACACAACCTCTCTTTGAGCAGTACAACCTGGCAACATTTCTCCTTCTCCTGCTCCTTTGTTTTCTTCTCAACAACCCAACTCTGCCCAAAACAATAACTGTCAACTGATCTGAGCTGTCTTCAACAAAAAAAAAAAAATCTTTCCCATCTCTTTAATCTCCCTTTTGTGTGCCCAGACACCATTTAAACATTTCAGCTTTCCTCAAAGGAAGCATTGCCCCCCAATAGCAATTCCTACTGTTCTGTTCAGGGTCCAACTAAACGTCTAGTCCCATCTCCCTTTTCGTTCACTTATTTTCTCTGTCAAGGCGATCAGCGGCAATGGGATCACGTATCAGCAGCCTGCAGAAACACTGACAGACATCCTGTACGCTGAGAGCAGAGGGGGAAACCACCCCGCAAGAAATCACACTGGAATCAGCTCAATCAAAGCATCATCAATCAAAAGACGTACAGCCAGCTCAGCAGAAGTAGAAGATGGACAGAACAGAGGCGATTAACGAGAGCAGGAAATGAGGGAGAACTGTCTCAGGGACCGGGGAGCAGATTACAATAGAGAATAGTTAGAGAGTGACTGTCAGAATTAGCCCCCTGGGGGATCTTCAGCTATGTCAGCAATAGCAATAGCGTGGATCGTGATAGGGCTCAATCTAACAGAAGTTCTTGTGTGTTGAGGAGCTGCATGGGTTTATTATTTGTCTATTTTATTCGTTTGAGCACAACATGTAACAGTGTGGCTTGTCAACATTGTCAACAGGAAATGAATCAGTAAAATATACTGGAGCTGGCCTTCAAACAGCTGCAGGTCTAAGTCAAAGCTCTGCCTGAGCAGGCATCTGGAGTGAAACTTTGAATCCATCACGGTAATGAACCCCATCCTCCAGTAGGTCTGGAGCTGAACTGCCAAGCAGGAGTGAAACCATTCAGATTGTGGGGTATAACAGTGTAACACTGCTTCACATATTCCCATCATAACGCCTGCGTTTTAATTGTTGAGCTTGTTTGGCCATGACTCAGTGGTGATTTCAAGAGCAAACAAAGGCTAACCAAAGGTAGATGATTAACCGCGGGAATGCCAGAGGCGGCAGGTTAACAGATAAAGACGGGAAAGAAGAAAGAGATTTACAAGGTTCTCCCAAATAAACGGAGCAGACTCCTGCTGTGTTATGTGCCATGACATCTGAAAACACCATTTTCACACTGAAGCGGAGCAATTCTAGCGATCGGAAAAATCCGATTTCTGAAGCAACAGTGACACAAAACGGCAAGATGTCGCACAGGCACCATCGCAGCCAGGAGCGCCTCGATATCCACAGGGACTGACAGAGACACACTTCTACTGTACAACCTCTGTCGGCTTACGCTCAACACCGGAGAGCTCCTATCTGCTGGCACCCATCTGCCGATGCATGTGTTTGCTCATATCTGGAAGCACTCATCGAAAGGCCCTCTCATCTCCTTCCACAAGCTGCTGGCCGTATTTTTCCTCAGGTATGCCTCCCCCTCCCCTCCCCTCCCCTCCCCTCCCCTCGCCTCGCCTCGCCTCCTGAGGGAGGTAGGCTAAGCTTTGAACACTCACCCAGACACATGGAGATTAACTTGACCGACATGAGGAGCGCCGGGCAGACGGATTGGGGGTGAAATTTTGGAAAAAGGGAGGGGAAACTACGGAGAGTGACAGCCAGTGGATGGAAGTGATGTACTGTTGGTTATCTAATACGCGGTGTGAGTGAGATACGGGGGAATGAAAACAGCAATAAAGAACTGGAAGGAGACACGGAGGGCTAACAAATCAGTGTGTGTGCGTGTATGTGTGTATTTCTCTTCCATCTGATAATACAGGAGGCTGATTAACTGTAGTTTGAGAGTTGCAAACAGTGTGCGCAATGTGTGCCCGTATATCATCAAGCCTACGCACTTAAACACACAGCTGTTGCAGTCCAATTTCCCCGCAACACCTGCAGCCCTTCATGGGGGCTAAATAAACCAAAGACCTCCCCTCCGTTCCCCTTCTTCCCCTCTTCATCCTCCTCTCACCGGAGTGACCACACCAGCGGGATTAGCTTGCTCTCCTTTCTCATTCTCTTTTTGAGCCTTCATGCAGGGAAAAAAAAAAAAAAGTGGCAGCAGGCACACAAAAGGCTCCTTTCACCCTCGGAGTGAGTGGTTAGAGGAGGGAAGAGGGAGTGTTGGTCGGTGAGGTCTGGGTGCCGGGTGGGTGCACGCGGGCCGGGGGTTGTCAGAAGGATAACATCCCCGAGAACAGGTGGGATTACACGCAGACACTCTGAGTGAACTGGGATCAGCGGTTGGAGCAGTCAAACAGCCCCGGGAACAGGTGGGACGGCTGCTCGTCGGTCAAACCAAAACCTTCGCTCGCTCTACAACGGACTTAGAGAACATCTCACATTAGACAACTGCGGCTGGAACATACTTTTTGAATGAGTTTAAGCTGAGAAATGAACCATGTAAATGCTGAACGTATAATGTCTCTAGCAGTTTGGGAGTTCCGAGTGGTTACGGATCGTGTCACTGTATAAACCAGTCGCCACAGTTCGGCTTCCAGGTACAGGGCTCAGCCAGTTCTCACTTGGTGTCTTTCAGAGTTCATATTTTAGCAAAACCTGACAATACTGAAAGATTTAGGCTGGATTTGCAAGACTTATCGTACTATAGGCAGCACCATCACTGCATAAGCTCAACCATGTCGATGCGCACCATACTCGAGAAATCGTCTTATAATCACAAGCCCTTTGTGAGGGTGGACTCCACCTTGGACTCTGCCTTGGGCCATGTTCACACACACACACACACACGCACATCGGCATCATATGAAATAACATGCAGTAACCCCCTTGTTCATTTGGATTGGACAGCTGCGTTGGCTTAGCTGGACTGCCGGCGCAGAGGCAAACAAATTCCGAAACATCTGCAAATAAGTTGAACCTGGCTCAACTTTTGCCACAGCTCAACACATGGAGGTGCACATTCCTGGCAGCAGGTTACGTACTGTAACATGAACGCTGCGGAGTTCTAAAATCCTTCCTTGTAGTATTGTTGACAACCGTGTTGTGGCATCAGAGAAGCCTTCCGACTCAGGGATCTATTGCTAAAACCAGCCGTCCTTGATCACATTTCCCTCTCTCACTGGTAGCTGCATTGTTTCACCTTGTCTACACCAGTTGCACGACAAAAGCACAACGTAAGCAGCACAACAACAGCAGCTACAGTCACAGGTTGGTGTGAGTGCCGACTAGAAGCCTAGTGTCACAGTTTAGAGAACATCTCTTTCCCACTCTGTTTTACCCCAGAGCAGGTGGGAATATCTGTAGATAGGAAGGAATGGAGCGAGGGCAGATCTCTCAGTTCTCTCAGACAGATATAAAAATAAAAGTAGAAAATGACAAAATGAGTTAAATGAGCTGTTAATATACCAGGGTGGCTTGCCCAAGTAAAGTCTATGTGTGGGAAACACTGCAAGCTGCTACACTGTCAGTATAGACAGCTGTAACAATTACAATTGTAATATATTTTTTTTTTACATCAGACAAAATTTGGTTATATCACATCTGGTATAGGGCTGCAGCTAATATTGATTAATGTGCCTATTATTGTCACAATTAATTGATTAGTCGTTTGGACCATGAAATGTCAAAACAAATTGAAAATTGTCCAAAGTGATGTCGAAAACATCGTAATTTGTCCAGCCAACAGTCCAGAACCCAAAGACTTTTCATTTGCTACCATAAATGACAAATAAAAGTGGCAAATCCTCATATTTAAGAAACTGGAACCAGCAAATGTTTATATTTTGCTTGAAAATGACTTAAATTATTAATCAACTACTGAAATATTTGGCAACTAATTTTCTTTCGACCGACTAAATCAATTAATCACCTAATCGGCGTGAGTCTAATCTGGTGTGGGCAAGCGGTTAGAAACAATCCACACACCGCGATAACCCGAAACCTTTGGCTTGGCACACGAGGGAGTTCAGAAGCCTCCGCCGCTGTATCGGCTTCTCCTCCACCTTCACCTTTAAGCAGAATGGACTTTCACAAGGCCTCCACAAGTGCCCTTAGTGGCTGTACTTAAGCAGAGCACTCAGGGGCATCGAGTGCCAGGCCAAGAACCGACCCAGCTAGAATATCTATGTCCCATTTAGGATCCCTGGGAGAGACGGCCGCGAAGAATAGAAGCACTGTTCGTGCCCAGACAATACTAAACGAGCCCGGATGAGGAGGCCAGACAATGCAAAAAAAAAAAAAGAAACGCCTGGCTTCTTTTAGTGCCTGAGGGTGGACTAGTATTAGTGCACTTGTTAGCTCATTGCCTGCCAGGCCTTTGCCAAAGAAGGCAATTAATCACAGAGATACAAGAGAGACAGATGTGGACACAAGATTGAAAGCGGAGATGGAGGGAGGGGAGGGCGTCGGGCTTGTTGTTGTGACAGGATTTCTGACGGTAGACGGAGCGGCCGGTGGCGAACATCACATTTGGCTGTTGGGAAGTCGGAGAAGGGAAAAGGAGAAACGGGGAGATGGGAAGTGAGAGAGAGAGGGAGAGAGAGAGAGAGAGAGAGAGAGAGAAAGGGGGGAACATTGCGTGAAAGTGGATTAAGCAATCCGAGCTTTGTGAATCAATGAGAAGTAAATTCCACTAAATTAGCCGAGAGTCATGCGATGCCTACTGTGCTTGACTCACACAACACCGCTTGTTCAGCCCCGCAGCAGGCCCGAGGAGAAGCCCGGGCCTTTCGAGCACGATCGAGCGCCATTAGCTCTCCGAATGTGCAGGCCATCGGAGGCACTATTGCATCTCTATCACCGCAGCGCCGCTTTCATAATTGATTTTGAAACGCCCCTAAACCCAGTCAGCTGTTCCGCCCCAGCGCTCGGCCTCTTTGGCTGCGTCAGCCCTCTCACTCCCTCTCTTTTGAACTTAAAGCCCTCTACTTTGTCTCATTAAAGGCTCAAAGGTCAGAGCTTCCAGGTGTCGTCTGGCTCTGTCTTAAAAGAAAGACTTTGAGAGAAAACATTTTCCTTTAAGGCAGAGATGAGGGACCAGTTTTACCCCACACGCTCCGAAAAGGTCATTTAAAGAGACAGAAAAAAACCAAAAAAACCAAAAAAAACGAACCTCCTCAGTCCCGGTATGACAACCCAGAGACAGTCTAATTGAAGATGTCTATTGCAACAATGTAATTTAACCGTCACTTTTAATGAAGTATTTAAGTGTCGTCCTGCTTTCCTTAAGAGACCTTCAACAGATTCCCCTGATTTGTTTTGAGTGATATCTGTAATTTAAGAACTTCAGGTGTCCTTTATCTTGAGGATGGACGAGGACAGGCTGAAGAAGAATGGCTGACAGAGCGGTTTACCAGACACCAAGAGACACTTAAACCCCCACAAGTGGCAAGCAACCCACAGGATGAGGAAAGAAAAACAGCCAGGACCAAATCGAACTCAGTCCAGCCTGTCAGAGCTGGGGGATGAGCAGAGACAAACTATGGGTGCTTGCAACTAAACTGAGACCAGCCTGAAAAGGAAGGCGTCAGTCCTCCTCCCTTTTGGCTGCTATTCATTTGTGGTGTGAAAGCAAAGCAGACCAACCACAGCATTTGACGACATATGATATGTGATTTATAATAAATATGATTTATTAATTCGCCTCCTGGTTACGGGAAACTTTCAGGGAAGCCATAAGCAATCTATTTAATTGTTTAAGTCAGTTAAACGGATCAAATTTGCACAAAAACGAGAAACAAAAAGCTTTTTTTTCAAATTTTTTCAACCATCAGAGAGTGAAAAAGAGTTCAAACTATTTGTGTATTTTGCTTTTGTTCTTCTCCAGTCACATGTGATTGTGTAATTTGACAATGATCTCTTTGTGACAGTGAAAATGTGGTAAAAAGTGTGACGTGTTGCTGTTATTCTCCACGAGGGTCTATTTATCATGATGATGCAGGATGACGGTCGCCAGAACTGCCCAATGAATGAGACACAAGCACTTTAAGGGAACAGGGCATCTTTTTTCTCCTTGGTCTGAATGACCCAAACTACAGCTGTAAATGTGATATATATTATCAAACTACACATTAAATCATGATGCATACATAGGTTTGGACATTTTTTTTTTTTTTTAGATGTACACGCACACTAACACCTAAATGCAGGATAGCTGATGTCTACTGATGTCAGCGCGGAGCGTGGGAGTTGCGCGCATGTGGTCGTCTGATTAGTATTAGCACCATTAGATCTTTATTCAAGAGATCACAGAGAGGTGAAGAGTCAAATGAGCCATTCACTGTTTCGCAGGGGAAAATCACTCAACTATAACCAGGAATGCACACACACACACACACGCACACACACACACACACACATAATCTAAAGGCGGCCCAGCCTCGTCAACAGTTGGTCACGCTTTGTTGCTCTCCACACACAATATCCTCAGATACGAGTGTGGGGTTCACATTCACAGCTGCCCATACAAAAAAACACATGTACACACACACACACACACACACACACACACACAAGTATAAATGCTGACCCACATATACATGCAACATATGCACACGCCGCTCCTCTGCCTCCCCCCGCACCCTCCGGCATTGATCCCGTCTTGATAAGCCAACGGCGGACAAATAGTTGGTGTGGTGGGGGCGCGCACTGATCAAAAGCCTCCTCACAGGTCGGCCTGCACCGCTCTCTTAAGAGCTACCCAGCCATGAATGGCCTAATAGGACCGGAGGATCCATTACACCGACACTGGATCCTCTGCCTGCCTCCGTCGTTAGCTGTTCTCTTCACTCGCTCATCCTCGCACATTTGTATCCTTTTTATTTAGTTCTACACTTTAACGGTGTTTGACCATTTTTTATGATTGCAGTAAAGTTAGTTTAAAAGTAACAAATCTAATTCAACTGTATATAAATGTAAATATAAAATATGTAGTCCATTATGAAAGGAATATTGTAAACAGAAACTTAAACTCGTTCTTTTTCTTGTGTTTCCAGACTTTCTGTTTCCCCGTCTTTCTCCGTCTCATTCCAGCTCTCTACTTTCCTCCGTCTCTTTCTCTCCGAGGAGGTGTCGGGTTACAGTTATTGTTGGTGCTGGTTACTGATAAATAGGGTGCCTAGTTACCAGCCGAGGCACGATTGGCTCCTCTCAACAAAAGAAGGAGAAAAAAAAAGAGGGGAGAGGAGGGGTGGTGGTGGTGTAGTGAGGTCGCCCTGGGAAACCATGAGACTTGTGTCAATTTAAATAGAGATTTGGGCAAATCTTCAAGACGTTTGTGCGTGTGTGCTCAAGTGTGCGGATGCATGCGTGCATTGGGTTTGTTTTCGCGGTGGCTTCGCTGGGACAAAGCTCGGGAGACACTGACCCTTCCGACACCCCCCTGAATACCCCACCGACACCAGCTGAATGCCCGCTGAATACCCCCATCCCGCTTGCACCCCTGCTGGCATTAAATCGGCGCTCTGCCAAAACTCCACCTCCCCACAAAGACATGGGCTCCACGGGGAGAGAGACAGTTGGGTTGGAAATGATCTCATCATCCCACTAAATGGTCGCACTTTAACTGCAAAACAGTACATGTGCAATTTAATGTTTATGTTTCGTCACTTAAGCTCTTATCATGACCCCCATCCTGAGAAAAAAATTATATCATTGTAAGCACAACTATATACAAAGTTCATTAGAAACATATTTAATGTTTTCTAGCTGGCAACAGTAACATTATCCAGTGTTTACAGTCGACTTGCTTTGCACAACAAGCCATTAAGAGCAAAAAAACAATCACAACGTTATAATATCGTAATCTAAATTAAAGGAAAAAAATATCAAGTCAACTATCACACAAAAGATTAATAAAATGTAATAATGATTAATGTTATTTTGTAAATAATATGCTATGTTTTAAACCATAAAGCAAAACTTTAACGATGTCGGGGTTATGAATCTTCTTGGATAAGCTGTTACCTATGGGACTTTTGCATTTCCCTTCTATAGCTGTAAAGGATGCAGTAGGTAAGCATTTGCCACCTGTTCAGATTCAGTACTACTACATACAAAGTGGCTAGCTGGTTAGCATGCTACATGAGTAGACATCGCTGCAATACAATAATTAGTCATCTCTGACATGTGGACAAAACTGTTAAATCTTAAAATTTTTGTTTAAAACTGAAATTTTGACATGTTGCACCTTTAAGGTTTAATTGAACAATTACTGTAAGGTATCTATATGCAGTGAATACAGTGACATTACATTGGCAATGTGCCTTTGACCAAGTAATTTTAATTGAAAGGTGTCGGGCAAAAATAATTAAATAACACTAAAAGTTAAATAAAAGGCTGCAGGAACGTTTGTAATCACGCTCTTCAGTCCAGCATGCGTTCTCACTCCCTATCTCCACTTTTTCATTATTCAAACAGTAGTGATGTCAGACACATCCTCCCCTTTGCTGTTCAACTTCCTCTCAGTAAGTGGCAGGTCTGCTAGACACAAGGTTAGCCACTGGATGTAAAGAATACCTGCCATTTCTCACTTTATGTCTCCTGTCAGCCCACCGTGGCTGTAAAAAGCGAATCAAACGGGAGGACGAGAATGACTTTCACAAAAGCAGCCTGCTATAATTGTTAGCTTTCATTCCTAATTAGCCACGGAACCTCAGCTACCTCACCCTCTATTCTCCTGTCGAGCGTTCGAGGCCTGGAGGCTCGCTTTCAGACCTGCTGTCAACTTCAGGAAGTCTAGAAGAAACACTATAAATTGTTAATGTGGTAGCCGGAACTTTGAGGCTGTCAGCGGGGGAGTGAAAGCTAACAATTATGAGAGGATGATGGCAAAGTAAATGCTGAGCGGACACATTCATACACCGTGGCTTGTAAGCTGTCTTTAAAGATGTTTTCTTTAATAAATGGGGTGTCTTCAACTGAAATCGAGCTTCACCGAGCGAAAGTTACAACCCTGAAGACTTTCATTAAATAAATTCCAGGTTCTGATCATATTTGTGTTTGGTACTTAGGCAACTGTCATTCAAAGTTTTTACAGTCTGTCCGCCATTTTTTTCGTGATTAACAAAAAACGCAGAACTTAATTTTATATTATTGAGTATATTCTGACATTTTAAATGGATAAAACTTAAAAACATTCCCATCCAACGCTCATCAGTAACTGCAGAGGTGGAACTAACGTTTTCATTATTGATAATCCGATAATTAGCACTATTAACCCGATTAATCTTTAAGTCAAAAGACAGATGTCAAAAAATCATTACGATTTGCCAGAGCTTAAAGTGACTTTGTCTTTAAAAGGTGCAATATGTAAGAATTGGCCATGTATCAAAGCCATTCTCCAAACAAATAGGGGGCGGCATATCACCGACATTACCGCTAACTGGGGCAAACAACAGCTGCTGTTAGCTAGCTAGCTCAGTTAGCCATACAGCTAGTGGTTGTGTTACCTAACTGCCCAAACTGGTTGATTTTGTTTGCAATCGGATTGTCACCTCTGGAGGTACAAAATGGATGGGAGCTAGGTGGTTAGCATGCTTATTCTCTGCGACACACGTCTTTGACTAAACGTTAAAACTGTTACTGGTTCACATTCTGTTGATACTTCTAGTTTATTTTTGAGTGTTTAAAGCAAACAATCATACATAACGCACCTTTAAGTTGCTTCTTTTGTCTGAAAAAAAGGACCCTACACCCAAAGACTCTTCATTTACGATCAAGAATGACAAACAAACAACGACAAACCAGGAAGCTGAGACTGCATTCCAAATGTTTGGCTAATTGCCCTGCCTGACGCACCGTGTTAGCACATGTAGCGAATCAGCTGTTCAGATGCAGTTGGCCAGTTGGTCGCCCAGCCAAACATTTGTTCAATCACTGAGTCATTAATTCAGTCAGCCGGGCAGTCACTCAAGCAGTCAGATTCATTGATTCATTCATGCATTCGGCCTGTTGGTTAGTCAGCAGATTGAACAGTGCTGATACTGACACAGATGTCTGAATGTTGGGCGGACTCGGCCCGGCTCACGGCCCACCTGGAGCTGCTGGCTGTCAGCTGACCGCTTGATGTTTCTATCCGTCCCTGGCAGTCACCGGTTCGGCCTGGACGAGCCACATTTGAACAACCTTACTCTTTTTTGGGGGGGAAGGATTACAAAGAAAAGTAGGCTCAGGTGCATTTGACAAAGACTGTTTGTGCTCCACATGTGTTTGGGTTTTATGGGCCCTCACTGGGTTTTACTGGTCTGGGTCTTCATCATGTTAATCTCCAGGGTTCCCAGTAATTCCCTTTGTGGTTTGTGTGCTTCCGAGACAGAAAAAATGAAGACAGAAAACTAGCGCTTAAGCTAAAGAGAGAGTAGAAAACTATGCTTTCATAAAGAGAAGGAAACCGCACAGTAGAACTCATACCCTGAATGCATCAGCTAATGGCACCACTATTTTAATAGAGCCCCTAAACAGCCCATTTACAAGAGCTATTCTCTATGGAAGCTATAAATAAATGACGCCTGGACGGGGGCTGTAGAGGTGGAGGACTAGTGGGAAGAAAACAGCGGTGTAACAAAGCGGTATGGTTGAGCGGAGGGGAATAATTCCTTCTCACCGGGAGGTTCTTTGAAGTCAGAAAAAGAGGGAATGCGAGGGTAGAAAAAAGGGAAAATGCCCCCCTCCACCTCTTTCCTCCATCCTCTCCTTCCTTCCTTTCTCCTTAATCCTTTACCTCATTTTACGCCTTTCCTCTCAAGATTCGTCTATCTCCCTGACTCCGGCTCTTATCATTGCCAGAAGCGCCATCCCCTCGCCCCATATCTCCCTCTACCCTCTTCTCTACTGTTTACTTCTTTCCCGTCTCTCCTTCTCCCCTCCTCTCCTCCTCCAGAGGGTCAGTTAAATGTCAATGTATTGTGCTTGGTGACATGGCTGACAAGAATGGTGTGATAATGAGTCAGCTTCAGGAGAAGAAAAGGAAGGAGGCAGTGAGACGTATCAGATTCCGTCAACTTACCAGTTTCTTACTTTCCTCCTGGAGAAGCTCCACCACCTCTGTGCATTTACCTTATGAGGCAATGAAGCCAAACCTGCCTCGTCCACTAACCTTTACTCTACCGATCCTGATTAAATCCAGAGTTATTGTTGCCTGCATCGGTTTGAAAAACACAAACAGAACAGGTTAGTTGTCCGGCATCAAACCTAAACGGGCCCTCTGAGGAGGACCATTTAGGAAATTTGTCCCTACTCACACTACTGACGTTTTTTAGCATGGGTGGTCCTGCTAGTTCTCACCAGCGTTGACAAATTGACAGCATTCCTGGCTGAAATTAAGGTAGCAATTACTGTCAGCACACAGACTGGCTGATAAAAGCATGTCTAGCTTCTCATTATGAAGCGAGGCAGCAGGACTTCGGGCCATCTTCAGGCTCTGGGGGCTGTACTTACTGAATGTCCTTCAACAAAATCCTCAATTCGAAACAAAGTTGTGATTATACATATAACATGTAGATAGATAATAATTTTAATTAATTCATTTTAATTCTTCCACTGTGGTCATCTACGTAGTTACATTTTATTCATTATTTGTCTGTTTTAAGTGTGTTCATCATTAATATTTCCCATTTGGTCTTGATGTAGATACCGACTGTGCGCATGGTGCAAACTGACCGAGTGGACTTGATTCTGGCGGCTCTACTGCAATGGAGATCGGCCCGATGGAATTTAGGGGGGCCTCGTCATTGATGGAGGACGTCCTCATAAGAGAGACAACCGTGAAGGTTGACTCTGAAAGCAATTAATCACGACCCGTGTTTTTGACTCTTGTTAGGTGGCAACCTCAGCAGTAGCAACTATTACAGCAGCAAAGGAGGAAGTCAGGTGAAAGAGCGAAGAAGTCAGCAGCATAAGTTACAACATAAGTTACGCAAGTTAAGTTGAGGGGATTCTGGTGTCTGTTCCTTCGTTCACCCTGACAAATGTCTTCCAGCATCTTCGAAAAATCACAATGCTGCTCTTTGGGAGACCACATGAAAACCTTCACCTTAAATTACTCTCTCTCTCTTCAATCCCGCTACTCTCTCGCCCCGTTCCCTCCTCTCATAAAGGGGGATTTATCAGGGCGGGGAAACGGTAAATTATGACTTCAGCTCGACCTGCAGGTACACGCCCAGACATCACACAGATATTTAAACCACCCCCAGAGAGACAAATTTTTAATAGTGCCATGAGTTACTGTCTCAGCACTTTACATCAATCAATCAAATATATAGAATATAAAAAAGAAAGAAAAAGAAAATTGAAGTTATTGAAGTTTGAGGTTGTGTCGTGACATGTTTCGATGCTTTAAGAAGGGCGGGAACGAGAGGAGGAGCGGGGTCACTGTAATAAAGGACCATTAGCTCTACTGGATCAGTGCATTTGTGCATGTGTGTGTGTGTGTGTGTGTGTGTTGAGGAGGTTGTGATGGCTGTATCAGGTGCCTCAGTTATTTCTACAGGCTCACTTGTTATGTATCTGTCTGGAGTGTGAATATAAAGAGCAACACACAGCATAGAAGTACACACACACACACACACACACACACACATTTATAGGCAGCTCTCGGTCTCACTCAATTATCAGGATGTTTCTTGGTTTTCCTCGCAGGTGAAGCCATTCCTGCGGCGGAGGCTGGAATGTGGAGACTATTAAATAGGAAGAGACGCGAGTTCTCGTAAGACACAAACGAGACTGAGCGTGTATGTGTGTGTCAGAGAAAAAAAGTGTGTGTTATTGATCCTCAATCTGTGCTAGTTAACAAGATGCGGTTTAATCCAGCTGGGGGGTCTGCAGTTTTCCAGAGAAGAAGAGGGAATGATGATACTGCGAGTGTGTGTAGTCGTGTTTGAATACTCATAGTGACCATGTGTGCGTACATGTATCAGAAAACTGCTGCGCACTGCTGTAATCCACACCAGCTATGACGAAGCTATTTAGCCAGCGATGCTCTTTGTGTATCTACATTGTAATTATGATCATTAAAGTAATGGCTGAGGCTGATGGGAATGTAATTAGGTTCATGTGTCGAATATTTGGTCATGAAACGAAGTCTTGGAGACATAAAAAAAAGCAAGGCTAAAATCAACATCATCAACATAGAGTGATTTACTCTCTGTAAACTGAGCACACGTTAAATCAAAATGTGAGGGCTTGACAGGGACACGTTTTCCTCTCCGTAGATTAGATACTGATTCTCTTTTTCGATTGTTATCTTTGAGCAAGTAAAATAAGGGTACAAAGATTAAATAAAGTGACGGTTTGTGATCTCAGGAAAGCATCAAGAGAAAACAAGATAAAAATAAGGGAGCTGATATGGATAAATATGAAATTTTAGACCACACAAAGTATGTATAATACCCACAGAGGTAGAAAAAAAAGACAGATAGATGATAATAAGTGTAAAGGAGTATTTACACGCAACACAGGGCAGTGCTGGTTACGCGCCGCCAGAGGAATGCCAGCGTTGTGATGCCCGCCCTCAGACCCTGTCATCGCTTTAGTAATAATAGACCATTTCCACTTCATAGAGCCCTGAAGCCTCCTGGGCCCCACTGACTAAGTGACTACAGAGAGCAGATATGGACGGGGGAATACAACACTGTTTATATGTTGCGCGCACGAGATCGTGGATGTGTGGCAAAGGACGCCCCGAGGCCAAACCACAGCCAACCACAGTCCTCCTCTCGTTTTTTTTATTGATTCTGTCTTACAAGACTGACAGGCCCCGACTCATATCAGTGTGTCCTCGGCACCCGCAGCGTTTAGGGGAGAGACGCGTCACGAGCGCAAACATGGTTTATTTGGGTGTAAAGTTAGTATTGGAAGAGCGCACAAAGGGAAACAGGGCGGAGGAGGAAATGCTAAAGTCTGCTTCAAGATGCCTGCCCTTGACCTTGAAACACACCTTTCAAGAGTAAATACTAGAGAGGAGCAACGCACAATACACACTCACAGGAAATCTATTCATTTCCTATAGAGCTGAGCAATCAGCCAAACGTGGCCTGATTGTCTGGAAACCTCGAAAGCTCGCAAGACAGTGTAGGAAAGTGTCATTCAGATCAGCTTCTTCTTCTTCAGAGTGATACATCGGTCATTTGACATTATAAAATCCCAGTTGAGCTTTGTATTTTTCTGTACGCCGATGTCATTGTGGACCATGGGGTTTATTGTGAAGCTGTAGAATATCATTATCTTTAAGTGTTTGATAACCACATTTGCGGGACCATTGCAAGAAATGTGTGTTTACGTACATATTCAGGGTATGGAGGAATATTTGCCGACATGTAGGCATGAAAATTCTTTCTCACTAAAATCAGTATCGGCATCAGCCCCAACACCCTGCCATTAGTTGGGTTATAATTTTATTTTATCAATTGTTATTCCCAAAATATATTCAGTTTACTATAATAGAAGCCTAAGAACACAGAACCTGTGTAACCTATAAAGAAGAGAAATAAGAGAATATTACTTCATTTTTGACATGTTTTGCTTAAATAACACAATAGAATACCTGTTGTTGCCTCATTTTCTGTTAACAGATCTATTATTTTGACCACTTCAGCTCTAGAGTACAATATGTCTATTTGTGTACATGCATGCAGTCTCACATCCACGGCAGAGTAAAAGTAGAATCACTGTAATTGCTGAATACATTTTACCCACATAAAGAATACTCAATTAATCAATTCTGTCGTCCCAACTATTAGGCTCAGTGGGGCAGCTATTCTCCAGCAGCCGAGGAACGTGAAGGCCTACATGTGTGTATGTGTGATGAATGTGTCGGGGAGCATCAGTATGCCAGGCATGGAGGGCCAGCTGTCGACCTCGGACCCTCGGTAAGAGGAACCGCAACGCACCGGACTCTGGAGCTGAACCAACTCATTCCTCACATCACATACATGGCTTCTCTCGGGCCCCCACGGTATCGAAGCTCTACAACCCAACAGTCCGTAATCCACATGCGGTGTCAGATGTATGGCTGCGGACTGGAAAACCGCTCCAAAACATCAACCACTGAATACCTGAGAACCCAGCCTCATGCAGACGCTAAGCACTCAGGATACATGACCGGGGGGGGCCTCAGGGTCTCAAAACCCTCCAAAGATGGAGGACTCCTGATCCTGTAGCACTAAGATCTCATGTCACAAGATACCAGACTTTACTGGAGACCAACAGACAAGCTGACAGAGATGAAAAGGGGGTGATAATCCTAGAAGTTTTAGATTTATTCCTCATAAAAAGCACAACATAATCACGTTAAAAGCTTACATGGGTGAATACAAAGGTTGGAAGTGTCACAGCCCACTTCTGCCCCAAAGAAATGTGCTTGAAAGTACTCTGTACTCAAAAGAGGCTTCCACTGAGGTCCACATTGAAATGCCCAGTCCTGCGAGCCCATTATAACCTGTGTGACTCTCGACACGTTGAGACAATCACTTCACACGTGCGACACAAAGCTCGTGGCAGGTGTCAGCTCCGGCTGCCTGCAGAAAGGACATCAGCATTTGAAGACACACTCACACCGATCCACACTTCCACAGACATGTTAAAAACTAAGCCTTTTCATCACCTGCGCTTTTCATGTTAAAGCAGCTCATGTTAGCTTAGGGGGAGCATACTGTATTGAGGGTAAAGAGGATTGTGTATGACGAGATAAAATGCAAATGAAGGCCTGGAGGATCGACTGTCAGCTCTGTGACCTTTTGTTTGTGTGAAGCTTTTGAGGCGTGGTCACCTCAGACTGAAATGTGAATTCTCCGCTTGCTTTGGCAAAAATCCCTGAGCATGAATTTCCTCATTCAGACAGAGAGAGAGAGACACGAGCCTGTGAATCAACATCCAGATGTGTAAATCATTATCTTTGTCTAACCAATAATTGTTTCTGTGCGGTTAGAATTTAAATCTGTAATCCATGAGCACTGCAAGTCTGCTTTAGTCAAGTCTAAATCCATCACCGATGCTGCCTGTAAGAGAACAAAAGAAACTTTTCTTCGTGTAATTTAAATGAGCATTTTTTACAGAAGTGTCAGACTCTTCATTTAAAACATTCAAAAAGAACCAACTTTATCAATGTGGAGAAACATAAGTGCGAACAGACGTTATGTCAAAGGCGTGTTGTGTTTGCAGAGATGCCTACATAAGTTAGCATGCTAACCAGCTAGCCCCGGTCCGGACCGGCTAGAAGCGATAGTCCGGTAACCCCCGTAGCTTCGCTTCAGCTGGCAGATATATGCTAGCTGTTAGCATCATTAATGAATAAAATGTCAAAGAATGAAGGACCCTTACTTCTATTTTCTTCGCCGAATAAAACTGTACACTGTCGAAATTTAAGTTTCTATATTTTTTTTTTAGTTAAGACGAGCTAAACTGCCTTGTTAACTTCTTGTAAAACACAGTTTGTCTCGATCAAATTCGACTAAATAAAACCCCACAACACAGGCTAAACAAATCCTAAATCCAGACAATATTTTTGGAGCTACCGTCGAATTCTGGACATAGTCTACAAATGATGCCTTTAGCCTTTTAACTTAAAACAGCTCTCCAATTCAAATAAAGTCGTATCGTATCGTATCGTATCGTATCGTATCGAATCGTATCAATAGTACCACCACCTCTCATGCACAACAGGTGTCAAACATCATGGAAGCATTGTTGCTTAGCTTGAAACAATAACAGTCATTTACGTTACTCATGTCCGGGTGAGAAAACACACATGAAACCACCTGTGTTACTTATTCTCCATCTGAAAAGAAGGGGCTTCTGTCTCTTCCCATGTTTCCCGCAAAAGACGAACATTATCTGCGACCCACAGGAGGTAAGACAGAGTGACAGTCCAGACGACCCTGCGGTAAGTGGAGGTTTACTCAGATAAGACCTGTGTTTAGAGCCACTGAGCCCTTTACTTTGTCTGGGGGGCCAGAGGTGAAGTGACCACATTCGGAGGTCGCGGCCCCTGAACCTTCGCTGCCTCATCAGGTCATTTCATCGTCCCTGACGGACAGCAGACGTTGAACAGAGGCTCGGCTTGCCTGATAAAAAGAAAGCGTGAGAAAGAAACACTGCAAATAATACTGAGCCTGACCAGTCATCGCAATAGACTCACATCTCTGATCTTACAATGACTTTCGGCCTGTCTTGCCTGATTGCACTTTGTGGCAAACACAGTTCATGCACAGGCATTAAAGCAGCGTAAGAGGCTGTTAATGGCTACATTATCGACGCAGCTAAAACAACATGGAAATTGATTCTAGCGGCATTTTAGAGGATCTTGAGCAGAGTGTGGGGTGCATGCCCAGCAGCCTGTCAGAGTGCTGTCAGGACCGTCTGTGGTCGGACAGTGAAGCCCTGCTATCAGTGTCTAACAGCATTCAGGGAGGATTAGGAGCTGGCAAACGGCCTTGTAACGCACAAGTACAAGCGGAAGTAGCATTAGCTGACATCCCACTTTGCTGTAGTGCATCTGTTTTGACACTTTGAGTGAGAGGGAGCCGAACAAGTGAAGGTGATGGAAGTTGCATCTTTAGTCCATCTTTAGTTTTCTACTCCCGATCACAAAGCCTCCTTCTTACACCTTCTATCACTGAGGAGACTTTAGGAGCTGGTTCTTGGCATCCACTTGATTCAGGGGCATTTTTTTTTTAATCAGCATAGGTACCACACACTATGGACGCTACCTCACGCACACACACTTCTCGCAAACAGTTCCTCAACGTTAACCCAGTGTGTAATTTAATAAGGCGCCGCTGAAGGTAGACAGCAGCACGTATGTCATTTTCTAACATCACATGGGATGAGCCGGGACACAGAGAGGCATTGTGGGTCCCGGTTCTGGCCCATAACGGAGGTGTCAGGAGTGCAGCCGAGCGTCTCAAAGAACTTTTTCTTTGTCGGAAATACAGCAACACAAATACCCCACTTTCCAAATTGATTACATTTAGCGAAGACAGAAAGACGGGCGGGATCATTTGGATTTATGTGGATCAAAACAACTTCCTTTTTTAGACGCTCTAAATGTTTTTTTCCATGTCCGAAAATCACGTTGCTAATGCTATTCCCAAGTTTTGGTATGAAGCCAACACCCGCTATTTAGCTTTCATAAGCAGTATAGAAACATTTAAAATGATGGAAAGTCAGGGGAAAATTCATAGTCCGCAAAACATTTCTGGAGCTTCACAGCAAAATAGTCCCACAGCATTCTCCTGAACTGAAGTAGATGTTGATGCAAAAAAAAAGACATAAAATAGCTCCATATAGCTCGTCTGATCTGAACCCCCAGAACTTCCAAGTTCCCAAATTGATTTGAAAGGACATTATTTACACCCTTCTTAAGCCAAAATCTTCACTGTAGCTGCCAAGCTAATAGTGTTAGCACGCATCCCATTTGTAGTGAATGAGCTTAATTGTGGATTGAGGGTGTCAGTAACGTCTTTTCTAATCAATCTGGGATCTCTGAGCGTCCTGTGACTTTGATTATGCCGGACGAGCTGTATGGAGACATTTTTTCTCATTTTTTAAGTTGTTTATTTTAAAACAAGTCCCCATTTACTTCAGTTGTTTCAGTGAATGCTACAACGCTGTTTTGCTGTGAGGCTCCAAAATGTTTTATGCGGACCACGAAACTTCATCTCACTTTCTATTGGCAGGGGGAGGAATATATAATGACTGAATTTTTGTGCTTGGATGAAATTCTCCTTTAACACATGGTTTATAAAACATGATAATGTAGCTGTAAGCAGATATAAGAACATATACAGTATATAAATATGACATAATAACATACGTATAAACTACCATCAATTAATAGATGCTTTATCGTCTTCATAGGAGGAATTACTATTGTATTAATAGAAACTTGAAATGTCATTTTAGCTGCTTATACTTACATCATAATGTGATACAAACAACTTAATATATGTTGGCATATAGTTGATTAATGGGGAGGTTAAAATAATGTGTTGCCTGGTATCAGCTCAATGTGCTGGACCAGTATATACACACACAAGTTAAAACACTGTTAATAAAGTCGCCTCTACTTTGATACACATGTAACTGAAGACATGTTGTGAGGGGTGAGGCACTTTTTTGTGTGCTATATAAAAGGTGGATGGGATCTTTGTGTGAAACTTGGCCTCAACACTCCAGGGGAAGAAGGTCGGCCGCTGCGAGCTCCGCGCATGGTGTGCGACTGTAACTGTTGCGTGCATGTGCAGGTTTGCGAATGCGTGCTTATATGTGGGTTACGGGTGAGTTTCTGTGATGTGTGTGAGCTACCCCGTCCAAAATGTAACAGGAGGACGCTTCAGTTCAAAGAAGTGCCTTGACACCCTATCAAAAGGTAGAGCAAAACCCAATACACCTCGGAGCTCCCTCTGTCTGCATCCACGTATCCGTCTCTGCCTCTCTGCTAAAAGAAGAGGCCCCGAGCGTCGGAGAAAACACACAAAGCTTCAATCCGCACGTCTTAGTCTCTTCCTTTGAAATTCTTACAGAGGCCTAAGCCGCTCCGCCTGTGGGAGCCAAGTGTGACCCAGGGTGTGGTGAGTGCTTCGCCCTGCTAGCGCTGTGGCGCTCTTACGTTTGTGTGTTGATGCATACACAGGCGCTCACTTTGTGCACATGTATTTACCCTTAAACCTGACAAAAGAACGCTGCTGTCAGAGCAGAGCAGACGCTTGTCAGGGGGTCGTAAGGTGACACCCGTGATGACAGTGGTTGTGTCTGACTGACAGAAAAAAAAAAAACGTTCCTATGGGGGTATTCGCAAAAATCTCACTTTCCTCACTTCAGGGTTTAAATCCGGTAAACATCCAGGCTACTGAAGTGCCCCTGAGCGAGATATTAAATCTCTCTAGGGTTGACCTCATCAGAAGAAAATATGTTTATCCTCCCTGGGAACAGAGTCACAAAAATCATAACACATACTCAATATATATACTCTATAATGTGTAAGTTACATGTGTCATGATCAAGACCGAAATCTATCCAAGCGTTTCCCTGGGAGGTTACTCGGGAAACAATTATGGGTGATCATGAGAAAAAGATTTACAGAGGCAATTGCTGACTTCAACAGGTTTTCACACTGATTTAACGGTAGCGCCTGTTCTGCTAATAAAAAGCTGTGTAAACCTAAAGAGCAGCTACAGTGCGTGAGGCTTTGCGTAGGTAGAGAGACACTTTGACGCAAATGGTAACGTCATCGTGCCAATTTGCTAACAACGTGCAGCTTTGCGCGTAAAAAAATGTGCTAACTAGCACTAAAGACCTACAGTAGCCTAGCATGACACGCCAGATGGTTTTAATGGTTTTTAAAAAATACTAGCCGGACGAATAAACGAACCATCTGTAAACAAACTTGCTACAACGTAGTAGCACCTGTTCTGCTAATACAAAGCTGTGTAAACCTAAAGAGCAGCTACAGTGCTTGAGGCTTTACGTAGGCAGAGAATCGCTTTGACCCAAATGGTAACGTCATTGTGCCAACGTGCTGACAATGTGCAGCTTTGCGTATAAAAAAATGTGCTAACTAGCACTAAAGACCTAAAGTAGCCTAGCATGACACGCCAGATGGTTTTAATGGTTTTTAAAAAAAACTTGACAGAAGAATGAACAAACCATTTGTAAACAAACCTACTACAACGTAGTAGGAGAGCGCTACCAGCATCAGTTCTGATATTACTGATGCTATAGCAGTATTTAAGCTAACTTCTTTGAAATCCGCCATTATTGTTTTCAAAGGAACAGTTGCTTCTCTCGCTGGTCAACACACCTAAACCAGATGCCAGCAGTTCCTAATAGGGTGCTGTTTAGTTCATACCACTGTGGTTCGGCCACAAGTGCGTAGCTTAAAGCCTGGCCAGATCCAGCTCGAGCATTCAAGTATTCAACAAATCTAAGGCTGTTCCTGAAATGTCAGAGGATCACCAAAGAAGACTGAATCAGGGGAACATGAATGTCTGTACAAAATGTCGTGGCAATCCATCTCATAGTTATTGGGCTATGTCAGTCTTAAAATAAGCTGTACACTAAAATTACCATCACTCGAAAAATCTCGAGGGTACACAGCAATTTACCTGGCGAGGAGAGGTTGTTTCCACTCAGTCCTCAGGTAGGAAAACTAGCCAGTGTATAATTAAAGGCTTTGAAATTAGACAGCTAGCATGGGCTGTCTTATCATGCTGCCAGCCACTTGTATAGCGGGAAACTATAGATGCATCAACACCACCTGTAACCTATACACGACAGCGAGTTAATCGAAAAGATAACATTTCAGGGGAAGGTCAAGTGCTGCCTGACAGACAGTGAGAAACAAAGGGACAACAGTTTGGGAGCTAAGCGTGCATCAACAAGTTCCCACACACAAGCTATTAACTGTCAAGATTATACCTGTCACCAGCTCCTTCCCTGGCTGATGGGGAAATGACTAAAACTGACACGGAGGCAAACTTCAGCACTCACAGGGGTTCAAGCCCCAATCAAGTTCTTATGAAATGGCAATTATAGATGGTGTCAGTTTTCAAGAGAGGTGTTAACAGAAATGTTTTGATCAGAACTGTGCCTAAAAAAGCTTGTCAAGTCTATTAAAAACGTATTTTCACGATCGCGAAGTGCCATTATTTGTTTCAAAACCTATGTTGGTCATTTAAGGATACCTCCATGAAAAGGGTTTCCGCAGAAGGGAACCTTTTTGTTTAGCTCGGGATTACGCAACAGACTTCACTGTTGAACAGATATTGGTCTGTTTGTGCCAGTGAACTGAATCCGTTTAAGCCGTTTGACATTTCGTCTGCATTGTCAGTGCCAGTGCCAAGTCTTAATAGCTGTGAGGATCGTAGCCCAGAGCTTTACATAACGGACTATTACACGGGGAGCAAGGGTTGAACCTTCGTAATGGGAAAGATATGAAGTTACGGTGCGTGATGGAAGTAGTGACATAGGACCGGATTAGGCCATAGAGAGCAGAGGACACTGCCAACAGCAACAACATTTTTAAACTTTTAAAATGGAAGTAAGTCATTTTTTAAACTCATAATAGATTGAGATACACACTCAAAGAGAGGCTAATCTTAGCTAAAATGTCTTCCGTCTCAAAAGAATTGTTCACACTGTGGGACGTGCTCTTATTCAATTTCTTGCCAAAAGTTCCATCAGAAGATTGACACGACTCTCACAATTGTATGCTAAAGCAGATGGTTAGCTTAGCATAGCAAGAAGACCAAAAACAGTTTTAAACGGCTAGCCTGGTTGGAAAATCAACTTAAATCATCAACAGAACATAAAGAAGTAACAGTTTTGACATTGTGGGGTCTATGTATTATGTTGAAGAGTTGTTTACTGAAGTTAGCACATTAGCATGCTAAACAGTGAGTTTGTCCTGTCTCAATTCAAACTTCCTATGCAAGCAGCATGAGCACCAACACTCCCCCAGTGCTCCAAGCTCACAGTCTGGACCACTAACTGCATGGCTAAATGAGCCAACCAGCTAATGCAGCAACAACAGCAGTTGGAAGCAATTAGCGGCTACTCTGTTGATATGATGCCCTCCTGTTCGTTTTGAGAACTAATTCGACACATGGCCAATTCTTACATATTGCCCCTTTAACATTAGTGTAAGATTTAAGATTTTAGTTTTCAACATAAAGACACCTTAAGTCTTTGAGTTAAAGAGTTAAAAGGTCAACAGTGCAGCCAAAGACCAAACTGTGCTCTTAAAGTAACCTAAAAAAAATATTCTAAAACTAAGGTTGCATACATTCAACTGAAGGAGTTATGTAATGCGACAATTTGTCGTGAAAGATCCATAGTTGAATGGAGTCACATGAGTCAAGTTCCCACGTTCACCATGAGTAGAAACAGTATATCAGTAAAAGAAAAAAATCTGACCTCATGGCATGCAACCTACACATGACCGGCATTTGAAGGCTCAAATCTAAATTTGTCAGTGTTGCTGTGACAACAAGTAAATGTCACGTCATTCACACGAGACTGTTGCCATAACTTGGCACCCGAGAGGCCTGTCAGAGCGAGGACACAACAGAGAAGACAAATCCAAAAGCTTAGACACACATAAACCAGACTATCAGGAACAAAAAGATGATGTCTCGTGTTGTTGTTACTAATGCATCTTTAGACTTCTTGCAGGTTCCTACAGGAACCCTAAAATACACCCCACAAAAGCAGACATGAGCCAGAGGCAACAAGTGGAGGGAGGCTCCAATTATTATCCCCCATATCATCTCCTCCTTCTGCTCTTCTTTTGCCACCTTCTTCTTCACTGTCACACGTCATTCACTCTGGCGAGAAACTGTATATACACACACCCCCCCTGCCCCCACCCCACCGCCACTTAACATTCCTGCAGCTGGTCATCGCACATCATGACGCATGTAATGTCACACTCGTGAGCCGTCGGCGAGCCGCGATGCTCTCCCTGCCTTCCACGGCCGATGAGACAAAGGCGAGTATTGTGAGAGTGTCTAAATGAGAGAGAATGAGAAAGACCAGGAGAGGTGTGTCGGGTTACAATCAAATACGACCCCTCCACCACCACCACCACCAGCATCACCACCCAAAACCTGTTGGGAGTCTGAGTGGTGAAATCACTGTCCTGCAGCATGTAAACGAGAGATAACCCTGCCTGTCAGGGGGGGTGTGGATCATCTGGGCGGCGGTAGGATGCTGTCATTAAACAGCACATCTACACATATTGAAAATACAATTATTGATCACATGTGTAAAGTAACCACCTAAGATCAACCTTACAACCTCCTTCAAATACCCCCATCTTTACCCTTCTATCTTATTCAACCCAGGCTGAAAACATATAAGTGTTTGCAAAGAAACAGCCCCTCTTTGAAATCCCACATCAAACACACTTGCATCATGGGAAGACACCTCACTTACTAGCTCGCTCTCAAAGACAGCAACAGAAACACTGCTAAGAGAGATTTACCGAGAGAGAACTAAACACCAATCTTGAAAAAGCAGTAAATGCAGGAGGAACGACAGCTCAAGTAACAAAAGGTGGATGAATTTGGAAGATACAGCCAATGCCAAACAAAATGGGTGTAAAACTAACCATCTTTTCTTGGAATAAAGGATCATAAATAAAACTTCTTCTAGCATCTTTCCAAGTCAATAAAGTCATTCTATTCTTAAAAGTTAAAGGGAGCGGTGACGGCATCAGCAGGTAGCCTTGGGTCCCTAAACATTACTTGTCTTTCTAGCCTGTAATTGAGTGTTCAGACATCAGTGGAGTCAAACAGTGACCGGTCCTGATCCACTGGTATTTACACTTCAAACTCTTGCCTCCAGCCTGGAGGCACACACACACACACACACACACACACACACACACAACACACACACACACACAGAGCCAAACATTACAGCCCAGTGTGGATGTGCAAGATTAAGCACGAATGGGATTTCTTTCCTGCTCATCGGACATACAAACAGAGACATGGAGAAGTGAACACTGTTATTACACCTGCGCAGGATCGTCCTCTCTACCCTGCCCCAGGACAAAAGAGGATCATGTCATTCAATTAAGTTTTTCAGTGTTGATACAGGAGGTGCCACAAACATTTTGCAGACAGACAAAACTGGGATAACAGATTTTGCAGACAAGCCTCTTCACAATGACTTATTTTGGAAAAAAGGCCAACCTTTGTGTTTCAAATGCAGAAGTTCAGCCATAAATACTTTTTTGTTTTAAGTTTGAATTACAAAAGAGGCAACATTTAATGACTGTTAATCAATGCACCATAAGATCTTTCCATTAGGTTTGACTGGAGACCAAAATGAGGTGAGGTGCAACATGACTGACCACAAGAGAAAAAGACTGAACATCTAATATCTAACTTCTGCCATTAATGCTTATTCCTTGACTGGTGATGGATATTAGCTTGCCAATGTGCATATGGTGAGTACATCAGAGGGTGAGAACAGCTAGGGTTAGCCTACAATGGCATGACAGTAGTATTCAATACTATAGAGAAGCAAACTAAATAATGTGAAGATCATCAATGTTCACACTGCTGTATACCTGTCAAACCAGTGTACTACAACTCTAGCACACATACAAATGTGGACAGGCAGATTGACAAGAGGGGCACATGGTGGCAGACAGGCATGCAGACGGATAGAGAAATCCTAAAGGACAGTAATCTAATAAGTTTCTATGACCACTCAAGACAAATTTAGCCTCGACGGCCACGTGCCACGGGAGGCAACACTCTTCAGGCACATGGTCATGCAACGGGTGCACTCTTAAGAAAATGCACAGTGAGACAAAGGAAGACGAGAGGGGGGACAATGAGACCGAAGGTGAGAGGAGAGAACAGTGAGATAAGAGGAGGAGAAGGAATCTGGTGGGGAGGGAGAGTTTAAAGCCAGGAGTGTGAGATATCTTAGGAATGAATGGGATCTCCTAATATCAGTTACTGAGAGTGCCAAGCCTGGGAATGGCAGCGTATCTCAAACACATGACTGCACGAAAAACATATGAGCTGCTGCAGACAGGACTGAAGCACACAGGCTCCGTCTGTGCAGACCCAAGACTCCACTGCCTGGTAGTGGAGGTTGCTCGTCTGATACCAGCCGCCTCGATAAAGCTAGCACTGACATCTCTGGGCTATGCGGGTTATTCCTTGGGCTCCCGCCGTCTCCTCCATCCATCACGTCGAGAGGTCAGAAGTCATGTGTAGACGAGCACAGGGTCATTTCTCACCGCTGAGTGTGTGTTTAAAAGCCCATGTCCCGCTTTGATCTCAGGGGTGAGAGGTCATCGCCGTGTGTGCGTCACTGACACACCTGTACTCAAGAGAGGAGTCGCGTTTCTCCTGTCAGACTGGAAAAATACGGGAAAGCGGGAACAGAAGCCTGAGAGGAAGATGGCTGCCCCTTGACTCACACGACGGGTAATTTGTCTTTCCCAATATGCGTCCCCGTCTCCCCTGTGAAGCAATATTTCACGGCCAAATAATGATTAGAAACCAAAAGAATGCCAAGGACGACAGAACAGAGGAAGATTTCTTAACCTTTTCGCACAAGTGAATGAATGAAAAAGCCACAAAATTAATCCAGATCACGCCCTACAGTCTACCAAGTGTTGCGCAACATCTCGTGTTTCTTTCCATATAAATGATGAAGTGGTGGTTTTCACGGGAATGTTCTGAAGTGGCCCATCTATTGTGGAAGTTCGGCGAGTTCATCCGAAGATTGGATTTGATCTGATAAAATAAGCACAGAGCTGAAGTTCTTGTGTCACAGCCGAAAATCTAATTATGTATATTGGGAGTGAGAGGAGAGAAGCGGGAGAAAAGAAAGAGAAAGTGTGTGTTAGAAGGGGGCAGGCGGACGAGAACAGAAATGTTAAAAAGCTGAGCTATGCAACTCCTCCAACGGGATTATAAGAGCCAGAGCAAAGGCATGGAAGCTCAGCAAAAGCCCCATGGGGGAAAGGCGAGGGAGGACAGGGAGAAGGGGGGAGGGAGGCGGGTGTGTGTGTGTGTGTGTGGGTGCGTGTAGCTGCATGCCGTCCTGCTCGCACAAGGTAAGGAGAAAGATCAGAGCCAGGGTGGAAAAAGACGATTAAGCATCAATCATTTCTAATCGTTTAAGTAACATTTGCTATGCCGCATCAGTGAATGATATCACACAACTCCACCTATAGCTAGTCTGTGCAGGCTTAAACTTTAACCCCTGACAGGTAGAGGTTTCCATTAGGTGCACATTAGGTAATGTCTTTTGCATATCAGGAAGTAAATGGAGAGAGTGGTGGCTCCATGGGCGGATAAGCCAGAAATAGTGACAGTAACATGACCGATCAATGGTCTTACTGCCCAAACACAACAAAGCAGCATCAAAGAACCAGCGGCGATAAAAGTTAATTGTCGCGACGCTTCATGTCACCTGTGTCTTAGCCAGAAAGCTGCACTCGAACACACCACAAAGACTACGGATGACGCGGGGGAGATAGATGCCTCTCCATAAAACAAGGAGACAATTGTTTGTAATTGTCATTCAAAGAGGGAATGCAGAGACACACAATTACACAATTTTTAATTTCATTTTCATTTAAGCTTAGTTGGTCGCCAACAAGGGCCAACCAATGCCAACCGTGCTTGACACATCGCAAAAAAATAGTGCCCCAGGATGAATGGAGGAGGCACACACTTCTTCCCTGTCATGTGTCATATATTGTTCCTTTTTTGCTTCCAACACATCACTTTGACAACGAATGCACGGTCAGAAGCCATGAACTGCGTCGGCTCAGATTTAAACTTCTGTCTTTCCCAACGGGCAAAAGCCTAATCATGTGTGGTTCAAATAGAGCATTCCTTTACAAGCTACTTTAGGAAATGACTAATTTACTTTGATTGCTGACAGCCGATGCACTTTTAACAACACGAGCCAGCCAAATGCTGGCAACATCTTGGCTTAAGACGGTTGGTCTGACTGTCAGTTCTGGAAATAAACCAGCCGAGAGTCTTATTATGTACTAACTAGTGTAACAAATTGGTGAAACTGTGATTGAAATGTTTCCAGCGAACCACTGCAGGCATGCTTTGATTTGTAAGAAAGACACAGACCAGTCAGTAGATGCTGAGGCTCAGTCAAGGAAGCAGGGATAAAGGTGCATTACGCTGAAATACTGTACAACTCAGCCTTTGTGACAGTCAGAAATTGACAGATACACATCTTTGAGCGAACAGAGTGGAAACCCCAAAGGTTCAAGTGAAATTTGACAAGCTAGGTTGAGAGCTCTTACAATGACAACACCGAGCCCTTAGCTTTGGAACCACGGCGCAGTGGTCTCACACACACACACACACAAGCACAGAAGGAGAGAGAACGAGGACAGATAGAACAGTGTTGTGGCTAGCAGAGTGTGTTAAGCGAGTGTATCTCTGGAGAGTTTATCAGAGCATTCTTGTGTTTCAGTAGAGGGCTAAAGAAACATTCTCAGGCCTTCTGTTGGCCACTGTAGAAGCACCTGTACACCTCCATCACAGGTTTAAAGAAGAGCCCCGATTGGGAGGAATGAAGGGGGAAACTGCGTCTCTCTTTGTGACAGATGGCACATCTTCATCTCTATTTTGTTGTGGGTTCTCTACAGCCAAGACAGATCAATACCCACTGTGATATATCGACAGTCCTTTGTTCGATTGATCAGGCATAATAGTCAGGGTTGAACAGGCAAGACAGAGCTAATGCACTCAGCTCAATCACATCGACCATGGACAGAGTCTGTCAATCACCCTAATAGAGAGGTAGCTTCATAATGCAAGAATTAATGAGACTTATGATCCTTGGAAGTAAAATCGGACCCTGTCCCAGACTGAGCAGAATTTTGGCCCGGTACTACATGCGTCCCCAGTCGGGTTTTGGAATTTTGTGGACTCATTGTGACCACTAAACAAGAAAGTGACAGAGAAAAGGTCAAAACAAAAAAGCCACAGAATAAAACTAAGTACTCCAAAAGAGAATATCCGAAACCAGGATGGGAGAAAGATGAATTCAGGAGCGAGACACAATCGGAGTCTTGTGTCTTGGCCTTGTAAAGGTCCTATTAGCTGACCAATCCCCTCAGGCCTTCCTCTCCCGAGAGCCCGGGGTCAAAAGGTCAAGACATCAGCCGCAATGGTTACCTAACACTTGACATCAGTGTGGACCTCTAAAAAAGAGGGGGTTGGAGTTTGTTCATCTGTTTAATTGTGCATGAACACGTGCTGACTTATATTATTGTGTGTGCACATGACTACAAGTAATAAAGTGAGGTCCAGTCCCCTTTGGGACCATCATGAGGTCACCGTTGTCGGGGATACCGCATGAGCTGTCAGCTGTTATTGACAAACATGAATGGCACAGCGATAAATGGCGGCTGTTAACTATTGTGGTCAGTCGCTGCCTCCTCAGATGCTCTGCAGGTCGTCTATAACGGCAATAAAGCACTTAGATAAGGTGACAGTCTGCCTTTGGTCCAAGACAAAGACAAGGCACAAGTCCTTCAGCAAAAAGAAAAAGAGGTGAAACATCTGGGGAAAGCTGATGAACCACAGTGTGTAACATTAACTTGTGACAATCACAAGTTTAAGTCCAGTTTATTATCCTATCAATGTCCAAAGAGGAAGAAATGCCCCCGCAATGAACTGATCAAAGCTCGCATGCAAAAAGTTACGAGCATTACGCTCCAGAGCTCACAGTTCACAAAACCACAAATATGATTAGATTGATGGACTGGGAATGCGGTCTTGCCCTGGTGAAGCCCTGGTTCATAGCAGCTCATTAATATTCCCTCAGTATGTGCGATACGCCGGCATTTCATAGCTCGGGGAGGTGATAGGGTGACACAGAGTGAGGGCGAGCTGAAAAAAATCTGGCTGTGTTGGGCTGTTTGCCCATTTCAAGGCTTAATGTGCTTCAAGAGATCAACCAACACAGAGAGAGCAGGGAAGGGAGAGGGAGAGAAGAATGAGAAAAAAGAGAAAAAGAAAGAAAGAGAGAAGGTTGAGCAACCAGCTGTCAATAGGTGACAGGGCAGTTACTCTGTCAGGGTATTAGATTTATCCTGCCTGCCCAACTGCCTGATTAATGTCACAGCCCTTTCTTGCAAAGTGTGTGTGTGTGTGTGGTGTGTGTGTGTGTGTGTGTGTGTGTGTGTGTGTGTGTGTGTGTGTGTGTGTGTGTGTGTGTGTGTGTGTGCGCGGGCGCCTGTACCCTGCCAATTTAGGTGTGAATGTCCAAGTCTTTGCACTTCTCTAATCTTTAACTTGAAAGAACAAAGTCTGCTTCTGTCGTGGAAAAGAAAAAAAAAAGGGCAACTTAACGCAAATTCTTTGTGCATGACCTTGTAATATGTAACGCCCAGCACTGTGATCGAAACCTGCGTTTTGTCCTTTCGACAGTTTCCTCCCAAAAAAAAACAAAACCCTTGGATCTGAAACTTCTCTTTCACTTCTCTATGCATGTGTGTGTTTCTACTTCTACAGAAACCCACATATCTGACACAACAAAGCAGCGTGGCTATGTGGGTTCCCTTCTAATAGCACCTCTCTATCACCTCACCCGACCACTTACACACAATACGTTTATCACTTAAACGGCGCAAAAGCAGCACAACCGGATCCTGCATAGAGCCTGCAGCAAACACCTACTGAACATACAGTTAACACCACAGTGCAAACCTGCTCTCAGGCTCTGTTCAGCTCTGCACTGACTCAGCGGTGTGAGGATAGATCGCACCAGGTGACTCAAATCTCTGTCTTTAACACGTTTCACCTCCTGTGTATGTGCTGACACATGTAACTGTCATGAAACGTCAGGATTTCCTCAAAGAGAAACAGCCTGAAAGAGAGTATTTTTGGAGATTTTCTTACCTGTGACGGAAATGGTCATGGGTGCTTCCAGGGGCCTGTCGTTGTCCAGGTCCCTGCTCAGCCTCAGATCCCCGGTGTCCTCGTTCAGCAGCAGCAGATTGAGCTCATTCCCAGATTCAAACTTGTACCGCAGCTTATCCGACACATCCGGGTCATGAGCCGGTACCTTTCCTATTATCCCTGATGGAAAGCTGTTGGACTTGTTGGTGATGTAGTTGTTGAAAATGATCTCAAAGTTCTGCAGCACCGGCATGTTGTCGTTCATGTCTACGAGGCGGATGTGCACAGTGGCCCGACTCACCAGCGGTGCTGAGGTGGCCTGGACCACAATCACATACTCTGTCTTAGTCTCATAATCCAGGTCTGTGAGCGCAGTGAGGTCACCGTTAAAAATGTCGAGCTGGAAAACCTCTGGAATATTCCCTTCCACGATCTGGTACATGATCTGAGCGTTGGTGCCCTCGTCAGGGTCGGTGGCAGTGATCTGGGCCACGACGGACCCCACTGAGCTGTTCTCCTCCACATCATAGAACAGCTCGTCCTTCTCAAACACTGGCGCATTGTCGTTTATGTCTTGGACCACCACGTGTATGGGAACAGCTACTTTCAGCGGCGGGACTCCCCTGTCGACAGCAAAGGCCTTAAGATTGTAAACGGGTACATTCTCGCGGTCCAGTTTGCGAGCTGTTCTGATGATGCCAGAGTAAGTTTCTATGATGAAGTCCCCCTCTCCATCATCACCACCCTGAAATGTATAGCTCACCCTGCCGTTAGAGCCAGCATCTCTATCTGAGGCCGAGATCTGGAGAACACTAGTGTAGAGAGGTGCATCTTCAAATACAGTCCCCTGGTACATATCCCGGAGAAACTGGGGAGCATTATCATTGGCATCGAGGATGATTATCTCCACGTAGGTGGTATCAGATTTCTGAGGAATGCCATTGTCTCTGGCAATGATGGCTAAAGTGTAGGAGGCTTGGTCTTCATAATCAATCTCCATTTGAGTGGTGATGGCACCAGAATCTGGGTCGATTTTAAACTGCGGAACATTATCCTCCATCACGTATGTGATGCGAGCATTTTCTCCCGTGTCCTCATCCGACGCGCTGATCACCACCACAGTGGAGCCCACTGGTTTTTCTTCACTTAGCATCACCTGGTAGTTGGCACTTTGGAAGACGGGCCGGTGTGTGTTGGCGTCCGTCACGTTGATGAACACCTGAGCAGTGTCGTAGCGTGTTCCGTCACTGGCAGTGACCGTCAGGACGTACTGGCGCTCCTGCTTGTAGTCCAAGGGGAGGGCTAAGGTGATCAGACCGCCACCGCTCTGGCTCGTGATGGCAAAGCGGTTCCTGGTGTTGCCACTGGAGATCTGATAGGTCACCACACTGTTAACGTCCCTATCCACGGCCGTCATTGTCAGCACACTGGTCCCAACGACAGCATCTTCATTGATCTTCAGCGAGTAGATCTTCTCCGTAAACGTAGGCACGTTGTCGTTCACGTCAAGCACCGTGATGCTGACGCTGGCTGAGGAGGACATCACGGGTATCCCGTTATCTCTCGCCTGCACGCCGAAGGTGTAGAAGTCGGTGGTCTCCCTGTCGAGCTCCTCACTTACTGTAATCCAGCCTGTGCTGTTGTTGATGGTGAAAGGAAAACCAGGCGTGGTGTCGGTCAAACGGTATTCCAAACGAGCATTCTCTCCTGAATCGCCATCGATTGCTTGAATGTGGATCACAGAGTAACCAATCGCAACGTTTTCCAACACAGTAGCCTGGAAAGGTGTGCTGACAAACATGGGGGAGTTGTCGTTCACGTCCACCACTTGCACCACCACCATCCCTGTGCCGTTTATCAGAGGAGGCCTGCCACCATCCTGAGCTTTAATCCGCAAATTATACTCCCGAATAATCTCGTAGTCCAGAGGATTGATGACATCGATCACACCAGTGGGGGAGTGAATGTAGAACTGTCCTTTAACATTTCCACTGATGATGCTGTAATGAACTTTGGCGTTGTTGCCCTCGTCCCTGTCTGTCGCCTCCACCTGGATGACCTGGGTGTTGACTGCCACGTTCTCTGGAACCTGCACGACATACCTCTTTTCACTGAACTGTGGGTAGTTGTCGTTCTCATCCTCCACAGAGATGTGGACCGTGGCGGTGGCACTGCGGGGACCTGGGTCTTTGCCCTGGTCATTAGCCTCAACAATCAGCTGGTACTTGGCCCGGGTCTCCCTGTCAGGGCGCTCTCTGATCCTCACCAGGCCGTTCCGGGGGTCGATTTCGAACACAGAGTTAACTCCATCGCCGTTCACAATCTTATAAACCATGTTGGCGTTGGAGGGAGCGTCTCCATCTGTGGCCCGGATTGTCATCACTTCAAACCCCACTTCTACGTTCTCCCGGATGTTCACGCGATATTCAGTTTGCTCGAACACGGGGCTGTGGTCGTTGGTGTCACTCACAGTCACAGTGAGGTAAGAAGTGGCAACTCTCCTGGGGGAGCCATTGTCAGACACGGTGACTTTGAAAACATGCGTGTCTTTGACTTCCCTGTCCAGCGACTGGACGGTTGTGATGCTCCCTGTCTGAGAGTCGATGTTGAAGAAGTCGTTGGACCTGCTGTCAAACAGAGCCTCCATGCTGTACTCCAGCCTCCCTGCCTCTCCATCATCCGGGTCAGTGGCTTTCAGGGTGATAACCCGCGTGCCCGCGGGCTCGTTCTCGGGCACAGACACCTGATAGTTCGGGAGCTGGAACTGGGGAGACGTGTTCACCTGCCGCTTACCCCTGCGGATCAACGTGCCAGACTTTCTCTGCGTTTCTGAGAGGGATCTGTGATGTTTGGGCACTTTCACAAGCGTCAGGCTGAGCTGCACGGAGAGAGTGCCGCCCGGAGAGCTCTGCAGCGCGCACTGCAAGCTCACCTCGGGCTCTCCTCCGCGCTCCACACATAAGTCACTGGCCAGGAACAAATCCCCGCGTCTGAACACCGCGATCAACTCTTCTCCGACACACACGCTGTCCAAGAAGTTGGTGCTCCGCGTAAAGGCAGGCAAAAGTTCTGTTACATTCAAAAGCAGCGTACCTGCGGGTAAGCAGGAAGTTGCCTCCAGTTTTGAAAGGTGTTTAATGTGAATGTCTGGCTCACCTGACGCCTTCTTTCTCCTGTATTTAATAAAGCAGTCCTGGCCGTGCACGAACACATTGAACTGTGTCAGGACAACGTCCCCAGATGTGGAGGAACCTGTCCTGAAGTAAACAGGCGCTGGGTTCCTCGGCGTGCGCGCACACTGAACTTTGTGGTTCAGACGGATAACTCCATCGCGCCTCTCCACTTGGAAAAAGCTCTGAATGGATTGAGCGGATAAAGTCCTGTCAAGTTTATAAGTCCATCCAGGGCCGAGGGACAGGTTTGCCAAAACGGTCCCGGGCTGTAAAGCCTCCGAAAGGTGCATCTCCAAACATCCCGCAAGCGGCACGCCGAACAGGACACAGACCCAAATCCAACACACCGACAGATCCATGCTGTTAAACCTGCCAAATCCCAGTCAACTTCACCGAAAGTCCGCCAGAAAAGCATTAACTCTCCCTCTCCCAGCACCGCGCTTTACTTTTATCCCTCATCGTGAAGTTTTAACGTGGGAAAAGGCGCTCGGTATCCATAGTGTCGGTGTATCCACGGCGCGCAGCGGCTGCGTTAACCCACACTGAGTTTAAAATGAGTACAAAATGGCTCCGTGGCTGTCCTCCGCCTCCTCCTCCTCCTTCTCCTCCTTCTCCTCAGAGGCTTATTACCATAAACCTGCTGTGTTCCCCCTCTGGGACGCTTTCACAGGGGGGCCTTTTTATTTTTTTTTTTTTTTCTCATGGAGATTTAGGAAGTGGCTCTGACCAATGCGCGCAATTGCATTGTTATTACAATAAGGTGAGAGCTGGGGAGAATTCCTGATGCCCGTCTACAGTATCGCTCCCTCCTTAACTTGTGTTTGTTGAGGTAGTTGTAGGCAGTGATTATAAATAGACACCACAGGGAGTCAAATTAAAACCACAAGTGCTCAATTTTGGGGGAAAATGGTGTTCAGCTCTGGAGTCACACAACTTCAATCAGCCACTACTGATGTGTTAATGTAATAAAGCTGGACAGCTGATCTAAATGCATCTCCAGTTAATGTTTCCAGCCAGCTATACATTTACTATAGCGTTATAGGCAAGATTATCAATTGATTATTACTGTTGTTCATGGCAACATCGGTAAATGGACATTACATTGCGATCATTTTAGGATGACATGTTATCTCTCTAAAAACATAATAAGTAAGGCTTCTTCTAAATAAGCTTAAAGGAACACTATGTAGTTTTGCAGAAGAAATTAAATCTCAGGATTTTAATATTTACAATGTTAATAAGGTAACAATACAAACTCAGATATGTTTTTTTCCATTAATGATTAGACAAGCCGATGTTAGAGGAAAACACTGTTTGAAGCTAGAAAGGTGGCAGGGTCTGCCACATATAAACAACCAGTTGTGTTGCTCCTTAAAGGTCAGTTTGTTTATTCAGTCATGAAAAACAAAGACAGTTTATTCTTTTAGAACACAAGATAACAAGATAGCCTGTCTCATGCCGCACTGGAAACTTAAAAAAAAATACTAAAAATAAAATGTATTCTAGGAAAACAAACATTGGATTTGTATAACTAGGCTTAAAGGTCATTTGGCTTGGTCATTGGGATTTATTAAAATGGTGTAGTGTTGGTGCAGAGAAAAAAGCTGAATGGAGAGTAACAGGTTTATCCTGGAGGTTAATCTTGTGTAATAGCGCCCCCATGTGGATCAATTACTGTAGAACAACTAATGCAAAGCAAACTAATTGACTCAGGAGTGCTTTTATTGACCAATATGATTTTTGCTGCTTTGGCAGTCTTCATTTCTAAACCGGTGATTATTGGTGTCACCCTTCATGACAGCACGTGTATGACATCAGGGGGTAAAGACTTTTGTTTTAAATCCACAACATTCTTTGAGTTTCATCATGGCAGAGGTTCAGTCTCTACCAAAGCAGCACTAACAGATCCAGACTGTCTCTTCTTCCATCTGCTTTTTAAACAAACTGTAACCTCCGTGATCTATGTCAACAGTGTATGTGATCTGGATCTTGTGCTGTTCTTTTACATGATTTATTCATATGTATTTGTGTTTTTGTACTGTCTGTAAAGCTAAACTCGCCTGCAGGGATATTCAAGTTTTGTTCTACTCAACTCTATTTAGGCCTGTAGGCCAATGACAAACAAGTCAACACATCATTTCTTAGGTTTATTCACTCATTTATAAATGTTCAAGTATTTACAGTTTGTACATGAGGAAGAACTCATGTTCCACAACCGACAACAATGCCCTCTTAAAAGAAAAGGCACTTCAAGTTTTCCAATAGGATTTTTTAGAACAACATGGAAGTATAAAACAGTTGAGCAATGACAAGTCTAACAATTTAATTGTTAATTGAACCAACTGGCAAACTGTCTCAAAATGTGTAAAATAACAAATAACGCTGTATTTGTTTCTTTGCATCATACTTAGTTGCAGTTTCTAACTTGTCATGCTTTAAGGAAACCGATTCCCCAATAATGTTCACCATCAAATGGCTTTAGAACTTATTTTCTCCTTAGTGGAGAAAGCTGAAAAATAACAAGTAGTTTTTTTTTTCTTGAGTACAAAAGTATTAATTTAAGTTATTAAGGCATAAACAAAAAAAACTTCTGTGCCAACGCTTCAAAGAACCAAGTAGTCACAGATTAACATCGTTACTAATGTACTGTAGGTTGGCAGTCGGCACAGAGGAAGGATGAACATGAGTGTTCACAAAACATCTAGTTTATGCTGTGTGAAATACTTGGATGCTGCTAGAATTTCGTTGTACATTTGCGCAATGACAATAAAAGGATTCTGATTTTGAGTGACAGTTGATTTACAGCCAAGGACAGGAGAGAAACACATGGAAACAACGAGACATTTTTTTTATACTGAAAAAACAAGAGAGTATGAGAGTCCCTTTCATTCACAGTCAAGGGAGTAAAATGTTTGTGTCATCCCATCTCAGGTGGACATGAGCAGTTCACTCTGCTAGCTTGGAATCAAATCCCAACAGAACCTCCCTCTGTATGCCTCCATCTCCCAGGGTCAGTGACAGTTTTCCTACCATTACAGAAAACAACAATAAAGGGCTCAGACTGCCAGCCTTTGTTCCAGACTACAGGTCATAGCATCGAGTCCTGACTGACTATATGAGTACAAAAACTCGACAAATACATGATGACACATTTTAAAACTGAATACTTCCTTCAGAAAAGTTGAGCTTGATTCGTTCTCTTACATGACAAAACAGAGATATCCAGCCCTTCTTAAAAACATGCACCAGATTATCTTTTCTGATGTTTTTGCCTTGATGACCTGATGTCATCATGAGCGTTCAGTGGTAAACTGTTTATATAACAAGCAGAATAAAACAGACTGTGCCTGAAAAATTAACTGTCAGAAAACCTTTTCAAAATGAGGATACTGTTACTTAGTTAACCATCTAATTATTATCCAGTCTCCACTTTAAAACACACTTTGGTTTGGATGCTGATGGTTAAACTGAGCAGCTAATAGATCATAAAAACAACACTGAAATTAAATCCTTTTGTCCTTCCGTCATCAGTGCTATTGACATGTAGAGGTTTAAAAATAATCAACTGTTTACAGCCTCTAGATCAGGAAACAGACAGTTAACTTTCAATAAGAGTGCTCTACCTATTGTACCGGACAGAGCTTGTCTCTGCGTCGTCTCAGGTCGTTGGTTCAGGCGTCTGCTGCTCTTTGTGCTGAGCGGCTGCTATCAGTCGTTCCCTTCCTTGCTGTAGTGTGTATTCACTGGGCCCCAGTTGGATAATCTTCCCACTACCCAGACACTCGTCTCCTTTGTAGAGCACAGCAAACTGGGGGAGGAGTGTGAAGAAAAGGACATACAAATACTCATTAGTGTAACAGAACAGGCCAATGGAGTTAAATTATAGGTTGTTGTAGTGTGTCAGCCGTTACCTGTCCAGGTGTCAGAGCTCTGACTGGCTGGGAGAGTAAGATCCACACAGAGCCGTCCATGTTCAGTGTCACCGTACACGGAACTTGAACACACAGTTTCAGTATTTATTGTACTTGCTGCATTTCACCTCTTCTCATTCATCAGTCAGGCATTGGTGCATTTGAACTCACTGAGTGGCATCTGATGGATGAAGCGGAAATGACACTCCATCATCTGCGTCCTGGCGAGTTCAGGAGGCGGGTCGATTGTCACCCAGTGGAAACGGTCGGTCCGCATCGTGTCGCGGAAAAGAGACGGGTGATTGGTAGTTGGAGCCTGATCGGAGAGAATGTAAGGAATAAAGTAACAGCAAAAAATAAGTGGAGTTTCAAACTGTGTAACATGATTAACTACATTGAAAAGATTAATTAAAATAATGTTAGGCGCTAAAAGTTGTTGAGTGTACTCTTTGCGGGACATTTGAGGAAGCCTTGTCAGAAGTAACTTTAAATAAGGGCATTAATAATTCCAGATAAGACATAAGATTAGAAAGATGCTTCAACTTTAACAACAGAGACAGATTTTCTCACCACAAACACGTCTCCGGTAGTGATGTCTTTGTCCACCACGAACCAGGCGTCTCTCTGCCCTCCAATCCTCGCTCTTTGTCCCAGCGTCAGAGTGAACCAGCCTGGATGGACAGACACGCGCAGAGAAGAAAACAGGAAGAACACCATGAGTTGTCTGTAGTGTCATTAGTTTGGAACACTAATGAGGATGGAGTTGACAATAAAGCAAAAAATAGTAATGTTTGTTAGTTTTAATTCTCACATATAACAAATTGAGAGCCATTACAGTCAGTCTGTAAGAGAATGTGATAAAGGAATATCATCAAAGAACCAAGCAGAAACTTACCTTTGTGTGTTCCCCTCACTGATCCATCCTCAATGGAGACAAAGTTCCCTGGTTTAGGTTCCAGATACTGGAAACAGAAGAACACAGTTTAGCTTTATATGTATCTCTAAATGATGGCTATAAACACTGGAAAAGAACACCCCCCAAAGTATGTGGAGCGAATACTTCCAAGTTTGAATTCTTACCTCCAAAATAAAGTCTTCAAAGTGTCTCTCTCCAATGAAGCAGATGCCCATGCTCTGGAAAACATTACCACAGCTTACTGTTGCTCTCCTGATGTCACTTAAACATGAAGTTAATGTCTTTCTTTAGTGTGTGTGTGTGTGTGTGTGTGTGTGTGTGTGTGTGTGTGTGTGTGTGTGTGTGTGCAGCGCTACCTCTTTCTTCTTCAGCACATGGTGAAACCCAGCCTCAGCAGCAATCTTTTTGACAAAGTCTTTGGTGAGTCCGGCCAGTGGGAACATGGTTTGTCGCAAGGCATCCTGGGGGATCTGACTGAGGAAGAAGGTTTGGTCTTTGAGGAGGTCGGCTCCTTTGTACATCCTCACCGCTGGGCAGAGGGAAGAGAAAAGTGATGAGTAAGACAGTTTTATGGTGCAAACTTCAGTTCCGAAGGTAGCTTGGAAATGCACTAGGGTCGCACATTTGGGCTTAGAAGAGTCAAACTCTTACGATTTCTGATTTCAAATCGATCTCTGAAGAGTGTGGTGGGCGGAGCTGTGTGCGTCTGTTGGAAAACCTCTTCGTCTTCCTGCGACGTCCTGGCGTAGTGGCCTGTTGCCATGGCATCAGCACCTTAGTCAACAACAGAAGGACTAATTACAAGTCCTGCTGATTAAGACATTTGTATTGTGTCCCAGTTAAACCAATATTAATCAGCTTTGAATTAGCTTATGCGAGTGTATGACCACATTATGAGGACATACCCAGAGTGTTGACAGCATACTTGTGGAAATGGTTGAATTTAATGAGTTTGTTGCATAGTATATCAGGGTTTGGAGTCCGGCCCTTCTCATATTCCCTCAGTAGGTTACTGACAGAGGCAAGAGACAGATGTCACATTCACGTTAAAAAACATTTAAAATGTAAAATTATATGTATGGTTAATGCACAGCAGCCATTAATACCTAAAAACTTCATTCCAATACTCTTTGACATAAGACACTTGATGGAAGGGGATGTCCAGGCTCTGACACACTCTGTAGGCGTCCTCACAGTCTCTCTCTGTCGTACACACCCCTTTCTCATCCAGCAGGTCCCAGTTCTTCATAAAAACCCCTGTGACACTGTAACCTTCACATAGAAAAGACACAAAAATAAGGCGATGGTGTGCTTATGCTAGCAGATTTAGCTCCGAAATGCGTGAGGGAAAAACTAACAGCTGTATTTCGGGACTTTAATTAATGTAGCGTTAGCTCAACATTCATCAGTGTCGGGTCAGTTCAGGTGTGTTTCTGTGTTTTCTCACCTCTTCTCTTCAGTAACAGCGCTGCGACGGAGCTGTCTACGCCGCCTGACATGGCGCACACGACGTGTCGAATAAAACCCATGGTTTCAAATTATAGTTCTATCTATTGTTATTATGCTTCTTATACGATTAAGAAAAGTTAGCTCACTGTACTGAATGTACTTCATTGCCACCTGCACGGGCAGCCATGTCTGCGGTCCGTTTCATAAACAGTCCGACTGAAAACACGTTTCAAACTGGAACCACTATTCTGCTGGGAGGAGCAAAAAATGTAACACGGTGAACATCACGGCGCAGTCAGTCTTTAAAGTAACTGAAGAAGACAAACAAATAATAAGGTTAGTGGGGAAATACGCCTTGAGTGCGAAACATATCTTTTTGAATAACTTAACGACTCCTTAGTTAAAATTAGGTTTTGTAGTTCGACGTTTTTGAGTTTTTCTGCTTAAATCTGTAAGAGCTGCGTGGACTGGCCTCATGTCCAGTATCAGCAGACCGGCTGAAGCCTTTTTATTGTCATTTTAAAAATAATTGCTCGCTAACGTCATAACTATATGCCATTTAATTTTGTAATTTGAACTCAAAATGAATGTCAGTACGAATGGTGTTCATGGCTGATTTGAAATCCTCTAAATAATCATTAAAACCCCTTTATGCAGCGGAATTATGTTTTCCACATATGCACATACATCTAGAATATTAACATTCTATTTTATTTTATTTTTTTGATTATTTGTGTCAGCCAAAAAGTTGTAAGACAATATTTCCACCCTGCAGTTACATATTACACTGTCATGAAGAGTTGACAGGCTTATGTTTGAAATCAGTGTCAATTTAATAATGTATTCGCAACATAAAACGGAATACACTGAATGATATATTCTCTATATGTTGTCAAATTTGCCAATTTCTGCTCTTTTTTCATATATTGTAAAAAAACAAACAAAAAAAAACCATTACCATATATTACCTTGTGATATATGTAAACTATATTTTAAAGGTGCACAATGGAGTTTTGGAGAATACATTTTAATCCAAAGAGAAAATCTTTTTTATATACCTAAACAAACCGAATAAACAAACTGACCTTAAAGGACAACACAATTTCATCCTGTTTTACTTACTGTTTATATGTGGTGGACCCTGCCACCAGCTTAACATGGTGGCTACACAAATGTATTCCTGATATGAAACTGGTTCCTGACACAGATGGGAGAGGTGTCTGCAGACGCCGTCACCATGGATCTGCTGAGAGAAGCCAGGGAGAGGGTGAGAGGCAGCCCCCTTGCTGTCATCAACACTCCCATGATCCCCTGGTGCCAGACGACCCTCCCTCTAGACATCCGCTGCAACATCCATATCAAACTTGAGAACTTGCAGAGAACGGGTACGACGCATTTCATTTCACGTCACATCACAGGACCGCACCTTGCAGTTCTCCAGCTTAATCCTTGTGTTACTTTTCATTGACAGGGTCGTTTAAGATCAGAGGAGTGGCCAATCAGTTTGCCAAGAGACAAAAGGGGGGACATTTTGTCACCATGTCTGCTGGGAACTATGGCAAGTCTTTTGCGTACGCCTCAAAACACTACGGGACAAAGGGGAAGGTGGTGATGCCTGAAACTGCCCCAGTGTCCAGATCGATCCTCATACAGGTCAGAGGACCCAGATACATTCAAATCTGTTCATCTGGAGCTGTATCTGGTAATGAAAGTGTTGTTCTTATCCTCAGAGTTTTGGGGTGGAAGTGGAGCGTGTTCCCACCACCTGTCTGATGAATGTGGTGAACCGCTGTGTTCAGGAGGACAACATGACCTTCCTGCACTCCTACGATGACTTGGACCTGATAGCAGGACACGCCAGGTGCACTGAGGGCTGATGGTGGATTATTATTTCATAATTAAAATTTTTTAGAACAAAACGATAACATGTCAGGTAAAAGACGCAGGCAGATTCAGGGCTTAACTTCATTTAAGCTGAGCAACTGTGTGCGTTCAGTCTAGGTATGGAGGTGCTGGAGGTGGTGCCCGAGCCCGATGTGGTGGTCGTGTGCTGCGGAGGAGGGGGGCTGCTGGCTGGCGTGGCGGCTGCCATCAAACTGTCGGGCTGCGATAAGACCAGAATCTACGGCGTGGAACCAGAAGGAGGTGAAATTAGCAAAACTGAACATGAAGATCCACCACACATCCTATCAGCTCTGTGAACTTGTTGTGAGTGTGCGTTTTTTTGTTTGGACTCAGCCTGCACCATGTACAGAAGCTTCATAGAGAATAAGCCGGTGGGCATGGACACAAAGAGCATCGCCTCAGGACTCGCACCACCTTTTGCAGGTATGATTCAAGCCGTTTCTGCTGCTCCATTGCTTCGAATTAGACTCTAGTTTGGCTGTGTTGTTTTTTCCCGGTAAAACATCAGAGGATTTATTTTCTCTGCCAGAATTCAGTGGCAAAAATGACCACAAAATTATATTTTTTCTACTCGTTTTATGTTTGTCGCTCTCCTTTATTTCACGCCTCAGGCAAACTGCCTTTCGACTTGTGTCAGCGGTACGTGGAGGGGATTGTCCTTATAAACGACGAGGAGATCAAGGCAGCGGTGTCTACCCTCTACAGGTCTGGACTCGTGGTGGAGCCTTCAGGCTCTGCCGCCTTCGCCGCCATAGTGAACAACAAGATACCCGACCTGGAGGAGAAGAACGTGGTGTGCATCCTCAGCGGGGGGAACATCGGAAAAGACGAGCTTGCTGACTTCCAAGACTGAAAAATGTACACTACTTTACAATAATGTGACTTTTCTTGTATGTATATCCTTTCTTCATGTATTGTACATGTTGTCTCTTGTCTCTGGTTAACATGCTGTGAAGATGAAAACACATTCAGGTTTTCTGATTTGAATGAACAAAGTCATTAAAGGTGATAAAAGCCGAAGAACGAAGCTGAAATGTTTTAGAAAACCAGTACATTTAATATTCTTGTCTTTTTGGTCTGACAGGGTTTGACTGAAATTTGGCTTGACGCCTTTCACATCAGTGTTTGTGGATGCTTTTAATCCTCTTGAGATCTACCTTGATATTTGGCCATGAGCACTTTGAAATCATTATTCACCAACTGCTGACATGAGAGCAGCTTTACGTCACTGTCCCCTGCTGACAAAAAGCTCAGAGCGTGCCTTAAACGTTAAGGGACAAAAATAAATGTCACCAAAAAGGTTCAAAGAAAGACTGAGAGGCATTTAAAGTTGCTGCAGGAACTCGATGTTGCAAAATAAAGTGACAGGACTTCCCCAACTGCCTGTCAAACTTTCTCCACATATGTCAGAGTCTACTAACTATTATAGAAGATTCAAGCAGTGGGAAAAAGATATATGAAAAAATAAGCTTGACGTACTTAAAATGTGACTTTTTCTGTAGTTAACTTTGATTTGGGCTTGGAGTGCACAAACGATAATGTCTGTAGTTTTGGGAATTCACAATATGGTGGAATAACATCAGCACAAAAGCAGAAAACTCCACATCTCGTGGAAAAAAGGCAACTATTTCTTTTAGAAAAGTCCAGTGCTGGTCCTTTTTCCTGTTGTAGCTACATGACGTCCTTGATGGCCATCCTGCATACAACTGCATCAAGCAGAGTCCCGCTCTTCTCCTCCTGGGCAGTGACTTTATACAGCTGAAACACAGACAAAAAGGACAGAAGATGAACAAAACAAGCTCATAAAGGGTGTTAGGTCTTTCAAAAAGCAAGATGTTATTGTGGAATCACTTATCATTTTTCAATGAGCATCTAAAAATATCCTTTTTTGATCAACAGCCTATGGCCCCCCATTCAGGCAATGAAGTACATACAGTATAGTCGCACATGTCCTAGATTTCACTATATCAGTTGTATAGCAAAATACACATACATAAGCTCATGCAAGTCTACGCAATTATAGATATTATAGAATGAGTCCATTAAAATGAAATAGAAGAAGAACCTTTTTGATCTTTGCCTGGTCAGACAGAGAGGAAACATCTTCGACTGGAACCTGCCGTCCGTTCACCCTGGCAGTAATGTCTGACAGAAGCTGGGACTCGTCTTCGCTGTGAACCAGGACCACCATGACAGAGCTGTCGCCGTCAGAGATCCCAAACCTTTTAAACGCCTCGGAGATCTGTATCAGGGAGGACAGGTCATACACGTACGATGCATTTCTGCTCTGAGTTTATACATGTGCATTATGGCTGTTTAACTAGTACTCCTGTCACTCCCTTTTATAGTTATTCATTATTATTAAGTCAATTAATATAACTGATCCCGTAACTTTTTCTGTTTATTTTCATGTTTTTTTTCCCCCAACTATGCCAAAGTTTTTTTTCCTAACTTTCTTGGTATAGCATATAGTTATGAGTAATAGCACAATAAATGTTAAAAAACCGTCATACACTTGTATGTAATGTGTGATATATTTTACGTGAAATATGTGTTATGAGCTAGTTTCTTTAAAAACAGCAAATAAGATATGAAGTATCAGTGTGTTTCATAACTAAATTTAAAGGACCCCTCCAGTGTTACACTATATCACTTTTATCACATTAGGAGGCTGACTAGAGTTTATTAAAGAATTGTCAAAATGAAAGCGGCAGAGGGTTGTGATAAACTGAGTTGTAGTTCCTGGTATAATTCAAGAAACCGCCATGGTTTGGGTCGTCACTATGACATCAGCAGGGTCATCTATCTTCACAAGCTAAGTAGTAAGGATGCGTCCATACACTACAATTTCTGCAGTGCAGTTAGCATATGTTAAGAGACCAAAAGCTGAAAGGAACAAATATAACAGCATAAACAAAAATAAGAATTTCAGATCAATACATGGACAATGAAATGACGAAAAGGAAGTTAGATTTAGAGTACTTACATTATTGTTAGGGGACAGGTTGAAGATTATTTCTGAATATAGACTTCTTGTCTTCATTTTACCAATTTTCTGTAAGTGGACAGCCTTGTTTGCAGCGACCAGCACTTGGAAATGATTCACCAGCTGCAAATAAAACAAAAATGACCTTCGTGTTTCACACTGTTTACCTCCTATTGGGTATAAAATACATGGTAGCTACAAAAATATACACAGGAATGTCCCGTATTTAGATAAACTCTGATAAAACGTCACTAAAGTTTAATTCAAATGTCATACCATCGTCGGGTTGACCAAGGCACCGTTTATTTTACCCTCCATAGCGCTCTGTCTCAGCTCTGCGGCATTTTTCACCTCCTTGAAAAGCATTTGTGTCACTTTTTGGTCGGGAAAAAGCTCTAGCTCATGAGTTAAATGCATGCTGGACAATTGTTTAAGGAACAATTAAGAAACCACGATCAACCGCGCTTCACGTGAACGTCCACACGAGGGGAACCATAACACGGTGACACCGCTCAGGAGTAAAGTTCCTTTTTGGGGACAATGTTTCAACAAAGCGATAAAATGGCACCTTAAAGGGTTAGTATTTAAAGAATTATCGTGTGTATAATTATGATGATAGCTATTTGACAGAATTATGGTGCTACACAATTTAGTCCAACCCAGGAACTCACAAAAGTACCACAGTTTTCGAACCGGGCATGTTTCTGTAGCGGACCGCCAGCTGTCAAAATTAAAAACTCTTCCGTTTATTGAAACTGCACAGAGTTCAATCAGTTTCACTCGGATTTGAGATTTAACGGCGGTTTTAATAGGCAGATCTCACCGTTATGCTGTTCTCACGACATTACCGAGGCTAGCTTTGAACCAATTCCACTTTTACATCGGATTTCATCATCAAACATGGAGAAATTTGAGGGCTACATCTTCACTGCTCTCTGCAGCACCAACTTTTTGATATCTTGCCTGCTGTTCTCCAGAGTCACTCGGGAGCAAAGGGAGCCGTACATGGACGAGGTTTTTCACATCCCACAAGCTCAGAAGTACTGCAGTGGGAAATTCAACGAGGTAAAATGGGAGTTGTTGGACGGGGTGGCCATGAAAGCGAGCGTCCCGTTGTTGTTTGGCGGATTAGGGTTAGCTAACAGCGGAGCTTTTGTCATTTAAAATGATGCAGCAGCTTGCTGACCCTTTAATCTCGATGTCGGACATATAGAATGGCTTTAGCGGAGGTTTATGAAGCTATAAGTATTGTAGTATTCATGTCAGCTAGCTTTATCATGGAAAGAGATTAAAGGGTCATTAATATCGGTTATTTTTTTGTATTTTATTTTATATAAATATGGTGACTATTACTGCTCACGTTGTTTTTATATTTATTTTCGTTTTATTCCAAAGCAAACCATGTTTTATGTTTTAATATACCTTTCAGGTATGACATGACACTAGCAATGTTGGTACAGTAATTGTTAATATATATATATATATATACAGAAGCCAAGATATATACTGAATTTAATTTGCTAGTATGGGGTCAAACTCCGTTCTAATTCTTTTCCCATGATGCACCTTGGAGGTGATAACTATGATGACGTCACAATGACATCATCAGGGTTAATTTATTAGACTTGGGAAAGAGCAACAAAGGAATTCTGATTCTGAAACACAGAATACATTATTGTTTTCCAGACGCAGACCACTAAACTAAACTAACAAACTAACTGACTAAACTAAAATGAGAAAATCCACACAAAAAAGAAATACAATTTGGCTAATAGCTGATGGTCGATATATCCATCCAATCGCTCAACCCTACCCATAAGCACTAACCAAGACAAGTAAACTTTCCTCTGGGTTAAATTAGTGGAGTGCCCCCTTAACATGGTTTTGATTTTTGCACAGTGGGATCCAATGATCACCACTCTGCCAGGCCTCTACCTTGTCTCCGTGGGAGTCATCAAGCCCGTGGTGTGGCTCGCTGACCTGACAGGCGCAGTGGTGTGCTCCACAGCCATGCTGCGCTTCATCAACCTGCTCTTCAACTGTGGCAACCTTTACCTGCTCTATCTGCTCGTCTGCAAGCTGCACCTCAGGGAGAAGGTATTTCCAGATGCTGGAGACGATCATGCGTGATTTGGCTTGTCAGTTTCCTGTCCTCTGACATCACATTTTCTCTCTTCCAGACACGAACAACCTCACGCCGAGTCCTCTCAGCGCTCTCTCTGTCCACCTTCCCTGTGCTCTACTTCTTCAACTTCCTCTACTACACCGATGCCGGATCTACTTTCTTCATCCTCTTCACCTACCTCATGACGCTCTACGGCTGCCACAAGGCCTCAGCGTTCCTCGGCGTCTGCTCGGTGCTCTTTCGCCAGACCAACATCATCTGGGTGGCCTTCTGCGCGGGCACGTTGGTGGCCGCCAAAATGGACGAGGCCTGGAAGGTGGAGCATTCGAAGAAGAGGGATGAGAAATCCCCTCCGTCCCAGGTCCCACTGTCAATCAGTGGAGCTAAGAAGGTGCTGCTCTTCACGCTGGAGTTCCTCACATCACCCAGTCATGTGAAGGCGGTGCTGCTGGTGGCCTGGCCTTACGCAGCGGTCGGTGTGGGGTTCCTGGCGTTCGTAGTGTTGAACGATGGGATAGTGATGGGCGACAGGACGAGCCACGTGGCCTGCCTCAACTTCCCCCAGCTCTTCTATTTCTTCTCCTTCGCCCTTTTCTTCTCCCTCCCCGTCTCGCTGTGTTACCACCGCGTTCTTCGCTTCCTCCAGGCTCTGAAGAAACAGCCGTTGTTCTTCCTATTCCTCACCTGCGTCGCCTTGCTCCTGGTGTGGAAGTTCACCTTCGTCCACAAGTACCTCCTCGCCGATAACCGCCATTTCCCCTTCTACGTGTGGAAAAGGCTCTTCCAGAGGCACGAGCTGGTGCGCTTCCTCCTCGTCCCCGCGTACGTGTTCGCAGGGTGGAATTTTCTCGACTCCTTCAAGTCGCGCTCACTGTTCTGGAGCTTGGCGTTCCTGGCGTGCCTCCTGGCTGCCACCGTGCCCCAGAAGCTGCTGGAGTTCAGGTACTTCATCGTCCCCTACCTGATGTACCGCCTGCACATGCCTCTCCCCTCTCTCGCCAGACTCATTGTGGAGTTTCTTCTGTACACGGCGGTCAATGCCGCCACACTTTACATCTTCATCAGTAAGACCTTCCACTGGCCAGACAGCACAGCCACACAGAGGTTCATGTGGTGAACAAAAGACAGAAGGGAAGAGTCTGGTATGAGGTGTTCCCAGGCTGAAAACAGGGCGTTAATGTGACAGGTGAAAGAGCAATTTATAAGATTATAAAATACAAGAAAATGAACTAAAATTATCAACAGAATGTGAAGAAACAACAGTGTGGGCGTCATGTCAAAGACGTCGAGGTACTGTGTTACAGAGATGTCTACTGAAGTTAGCATGCTAACCAGCTAGCCCATTCAGATCCTGTCTTGTAGTACCACTTTGTACAGGCAAGAGGAGAGACTAGTTTCAGCTGGAAGATACATGTCAGCTGTTAATGTAATAAATGAACAAAAAATAAATGTAATACTTCATTCAATTGAACTTTACACCTTCTGAATTCAACTTTCTCTTTTATTGAACTAAGACAGGCTTAATTGTCGTGTTAACTCATTGGGAAACTCACCACCACAGCCTTGGTTGGTTTTTCTACAATCACTTCTGGTTTGGTTGGAATTAATTGTTAATTCATCGAGGTCCCTGTCACCCATAGTGACTCACCGAGTGATCCGAGGACCCAGCCCAGACAAACTCTCGGGCAGCTGGCTGCACGTTAGCTAGTTTCAGCCTAGGATGTCTAGCAAAGCGCAGGAGGTGTCTGTTACTCTGGTGATATTCAACCCCCTTTGTTTTTGGAGCTACCTTTTGAATTCTGGCCTTATTCTGCAAACAATCCCGTTTAAAGGTCCAGTGTGTGGTATTTTTAGTGTCTTCTAGTGGTGAGATCGCAGATCGCAACCAACTGAATACCCCTCACCTAACCTAGATCCCTCTGAATCCTACACACTACACCTTTAAACCTGATGTTGATGTTAAAGGTTTTCAGGGTTGAGTTCTGCAGCACAAAGGGACTGTAAGGTTACTGTGAGTCAGCCCACAAAATCCAATTCATTATGTAAAGATTCTTACAGTTTTTGGCATAGAGTGGTGGCGTCATTGTTGTAAATCATTGGTAATGGTCTGAATTATAATGGTCTGTTTTGATTCAAATTGATTGTATATGAAAGCTGTTTCTATTGTAAATAAACCTTTTTCGGTGGAAGTGTTTTTCCTGTTTCAGGGTGGAAAAATAATTGTGTATTCTGACATTTTCTGCAGGTTGACAGAGCTTTGTGTTTGGTTTTTTTTTTCTACGGCCAGCTGTTTTTGTACTTTAAATGTAAATACTGTACACAGTCCGATGATCGGATCGTTGGCGAATCAACTGTTGACATGAGCTGTAAATGTGATTTAAAGAGACCAAAAATGACAGCCATATGTTAACGCTTGCAATTTGTATGGTATGGAATGTTTTTTGTAACAATTTGAACCGACGACAACTTAAGAATCATGGGACTAAAATTAAGATATACTTTTTTTTTTTTTTTACTTGATCAAAGCCATAAAGATCAACTGGATGTGATTCAGAAATAATATATTTGTTTTTCATTAAGTGTACTTTGTGCTCTTTGTGTTTTAACTGTAACAGATGATTGATGTAATCTTGCCTACTTGTATGTTTCCCCTTTCTGTTGTTTATATGATTGTGCCTGATGTGTCTGTGTGTAGATACATACAATCGAATCACAAAGTCAATCTCGCTCCCATCGCAGGTTTGCTTTTTACTGAGAGGTGAAGAACTTCATTTAAGTTCATGTGATTCTGCAATTCAACATATACAGACTCTATTCATCACAAGGAGGTCCGTTCTACTTGTATCAGTCTGCAAGAGTGTCTTTGTCTCTCTTATGTTACAAACTCAACATCCATCCAGCTGTTTACTGCTCCTCTACCGTCTCAATCGTGTGTGTACCTTTGAATAAAATGATTAATGTGAAAATAAAGTCTCACGTCAAGTTTGTTTGTATTTAAAGTATTAAAGTAAAAGTACTCAGAGTATTTTTATTGCTTTTTCCTACCTTTTATTATTTTTAACGCTTCATTTTATTGCAGTTGTTGTACACCAGATCGCTTGTAAAGCACTTTGAGCTGCGTTCTGTTTTGTTTGACAGGTGCTATACAAATAAAGTTCCATTGATTGAATCTATTGAGTATAGCGTATTGTTGGAATATTACTAGCAATGCTTTAAAACCTCAGCAACAGTTTGTGGAGCTCGTTGTATCCAACTTTTATATTACGTTATGTTAACTTTAGTCTACAGTTATTTTATTTGGCTGCAGATGATGATGAGAGTTTTGGTGCAACTGTCTTTGTCAACAGATCAGACACTAGGGGGCGCTGTAAGACAAAGCTACACATTCCTATGAACAGAGTTAGTATTTGAACGTGAAGCAAATAAATCAAACAAAAAATTCAACACTGTAGCCCTGACTGATGCTTTCACAGCTGAGCAGCAGATAAATGTAATGTCTCGTTAAGCCTTGAAGACACTTTCCTTTCATATTGTTTCAAATCATCAGCTGCTCTCAGCTCTGAGGCCGGCGCTATCAGGTGAAATTAAATTACAGGCTGACAAAGACAAACAAAGAAGAAACAGCCAGATTTGATCAGAGCGATCTGACATCGACGGCTCTGTTGCTCGTGGTAATTTCACAGTGGTCGTCTTTACTTTGAAGTTGAAACCTTTTTTTCCACCACTACGCTCCAAAAACGTCAAGCAGTGTGAGGCCGGCCCACAGGAGAGACTTTAATAGAATCAAGCTGGGATGATTACACAGACGTTGATTGGACATTTCGAGCTGTTGCAGATAAACCTGAGCGTTTAGGGTGAGAATCACCTGGACTGCAACATGTCATTTATTTGCATCCTGGCTTTTCTCAACCTCCCCGAATCTTCTTTTTCCCTTTTCACTGTCTCATTGATTTTCACTTTGGGGATAATGAAAGTACCAATTAGTCGTTCTCACCAGTGTGCTCTGGCGTTCTGAAAAGTAACAGCCTTAAGAGGGAGGCCCTACAATCAATCATAGATGTGTTTTATTTCATGATGCAGCACTTTGGAATTTTTTTTTTTTAAAATGATGGGTCCCCGCTCAAATTACAGGATTACACTGATTTGCCTGAAGGACAAGGAAGTTCTTTAAAGGGTAACACCACTAACTTCACACAGTCTCGGGGAGTGCTACTGCATGTTTGAATTGTGAGATTGTGGTATTGTGGGTAATGTACGCAACAGGTCTTGGAGAGCAGCCTACTGGTCTAGCATCACATTCCTTTAATACTGTTTTGCTCAATTTTGATCAGTTGTTTTTAAACTATCCACAATGAGTAATGATCACATTTTGTATTCCACATACTGCTTTTTTCAAATATACATTATATAAATATGTCTAAAATTGGCAGAGGTACCATTTAAAGGCAACATTTGATGAATCCAAGGGGGCGAACAACTTCATTCTTATGCTTAAGTTAAACTGGAAACACAATTGGCTTTTACAGAGGAAAAAGTAAGCATTACATGTACATTACATTACAATTGCTAATAGATTTTTATTTGTATTAATTAAGGAAAAAGTATCAGGAATGTAAATGTTAATTTTGGGCTGCATGAAAATGTACACTGAGCTTAACTACATGCTCGCTACAAGGTTATCAGTGGTGCGATAACAAGTCTTCTATCTACGTAGAGTCGAAGAGGAAGAATTCACGGCATTCAAACTGATTACAGCCAAACAGAAACAAATCTGAAATAAAACCCCCCTGTAATTTCTGATTATTGCAGCAGCCTGGATTTGATGTGTGTGCACTTTATAGTTTTGTCAATAATAAGCCTCCATACAACATGTGCCGCAGTAGCTACAAGTCTTTTAAAGGCATGTTTGTTCCTGATTTGCTCGTTACAGAACTGCATTGTTTTCATGTTCTCGACCTTTCTCTTGTTAACACTGTCTCTTGGTGTGTATTTGCACGTATACACTGCTGCAGACAGCGCCGCACGACGCGGAGGCAACTCTTCCTCTCCCAGGCTTCAGCTCGCGTAAACATCCGAGGCTCAGAGCAATTAATCTGAAGAGGAGCTTCGAGAGAGAGCCATTTGTTTTTCTGGAGCCAGAGGTGAGGACATGACAACACGGAAAGTCACCGAGATAGATTTGTTTTTAAAATGTAATCAGAGTTACTTAATCACTCACCGGGGTCATAGAAGAAGTTACGGCAGCAGAGAAATAATTAGGAGGAGAAAGGATGGAGGTGGGGGAGAGGATAAGGAGGAGGAGGAGAGAGAGAGAAAAACATGGACAGCACAGTGAGAAACTCATTATGAAAGACTATAATATCTGCAGCTCAAGTTAAAGCTCAAATTAAAAAAAAAAACACGATGTGTTTGTGTGTTCATGTTAGTTACATAACATCACGTTTCTTTCTTGTGCACGGTGTACCCACACCTCCCAACGACAGGAGTTGTCTGATGATAACGGGTTAGCTGTGAATACGGGCGATCTGACACTGAACGACCCCCCGCTGTGTTCCGTGAGGCATCCCTCGGCATTCTGCTGTTATTATCAGTTCTAACAAAAAAAACAACAAAGCGTTAGTCTGTTGTTTGTTCTAAAAATAAATTCATTAAAACTGACTCGGTGATTTGCTAACACAGCTGGGAGCTGTAGTTTTTTCTCAAACGAGAGTAATTGTTGCATTTGATTTGGACCATGTCGGTCTGGGGTAACTGCACATTTGACCTATCTTTTAAACACACAGGATGCAATATCTGCCGCTATGGGCCGCTAAAAAAACGAAAATAAAGAACCAGAGTCTCTGGTGAGTGCTGAGTTTAGTGAGAGTCGACCTGAAGTTAAACACACATCCTCGAATGCACAGCGAAGTGATCTGGCGGTTTGGTTTCGAACGAACACTCACACAAGCAACATGAATAAGCACAAATGATCCTGCAATCAAGCTCGCCTCGCTGGTGGTGAACACCCCTTTGACAACCGCCACTGCTAATAAAAATTGATCAGATGTCCCCAGACGAGGAAACGTTTGAAAGTCTTATTCATGTTATGTTTCGTCTCTTTAGCCGACTTTATCCTGGAGGTAGTGAAAGGTGACCAAAATGAAATGCATCAGTTCCTTGAGTGAACCTGTAGAACAGTCTTTGAACAATACTGGAAACGTTTGGAAATGTCAAATTTAGATATATGACTCAACCAAAAAGGGAGGCGAATAGATTTCAGCCCTCATTTGTGAGGTACTACATTCTTTTCACTTCAGATCTAGAAAGGTTTGTAAAGTATCTTTATTGACTACAGAGTAGTTGCTGGGATTCAGTCCAACATAAGTCACAGTCTGACATTTTTGCGATTGAGGTAGTTGAAAAGTTCGATCCGGTCAAATGTAAGCAGCACAAACCGTAAACTCTCTGCTCCTTCATGTTGGTTGCAACTCGACGCTTCGCTGTGTTCAGAGCTTCAGGAGTTCTCTCCACAAAGCTGAATGGCACCAAGTGCATCCAGGTGCCGTCCAAATGCAAATGAGACGGATGCCGCATGATGGAGACTTATGGAAGATGTGTGACATGATGCAAAAGCACATCAGCATCAGCAACTCATCTGGTGCCTTAAATCTTAAATCTGTTACGGAGCCATCTCCTCCGTTTTCTTGCAGTTCATCGGAGTCGGCGGCTGAAGAAGTAGTAGAAGCAGTACGCCGCCATTAACTGTCGGTGACATTATTTCAAAGGCGAGGCACTTGCCATTCCTGATAATAATTATCACCCCGACAGTGGGTGGTTACAACAGAGACCTTTTCATTTTCCACTCTGCCTCCTCGACTGGGAGCGCAGGGGCTCTGTGAGTAAGCACACAAGAAATGTCTCTCTTTAACAAGAAGTCGTGAGCCTCTCGAGGCTTCGTCACGGCGTTAGCTCTCCTGCGACACAGTCATTAAAGTTTTCAGAAAAGCTCTTTGTTGGTGTGAATTATGTCCACTACAAAGAAGCTACTGTAAAGCTAGAAATGTGGAGAATTTTTTGTGTTTCTTCACACAGAGTCCTGCACAGCCAGACCAGACTTGTTTTAGTTACTTTTAACAAAATGGCTTAAGACTGTCAAACTGAAATGCACTCGTAGCATTAGGCTTCATCCTTAAGTCCAACGAAATACGGCTCATTACTGTCACATACAGACTGAATAAAGCACTTATAGGCTGGGCTGTATTAAACACACGCGTAGGCGATATTAATACGGTCACGTTGGTGTTGACGGGTTCAACAATAAACAATTTGGGCCATGACACTCGGTAAAATTTCACCTCTGACCCATCCCATTCACTCTGCATAGGGACTTGTTTTCTTTTCAATAGCGTCCAGGTTATTTGACCCATTGACTCGAATTCGATGCCACAATGTCTGTGATACTGGTTGAATTAAAGACACGCCTGTTTTTATAGGATTTTGCTGGAATTTCTTTTTTTTTTTCATGAATATTTATAAGAATGAAGTCCGTTTCTGCCCCTAACCCTAGATCCAATGATGGGACCCAAAAACATTTCTCTACAAATAGGTACCAATCGACTCCAAATGGCCCAAAATGCACTCCTAAACACTTTCTGGAGGAACCATTTTGGATGTGACACTCAAATATTTTCAATAGCTTTCAGGTTATTTGACCCTTTGACTAAAAATTAACGCCAAAATGTCTGTCAACTGCGAGCGGCAGCTTCGCAATGATTTCGGGAAGGACCTGCGTAGGATTTCCGTGACACCCCGAGACAGTGCTTTTCTCCGGGCCATAATGTCAATTTAGAAATGGAGTCCACTCGCATAAACTACGGAATGGCTACCAGCACAACACAGAAGTTCCTGCCCTTCTGTCAGTGTTCACAGCTGACCTCTCAAGTGCTTGTTGAATGTTTCCTTGTACCACTTATAACTTGAACTTTTAACAGACTAACTGATGCCTGTAATTTATGCACAAATGATTATTTACCTTCCTCTGTAAGTCTGTGAGAGGAACCACATACATACCCAGCAGAGTGTGTGTGAGTGTGCGGAGTTAGCAGAGCGGCAGTGAGGTCACGGCTGTCGGATGATTCTCCAGCTCCTCCGACGCGCTCGACCTCGTCACTGTACGTCGGCCATCTTCCCAACACACACACACACACACACGTGTTTACCTTCGCAAGGTACGGAGAGAGAAACTCACACTCTGAGACGCCTCAGTATGTGGCTGGAAGGACTGGGAACAAACAGAAAATTAACAGACTCCCCAGTGACCCATTATTTATTTTTTCTCTTTCTTGCACGCACGCACACACACACACACACACACACACAAACTTACAAGGCAACGAGGCTGTTGGCACCCCATGCATCTGCCTCCTGTCTCGCTGCATAATGCATCGCCAGCCGAGGTGGAAACACACTTAAACACGGTTAGAGGCGCGGAAAAGCGCCGGGCTGCGATGCATAATACATCAAGTCGGGTTACTGGGGAACAAGTGCCCTCATATGTACTGCTAATTGAGACAAAGGCGAGGTTTCTGTGTGCGTGTGTGTGTGTGTGTGTCTGTGGGGGGGTATCTACTGAAACACACCAAGCGCATTAAAAACCATTAGACAACTAAGTGGCAAAGTTGGTGGTCCGTCTCTTCGCCCCGTGGACGTTGTTGGTGTTTGCCGAGTATAATGAAGAAGAACGGCGTCGCTTAGTTTCATATGTTCAAAGCAGGCAGAAACTAAAGAAAGCCAAAGCGGAGACACCCATTATCTTGAGACCACAACGTAATTATCCCGTAATCTTAAGATAACGAACTTTGTTTTGCTCACGATCGCCGCATAATTAACTCGTTCTGTAATCATGACTCAAGTTACGGGGATGAACTTTTTTTTATCTCGAGAATGTAATAATCAGGTTGCAGTTGCTTCCTAGATTCACACGTTCAACCAAGAAACAGCGAAGAAGCCGGCCAGGAGACAGATGGCGAAGCAGACGTTGCTGTACGTTACCGTGACACTGAAAATGTTTTCAAGGAGATCAACCACAGCAGCAACAGCAGTGGAGTGTTTTATAATAAAAGTTTAACATTTTCAAGGTGTTTGTGTTAAATATTAATGAAGAATTAGAGCATTAAACAGACCAGGAGTGCATTGGTAAATAGTAAATCTCGTAAAATGTGGGCAAACAGACCATTAGCCATTGCTTGTGTAGCACTGGTTAATGTGTAACAGTTAGCTTCTACAATGTTAGCCAGAATGCTATATTTACCCCAAAACGTCAGTTTTGTCTGTAATAACGACCCACACTCAACTCAAGCACGTAAGCTAACGTAACATAAGCTAACATAACGTCAACAATCAACACAACAGATCACCGAAGACCAATAACGTGAGTTCATTTTGTAACATAGTCTGTTGTCGCTGCCAAACTCTGTAGCCACTTGTTAGCAAGCGACATTTTTGAGAAACGCTAAAGCTTCATAACTCAAACGTAGGTTATTCACTGATGTATTTTATGTTTCATTACTAACCGTGAAAATATATTCAGCTTGCTGTAGCCACAGACTTTATTTCAGACATTTAACCAGAAGTCCACTGGCATTGGGTAGAGGGAACCAGAGGTGCAAACATGCTAACTTATTTCAAGGTTTTGGAGCTGATTCCTGCGGCTGTATGAAGGCACAGCGGGGTTGTAGGAATGTTTACCATGTTATGGGTTTGCTAGCATTTGCTAAGTAGCCCCCCAAAAAAAACAAATCAAACAAAACACATAATTTAGCAAACAGACATTTCTTGAATTTCTCTATTTCTTAAAGGTGTAAGTGTTTTTAATAGGAACTAGCACGTACGGTTATCATGGGAAATGTCTGAACTAATGATGACAGGAGCTGAGAAGCAAACTTTGCAGCGCTAAGAGGAATGATGATGTCAAGTCTTTAGTAAGGTGACGGCCCAAAAGCAGACACAGACACAGGAAATGGGGAACAAAAACTATTTTTATTATAAAAAAACGAATGAAATACAAAACTGGGGACACGAGGACATGTTTTAAAAGCTCATTTAAAGGAATCCAACAATTTTACACAGTGATCAGTGTACTTGTCATAGAGAGAGCTTGAAAACATCTTCTGTTGATCTAGAAGGAGCTAGAAAGACAAGAGATGTACCCGTTTTTGTTGCATTTTGGGAAATCCAGAGTTTTCTGGAGGCGTGACCCACACGAGGGACTACAGGCGAGGTTATCTGAGCATTGCTGCGTTGCGTTGGACCGTGAAAATGTACGTCTAAGTAACACAATGGAGAGGGATAACAAAATAAAGTTGAACATTGCACACACACCTCTGCCTTCACCCAAAATAGAACTCTCATCTAAGCGCTACATGTTCCGTGGTGTTTACATAATGCGCCGGCTATACGTGCCATCGCTTAGCACCTTTTAAAGAACAATAACGGCACATGAAGAAAAAGGTTCTATTTATATGAGAATGGTGGGAGTTCAGTGGGTGGAGCGGCCAAAACATGTGTTTTGTTTCATTAACGGCACACGGCAATTATGCAACCTGCCCGCCTTCATATTTCCAGCACGCTGTCTGTAAAAGTTTGAAGTGCACCTGTGTGAGGGTCCTTCAGAGGTGTCCCCATGCAGCATCGCACCGATCACCTGAGATTCTCTGCTTTTTTTTTTCTTTTTTTTTTTAAATATCGGGGGGGAATATTCAAATGAGATCCAGCTTTAGCTCGGTCTCGGTGGCAGGTTGCTAAGCTACAGGCTGTGTCAGGAAGTGACAGGCGAACATAATTACAGCCCTGGTTGACAGACGCCGCCGCAGTGTTCATTAGACTTACTCAAGCATTAAGACATCAAGTCTTTTTTTAAAAGAAAAAAGTACCCTCACGTGACCTTTTGTATCGACTAATTACCATAGTTATTTGCCGAATAAGTATTTAAACAATTACGGAGGAGAGGAGTTCGTTCTCGTTTGTCTTACAGGATGGATCGTGGCATTGTTCCTCTGTGCGCCTCTGCCTTCTGAGCGTTGTTTGGACACGAATACACATTCAGGACTGAAAAATTCAAGCCGAAAACACACATTAAAACAGGTCATTAATCAGATTTACCTTCAGTGATGCTCTCTTTCGCAAGCCTTGTTTTGCTGTAATGCTGGTGTGTGTGTGTGTGTGTGTGTGTGTGTGTGTGTATGAGACGATGCACTCCCCCTCTCTGCCTCTCTGCCGTTGATTGACAGTGATATTAGCACCTTTCCTTCACTCTGCCTCTCTTCACCCCTCAATCAATCCATCCATCTCCTCCCGTGGCCTCGGGGGACGCCGGGAAAATAGAGCTATTTAAAGAAACCCGAGGCATGCACGAGGCTCTCCTGTGGGCAAAGACAGACACGAATCGCCTTTGAATTTACGGGAAACGCGACGCGTAAGCCGAGACCTTCATCAGGCTCTCTTCTGTGTTTTAAATCTTACATATCACAAACGCAGGCGATGGCTGTGGCAGAAAACATTGCCTTATTTTACCGCAACGTATAATCAGTGTGGGCTGATATTTCACCAGTAGGATGCAACTATTTTGACAAAATATAGGTAAATTATACCTTCGATTCCAAGTTGTTGGTTATCTTTTACCTAAAATCGGCTTTGCAGCGATCTTGGAGTTGATATTTCTCTGATGGCTCCAAAGGTTCGACTGGTGAGCACAATGAAAGGAAGAGAGAGAGAGCAGATACTCACAAATGATTGAAACAACTCAAGCCAGTTTTCTTAGTGGCCAAACTGTGTAATTACATCGTCACGTGATGCACTGCGGCCAAAAAAGACTTTTTTTCCCATAATCCAACCTTGTGAAAGAAAGACGTGTCTATAAAACGGTGGATACTAGAGTCACAGCAGCCGAAATGACTCACTTTCTTAACTGGAGCCATTCGGTCCAACAACATGCCACACGATTAGATTATTTAATACCTATTCAAGTTAGCAAGGCGCTAAACCAGAATTTAGCCGGCTTGGTCAGCGGAAGTCTCTAGTGCGCACATCCAGGCACGTCAAACGTCCTCAGATGACAGTAACCAATCAGAGAGCTTGTTACATTGGCTAGTTTGCATTACTTTACCTCATTTCACCAGCTCAAGGACCAAAGTGTCAGGGACGAGGCTAAACGGAGAAGCCCAAAGGAGAAATTAAATGACGAAGCGAATCGAATAACTAACAGGGAATGGAGAAAGCAGCGGGTGAACGGAAATGTAGATAGAAAAGGGAAATTGCCCTTTAAAATGTCTGATTAAAATCTGTTTATAGAAAAATATATTAGTGGCTCAATAAATACATTAGTATGCTATTAAGTGCACCAAAAAATGAAATTGAAAATTAAATGTAGGCATGAATTAATTTAGAAATTGTGTGTTAAAAGGCATTTATGCTTTCATTCGCCTCCATATTTAATGACCTTTGTACTGGATTAACTTATTATTGTATTCCCATTAAATTTTTTCATTTAATTTATTAATTGTATTTATTTCCACACACGTAGTTGTTCCTGTATTACTTTTGACATTTCTGCTTCATTAAGAAAATGAGGGGACTGTTTCTTTAGCAGTTGATGGATTTTTTTGGTTTGAGTCTAAAACTCTTGTAAATTCATCATTAATTAGTAATAATTCAAAATATCAAAAAAAGACAATAACAGGGTGTGAACTTTCAAGTGAAATATATATGTTTTTATGTCAGATGGCTTTTTTTTTCTCATAAACGTCAAGGCGTGTGGTTTGATACTTTTAAAATGTCAGAAAAAGTCATGATTTTGGTCCTCAAGGCCCAGTTCAATACTATATTTCACTGCTTCGCACATCTCTGCACCTGAACGTACGTTTTGACATTTAAAGTCTATATTTGTTTTTTATGATTGTGTGTCTGTGCCAGGATATCCAGGACGGACAAAAGACTTCCTCTCATGCCGCTGACCTTCTGTCTTCACATCGCAGCCAACACGGAGAAGCTGTTAGGAACCAGGTGACGGTTTGAAAAACCTGTCATGAAAAGTAAATGAGCAGGGACTTCCTCCCCCTCGTCTCCACCCGCCTCGAGGAAGGGTCCAAAAAGGGTGAATCACAGAAGTTTCTACTGGAAGACTCACCATTCTGAAACCCAGCAAAGATGGAGAGAAAGAGAGAGAGAGAGAGAGAGAGAGACCACTATAAACCAAAATGAAAACACACGTATGTGCTGCATGACTGAGCTGGAGTACCACGTCCTGATGACCAGCTGGTGGCCCCCAAAGCCTTGTCTACAATTCCAACATCAATTTATCTTTGTGTCTGTTGTCATTTTGACATATGGCATCATAGATCCAAAATGGCAGAGGGAAGAGGAGAAGCCCAGGTACCTCTGGAATAACTGTTAAATCCTCTTATTCTCAGAAAACCAGACAGGTTGGAAAGAAATTACTAAATGAGGTGTTAGGTGTTATGTTTCATTTTAAGGAGACATATTGTGTCTTTGTTTTCATGTTAATATATTTTGGGGTACAACTAGAATATGTTTTCATGCTCTTATACTCAAAAAACACATCAGTTATCTCACACTGTATTCCCTATCTCTGCCTGAAACGCTCTGTTTGAGCTCCTGTCTCTTTAAGACCCCGTCAGCTCTGATTGGTCAGCTCGCGCACGACTGAGCTGGCAGCGCTCACCGTGTCTGTGGTCGGCGCTGTCGCGTTCTTCAGCTTACAACTAGCCTCACTTCTATCATAAAAATGGAAATAAGTGATGCAAACGTGTGACACGGTGACGTAGCGTGACGTCAAGAAGTCGCAGAATGAAAGGCGGGACGATGGATGAGGCGTTTCAGGGGCAGCGTTTTCTGTGGGAGAGAGGAGCTCCTGTCGGCAGGGACTTTTTTAACTAAAAGCTTTTTTATGCACAAAAACTGTAATATTAAGAGTCACAAAAGTGTCAAAGGTCAAGAAATATATCATTGAATCATTAAATATCATTAGGTTTAAAGCTGTTTATACCTGTCTGCTTTCCTGAAAATAAAAGGATTTTACTGTTATTTCTGGATCCATTTTCCGATATAGTAGACATCTACATAACCTTTCAAAATAAAATGCAGAAAAAAAAACGTACTGGCCTGATTTTTCACTTTATTTTTCAGTGTAACAAACAAAAATATCACTTCCCTGATTTAGCAATTCATGCATGGACGGTTCAGCGATTAGAAGCGTCTGACCGGACCAGCTGAGGTGAACTTCCGTGACGACCCGACTCCACAGTCGCATCCTGCATGAAATATTCAGTGCAGAGCAACGCCGCTCTGTCTCACAAAGCCTACAGTAGAGTTCCAGATGTCCTCTGAGATGTGACTGTTGAATATTACATTTTAAAACTTCAAAGTGGTTCATAAAAGATGACCAAACCAACCTCAAGGTGAGAAGGGTGGACTAAATGAATTCTGCGTTTGCTGATCTTTTAAAATTGCCTGAACCTTTGAAAACTGAGTGCCGTCGAAAGAAGACATTTTTCACACAGTCCTCTCTGCTGACACGAGAATCCTCCTGTCTGGAAAGAAATAAAAAAAACTGATTTAATCTTTGCTGATACGGGATCCTTCCTTCACTGCTGTCCAATTTTATACCTAAATGGTCAATCTTCATTTAAGCTCTAATTTCACCTCACTTCTGGCCGGCGATCCACAGTTTCCGACCTGATTTTTGGGCCGGCCACAACAGGACAACAACCTGTCTCGCAAACACACGCAAACGTTGACGCGTAATAAGACAAATTCATCAGCCAATTTCACCCGCCGTCCAAATTGATGAAGGGAGAAATGGATGTGGCGGCAGCTGACATTTATCTAATAAACACGAGAGGGTTGATGGTGATTGATCGGGGGAGGGGGGGGACGGACCGACACTGTGTGCATGCTCAATTACATCTGTCCATGTCAGCGTCAGCCATCTTTATTATCAACATATTCAATGCGGATGTCTTACTCTGTTGTAACACGAGCCGTCCATTCTGAAATGTCAATGATGTGTTCATGCTCAAAGCTCGCAATCTGGAAAAGTCCACTCCTTGTTTTCCACTGGATTTTTTATGGTTTTTGTTCTTCTTTGGCTTAAAAAGTGATAAGCTGTGTAGAATTCGATCATTTGTTGATAAGTCTGATTGTTAGTTTGACATTTCTCTGTCGCCTCCCTCCGTGTCGCTCCTCGTGGAGATAATTGGAAACAAATCCATATGTTGCTGACTTTCTGTTTCCCCGTGTTGTTGACCAAACGTGACGGTGACAGCTCGTCAACTGTTTGTTTTTCAAGCCAGAAACACAATGAGGTGACAGTTTGTGGGGGGGGGAAACACTATTTACCAATTAGACTCATGATGTTACCATGTAAACAGCAGCTTTCACATACACATATAATGCTAATTAGAGAGTGGAAGTAATCTTTCTATAGAGTCAGAGGTGTGTGAGTGTGGGTTGGCCACGTGTTTGCTGACCTCGATGGCAGAGAACAGGAGCAACACAATCAAGATGCAGCTCATGTGACAGGCAGCTGGTAACTGAAGTTTTTTTTTACATTTACCTTCCCTTTAACTTTTTTTATGACAACTTTGAGAAGTGATTTAATGTAATCGGCATCGAAGCTGCAACTTTGATTCCTTTAAACCACCTGCCAACAAAATCACATTGACCATTGTTTCTGGCCTTAAATAAAAAGTGTCCACTGTTGTGACAGGTTCAACCAAAGGTGAGGGGAAATTAACCCAGTATTTAGTAGCAAGAAGAAAGTCATGATATATTTATAGTGAAGAGAGGGCATGTCATCGTTTTTTAAATGTTTTTTTACTACTGTACCCTAGAGGTCATTTTAGCATGTTTTATCTACCACAGGGGCATCTAAAAGGGCCAGTGCTTTGAAACTTCTCACCACTTTTAAAAATGTTATTTTAAAAAAGTAACTAAATTTAGCTTTAGAGCTGCTGGTGTGTTTTTTACCTTAAGCAGGAGCCTAGCTAGCTATTTCCCCGCTGGTTTTAAGTTGAGCTGAAAACCCTGCTCCAGCTTCTATTCATTCTCTTACTTAAAGGAGCAACATTTAAAAAAAAAAATTCAAACTCAAATCAAATAAAGGGGAGCATATGACCCGAATAATCACTGACTGTTTGCTAATTAGCTTAGTTAGTCATGTGGTGGGAGTTTGGGGACCAGGGGAGGGTTGCACAGGAGTTTTGTGCGGGTCAGGGCTAGCTGGTTAGCATGCTAGCTTCAGGAGATATCTCTGCAACACAAGACATATGCAGTACATCACAATGCTGAAACTACTATTCATTTACATTCTGTTGATCATTTGTGTTAATTTTTGAATGTCTTCATCTAAATGTAATATATGGCATATTGCCCCTTTAACCCTCAGCAAGAAAGCAAACAAGTCTTCTGACATTTACTGATCTCTCATAGTAGCAGTGGGAATTCATTCACTACTGCAGCAAAACTTTGCACACCTGCTGTCAGCCTGAGCGGCAGGAGTGAGACCGAAGCGCTGATGAAAACAAACCAGATCGTGACTTGAGAATCTCAGCAGCACCTGTCAGAGTACTCGCTGAGATATTGAGTGTTGATGAAGAAGCCTATCAACCCCCCCCCCCCCCCCCCCAACGCACAAACACTGACAAACCCCTGGCGGATAGAAAAGTAGAAATTTGGGTGTTTTCGTGAGACAGGGCAGTGACAGTCGCACTAAATGCCTCTTTAAACATGTGCCAATTAATGCAGGAGGGAGCTGCCACCCTCTGACAGATTGAGAGGTACTCTGAGACTCAGACTGGTTCAGAGGACAGACAGATGCTCCAGTGACACCTTTGAAATGTAAAAAATGTCACATAGTGTTGCTGTAGATAACATGGAGAAATAAAACACACGCCCCGACAACTTTTGTGTTAAATATGAATATTTATTTAAAAATCCATAGTTCGATACAGAAATAGTCATCTATTATATGTATTATCAGACAATCAGTACTTCAGCCATGCTTTCTCTGATTAATTACGGTTTCAAAAAAGTACAAGATAATCATTTTTTTTTTCTTCCATAATTGAACTTGTGCAAAGGAAAAATCCACTAGAAAGCAATAGAAACACTGACACAAAATAGAGAAACGATCAATTCCTTTTTAAACAATTCATTTTTCTGAAGAAGGCATCGCACAATTCCAAGAAAATCGAGTGAAAGATTTAAGGCCATTTTTGTACAGTTAAGATTTTTCATATAGATTTTTTTTTATATTTCAAAACACTCAGTTTTTCAACAAAAGGAACTGGTGCATCCTTTGTAAAACTGTACATGCAAACATAGTGCACGTTGTTAAGAAGATTTGACAAGCATACAATATATTATTTGGATAGCTTTAGTAAACAAAGATCTTATGTGTCTTAACACCTCACATGGTCTATTAAACCACTTGTATAAAGGTGCCACGCGGGCACACACACACACACGCACACACTCACGAACGCACATCCAAAATATATTTATATCAAACACATGCATGTACGCACACATACACTCACTCAACTCACACCTTTATGGGGCTTGGCATGGAGGTTAGCATGCTGTTGCGGTATCATGGAAAATGTATGTAAAGTTAAATAATAATAATAATAATAATAATAATAATAATAATAATAATAATAATAAAAATCCATCCACCCAATGCAGACTAACAGAAGATAACTGGCACAAATGACTGTGGTGATGTGTCCATGTTTTGTTGTATGTATGGAAGCAAAGGCAGGCCAAAAAAAACAAAAACAAATTTAAACGTAATAGCTCTAAAACTGTTAAGTATTTTAATTTGAAACCCAACTCTCTCAGTTGTGGGTTGAATCCCCCATTTAAAAAATATCCATCTCATTTTAAGTTCTGAAATTTCAAAAACTACAGATTGGCAACTTAATATTTCCGTAGCATTTTACATGACAAGTGGGCAACAACTTGGTGATAACGGTGTGACAGTTTGATGAATATAAAGCTAACATGTAAAACCACATAATTACTGCAGTAATAACTAGGTAATAGCTTGGTATTAGCAATGGGTATATCTGTGCAATATTAGAATCTAAGGGGCCAAAACAAAGGGTTATAACAGGGAAACACATTGGGGAACAAATGGGGGAAACTATTTAGTAGCAGTAAAGCAATATTTTGGCAACAATATGCTAACCTGCTAATACGAAATGGTAATATGGTGGCACAAATGCGGTGATATCCTGATAATAATGAGGTAATACAGGTCGATGTTAACACAATAAAACTGGCTACCATCAGCGTAATACCTTCAAAAACCACATACAATTTCTTGGAAGTCAAAATTGGTAATTGGCACATCATGACACTGAATTTCCTTTTCTCTTGATTTCCAAACATGCCTTGTTTCAAGGTAACACTGTACAAACCATACAATAAATGCTGTGACTTGTTACTCGTCAACAAGTCCTAGTAGTTTCATGACTAATGAATCAGGAAAGCCAAATGCAAAATATAGTCTAATACAACGCAGCTATACCCTCTATTGATAACAAGTTATTACCTGGTTATTAATCTAGTAAATACATAGTATTACTTTAGTAACTAAACTATGATTAATTTAAAACCTTTACCCAATACAACCATATTATTCCAGGTGTAATGTACAATGTTACTGTTAATTTGGTGAAATGAGCATGTAGGTAGCGATGCATTTTCCCACACTAAATGGAAACAGGAGGTAGTAAGCCATCCAAATGGCGTGATATGGGCGTCCTGTATGGGCTGTTTGTATATGGCACTGTATAAGCACTGCAACAGCATTCTGGGCTAAAATCTGTCCAATAGGAAACATAAAGACATGGATGTCTCTTCTTGATATACTCAGGTCTGCCACTACACCTTCACTTGTTCAAGTGCAACCAGCAGCTTACAGTGGCTAGTGTTAGCTAAGGTTAGACTGATATTGCTGTGTAACTGACACTATGAGTCAATTTGATTCTGCTCTACTTGCACTACTGTAAAACTTCATTTTAACAGTAATTTTGTGATAACTTTTATCAGTACAATGCTATCGGAGCAAGAGCAGATGAAATTCAAGTTGTAATAAGCCATACTTTTCCTTTAGCTTTTTCCCCTAGCCGTTCAGTTGTACCGGACTTGTCCATATCTTGATACACAGAAATTTGCAGGGATTCCCCGAAAACTGTCACCAAATATGAATGTCAAACACTTCCCACTCCGAGCAGGAAGGCCCACCTCGCAAAAACATCCCCACTGTGCCTTTTCAATCAGCAAAAGCTATAATAAACCAGCCCTGACCCCCGCAGTGTTGGATCGCTAACAGTTTGGAGGATGTGAGTTTCATAACATATCCGCTGAGGCAGTAATGAGCTCCATAGTTTGACCTGCAGTCCTAATGACGAGTCCGGCTACGCTTTGAACACAGCGGGTGGCTGCAGGAGTGTGACTGCACCGGCTCGGCTAACAGTTAGTCCAGCCGTATCAGCACTGTGCCTCAGTCGCAATACAGGATGTAAGGACTGCGAGAAAGGAAAAGTTAAAGTTGGGAATGTTAAACAACTAAACTTCAAATATATATAAATTCTCAGTTAAAAATAATGATTGGTCACTCTACTGTACTCTACTGACCTTTTAGCCATACATTTCTTTTACGTGCATTTGTGCATTGAAAAAGGAAATAAAAGCCAATAAAACAATTAAAATAATGAGAGTAAAAAACTTTCACATGTTGAAAAAACAAGCAAATCACACCTTGACACTCACACAGTCACACTGCGCTACTACCGGCCATTTGCTGATAATGTAATGTGGTGAAAGCCCGTAGCAGAGCAGCGAAACAAGATAATGACACAAGTGTCTGGCACTGTCATAACAACGCTGAATACTCGGAGAGACTCAATAATGAGCCGACCGATAAGGGACATGGCATCAACTGAAAATGGCCAAAATGATGCAGTATGTGGAGACATTAGAGCAGCAATCAGCATGGTCGAGCATAGTATGTGTATAAATGATGCCGGGTCGATAAAAAAAAGTGAGTTAATAGGAAAGTCTCCATTCTATAAAACATCAGTTAGTGGATGATGTGCTGGTCATGAGCTTTTTAATAATTGAGGCCAAATAAAATATTAATTATATCTGTAATATTTAAATGTGGAAAATGAACCTTTATAAATAGAAAGAATGATACATATTTGACATACGTTAAAAGGCTGCAATATATGATTATTAACACTTGCATTGTTGTTAAATTGTGTGTTACAATTGATTACTACAACATGGGCTGTGTATTAACTAACTGACACTGTCTGGTTTAACTTGGTAGTTAGATATATAAAAATGGACTGTAACATCTGAAAACATCATGTCCGCTTCAGGAAATGTTGGCAACACCTTATAATAACCATCATTGATAAACTTTAGTTAATAGTTATTTTACTGATCACTTTATAAACCATTTATTAAGCCATTGTTTCTTGTAAAGTTGCCACTGATGTTTATAAACTTTTACAATTGCTTAATAAATGGTTTATAAAGCATTTCATTGTTTGTTAACAGTTAAATAACTTTTAACTAAAGTTGAATTAACTATAAATGAACCGTTTCTCAATGATGGTCATTATTACGTTTTACCTAAATGCTTGTCAATGCTTACAAACTTCCGAGTGTTGATAAACAAATATAATGTAAGCTTTAATATAAGTGCCATGCTTACATATCCTTTAACATTATGGGTGCTGAACTAACTATCCAATAATTTGTCAAAGGTTGGTGCATCCCCATTGTAGGTAAGACTTTTCAAAGATTTAATCTATAGTTGTTCTTAAAGATGTAGCTGTTTCATACAACACGCAAACTCGCCAAATATTTTCACTCATCCGTGAAACACACTTTTTCGATACGACACTGATCAAACGTCCTACATTCGTGACAAAAACAGAACTCTCATTCTTCATTAGACTTCATTCAGAAACAACTGCTCGATATTGACATGACAAGAATCATACCGATCATCCGTTTTCCACATGATTGGCACGCGTAAATACATATCGTAAAAATGAACATATAAAAAGCTGTATCAAAGCTAAAGGTGCAATAAAAGTACACACCAAAATAAGAAAAATTAAATTGAACAGAAAGCCAACATAGGGAAAGTGTGTTTTTCTCTGCATTTTTGACCACTGGGCTCTTTTTGCTCAAACAGTATTTTGTTTGAGAGCAGCTGCTGTCGCTTTACACATGGGGCAGGGATGTGGTGTTAAGACGACATGATGAGACAAAACCCCTGGGCATTTGGGCATCCTATTGCCAAGGCAGTTTGGAGGAGAACAGAGACAGAGAGACACAGAGTAGCTATGCTTCCATTCACAAGTCAAAGAAATACAACGCAAAAAACATCAAACGTTGGAAAACAGAAATTGCACAATTTGAATCTTCATCTACTTCGCTCAAGCAAACAAACTGGAATTTATAATGTAAGAAAGTACAATACAATACTTGTTCTTAAATGTTTACTAGTGTTGGCTACAGCCTACATTCTACAACCATGCTAGCAGCTGTATGAGGCTATACTGAGCTAAATGTTGACGTCAGCAGGCTAACGTGCTCAGAATATGTACAACAAAATGTGAACATGCTAGTGTTAAGCATCTATAATGTTTACATGTTCACGATCTTGGTTTAGTGTGTTTTAGCATGCTAACATTGGCTAATTTACACTAGTTTAACAGCTACTTTTGGACAAAACACAAGACTAAGAGTTCACAGCCATGCTAACATTTGTACAAAGCTGTACTGAGCTAGATGCTAATGTCAGCATGCTACCAAGCTCACACTTACAACGTTAACATGCGTATGTTTAGCAGGTATAATGTCTACCATGTTCACCATCTTGGTTTATGGCGTAAGCATGCTAACACTCGCTAATTAGCACTGACTTCACATTTACTATGAGGCTAAACACAACATTCACAGCCATGCTAGCAGCTGGATGAGACTGTGCTAAGCTAAATGCTAACACAATACCAGTGCTGATGTTTAGCAGGTATGTTTACCATGTTCACCATCTTATTTTAGTGAGTTAAAATGCTCATATTTGCTTATTAGCACCCAGTGTAAAGTACAGGGAATGTCATGAGTTTTTGGTCATAAATAAAAGGACAGGGCAATTATTTTTTTTGATCCAATGATGGTTCTAGATGAAAAGTAGATGAAAAAAGGATAGAACAAATAATTTACGTTTTAAAAATGAACTGTTATACAGCGAATAGGAATCATTTGTAAAGCTGATTATGTTCTGAAATAAAAGCCATCCCTCATCTGATGAGCATAAAAATGGTGCATTTTCTGTTCAGCTTGTTTTTATAACTTGCCATAAAATGGATGGAAACACAGCTAGTAGAGGAGAAAGAAGAACAAAATAAAGGAAAGAAAGAGAGAGATAGATAGATAGATAGACACAAAGAAGGGAGACAGATCTCAGGCCTGAGAGCAGTGCAGACAGACAAGGTGAAGAGACAAATGGAGATAGAGGCAGACAGACACTCATCCCCCACAGACAGACGAACAGACAGACAGAGAGACAGACAGATGGGTAGAAGAGGTAGTGCAGGGCCACTATATGCATGCACTTGACTGAGGCTACACTCATGCAAAAAGGTTAATACAAACACCAGAATACAGTACGGTACAGTACAGCACGGTACGGTACAGAAGGGCTACCAGGACCTGCACTGCTGCTACCTGACACACATGCCAGGAGAGAGAGAGAGAGAGAGAGAGAGAGAGAGAGAGAGAGAGAGTATTACAAGCCTCATATTGAAACTGTGTATATAAAAGTATCAACATTAAAAATCCTTGATAGCATTTACTGTAAACAGTGAGTGAGTTGGAAAGAGAGAGAAAGAGAGAGCGAGAGAAAGAAGAAGTTACAGAAGTCCAGTTATTTACAGAAAAGGTTCATTTAAGATCAAGTGATTCCTTTGTTTTGTCTGGAGACATTCTCTTCACATGTTTCCTAAGAGCTGTCCTTCATTTCTCCTTCCCTTCCTTTCATCAGCACTTCTATTCTTCACAGCCTTTTTTCAAAACTCTCTCCAAAGCCTGTCCAGGTTTCCCAGGCGAAAAAACAAAAATTCCAGACAGCAAAAGGAATGCTCGACAGTGGAAGTAAACAGACTCTCATTGGCTTTTCCTGTCCTCAAAGGCGACACTCTCCTGGCCCGACATGCAGCTTCCTGAACACGAGAATGACCATCGTGATCCACGACGACGAGGCCTGGAGAGCGGCTTTTGGGAAATGGAAGTATTTTGGGCGTAAAGTTCAGGTAACCCCTGACTCCAAAACCTTTATCCTCCCGGCTCCTCATATCTGGGTTTGGAGGGGTTGGCCCGGAGGAGTGTAGGGAGGTGGCGCTGGCGACGGCTTGATCCCGCGGGTCCTCATGTAGGAGAGGAACTGGTCGGGGATCTCAGCCAGGACATCTTTGGCAAGCCGGGCCATGCTCAGGATGTGGTTCCCTGTCCGGTCGATGTAGTCCCTGAATGGGACGAACTGAGAGGGAGGAGAGGGCAGAACATCTGTTAAAGTGAGACTTTAAAAGCATAACTGTATTTCTCCACATGTTGAAGACAGGAGGTGGCCTTTTATCACCTTTCCAAAGCCAAAAACATAACAGCAAAAATGAAAGAAATGGATGAAACAGCGTGTTTATCTACTCTAATGATAGCTACAAACATTAGCATGTCTGGCAAACTAACTCTATGTGTTTATGCCTGAGTGTGTATATAAATATATATACACACACACACACACACACACACATACATATAGTGTTCCCCTTTGCAGTGTTATCATTTTTAAATTAAGTCAGCTGAAGACGATTTCAGACTTGTCAATCAACTCATGTAGGTTGCATTATCTTAATTAGCTCGCTAACTGCAGCTGATTAAATCTGCTAGAGTAAGTCATTATTTTAGCTGCGAAATTAAAAGTCGGAATGAGGAGTCTGCTTTTGTCTACCTCTGTCCGACACCGAGGACCCAATGTTTCAAAAATAGGTGGGAATTTTGAGTTGTATATCCGCCACTGTAAACTATATGTGTACTGTGCAAGGAATAGGAACAACTGACCAAGCAAATGGTCGATTGAGAGGAGTTGGAGAGGTGAAAATAATCATGGGAAACGATGAGTGGAGAGAGAGTTGGTTTAGGAAACAGAAGCAAAAAGAAGAAAGGAAATTTCAGAAAAAGGAGCAGGTGGAGTGTAAAGATAAAGAACAAAGGTGAGAAACAAGATTAAGAACAAAGGGATGAGGGTGAAATGTCTGTGAGCAAAACAAGTGGGGGGGAATGATGAAAAAGAAACAATTTGAATTATGTGACGTTATTCATCCTACTTGATCCAAGTTGCTTTGTTCACTATTTGAGGCGGAAGATGCTCGTAAAAAACAGTTATCTCTCCAGCCTGGATCACAAACTGGAGCTGCTACAGAGGAGAGAGTCTACCCTAATTAAGACGCTGCAGATTCGCCCCATTTTCTCAGATGAGATGAGACTGTCTGGTTGTCTGGTGAACAGGAGCTGGTGAATGTCAAAACTTTCTCCTTAAAAGTAAAATGTGATCCCTGAGGTCACTGATATAAGCAGCAAATAGTGATGTCTGAAAATATTGGACATTAAAGCTCACTGGTGCCTTTAAGGGCTGCTTCAAGCTTTAGGACAGTGAGAGAGGAGCCGGGCTCAGTGCCAGCAGCTACATGCCAAGACCTAGTTAGCTTTAACAAATGTCTGGGATTACTAGGATCCAGTATTACGCTCAAAATGTGGAGATTCAAACAGGTGATCAGCACCGCTATTTCTCACAATAGCAAATGAAAGAAGTTGTTCGTAACATGTCAGTCTTCATGGATGTAACTGATGTTATGATGATGGAATTTAACATGTTGTGTCACAGTATACAGACCGACTTCCTGCTTCAACTAAGACCTGCTATAACCGAGAAGTTGTGGGCGAGGCCAGCAAAATTCATTGGGCCACGTGGGCAGCATAACCAAGACTTGACCTGGAAGCTAGAATTTTTTTGCTGTATGCCTCAGACGATTTTCATTGGACTGAATTGTGTGCCTTCGTTGGGTTAACTATCAAGGTCTACTTAAAATCTAAATCTATGACTGAAGGTTACAGAAATACTTTCTTTGATTCTGGGGCGAAATTGGGTCATGTTACAGTTGCTCCCATTCTAGAACAGTTACTATATATCCGAAGAGATAGACAATAGAAATAGGAAATACAATTAAGTAAAGGTATTTGATAAAAAAAAATATTGTGATATTTGATTCTGTGCCCAGTCTTAGCATTTCTGAAGTGCTTTTGAGGAGTTTAGTCTAAAGATTGAGATATATATCTATATTTTTATCACATATGTTCATGTCATTTTAAGACCATATTGCCTACCCCTTGACTACTTAATACAACAATATGTATAGAAATTTTGTGTCACACAGCGCTGAGGTTTGTCTCGTCTGGGTTTTTGTCTCGTGAACTTTGTTTTATTTTGAAAATTAACTCTCCTCTCGTTTCAGGTCACTTGCCCTTCCTCATGTGTCAGCGGTCTGATCGTCTCCTCTGATCCCTGATTGTGTCCACCTGCTCCCCATTTCCCTCATGTGTATTATAGTCTGTGTCTCACTTTGTCTTGTGCCAGAGTGTCTCGTTCCTTCGTGCACCCCAGCCCTTTGTCACAGCCTCCTTTGAGTGTTGGTAATTCTGTATTCCTTTTGCCTTTTGAAGAGTGATTTTTTGTTAATAATTTTATAGTGCAGCCTAGTCTTACAGGTTTAGTTTTTTGTCTTTTATTTCCTCTGTTGGAGTGATTTTCTGTTTGTTATTTTTTCACAGTTTAACCTCGTCAGTGTAGTCTTGTTTCATAGCCGTTGTGCCTTCCTCCTTTGGAGAGATTTTTGTTGTACCTTTTTCATAGCCTAGTCTTGTCAGAATAATCAGATTGTAGTCTTTTGTTTTCCTCCTGTGGAGTGATTTTTTGGGGGTTTTGTTTGTTTTTTTTGTTTCATTTTCTCTAGTCGAGTTCCCTCCGTTGGAGTGGTTTTTCTTTTGAGAGTTTTGTTTCTCTTTTGCTTCGCTCTGCTCTAGATCAGCAAGGAAATATTTCTCAGCCTATTTATTTTCACTCTTTCTAAGAGCAACTGAGCTTCAGAATAAAAGCCTGATGATCTGATTCCGCTCTGCATCTGAGTCCTCATTCTAGCCTGGCCTGACATTTTGAATATAAAAATATACAAATATGTGTATCATACGATAACATATAACAACAGTGTACCTCCAATTAAGGTGGTTTAGATAATCCAACTAACTGTTTACCTCTCTACAGCCTGACTGTTTGACGGCTTGTGTTGATTGCCATTGTCAATGGCTACAGTACTGAGTTCCCTGATCTCTGCGATTAATTAAATAAAATACAATATAACAAATAAAACCTAAAACAAACACTGACGCCACATTTTTCTCAAAATGTGTCAGGCTAAAGAACCCTTGGACATTTGTTGTTGTTGTTGTTGACCGCTGTGACTCATCATTTACATATATGACTGTTTAATACTGCTCAACTAGATGTGGACAGATGAGGTTATCTCATTTACTTAATGAGATGTTGTCACCCACAATCACCAGATCATATGAGAGGCCAATTTGTGCTGGAAACCCTCGCTGCAAAAAGTAAACCTCACTGTGTCCCGCTGGGTTATTAGCTGGCTGATAATGAGAGCCTGTAGGCAGAGGCAATGTAACGCTCCACTAGTGAAACTTAGTTTTACACTATCTGTGGGTCTTTTCTATGTGTGTGTGTGTGTGTGTGTGTGTGTGTGTGTGTGCACTTCAGCTTGTTAAAAAACCAACTAATGAGTTAGCCTCCCTCGCATCACGTGGGTTGAGGGAGGGTGTGAGGGAGCAAGATGCGACAGCGGCAGTAAAAAGGTCACGTAGGCGAGAAAAACAAACGGCTCATGCTTAATGTTTGCATTACTTTTGGTGGTCTTGACATTAGGATAACAAGTAACGATTGTTAAAAAAAAAAAAAGACACGAACAAATGGATTGACAGGGTGTAGGGACGACTAATCATAGTTTAGATTTTGTTTTTTCCACTTCATACCAAACTCCTGCACTGAAAATTTAACATCAGAGCTGCCAAAAATATGGCTGATTTCAGTTGTAGCAACTTGGTGCTAAGAGTCTCATCATTTTTTCCTTCTGTCCATAATGCACTACCCAGATCCCTTCTGTGTGACTGCAGACCCCAAGCTGCCCTGCAGGCTTTTTAACTCCTACATTAAGCAGGGGTTACAGCTGAAGGTGACGCTTCATCCACTTTAATAAGAAAGACGCAGAGAAACAGAGATTTGGAAGACCCCTAACAGATGCTGGGGGGCATGCCATTTTCTGTCTGTGTGTATGTGTGCGGTTCATCTTGCCGCCTGCTGTGTGCTGCATCACAGGGTTGAGGTGACCGGGTGTCTGACTGCATGGACAGAGATGAATGACCTGGACTGGACTCAGCTGTGTTTTCTGTCACTCGCCTTCAGCCAAATAAATCCTTGGTGAAGTTGTGATTTTAAGGGAGAAAACATCTTCCAGATGGAATGCCCAACAATTCATTGATTTAGTTCTGATATTTTTGATAATTAAATGCAGAGTATGTCAATTCTGCCACTAGGGGACACTCAATCAAAACAATGAAAACTAAAGAGGTCATTTGAAAACATCATGAAGTAGTGTGGGAAAATCACAGGTTTCTTATTATTTTTAGGTTAACGAAAGCCACCTAGTTCAACATGTCCAGCAGTAGTCTTATGAGTATTTAAACCAGGAGCTCTGGACCTCCAAGGGCTTCAAAAGCTTCAGGCTTATTGTGTGTCAACATGTTCTGATTTAATGGTAATGTTATTAAGAATTTGCACCAATAAAGCATCAGCTGCCATGTTATGAGACCATATATTCATTTAGTTTGAAGACCTTTATTATCTTGGCTTAATGCTTCTAAGCTGCGTATTCCGAAATTAATGTGTTCAGTTCAATTACAATGGATCAGATTAGGACAGTTTAATTTACATCACAGATAGACCACACCAAAGAGTTAATAGGAGCCAAGCAGCTAGTATTTGTGGTGTCAACTACATAATGATGGATAAAAATCAGAACAAAAGAGATGATAAAAATCTACATGGCCAAGTGCCAGAGCCTATTTGGAATCATGGACGTGGTTTTATTTGTCATTTCAGTGAAAACAGATGAATGGTTTGAGAGAAAGAAAGGAGTGTGTACCTGAACGATATCCCTCTCAGCATATCTTCCTCTGGATGAGATTCTGACTTCGTCACCGTCTAGCTCAACCATGGCTGAGGAAAACACAGAGAAAACAGAATACACACATGAGCATTGTTTATCACTGTTGTCAGTGAGCAGCATCTCTAAAAAACCGTTCATGTTTCTGTGATTCTATAGAGCAGAAACGGGGATTGTGCATAATGACAGAATATATTGTGCAATCATTTCATATCATCCTCCATCCATTAGTGCAAATCACTCTGTTTACAGCATTGTGTTTTGTCATTTGGATGATGCTTTGCCTTCTTTCACTTGGAAGCAGGCGTGGAGAGGAATGAAGGAGAGTGAACGTGACACAGAACAGGATATTTTCTAACTGGAGAAGGACTCCAACTAATCAAGACAAAACTCGTACAAAAGCTCATACCTGAAAGAGTGGTGACTTCTATTCTATAGAAATGGTTTGGGTATGAAAAGTCTGAAGGACGGGAAAAGCATTCCTTTCAAATTCTGCTAAATACAGGCATCATTGAAAATGTACACAAAGGTTCAAAATAAAAATGGGGAGAAAAACAATCATGTCAAGAATATCATTCAAAATGGAATAAACTTTTGTATGTTTTAACTTTATACAAACTATTTATTATTCTAATTTATAGAACACACGCTATTTCATGATGTGTCTTATCTCAATATGAAATGATCTACATCTACATCTACATGTGAGATTTTCCTCACATCCCACAGCCCTAGTAGAAAGTTTCTTACACATAAATATAACTCACAAGTTGTCAAGTTCTTGTTGACTTACCATCAAATTCTGCAGGTCCGACACCCACAATGATGATTGACATTGGCAAGCAGGAGGCCTGCAGGAGAGGAGGAGCACAAATTATGTTTGAGCCACAAAACTGTAAAAAGCAGTGTGTGAATTTAATAGGATGAAGATGAACTACAGGTTAACATATCCAGCCTGTCTTGAAGAGCGGCAAACAAAGCATCAAGTGTAACGTATATGTCTTCCCAACATGTATAGTACGTACAGTAAGTGTAAACATTTGTGTGTCTGAGCAGCACCTCCTGAAGCGCTGTGTGGGTTGAGACATCGCAGTGAATAATATTGGAGACGAGGGAATCAACAACAGGGCCTGAGATCACTGACAGCTTACAAATGACATGTGTTTCCGTGTGTGGCTGTGTGTATGTGTCACAGAGCGCGTATTAGAGTGTGTGTCTTCACTGTATTGTAATGGGTTGACCTTAGGCTGCAAAGCAGTAGATGATCATATCAAAACATCTCATTTATTTTTGCTCCCTTTGGTAAACGTCTTCTTTATGTTTCAACCGCCACCTCCTTCTAATGTGTCGCCTCCTTTTCTTTCCATCTCCACTTTCAAAGACCTCAGATGGATCACTGCCTTCGCAAATATGGTTGCACTGTTCACTTTGGTTGTATTCTACATCAGACACTCTGGCTTCCCTCTGGAGCATGCCATGACCTGACAGTGATGGAGAGGAAGGATGGAGGCTGAATTACATGCTGTCAAAAAGGAGGCCGGCAACAGCAGACACTAAAAAAATACATAACAGTAGTAAAGGCTCCCTAGTCACACCGTATTTCTGTTGGCATTACAAAGAAGAACGGATATCAAGAGATGAGTAAAATATTTGTCAGTATCAAATATTTCGATCAGTGACCCTCATGTTTACGTTAGACTTTTTTGTTGCAAAGATCTGGTCAATTTAAGCACCTGTTTTGTAAGAGAAACACTATGTGCCTTTTCTCCAGGAAGTGACTCCATTGTCAAAACATCTACAAGGTGACACCGATCCAACTCACAGCCGCACAGCTGTTTTCCAGCTCTCATTCAAAGACTCATTTTTGCTCTCGGCAACATAAGTACAGTAAAGATTACAACAGACATGACAGTTCAACTTATTTTCATTTGTCATGGTTTAATGTTCAAGCAACAATGCGTTAGGATATACTGCACACTACAGCGTGACTGCTGTATGGAAGTTATTTTTTGATGACTAAAATGAAGGAAAAAAACAGCAAAATACCTTCCCTAACAACCAGTTCATACAGACAATTTCTAATCTACTATTTTCTACCTAAATCAGCAGCTGTCTTTATAGCAGAAGGCCTCTCTTCATTCATTTGTCTCCTTTGTTGTTAACAATTCCATCATTGCATATGTGTTATTTTTCATCTTTTGTGAGGCACGTTGTATCCCACTGCATCTTTTATATAAAATCTGCTTCTAAATATAGATTTTATTAGTTTGGGTTGAATTGCACATTCACTGTATTTTTGCCTTTGGGCTTTGCTTGAGATGAGGGATACTACTTGTGAGTGAGGTACAAAATGATTTCATTGAGAGAAGTTTTGGTGCAGATAAAGACTCAACTGCGACTTGGTATTCAAGGCTGTAGGTCTGAGTCTATGTCTTAAGGGTTGTAATCGTCATGCCACTTGCTTAAAGCTGATTTCCTCATCACTCCAGGTCAGTGAACTTTCTTTTACCAATTGTGTCAGGTGCATGAACCCCAGTGTACTGTCAGGTGTCACCCTTACATTGACGATAGACTCCTTGGCCTGGGCCATGTCTGAGATGACGCCATCTGTGATGATGAGGAGCACAAAGTACTGGGAGCCATCCTTCACTGAAGCTGCATACCTACACACAAAAACACACAAAAACATCTTTGCAGTTATTTCTGTGCTGCCATCCTCCTTTGTTTACTACGATGATTCAACACATAAGCAGATCAAGAATCATTCTGTTTGATTTTAATTAAAGTATTTAGCTTGTTCCCAAATTAAATAGAGTACATCAAAATAGCTCTGAAAATTATTTTCCTCACTGAATAAATGTCACTTACCTCCCACTCTGGAGGATCTCAATCTGTCAAGCACATCTATCTTGTGTCAACTCTATAGATCCTCGGCTCAATACAGGCTTTCAATTTATCCTGCCATGTTGAGTGTGACCTTTCACTCCCCTGTGAGTCGTGAACCGACTGCTACTGATATTTACACACAGAGATTATTTCGTTCGCTTCGGCTTCACCTTTCTGCACCAGGAGGTTAAATCTATGAGTGTGACTGCCTCCTCCCCACTAGAGATAGCTGGTATTTAAGTGTCTCTCAGCAGGTAGAGAAAGATGGAGACGTAGGGCAACAAGTAAACAGAAGGAAGAGCAGGGGAGGAGAAATTAAGGAAACACTTAATAAGTTGCATGTGGGAGTGAAGTAAGACACAGAGGAGAAAAGGGGAGTTGTTATTGAAATATTGAGAGGAGGTGGAGGTGGGATTACAGATGAGGGAGGAGGGTGACGGCAACAGCCTGTACTTGGTAACACACTGTTAGCAGGGACTGAAGTTGGCAGTATAGTTGCAGAAAGATACTACACATATCTTAAAATGCCTAGTTATGAAATGTTTTAACTATTTCAGGAGGACGCGAGTAGAATGCTTGCTGATAAATCAATATTCACCATATTCTTTAGGAAAAAAATATTAATGAGATGTAGTCTGGCTGAGTCATTTGCTGTGTAGCATTTTGTTACTTTATATTCAAGTTATTTTTTGTGTGTAGAGAACAGAACAGAAAACCTTTCATTACTTTACAAAGTAGATGGATTTGTGGATCACATGATTATATGATATGATATGATCCATTTTGCCAGGCTTCAAGCTATGCGTTTGTGGCCTAACACACAGCTGCTGAACCAATCAGGTTCCCTCAGCCATTATATGTGCAGTTTAGGTGTGACAACCAGCGAAATAAGGAACTGTTTAAAACCTACATAGGTTAGCGTAAGCAAAGATGCTGCTTTAGCATCAGTTATATCACAACTGGAGGGTATTCTTCATTTAAGCAAAGAACAGCACTGATGACGGCTTTTCTCAATGAAAAAGATGTCTTTCTCCAGGTAAGGGCAGAGTACACCCTGGACAAGTCGCCAGCTCATCGCACGGCCCTCACTGATGGCAGAGGCTGCCATGAAAGGTGATGTGCCAACTGCACATCAGGAGCAATTTAAGGTTCAGTTACTCAAGGACACTTTGACATGCGGCTCAGCTCAGCCCAGAGCCGGGATTTGAACCAGCGACCTTCCAATCACTAGCTGACCTGCTTTACCCGCTGAGCTACAACCACCCCCACTCTAAAGTACTGTTTGTATTTAGAGTAAACAAACAAGATACAGTATAGCATGTTAATTAGTGAGCTTTTTGAAGTTTGGTGAGAGCTGTTTACCCTAGTTTGTTCAGCTAAATTAAGCTGAATGCCTTCCAGCTTCATCTGCAAATAAGGAGAATATCAAGATTTTGATTTAGTTACAGAAATGTGTGACTCATTTGTGCAAATTAAAAATACATGTTACAGAGGAGTGAAGAGTCATTAAGGTGGTTTGATGGAATGAACACATAAGGCAGAAAGTAGTGGAGGAGTAAAAGGAGTTACTGTTACTGTGACATTACAGGATAAATGACAGTAAACCGCTGCCTCTGTATTACTGCTTCTCTTCAGAGAGCCTTTGCCTCTTCACGTGTAACCACCCAATTAAGACTCAGTAAATTACCTTCTAAATATGTGAAGTAACCTGATGAGAGGCTTCACTTGAGTACATCTCTTTAATTACACACTTGCATGATTAGTTTCTAAATGTCTCTTTTTTTATTTCAGAACTTTGTCTGGATCACATGTCCGCATGACAGCATAAATGATGTTCTAATCTACACAGAGGCACAAACAAACATGCAATCAGCTGTCAGTGACTTTGTCTGTTTAAATCCTCAGTTTCTCTCTCCAACTCTTGTTAGCTACCTGGCAACACCCGCTGCACGAAGCTTATTAAAGAAAACCTGAGAAGTGTCAATTACAGAGTGAAATGTACTCGGTGTTCTTTCATGCATAATCAAATGATTTGAAATTCCTTATATAAGCAGTGTTGTAAGTGTAAAACATTGTGCACGTGGTATGGTGATAACTGAATAACTGAAAATAAGACTGTGGAAAAGTACATCTAAGAACCCAAAAACTGGTAGAGTTGGAAAAGTTGGTAAAATGTGACAATTTGACATTAAGTGCTATTGCTGTGTGTTACCTGGCCACATGGTTGATGACGGGAGAGAAGTTGGTGGGTCCGTAGAGCTGAACTGACTTCAGACTCTGGTAATAGGCTTCCATCACACCGTCAATGCCCGCACAGTATGGGTTCTGAGGGTTCCCATTCTAGAAGAGAAGAGAAGAGAAGAGAAGAGAAGAGAAGAGAAGAGAAGAGAAGAGAAGAGAAGAGAAGAGAAGAGAAGACACTCATTAACATGCATGATTCATTTCAGATGCACTAAGGACAAACAGGCTTAAGGATAATTAACACATTCCAAGTGTTTCGCCTTGAAAACAGCAATCAATGAAAAATATCTAAAAGAAAGTGATACAAATTAAACTAAAAGCCCTTGACTCCCACTAACATGCATTCTTGGGTCACTTGGGTTATGTCAGGTCGTTTGCCCCCTAAGCTGAGGAAACATGGCAGGGGGATACACTTAATGTATGCTCAGCCTTGCAAACAAATTCAATCATCTTCATCAGTGGGTGCTAGGGGTGGAATGATTCTCAAAATCCACTGAATAAAATGGTCAATGGACTTGCATTTCTATAGTGCTTTTCCAGTCTACTGACCACTCAAAGCGCTTTACAACACTTGCCACATTCACCCATTCACACACACATTCATACACTGATGTGCAGTTGGCACCTTGCATGGGCTGCATCGGCACATCAGAAATGAGAAAAAAATGGAATTTTATTAAACTAACTTAAAATTGGAAAATGAAGAGCAGTAAGCAACACTACGACTTTGCTTAACCTCATCAATTTCACATCATCAAAATTATAAAAAAGCTCTCGTGAAGACCAGTCTAGATATTGATAAAGTGCAGCCAAACGTCTTTGAAAAGTGGGAAGTGAATAGAATGCGACACAATATTTGTTTTTCACTTGCAACCCCTGAGTCCATCATATAGAGCGCAGAAGCAGATAGCTGTATACAGTCCAGCTAAACTCAAGTTTTAGAGTCAAGAGGGGAGTGGAGTGGAAAATGCCTTTTTTTATCTCAATTCTCTTTTTTCAATGTGAGTCAGGTTAGAAGTAAAAGATGGGACTCCCACTTGAAAATGTAAAAGTTTATCATGGATCAGTTTCAGAACTGTTACACCCCTACTGCGTACACTGTTATCATCTTATCATGGTCATTTCAATTTGTTTTATCCAGCTACTCCGAGGTAAAGTTAACATTATTATATAAATGCAACATGACTTGGAGCATCAGTCTACTGGGGTCCCTTAAGGTTTTTGTTAGTAGAGAAACTGATTCTGTGTTCTTGTGTTACTGGCAAGCATTGGTGTAAATTGCTCTTAAATTCTGCCCCCTCTTTTGTTGCATAAGAAGTATCTTTAGGGACATAATGTCAATTTTTTTAGTTTGTCAATTCTCCATTGGAACAAGAAACAATCAAAGAAAGAAAGAAAGAAAGAAAGAAAGAAAACTGACTGTTCAGGAGAATGATGTTTTAGGTGCAAAACCCCTGCGTTTGATTCGCGTGCATTTCTGTTTAGAGATCGGAGCTCTAAAAACCTCACACAGGGAACAGCTACACGTCTTACTCCCTCGTTTTCAACCCCGGCCCCTTCAGTTTCATACCAAGGCAAACTCGTGGGAGATCCGACCGTCAGGTGGCAGCTTGGCTCCGAACCCCAGCGCAGGAAACATCTTATCGCTGTCGTAGTCCTGGATGATTTCTCCTACTGCCTTCAAGGCCATGGCGTAGGCATTCAGCTGGTACGGACTCATGTAGTGGAGTGAGGTGGGCTGGGCTGGGTTACCTGTTTGTGAAAAAGGGAACACACAGTCAGAGGACGTGGGAATGATATTATGCTTGGACAATGGAAGAGGTGATGTGGGCACAGCATCAAGGTGATGATTCAGACATTCTTGAATATTAGTTTTTTACTGCTCAAACTTGACCATATTTTATAAATGCAGTTATTCAAAATAAGTACAATAACTATAATTTAAGTTTTAAATTTATCATCAAAACCGAAACAATGCAAATGAAACTAATTCTCACTGAGTCATAATTTGTACATGTTCAATCACACTTTAAAATAGCTACGTCTAAAATTGTGAAATTAAAGAATCAGAATATATTTCTGTAGATACCTTTTACTGACAGAAAAAAAAGAAACCCATGCAGGTAATAATTACCTGTCTGTTTTGTAAAAAACACGAGCCGTCAGAGACTGTGTGGGCTGAATGGTGCCTTACGGGAACCATCCCTATCTGAAAAGCCACTTGAACCTCAAAATGATGTTTTTCCAATACTCGTTCGTCATTGCCTGAATATAGCAGCCAGTGATTCAATAAACAACCAACAAATAATTCTCTAGTGGTTCTGTTCTGTCAGTGATAGAGCTAAATTGGTGATAATTACATTAATGGGTTATTGATGTGAAACATTTTTTGTCTCCTTCTACACGACTTTCCTTATTGCTATTCAAGCTGCTTTATAATAAACTGCAGAACTCTACTAGCTATCATTCTCAATTGAGATTTTAGTGAGAACCAGACAAGATCAAGTACACCTCAACATCAGACACCAACACATTGAATTTGCCGTTATTACTGCTACTGCCTGTCCTGCTGAGACCCAGCTCAAGGGTAGATGGATAACACGGTCCTTAATCACAGCTATCATAGCACGTTACTGCACTGAGCTTTAGCTGCCAGGTGTGATGGAGAGGGCTATTAGGAAATACTTGATTCCCCATCTGCATATATTTGAATAAATGCTCCCAAGGCATTCAGCACACTTTGTGTGTCTTTGTGTGCACATTCAAAATGTTTGTGGGTGTGTCTGTGTGTTTGTTTACTGGGAGGCTCACCATTAGAAGCTGTGAAGTCAATGGCCACGGTGAAGTTAATCTGGGTCCTGAAAAGACAAAAGCAGATTATTCCTTACTCAGCAATAATTTTGCTCTTACTGTTTCTCTGTCTCTTCCTTTTTCTCAATGTTTGAGAGTGCTAACAGAGTTCTCTTGCCCTTTAACCGTGACAGTGATGAGGAGACAGCAAGTTTCTGAGCTTTCACACCAAACAAGCAAACATGGCATTGCTCAGAGGAAGGTTGTTGTATTTTAATGGAGAACACAGCTACAGTCTGCTTAACAACTGCACATGTGAAAATAGCATGTAGCACCCGGACTCTGCTCCCAAAATTCAACTATATTTAACTGTGATGGCTGCCATTTACAAGGTGTATCCACTGATATTCCAGTAGACAGGAAGTGAAATCTAAAAAAATCATAAATTAGACTGAAATAAAACATGGACTGTTCGATTTTAAGTCACCCAAAGTTGCATTAAAAATGTAATTAAGATAAATCTTGACCTTTACTATGACTTGAGCAGAAGATTATGGGTTGACGTGGAAATGTTCTTATCTCTAAGCAAAGTCTAGACTTGACGTAAGTGATTTTCCTGCTGATTATGCATGGGTATCGCAGTTTGGGCAGTTTTCAGTATTTGCATCTAAACCTGTGGTGAACTTGCCATGAGCTTAATGAACAATGTGCAGTAGTGACCTGCTGCCAAGATGTGTGTTTAGCTTTGTTTATCCCACTAACAAGGGATAATAATTCCACAGATTGCGTGTTGCCTGGCCTTAATAACGTCTACCATCAGCATGATAACATATTCCAAATTGTTTACTTACTCTTTTGGTCCCTGGTGCACCCTGACCAAGACATAATTTGTGCTGACATTACATAAGCGGAAATTGCAATCTATAGGCATTTAAAGTGATCTTAGATTTACAGATTACAGCTACGTTACAAATAGGATTCTGTAAAAAAAAAGCATGTTTTTTAATGCTCAATATCTATCAGAACCAAAAGCACAGCTAAGGCAGATAGTCATAAATGATTGTTGAACTAGGCAAATAAAAAATGTTGACCTCATGATAGTGGTAGATGGAAAGTCAGAGGAACATGAATGTGTATCAACTAAATTCCATAGTAATCTATGCAGGAGCTGCTGGGGCATTTCACATAGAACCCAATATGTTAACCTCACGCTGGCACTAAATGAGAAGTCAGGGGATCATCAAAGTCATTTGGATTTATCATCTGGGAACAATGAATGTCTGTACCAAACTTTGTGCCAATTCGTCTGGTAGTACCTGTATACGTTGAGATGTTCAACTGGACGAGGGAAAATGTTGACTATTTGGTAGTGCAAAAGGAAAAGTAAGGGCATCTTATGAGTAGTATTGATCTTCTAGCTACCATGAATGAAAAGATTTCTTGTTTTTACTGCAAATGTATATCAGTTCCAAACGTTGATCAGTCTCTTTGATTACTAATCACTATCAGTATCAGCCCTAAAAAAACCTAGTTGATGTTGATCCCTACTCAAGAGAATGTGGAAAGCTGGTTAGAAAATGCAGTTTGTGTCTTTGTATATTCCACTTTGTGATCATTCCCCATGTTTAGCTTGCAGTCTGTAGGTAAGGATCAAGTGGTTCTCTATAATGACCTACAAACACATTATTCATGTTATTCATGTCAAAGATAGAGATGATGAAAAAGATGCCTGATCAAAGAGAGATGAAAAAAGACAAACAACAAACCACAGCACCCTGCAAGAGAAAGTGGCATGTCTCTCAACATCACAACATCTCTTGTTAACCTGCAGGAACAGGATGTGGTTAAGCACTCTGTCAGCCTGTCACAGCTCCTTCACACCAATCCTCAGCCTCTGCCACACGTAAACACACACTGTCTACCTTACACACATCTATATTCCGATAGTCAAACAGCCAATGGCACATCATATTTGTCACCTCTGCAGCCCTGTGCAGTGCAGGCACTTTGCCAACCAGAGGGGACAGAGGGGCAGGGACAGAGGACATTTTATCATCAGTCCACATGTTTGAGCTGTCCTCTCATGTTAGCATATCAATGCAAGTAGAGTAGCCGCTTGAGAAAATGGGCAGACAAATTGAACTTGAAGTGTAACTATACCCACATTTTTTTTCCAGAACCCTCTATCAAAGCAAATGCCAAGCAAGGAGCAATGACTGTGGGAAGCCAGGCCTCGTGGCTGTGTGCATACCAAGTGACCACCACTTAGTAGTGGAATGGACAGTAGAGCTGGTATTCAGAGCCTGAGAAGCTCTTGCCAGAGTGTCTGCTGGAAGCCAGAGTCTGATGGAGCTATGCCTGTCACTGGAAGCACATTTAGTGTGTCCCTGTGACAGTCTCACTGGGAGTGCCTCTTTGCCGTTTGCCTCGGTTATTGTTGTTGATTGGCAGCCCGTTAAGCTTGTACCGTACAGCACAGTTATCAGTGGGCTAATGTGTTGGGTTTACTGACACCTTAGTGGAATAAGTCCCCTTAATGTATGACATGATTTTTCTGCCAGGAAAAGCTAAAGCTAATGCTACCAACAGGCAGCAGCTACAGCGTCAGTCAGCGTTCTGATCGTTTTACTTGCCGTAGCAGCTGACATACAAAATAAATCTCAGAGTCTTGCAATGTTGCTGTTAAACTGAGCTTCAGTAACCTTTTTTTTTTTAGTTTGGCGTGGTAAAATGACCTTCATCTTAGAAATGTCATCCCGTTCATTAAGACAGTCATCGTTCAAAATCACTTTGTTGTTAAAAATCACCTTGTTAGTGGATGTTACTTGTCTCAACAAAAACGAAAACACTACAAAAAGCAGTAATTTAGCTTTTCTAGGGGACAGCTGCAAGGACAAGAGAGCATAGCGAGGAGATCTGAGTGAATTCTGGTCCAGTTCCCCATGCTGGCACAAACAAGCTTCAGCCCAGCAGCCTAAATTATGCATGTCCTCTTTCTCCCCCACCCAATCTCTCTCTGTCACGCACACACACAAAGTTTGGGAGAAGAACCTATTGTATGAGTGCGAAGGGACATCCGATGAAACGAGGTGAATTGGGGGGCGGACAATAAATAAATTATGAAAAAAGCAGGAATTGGCAACAACATAAGGTGGTCCAAAATAGAGAACATTGAATGAATACTCTTCAAAAGTGGGTTTGAATGGCTAAGTGACTTGTATTGATCATAAATTCTCTGCAGTTTGACTGTGGTACTTTGCACTGAGGCTTTAAAAGCCATCGTCGTTAGCAAGAAATCTTCAAAAGTCGATGTCAAAGGTTCTTGCTTTACAAAGTGAATATCACCCCTCACGTTTGACACTGTCAGTTTGACTCTAAACGTAGAGAATATTAATATCCAGATCAGAACACAGGACATTCTCCAAAAGGTCAACTCTGTCCTCTGCATTAATCATACAAGAACTTGAGTGAGGCAGTTTCTTGGCTCTTGTAGTTTTCCCTGGTGATGTGTGTTTCTGGATGTCATCCAACTGGACAATCTGTTTTTTAACGAGTACTTCAAATCTGCTGCCTCACTGCAGTCTTGTCTTGAGACATATTACATCATATATACACACTCAAATTGCTTGTATAGTTAATAATAGAGTCAATGTAAAATGATGTCAACTGCTGTAGCTTCTATTACCCTAAATATAAAAACATTATTATTATTATTATTATTATTATTATTATTATTATTATTATTATTATCTTTATTATCAGAAATTTAGAATTAAAAAGTAAATAGAATTATTATCTAAAAAGGTGAACTGAAAAGTAAAATGTAAAATGAAATCAAACAGGAAACAAAAGTGGATAAAAACAGTTATAAAAGTTCAGAGAGGTTCAGTCATCATTTTGGTTTCAGTGTTATATCCTGGATCACAGATTTCTTTTAACAACCTGAACACAAGTAAAAATTGATAAACAGTTGTCATACACATTCTTGCTAAAATTAGTCTCGTACCGCTTTTATATTGGACAAATAACTAACATCCATTAAGCTGCATTCTATCATTAGTAAGTTCTGTGTGTTGCTCTGTGCTGTATTGCATCGTGCACACACAAACAGTTTATATAGATGTCTGGTTCTTTATACTACTAGTGCAGTGCCCATAGGAAGCATGTATTCCTATAGAAAAGTGGGAGTTTAAGTAGCTTTTTCATGGATGGCCAAATGAGGTTGTGTTTGAAGGTGGGACGTCAGGGATATAATTGGCTGTTTTTGACTATTTTTGATTATACCATTATATTTTACCTTAAAAACTATTTACCTTGCCTTGTTTGGTGTCATTATTTTCAGCACAACCTCACATGTGTGACTGTACAGTTATTTTTTCATTTTGACATACTGTATTAACACAATGGACCTAAAATCACAAAATAACATAAAATCAGAGTAGGAAAAAGTTTGATTTTTTTCTGTGAAAACCACAAATATGTTTAATGAACCAAGTGCATTAGTTATAATGCAAATATAAATTGTTGTTTGCTGAATTTGTGCATACGTTTTTGAAATTTACAAAGTTATGTGTAACTATTTACATTTAAATGCAGGCTCAGCTCATTCCTGCCTGCTCCACATTCAGCAGTCTCCTCCTTGTTTTGACTCACAGCACAAAAAAACAACTCCACTACACACTAAACACACTACACCAAACACTATATCACACACTAACTATACACTCCAAACACGCTATATGTCACAAATCTCTCAACTCTAAAAACTCGCTATCTCTGTCGCTGTCTCCAACACGTCACTGCTGCTGTCACTCATCCGCCGACGCGTCTCCAGATCTCCTCAGACCCGAACAGACTCGGTCCGGACTTGTTTAGTCTCATTAATCCACAACAGTCAGTTTAGATGCACAGAACAGAACAGAGCAGAACGGGACCGAACCGCCGGCAAAATCCCAGTCCAGCTCACGCCGCTGCAGGTATAAATCCGTTTGTTTCTTAATGTATGTCGTGGGCTTGAGCTCTGCAGTGATTGGCTCTGGTGCGCACGTGACTGTGGTGCTCCGGTGGACAATGCTCGCAGAATTTGTAAAGCATTTATGAAATAATTTATTCACGGTATCATTGTAGTCCAAACAAATGCGAAGTTGCACACCATTGAACCATGCAGCAGCCATGTTGAAACTCTCAGGTCAGTCTGATCTGATCTGCAGAGATATTTGAGGAACACACACAGACAGACAGACAGAGATTTCTTGCTTTTATAGAGAGATATGTGTGGTATTGCATTTTTGTATGTGTGCATATGTTTGGTTGTTAATCTGAAAAACCATTGCAAACCAACTAGTAGTGATACAATCGAATCAAATCTAATCCAATCAAAACATTCAGATAAGGATCTAAATTTCTTTGTGTGGCAGTCAGGTGCAAAAATTCAGAGTGTGACGCAAGCTCAACATAAAACACTCATGCCAGACACGTTAGGAACAATGAAAGAATGCTAAAACAGATAAGACAGGGGTGAAGAAGGGTGCAACTTAGGCCTCTGGCACAGACTAGATAAATGCTTGACATCACACTTGAATGTTTTATAGGACACGCAGACACAAAATAACCTGAGCAGCAAAATGAGATCTGCAACAAATCATTGCTGCAGAACAGGTTCAAACCAGAAGGCAACAGAATGTTCTGGAGGGAATGATAAGGAATTTTCAGAGGCATCGGCCTAAACCACAGCATCACATGGTTGATGTGAGCTTAGCCTGCCTTAAAGACCAAATCTTATCATTCTGTGTCCTGACGGTATAGGAAAACATCTCCAACCCTGTGCAATGATGTTTTTCTGCTTCAAATGGCTGCAAATCCATCTCTTGGCAAGTTGCACTATCCATTTGGCTCAGCAATATTTAATTCAGTGAATAGGTAATCAAACATACTTTGAAGTCTGCATACAAGTTGCACTAAAGACCACTGTTTTATCCGACTGAAAATGACGATGAAACCATAGATACAGTCATTTCTAGGAGTAGATGTATACCCTCTCTTTTTCTTTAAATCTGGTGTTCTGATCTGTTTTGCTAATCTCTGCTTGACAATCAAGGGTGAGGTGGATAGACAGCACATACATTATCTTGTAGGACTGTAATAAAACAACATGGCTGCCCAGTAGTGAATAGTGTGTGTAAGCCTCTGTGTTAAATATGTACTGTATATAATAATGAGTTTGGGGTGACAGGGGGATGCCCCTTTACCAGCTGGTTTTCTGTCACTCACTGATCTTCCCCTGCTGTTAAAGCCAACAGTGACTCAGCAAGGAACCAATATGACAAAATATCACGCAGCGGGAGTCGGACTGATGAGGAGGTTGCGCACTACATTTAAATCAGCTTTCCTGCAGACAGAACAGGCTGGATGCTGGTGTCTCTCCTAAATCTTCAAAGCATCTCATGTCTAGACTATAACATGATAATCTCTGCCATATTTCTATTCTGGTGTGTCACTATCTCTATGTGAGATCTCAGAAAAAATATTAGTAACACCATGTTTTGATGTTTTAATTTAATCTTCCTCTATTTATTGTCTTTCTTGTTTTACCTCTGATCTTAACTAGCATCGCTGATAGGTGTGTTCAGAGATGTTGTTCGTTGTTACCACATCCACCTTTAAATCACAGCAGCAAAGCGAGAATTTAAATCCCTGGCGATCAGCGGAAAAGAGGGTGATGAATTACGCTTAAAATCTCCCAAAACATGTTACATTTTCTGTGATTATAGCATCTTGCTGAAATATCATTTTTAACTATTCTTTATAGTTCATGCAACTGCCTCGAGTAGCCAAGGTTACAATTTTTCACAGTAAAATTAACAGTAAATTAATTGGTCAATTAAAATACCCAATACTGTGGCACTCAAGTAAAATATTTCACTTTTAACACAACTTTCTTCAGAGTTCTCAAGTAACCTATACATTCTGGCAGTTATGAAGTCAATAGTCACAACTACTCTTTAACTTTCAAATTTCTGTCGGAAAGTCAAGAAGAACCATACTTTGACCAAAAGATTTGTTTTTACAAGTATATCAGCATGAAGGGAAATCACTGAAAACCTACATTATTGTCCTGACAGCCAGTCTCATTGGGCTGTATACCCTGTAAAGGAAGTGTTTGTTTTAAAGTAAAAGTGTTCTATTTAAGACAGGAAGTGTTTCAATGTTCACCAGAAGTCTCCTTTCCTCTCATATTTAAGTACCACAGGGAAACATATGCATGAGTGCACTGAGTGGCCTAAAAACAGCAGCAGAGGTTGTGTGATGTGACCTCTCCTGATGATATGCAAACAGATGTTGCTGGTTGGACAGTATCCATCTGCCTGAAGGAAAGAAGAGGAGAGCAGAAGAGAGATGAACAGCTCATACCTGCATTACGTGAAAAAAGCCTATACATTTATACTGGCAAATATACCACACAGAGTAAAATGCCTGTGTTCCTTTCAAAGATTTCATTCTTTTATTTTTTAGGGTTAGGCTTTTTTACAAATCTTTGTGTGTGCTCCTCTATCTAATGATAACCTCTCAGAATGATTTCAATACAAGCAGACTTCCCTCCTGCTTCTATTCTGGTTCCAATACTCAATTCAAAAACCAAAACAAGAGGAAACAATATCTGTCACTATGTGTCACTATGAGTGACAGGGCTGCCTTCAAAGACGCAATTCAAAATGAAAGATATAGCCTGCAATTCTTCATTCTTACCCTCCTGCTCATGAATAGGGGCCTCTTTGTTGGAGTCCATGGGTGGTACTAGTGCATTATCACAGACAGTGAAAAGAATAAGAGCTCTGGCTTCTCAAATCAGTCATTTATGCTAATGCTGCCAGTGTATCATGTTCCTCATTAGGTCCAAAGGAACAATTAGCTGATTGGGTTGAAGCTGCAAAAAGAGCTGTCAATCAGCAGATAAGAGATGCAGTGGGGAGGAGAAAAGAGGAGAGGAGAGCTGAGAGGAAATCATACCAGGAAATGGAACTAGCTGACTGGCAAACTGACAAAACACCTATGTAGACAATTCAACAAGGGAGTTCAGGGAAATGAGAAAGTTACCTAAGAGAGTGTGTGTTTGCATTTTTTGTGTGTGAGTGCATGCATCAGTGTGTTGGTGCACAAGTACACAGTCTGCCCATTATACAATTGGAGTGAGTGCAACTGGACCATTACAGTCCATTTAGGTTTCAAACAGTGAGACAGCACTTGGCACTTCATTTAGCTGCACAGGCGTGTTACAGCACCCGGCTCACACTCCCAAAGCACCGGCAAAAAAAAGAAAAAAGCAGAACAGCCTCTTCCTGAGAGTTTCAAAGTGCTCTCTGAGAACGGGGTCTGTATGTGCAAGGGGACTCAAAGACGGGGATTCACCATTAGCAGCTAACGACAGAGTGAGCAAACATATGCCAGTACACGTGGTGAAGATACACACATTGCATTTCAAAGCCAGCTCTCACACATGCTGTCATTCGGCAAATGGCACTATAACATGCACCAATATACATACATGAAAGTCTTGCTGTCAAGTTGTGTTTCGCTTAATTTCCATCTGTTTAAACATATACAGGAGCTCAAACAAATACATAAACCTGCATACATAACATGCCTACCTAATGCCCTATGAATCAATAACATAGTGAAAAAAATAGCTTTGTGACTAAGAACACCAATCAATGACTTATGAATGAGAGCTATAAAGACTGTGGATTAAAAAAAACAACCTGGAGGGCACAAACACCCCTCGCAGTTTAAAAACAAAAACAAAAACATTTCAGCAATATGCTTGAGGGTGTACCTGACGCTTTATTGTAGTGATGGTTCAAACTATTTGCATATTTACTGAACATTCTTGTGAAAACTTTTTCTAAGTCTTTTTACTTTTTTTCTTTTCAGTATGATGACTGCTTGTTCTACACACAACTTTTGAATGGCAACTCAACTAATTTTACATATTAAAGTGCGTTTACAGTTTTATGTGAAAAGGGTAGTATTGAGCCTTTAATGGCTGCAAAGGAAGTCGCATGTAATCTCATAAAAATCCTCCAGTGATGTCACACTGTGGACAACTTGCATTTTGGCTGATGCAGGCGCCAGGTTTTGAAAAGCAGTCCACTGGGTTAGCATTGCACTTCTATAACACTGTTGAAAACCAGAAACAGAGATATTGTCTTTTTTAATGCACACATTCTTCTTCTGCTTCAAAACCTGGTGCCTAATTACCTACAATCACTGGAGGCACTTTATCAGCTTACATGCAGCTTCCTTTGGAGCCACCAAAAGCTTTATATTGCTGTGTCAGAATGCAGTTTTGTGACTTACTATTCACTAAGGTTACCACATTTTAAACATGTCTTCAAATACTATTAGAGATAGATGAATATATAAATAATAGCCTTAACATAACTGTAACATATGTCAGTTATACTGTATGTACATTATACATACATTATACTGTCACACTGTTTCATGTTCCTGTGTGTGTGTGTGTGTGTGTGTGTGTGTGCGTGTGTGTGTGTGTGTGTGTGTGTGTGTGTGTGTGGGGGGGGGGATAACAGGTGTAGGTTGAGCTCAAGCAGACTCAGAGCAGCCTTAGAACTGAGAGGAGAAATTGGGGGTCTTGTAGCTGGAGGCCCTATGGAGTTGTGGTTGTGTTTCTGTATATTAATTAGTGTTTTCCTTACATTCAGGCCCTGGGCAATGCAGAAAAAACATGATGTACAGGGGCCATTTATGTGCTGAATTCAAACAGTTATTGAGTTGTCTGATAAATAATTCATAGGTTATCACAGTTTTTCTTTCATATTTAACTCTTGTCAAGTCCAGTTACAAACCTTTTGGGCTTTGGTTCCACAATCTTCACCAGCTAGTCATTAACTTTGTCTGATGTTTTGTAATGTACTATTTTTTACAAACACCTGCTGTGGCTAAAATTGATACTATGTGCGCAGTGAGCATGAACCGAAAAAGTAACAAAACCAACACAATGAGCTGCAGTGATAAGGGGAAATACAAAATCCGCTGTAGGTTCCTCACTTACAGAGACAGTAGTAGTCATACTGTTTGATCCACTGTTAGTGTAAAAAATACTGATTATGACTGCTTTTCAGCAAGTAAAGGCCAAAACGGTGTTTGAAGAATCATGTCAAAAAGGAGAACGTTTTTAAATTAATTTAAATTTCAAATATTTGATTAAAGGCATTTTCTTGTAGGCTGGAAACTGGAGGAATGTGCAAGCTCATGTTTAAGTTCTTGTCAGGCCAATCACAAACATTTATCTAATATGGGTTGGGTTTAAAAAAACAACCAAGACGGCTGCGAAAGGGAGGTGTGGCATCAGTTTTTTTCAACCAAACCAGAGTTGGTGATTGTTGGAACAGTGAAAAAAATAACCAATAGATTTTTTTCATCAATGCAGTTTGTGGCATTGAGGAGGGTGATGTAACAGCCTTTTCTGGTTAGCAAAAATAATTTATTTTTCTTCAACAAAGAGGTCTATCTCAGGAGAGATTCTTGACGTATTGTTGTCAGAAACTTACAAAAATAAGACTTTCAGTGGCAAAAACAGATGTTAGTGGACATACTGGTATTGCAATTGCAGCCAAAGTTGTGCAGCTACTGGACCAATTACACAACTTTTTGTCCTAAAGTCAGTTGGACATTTAAATATGTCAGGATGTACTGTTTGTATGTATGTATGTTCACGACATGTTGATACCACACCATTACAGCTCATCATGCACATTAAGTCTGTTTCCATTTTCCTGTCATTCAGCACTCACATTTCTTGCTCTGACTGGTTGTAGGTCTATTCAATTGCTCTGAGAGGCATTTTGGTCTGTGCCCATCGACAACGCCCTCTGAGAGGTTCCAGACTAATTCTTATTTGCACTTTGGTCTGGCTCTGCCAAGCTAATCATCTTGAGAGGTAATGGAGATTTGAATGTGTCTGATAAAATAAACTGGATGACAAGTTTTGCATAGTTAAAGGCAAACTTTTTACAGAAACAGGCCTTTTAATCATTTGTGTTGCAGGAGAAGACAGTCTAGCGTTGCAAGTGTTGGCTTCCTGTATAATCCTCTCATTGGCTGAAGCTCTTTTTTGGCCAGCTTGTTGCCATTCTGCTCTGAGCTGTGTGTGATTTCTTCTGAAATCCTCCAGAAATAAGCAACAGCAGCAAAAAGAAAAAGCAGGTCAGAAAATAGATTGTGTTGTCTGCTTATGAGTTTGTCACAGAGGAAACAGGCTTATACTTTCACAGCAGTTATGGATTTTTTTCACTCTCAAAATCAGGCAAAAACTTTTAAATAAAAAATCCTTTGAATGCCAGTTGACTTTTCTTGACAATTGAAAAACACAGCTACAAGGGCAGTAAGAAAGGAGGACTAAAATGGAGCTTTTTTCCCCCAAAGTTGCACGCACACACACACACACACACACACACACACACACACACACACACACACACACACACACACACACACACACACACACATTCCTTTCTCTCCCTTGACAGTCTCCCCCTCTGTGAGTCTAATGAAGGCAGAGTGTGTAGGCGAGGATTCACACCATGCCTGGTTGCACACAGTCAACCCTCCTGAGCAACATGCGTGCACAAGCACGCATAAAAGACACACATACGAGCACATGGCACAGTCGAGAGCTGTAACACAATACAAGATTACACACACAGGCACACACACACACCTCAGAGTCTGAGCGATGTGTAGTTGACTTCAGGTTGGTCCACCTGCCAGTCTCTCTCTCTCCACCTTTCACTGTCCTTCTCTCAAATGCAAATGTACACTTTTCCATGTGATTCACTCACACTCAGGGATGATTATCTTTGGCATATTGCAGACACGGAGTCATGATGGGGTCGTTATCGAGACAGGGAGCGGGCACACTCAGCATGCCACTTCTCATTAAAGGACAACAACCCCCATCTCTCAGTGTGTGTTCAATGAATGTTTGGTCATTGACTTACCCTCCTTTGATGTAGTCCAGGAAGGTGACTTCAATGTCCACCAGGAATGACAGCAGCGTTACCTGTTAGAGATAGGGACACAATCAGCTTTGTGTCAATGACAATGACTTTCAAGTGTTGTCTACGATGCTAGAAATACAGTTTCAAATTCCCTCTGACACAATAAATACCATGACATGTTCAATTACAAAATTAAGCACTTAGAAGTTTGAAACAGGTACCTAGCTGTATCTACAGTTGTATAGAAATGCATTTCAAATTTGGGAAATTCAGGATATTTTCTCACCGTTCCAGAGTTGAGGTATTTTTTCTTCTTCCCTTTCTTCTTTGGATTTACCACCTAAAAAAGAGAAGGTCCTCTCTTGTGATTTCATCATCTATTCATTCATTCATTTATTAATCATTTGATTTCAGAACTGTAACCACTCTAATTCTTTTAGACAAGACAACAGCTGCTTTTCTGGCCACTTGTGGTCAGATACTGAAAATACAACAGTCTAATATTAAGTCTTCTTTTAACCTTTCTTTAAACTATATTCTGGTCTCCAAAGTCTCTCCTGAAGGAAACATCTGCCACTTGAGCTACAAAATGCTTCACAATGTTCAGCAATGTTAGCTAACATCTAAACTTGTGTTTACTTCGTGATCACCTGATAGCAATGCAAATGAACCAAAACATAACAGTTGCAGACTGTAAAACGAAACAATTGGCAGAAAGACACTAAAATGCTCCGAAGAGTTGAGGGGAACTGCGGACTGACTCTATAGTAACTCGTTCACATTCAAGCAATCACTTTAATTTGTATGCTTTTTGATTCCTCTTATTAATTACAGAAAGCAAAGGTTCAGACCTACGACACTTCATTCAACATCATTGGTTAAACATGTGGTCACACGCACAGACTGTTTGAAAGACAACAGATTGGCGCATATCCTACTAACATGGTGCATTTGGGCATTTACTGTTTGGTATAACAATGCTGAAGAAAGTGATCAATCAATCAAAATACTTCATTTAGTACTTTTTGTTTTAATATCATATGCTTTTCATACTCTAGTAATATACCAAAAATGTACAGTAGATTAGTTGCTACAAAGTAGAACACTTGACATATATATATATGTGGGGTAACTGTCATAAGTCATAAGTCATAAACAGTATAGTTTGTACACTTCCTTCTCACTCTCCATCCTCAAATACTCCCCTCCCTAAACCAGCAACCACCACGAATATGCCTTTGAGCAATGCACTTAAAGTACAATTCATCCCGAGGAGCAGCTAAATCCAGAGGTGGCTTATGACCTGCCTGGTGAGACTTCATGAATATGTAACAGGACGCAAAGTGAGCGTATAGCCAACCTTGTTTGGATAAATTAAGAATCTAATGCATCTAAACCAGCTGTACTTACTGCTTGAGTTGATTTTGTGAACAGATTAGAAAATATACTTTTTCAGCCTCTATTCATTTAGTCTCTCATATTGTGACCCAAGAGTATTTAAAAATACAATTGCTCCTGTGATGTAGGGACCAGCCAGACTCAGTCATGAAACATCTTCTGAATCCTTAACACTGCATCAGAGCTTTTAAGTCAGAGCTTTATGGTCTGATTAAACTGGGCCAAGGTTAAATAGAGAGAGGACCTCAGGGAAACAACATACAAATGTGTGGATTTATGCATTTCTCCTTGGTTCACATTGCAATCAGTACACACAAGGACACGTTTGCCTCTGGAGGTGAGGTGCAGTGATTGAAATGTGGTTTCAACAACACACACATACACACACGAATTGAGCGTTTTTAACAATGCTGAGCCACCCTCTCTAACTGCCAGCTTTAACTTGAGGGACATCCAGGGTCAAGGAACAGGCTAGAAATCACAAAATGACTGTGTGTGTGTCTGCGTTTCTCCCTGTCTGCTGTTCTTCATACACTCCTCTATGTGCCTGCATGTGCACCTTTGTGCGTGTGCACATCTGAGTGCTATTAGGCAAACAGCAGCTGTTTAAAATGACAGTCCCCTGTGTGCTCTCCTCACTATGTGGTACCCTGTTAATCAAGAAGTGTTGACTCTTCCTGGGTGAAGATAAGCCAGCGATCCATCATAACTGTCGGTGTGTGTGTGTGTGTGTGTGTGTGTGTGTGTGTGTGTATGTGTATGAGAGAGAAAGTGAGGGAGGGAAATGATGCACAGTGGGATAAACAGTCTCTGTGCCATGCTGGTTTGAAAATTGTATATACATATTCAAAACCTCTTCTATTCAGTAGATTTTAAGATCAAATTGGTATACACAGAGACCTTGTTCAGACTTCCAGGTCAACTCTGTTTTTGGAATATCTAGGTTGTTTTCATATTTTCGTAGTTCAGAGAGTCTGCACTGGATGCTGAAAATCCGATTTTTAAGTGTCTTCTGTTATCTTTGTCTCCTAGTATTATGTTTATATACACAACTAATTTGCAACAGCAAATACATTTTGAATGAATGCTGACCAAATGAGGTTTTCAATTGACTTAATAAGGAATTGTTATGAATTAACATAACGTTATCCGTTGTGGCTGAACACAGTAACGCACATGTATATGCAAGCTCACACACAGATTCACACAAACTCACCTCATAGACATTGAACTGGCTCTGCCCTCTGGACAGCTCTCTGTAGCTGGTGCTGAACTCTCCGATAAAGTCATGACTACAGAGCAAAGTGAGGAAGACACAGATCAAGAATATACTGAAAAAACTTTGTGTTTGAGGATATAGTCCATTTTATTATTCATTGTCAATGTGTGAGTTTTCAAAGCAAACTTAAGAGCTTCATGTCCCACAGAAGACAACTTTGGTTAATTAAAATGTAAGCAGTGACATAGAGGTTTGCTGTTAGTGAGCATGAAACGTGAGAAAAGAAGACACCTGACAATTTCAGGTACAGAGACGGTAGTTAAGAAAAAAACGAAACTCAGTTTAGCCAAACAGCTTGTTAAATATTGTTAGAATTTCTCAGTCCCATTAAAACACATTACACCAAAATGTCACTGTGTTCCCTGTCAGATTGAGAGCAACGCTGAATAGATTGCAAAGTATACAAGAATAGAGGAATAACTCCCGCTTTAACTACAGCTTGACAAATGTCACTCCTTTTTCTTTCTGTCTGACTGTCAGCAGCCAGTATCCAGACCATCATTAAGCAGTCAATCTGTGACGATCTTGCACCCAGCTTCCTTACCTACTGGAAACATAGACTAGTGTTAATTATCTGTGGCTTGAATTAGATAAGGCGTATACAGGAACCTGTCATGTGCTGAATGTTAACGTAATCATGATAAGAAGTAATAATGAAATGCATTGCTGCTCATTTATCAGTGTTTACAAGAACTGAGGTTATCAGATCAACAACATGCTGTGCTGTGCATGGAACTAAAACTTTCTCTGTCTACAAACCAGTCTGTCATCTGACTTGTGTTGTTTTGCTTTAATAACCTTTTATTTATTATTAATAACCCTTTTTGTTAAAACTATGTGGGTGTTCAGACCGAAAACAGCCCTGCTACTATGAAAAAATGCAAAGGGATTTGCTGTAGTTATCAAGACAATGAAAATATGATCCAGGACTCATAAAATGCCTAATACTGCACAGATGTTTATAACAAACGAAGAAAAAAAAAAAACAAGTTATGATTTGTTTTCTTTTGATTTTACATGTTCGAAATAAAAATATATGACAGAATTAATCTGGGGAATTGTAGACAATCATGAGGTAAACAGCAGAAATACGGTATTCATGTTACAAAGTAATCTGCCATAAATGTGTGCTTGCATATATTTAATTGGCCAATGTAGCCAAGTTTTTGCTCGATGACACTGACTTCTTCTGTTGGAACTCTCTGCATTGGCAAGCGCCCTACATCGAAACAGTGCTTCTAATTTGCAATCCCCATTCAAAAAACAGCTGGGACACTCTTAAAACATAATTTAAACAGAATGTGAATTTGCTTATCTATCTGAGATACACTCAATTAAAAACAGTACACAGACAATATATTTAATGTTTTACCTCATCAACTTCATTGATTTTTGCAAGTATATGTTTATTTTGAATTTGATGACAGCAACACGTTTCAAAAAAAGGTGGGACAGGATCAACACTACAGGTAAACACAGGTCAACTGGTAGCAGGTGATAGTATCATGACTTGGTATGGAAGGAGAAACCTCCAGTCCTTCACGAGCATGAGGGATGAGGAACCCAATGAAAATGTTCAGAGTCAAACAAAGTCAAACAAAGACAAGACTGGATTGCCAGAATTTGTCAGAGCTGGGAGAACATTACAATATATGTTTTCAGGCTGTAAATTACAGCGTTGTTTTACAATTCAATTACTACAATCAATACTGCTTATTTATACTTTTTTATACATTTTTTATATTGCATTTTATATTGCTATAATATGTCTAGGTTGTTCTTTTTATTTCATTGTGTTGTTATTGTGTCTGTGTGTAATGCTGCTGCTACACTGTCATTTCCCAGTTTGGGATTAAAAAAATTATATCCATCTATCCATCTATCTACCTAATAAAAATATAGGCAGGCATATGAATGAGAGGACTTACCTGCCATCTCTGTCCCAGTCATACACCTCCACCTTGATCGTTCTGTTGGGAGAGGCACAAAAAAAAGATTTGAATTATTTATCTAAATTAAGAGTCTATAGATTGTTTCACCTGATACGCAATCAGTTTTACTTTTGTTCCTCAAGGCATCATAATGATGTGTCAGTGTCAACAAATTTAAAAAGTGATAGGTGGTGTTGCTGAACATTTACAATTAAAAAAAAGTCGTCTCCTGAACTCAATTAAACTGATTTTATATAATAATATTCAAAGTGTTGCAAGGCTATCTTCTTTACTTGTGAAATTATACATTATACAGAGACGTTGTGTCTAACACTTCTTTTTACATTGTTGTCATGGAGCCATTAGGAGAAGCAGATCCATTCTGCAGCTTATCTCTATTCCAACACACTGTCAGTGTGTCTGTCACTGTATTTGCCTGCGGTAATGCGTTCTCCTCATCTCCAAATACATCTAGTTCTGCATCCCATTATAGCTTGCAAGGAAATGGAAAAAAATAACAGAATAGTCTGCAAGAGGAAGACATGCTGCGCTATCACTCTATCTACCAATGTCTTCTACGAAAGGGTCATTTCTCTCTGACAAAAGCGAGAGAGCGATATGTAGAGAATAAGAAGGGTGAGGCTAAGAGATAATAGCACAGAGAACGAATTAAAATACACAGAGCAAAAGTCACTCTGCTGGAGAGAGAGGAGGAAGCAAGCAAGGTAAAGAAAAGATGGTATGGAAACAACACAAAACTGAGAACGAGAATTATCCCCTTGCGGTTTATGCCTCAGTGCAGGCAGCAGTAAAACACACGTGTTGAAGTGCTGCGAGTCAACCTCCTCTAACTTAGCTACAGCCAGCCAAACAATAGTATGGTGTTAAACCATCCCTGTTCGGCTCCCAGACCGTGGTCGGGAAGCACAGGAGAGATGATTTCCTCCAGGGCCGAAGTTTGTGTTTACCTTTCGGGTAAACCCACTTTCACGTGTTAAGCTGCTGTATGTCTCTCTCTCTCTCTCTCTCTCTCTCTCTCTCTCTCTCTCTCTCTCTCTCTCTCTCTTTCTCTTTGGAACCAGCCAGACTTTCTTCTTAACTTAGTATAATTGCTCTGGAGTTTAGAAAGCTTTCTAGACCAAGAGGCATCTAATTCAACCGCACAGCCAAAACTGCACTTTTCCATCCTCCTCATATTTCAATATGAGCAGAGGTGGAAACACAAACCATCATTAATGAGCCTAAGAGCTACTTAGAGAGCCAGATGCACATTAGAGGAAAGAAGGCAATAAGCTAAAGAGTGGGAAGGAGGCGTTCTGATGGTGATGGGGCACTCTGCGGATGAATGTGTCTCCTGGCGTAACACCTTCTCCTTAAGAGAAAGCGCTATGTGAGGAGCTGGCTGCATGAATGTGTGTGTATATGTGTATTTTTATGGGTGTGTGTCTTATTAAATCAGTGTTCTGACACATCTAAGTAGGAAACATCCCGTCACTGTCTGAGCTTTGATGATGTGACAGGATATTGACAATGACTTCACTCGTTAATCTTTTGTTCCCAGTGTGTGTGTGTGTGTGTGTGTGTGTGTGTGTGTGTGTGTGTGTGTGTGTGTGTGTGTGTGTGTGTGTGTGTGTGTGTGTCTCTCTTCGAAGCACCTATGAGCAGACAGACACAGTCCTCTTTTGTTTGCCAGCTTGAGCTCCTCCTTATCTCTTCTTCCAGGCTGCTGAGAGCGACTCAGTGCCTTAGTGTGTGTGTTTGTATGTGTGTACTGTATGTGCAGTCCATTGAGTCCCCCCTTGATAAGGCATGGTGTAACTCCCCTAATTAGCTTATTGGACCAAAGTTCAGATCAATTCTACTGTCTGCTAGCTACGCTAAACGAAACCCTTTTGTCTGTATCTTTGTGCCTTTTCACAACACAACTGCTATCGACTCAGGAGATGGACACAAACACATCACTGACATGATAGAGAAGCACTTTAACCTACTTATTTGTCTTCAGCTGAAAAGGCAAAATTCTGCATACAATCAAAACTATACGAATACTTCCAATACATAATGCATAATAAACTAATATTTACTGAGGCAGAGCTCATTTTAAACCTATTTTCCCAATGATTAGAACCAAAGTATGTAGCTTTTTTCACGAAACATGTTGGCATTTTAGGGGGCGAAATGTAAACTTAAGTGTTACCTAAAAAGAATCTACTGTCATTCCATTCAGATTGACATTGATATTCAGAATCATTATTCTATCTGCCATAATGACATAATTCCCTAGAAATGGCAGTGAGAATCCTGTCCATCACCGATTCAACCACAGCAAGTTCCACTGACAGCTCTGGCATCCCTGGCAGTCCCAGGATCAGCACAGTGGACTTTAGTCATGACTCTCTTTGATCCAGAAAATCCACCCAAAGCTAGGTCTATCAACCTCAGCCCCTACTAAGCTCCCAGTGAGACAGCCATTTAGACAGACACCCCCACTAAATGTCTTCACATTTGGAAGATCCAGTCCAATACATATTACAACAGTTTATTATTTGGGGACAGTGGGACACTTATTGTTGTGGTAACAAATCAATGCAGAGAAACAGAACTGAGTTCAGTGTCACATGGTGAGAGGATAAAAGCAGTCTGTAGCCATGAATTCAGAAGTGGAATCACTATGCTGTTTGTGTAAGAGAAGAAATCACACCTACATATAAAAGTAATGACTTAATCTAAATAATCCTAATAGAATTTTTTTAAAGGGAAACAAAACAAAATCGAAAACTCTAAACATCCAAACTTTGTTTTTAAGGAAATATTAAAAGTAATTTCTTCTTTCTGTCCAATCATATTTGCCCTCCTGCTGAAACTGACAAATAACACAAGATCACAATCTAGTAGCTGGAAACATTCATACATATTTCTTTCAAACTCTAACGTATTGTAGGCTATTTTCCATAGCGTCTTACAAAATATAATGCTTGGTAAGTGCAGTGTAAACAAAAGGCTGCATGTGTGAGAATGTTTGGAATAACTCAGTGTCAAGGCTCATTATTCATATCCCTGTCAGCCTAAACATACATTATTAGGCATACAAGCTATTAATGATGTCAAGTACTTCCTTCTATGGCACAGGAATATTTGCATTTCTCATCCTAAAAAATCTAATTTCTTGCAAGGTTTACTCTGTAAAGTATGGCTTTCATGGTTTAAAATTAAATACATATAATACTCGTTAATCATTACACACAGCAGGAACATTCATCAATATCCACGGGATTGCTCAAATTGCTATCCTCACTTATTTAAGGTTAAACTTATTGTTATCATTATATCTACACATTTAAATGGCATATTTACATTATAAGAGATTAGAAAATGTAACAAAATATTATTATTTAACTAAAAATTTTAACTAGTCTAAATTTAAACCTAGTTAAAATGTCAGGGAAATTAGGAACTTCTCACAAACATTTACAAAGGGAATCGGATTTACCTGTCATAATCGCCATTGCAAAGAGCCCGAACGGGGATCTTAAAAGCCTGCCACACTGGGTTCAACGTATTCTTCACCACCTCTGTCTTGTGGCAGATGGTAAACCTGCAGAGGAAAGGAAAACAAGAGAAGAGAGGGAAAAAAGGTTTGAGGGGAGAGAGGGCGAAACAGAAAAGGGAATGGAGAAAAAAAGTGATTTAAGGAGTATGTAGTTGAGAAATACACATTTGATGGGGGATAAAATAGAAAAAGCTATTAAAGATTACATTTTTACCAGCTCTCTGCTAACTGAGAGTAAAGTTGTGGAGGCTAGACTACTGCCCTCACACACATATGCACACACACAAAAATACACACGAACTGCAAGAGGTAATTTCATTAGTCTCTCGGCTAGCAGGTGGACTTGGTATCTCCTGCCCCCAGAGCACAAGGTCTTATCTGACTTGTCACTGCAGGGTGGAAAAAAAGAGCCCATGGAGCTGGATCGAACACTCACGAACACTCTTACACGCACTCAGTCATACACACTAAGTCATGCACACTGCATGCGCGTAACACTTCCCCATGTAATTCACACATATGCTTAAAGAGGCAGCATGGCTTTTGAGCTGAGGCAAATCAATGAAACCAATTTCCTTTGGATGCAGGGAAGGATTAAACCAAACATCAAAGGGGGGAAGATTAGGGGAGGGGGAACTCACGTGCCATCCTCATTGCTCCTGTAGAAGACCAGGAAGGGGTCAGATTTGCCGAAGAAGTCCTTTTTGTCCAACTTGTTGCCGCAGAACTGCATCATCACTGATTCCTAGTGAGCAGAGACAGAAAAGTACAGAAAAACTGAATAAAAATGCCATCAAGAAGCAAAAACCATCTCAGTTCAGGGACAAATCCACCTTTAGGGTTAGCTGATTTCTGGATTTCTGTAGAAAATTTAATGACAGACTGAATCCAAAGGTCTATACAGTTACTTTTTTAAATTACATTTGTATTCTTAGTTTTTTGTCTTCATTACTTAAAATAATCTCTCTTTCTGCTGTGCTATGGAGCCACCAAAATGATTACATACTGTAAGGCTGAGGGCAAAAATGGTGCAAAACAGTGAAAGATTAAAGCTACTGAAACACAAATACAGGAAAATATTTGATTTCAACTGGTTGCAGGTTAAGTAAAAAACATGAAAAGCTTTTTTAACAAGTGACAGAGAAAGAAAGGAAAATAAAAGCTATAATATTGAAGTTTAATATTTCTTCTAACCCTCTATTCTAATGCTTCACTGACATTATCATTTATTGATGTATTCAGTTAAATTTGTGACTCAACTTTTACTTATTTTGACGGGTGTTCAGGCTCCATAAGTACCCTGCTCTACAAGCCATGCCCTGCTATTCCACGAGCCTAACAACCTTATGTTCAAACTGGAACAACTGGATCAACAGCTTCTTTACAGCTGTTTTTAAGTAAATAAATACTTTTGCTGGGATTTTATTGTACTCTAAACTTCGATGAAAAAGAGATGGAGAAACAGAACAGGCACAGGAAAAAAACTTTTTGGAAGTGTACACCCATCCTCACCCTGCAGTTGTTCAGCTCCTCCGCTTTCACAATTATGGTCCCGCATTTCTTCCCTTGGATGCCTCTATACACATGACACAAAACAGCGAAGGGTTAGGAGATCACAATCACGTGGATAGTGTATTTGGCTTGGCCACATTGTTTACTCTAAATGTTTCCTTCCTCCTAAGTCTCTGTTGTTCTCTGCACTCAAGACCAAAGGTCAAGTCGGCTTTGTGGAACTATCCAAAGAGAGCTCCTAGCTCCTAACCAGAATTATTATCTCGATATCAGCAGTTTATTTTCCGTGATAAGTCCAATGGAAAGATGCCATAGGCTTTTTGCCAAGGCTACCAAGGTTAACTTTTCCTATGGATTAGCCTACAAAATGATGTTATTCCTGAGGCAATCTTTTACATAGACATACTCAACTGGTAGTCTGTAGGCCAAGCGGCGCCCTCTTACAATCTCATTATGGCCCTTTGATCATCGTGTTAGTAGGCTAATAAGTCCATTCGTTAGTTATGACAACCTTTTGAATACATAATGTTACCTTTTCAATCTTGAAAAATAATACATAAACATATAGCCAGACATATATTCCTTTCACACTGGACAATAAAACCCCCCGAACACCAACTAACATCCGGCTTTTGTCTCCCACATCAATTGACTCCCCAGCAGTGATAGGTGTTTATCGGTTCCAACTCTGGGTGGACGCACTAATTTTCGCCTCTTGTTAGGCACCTTACTGTGATGTCAGATGAAGTTAAGGATGCTGGAGTGTTAAAACTTTTCCATCCATGTCATTTCAAGAGGTGCTCGAACATCGTACAGCAAGCGCTGAGTTTGATAGAAAGGCTAAAGTCGAAGTATAAAAATTTAACAATTTTGTCACTGTCTCACTAAACTAGCCTTGCCATTTGCCTAATGAGTACTGCACACACAGGTCTATGATCTTCTGCTTTCTTCTGTCGCCTGTTTTTGTGGCATATTTGTGTTTCCTCGAACACGACACAAAACACAGGTCAGGGACAAACCTCATGGAAAGTTTTACTACTTCACGCTGCCTCAAAACATTTCCAAGATACAAAAGGAACACTGTTAAGTATGAGGTGTTCATGTTTGTGCCAAAGTGTTTGTCAGTGGGTGTGTGTATGACTGTGTGTGTGAGTGGACCTTTATGTTGTTGGGAAGGGCAAGTGTGCATGATGTGCTTGAGTGTGCCTAAGCTGACCATGGTGGTGTGTTTCTCTATTTAAGCAGGTCGTTGCAGTGGTGGTGCTGGTTGGGGATACTGTAGGCGAGGCATGTGTGTGGGAGCCTGTGTGTCAGCACTTTGAATGAACACAGTCTTGAAGGTAAACTCAATGACATCATGTACAACACCTCCTCCTCCTATACAAAACACACACATCCACCCCCACACACACACTCAGATCTGACTAATTTCACCGTCTACAACTGCAAATGTTTCTTTTAGTCTGTTAGGAAGTAGACAAAGGGGCACTGGAGGCATGGACTGGCCATCCGGCGTACCAGGCAATGCCCGCTGGGCCAAGGCACATTTTTGGGCCTGGCTGTCATAATTTCGTCAAAAAAGTATATTATAAATCATTTTTATTAACCGCGATGGCCCACTGGGTGATTTTCTTGAAGGACATTAGGCTAATCCAATGAAATCTCTCAGCCCTCCTCTTTCTTTTTTTTTTAAGAGCACAATTTAGAGGGGGCGGCCCATTGGTCCATCTTCAATATAGACAGTGGACTGAACCAATCAGGATATAGTACAAAAGCGGCCCCACCCCTTCCCTGCGCTGTCCCCCCCCTGTAACTCCCGCGAGTTTCACAGTGTTGAGCATGAGGAGTGGCAACATGGAGCAACCGAAGAGAAAGAAATTGGGTGCGGAGAAGTTGCGTGCTAAGAGAGTGAAGAATCTCACTGTAGATGCTGCAAAATGAAAATACATATTAGAGATGATTTCCATAAAAAGGATAAAAGAATTTAACTACACAGAGCAGACAAAAGTGGTGGAGTTAACAATAGACACTAAACTTCTAGGCCCGTATTCACAAAGAATCTTAAGGCTAAAAGTAGCTCCTAACAGACGAATTTAGGAGCAACTCCTAAAAATAATGGGCGTGTCAGTCGTAACTTTAGGACTCCTAATTTTTTAAAATAAGAGTTATTCACAAAACATTTTAGGCCTAAAAGTAGCACCTAAGTCTGGGAGACCTTAGAAGTAGTCCATAGGACTCCTAACTCACTAAGACCTGGTCACAGCCGAATGTTTTGGAGACGCTAAATGACAGGGAATTATTAAAACGATGTTGGATGGACTGCGAAGGGACTGAAGTTGTGGCTGAGTTGGTGAGGGACGCAAGAACGCTCCCAACCAACCAAAACAATCCAATAACGCCAGAGTTAAAATGTTCGGCAACACTCCGGTATTTGGCTACGGGGAAAATGCAGCTCTTCGCACGGGACTAGCATTACCTTGGGAACCTCAACATTATCCCCCGGGTCGATCGCACCGGAGCCCTTGCTGGAGCAGCACAACGGTTAGATATGGCTATTTTAATATAATAACTGGTGAGCCTGTTGAAAGATGGAAAAGTGTACCTTACCGCATGCTGCCAAGCATGTTATCCACCTAATCATCTTTCGAGATTTCGTTCTTCTGATGAGCCTCCTGAATTTGCACCCAAAATGCTGTCAAAACTTTCATTTTTAATTCCCAACACAGCCTCCATAATTCTCCACCGGGAAAATGGCAGAAAAAGGTGTGGAAAACACAAAAAACCTTAAGAAAAACAAAAAAACGATTCGCATGGGACTAATATTATCACATGACCTCTGTGTTTGGCGAAATATGGTAGGTAATTTGCGGTGGAATTTTTACTTTACAAATTACGGACATGGCAGATTCGCATGGGATTAAGATCACAGACGACCTCCGCAATTATTACAAATTACTGGAGGTCCCCAGGTTATACTAGTCCCGTGCGAATTGTCAATCGGAAAAAGTTGCATTCCATCAATACACAAATTGTCTTTGACGCATGTTACAATATACTGGACAAATTCTCCTCATAAATACATTTCTTTATCCAATATCTTTTCATGGGCTTTGTCATGGGCTTGTAGGGAACTTCTTTATTTTCACTTCTTGCATTGCGTAGCCTAAATGATTTTTCAATTGGCTGCCCTGTCACTCAACAACCAATCCCCATTGTCACCGCTTCTAAGTGCGTCCTTATAAAATGAGGTCATCCATAGCAACAGAGAGTTACTTCTTGTTTAGGAGTTCACTGTTTTCATAACTAAAAGTAGGTCCCAGTGGCTTTGTGACAACTCCTACATAAAAACTTTTAGTCCGATTTAGGAGTTCTCCTAACGTTAAGATAAAAGTCTTTGTGAATACGGGCCCTGATATTTAGGATGTTGATGATGCATTATGCTTGAAATAGAATATACCTAAGGAGGTAGAACTCTGTGTTGAGTAAATGTACTTATTTGCTTTCCACAATGATTATTTGATAGACTTCTAAAGTCAGCAGGGGTGTAACATAGTTGTGCATAGGAATGACCGGGTTTGTGAGCGTTTTTCCCAGTCAAGTGAGTAAACATATGTACACTTCACCACAATAATTAGAGTTGGGTTTGGGATAATAGTAAAATACATTCCTTCGGGGAACATGTACATAAATTACTAGTCGGTTGTCCTCCGCTTATTATGAGGGGCCGGTCTAAGCCAAAAATACCAGGGCCAATTTTTTGACAAAAATACATAGCTGTAATCTGATATTTTCTACTCATCTTGTTTAATGGACTATTCATTACCATCGTTTGTGGAACTGCACAAGATAATTCAGAAAGTTCAGTTTTCAGATTAATACGTTTGGTAAAATGTGATTCATACTAATGTTGTTTATGTATTTAATAACAATGATGATCATTTGCTACACAAAACAACAACTTTTACTTAAAGATATAATATCAAACATTTCTAAATTGAACTGTTTAAAAATGACTGGACCTCTGTCATATGTTCTGTTGAGTTGTGTACCTCTCAATAAAGTAGTGCAGTAATGAGCACCCGGAAATCAGTTAGTATTTTTGCACTTCTAGTTCCCTCGTCTCAAAGTCGACCAATCTTTCAATGGATTTTCAGTTAAATGCCTACAATAAGGTCTGTTGTTACCAAAGGCTTGAGATATCAAATTGAATCATAAAGCGCTTACATGTCTTCAAAATAGTAGCCACTGATGAGTGATCAAAAGAGACTACAGAAGTTGTCATCATGCTGAACAGGGAGACTCATCTACTCACTAGTCCATCTTTACAGGTAGACGTTAGTTGCCAACTATTCTAACTACAACTTTACAACTTGTAGATTTATCAATGTACAGAAATCAATGTACAGAATCTCACACTAGCTTTTTACTTCTAGCGATTTAACTTATGCTTCGATTTCACACAATCATCTGTGAAAATTTTCTTGCTGAACAAAACATGCAAGTATAATCAACTTCTGTCTGCCGAAGAGCTTATTTTTGGAGTTTAGGCATTTTTTCGAGGGAACCAGTGCGACGCTAACTAATGAGTTATGCCTGCAAGTATATGCCATCGTTAACGCACTCTGTTTCCAACAACATCCAACCCCCCCAAAAAAGTGATTTTACTTAAGGTTACAGTGCAATTCAATTGGTCACCTGTCACTATAACTTATTCCAACATTCTTGTTAATTTTTCAGGGAATAATTCATGGATCTGGATTAAAAGCACCATGAGTATTTAGGTGGTTGGTATCTCGGAGTGAGTACAATTTGATGCAGATTCTAATAAAAATCTATCAGTCTCCCACAACGCAATGGAGATTATAATTCTATCTGTGTTGTTTTGTTGTTCTAGTATTTGGCTCGTACAGATTTGGTGATCTTAAATTATGGTTAAGCAGTTGTGGTTGGTCAAAAGCTTAGATTGACACAGGGCTATCTAGTTTAGCCTTGATTGCATTAAGGGGACTGCTGGGCCTTGGTGGAGGCATGCGCTCTCCTGAGTTTGCCATTTAAGTTCTAAAAATGAATCTAATGTTAAAGTATTTATAAACCTGACTTTTCTACATGTGAAATATTAAGCACAAACTCCCACTTATTTTGTTCTACATCATTAAGAAAATTTTTCACTAAGAAATATCATAAAACTTTTCCTGTGCAGTTTTATTGTGGTTCAAAAGTGTATTTTAAAATAAATTTAATTAAAAAAAAAACTCCATCACATGTTTACAGTGACAGTGATGTATCTACTGCCATTACAATCCTAAAACCAGAATAAGTAGTTAGAGGAAGCTATCCATGCGTGGGAGGATGAGTTTTTGAGAGGTCTTGCAATCTGACAAAGGGGCCCGTGCCTGATGAGCTCCGCTATGAGAAGCCACCTGGCAGAAATCGACTCAGGCAGTCATTTAGACAGCCCAGAATTGGGGTCGAGGACCTATGTGTAAATGCAATTCAAGTCTCCTTTTACTCCAGCATACAGAACAGGGGAGGAAGCGCTTGCGAAATGGCAAAGTTATCAAAATGAAATAGATCCTGGGTTTTGCACTGAAGAGCTGAGGGCTTTTTTTCCATCACTTTTTTTACTGGCAAAAGCAATTCACTTTTCTCTGAGACTCAACTATGGGAAGATCAGCTAAAATAGCACCTTCCGAAGATGGGAGACCGTTTCTCTTTCCTCTATTTTTCTTATTTCGATCAACACCCAGACAGCACAGAGGGCAGGGGTCCAAAGGATTTCTGTGCATTACAGGAAGACTTCTTGGGGCTAATTAAGAATGAGATGGTGCAAAAAACTCCATAAAAATGCCTTTTTTCACAGACAAATGCCATTTTGATTGTTGTACTTGGCTCCCTATCTACTTCATTTTTACAATTTTCTAACATCATTTAACACCTCTCTCTGATACCTACCATTCCCCTCTCAGTGAGGACCACTTCATAAGCTCTCTTGCTTTGACTCTTTCAGCTATGATCCATAGTTGCGGCATTTAAACATTATGAGCAGTAAATAGTTGCAACACAGCATGATGCAAGTCAACAAGTACAAAGTGAACACAAAAAGGTAGAGCCAATTAAATATAATGAGCTGCGTAGGTTGCTAGCGTGGCAGCGACATCAGCTATATATCTCATCAACCTTCATCAGAGGATATCAAATATCAGTGAAGTTCCAGCTTACAATTAAGACCGATTAAGACCAATTATTTTACTCTACTTTATACCTCCCTTTCAAAAGGAAAAATCTTACTGTTCAGTCAAAAATGACCATTTGACAGTTTTGACAGCACTTACTGAATTAGGATTTTACAACATGTGATCAGCTTATAAAATATCATGTAGAGTAGTATAAAAATAAAATGTCAAACTGAAGGGGTATAGGGGCTTGGGTTTGAAGAGGTTCCCAAATAAACACAGTTTCCTCACTAGAAAGATGCTGGCAGCTAAGAAAACAAAATAGGGCCTAAGCAGACCAGAGTTTCTGGCTGGTAATCTAAGGGGAATGAGGTTCTCAATGGGTCAGGGACAGGTTCAGTATGAGGGTGGGAGCCACCTGTGTGCCATTCCCCACCTTTTATGAGCTTTCACAAAAAGGGTGTCATCCCACCATAACTGGCTGGAAGGGGACATGCCCCAAGCTGCTTCCACTCCTCAATCAGGAGTCAGTCCCTCCACCCTGCGCACAGGTGATCTGAATTACCTGCAATCAGTCTTGAGGGATTTTGGAAAATCGGCCCAATACAAAGAAAGATAGCAAGTCTCAAACAACTGGACTGCTACAATCTTACTGCTGAAAGTTGAACACATTCAGTGGAATATTCTCAACTGTTTTACATGAGGATACCGCATCCAGCATGGGGATAAGCTACCACACTAAAGGGACGTTCTGTTGCCACCAAACGAATATCGAAGGGAGATCTAGACTTGACAGCCATAATGACAACTTTTTAGGTGCCCTAATTAGTAAACTGTCCTTAAGTGTCTCGTTCCCGTTGTCCCTCACCCTTTAGTCTCAATCATGTCATCACACTGCAACACTTCTTCAGAATCTGTCGGCATGACAACCCCACTAAGCAGGGGGCCCGATGTTGGGATGTTAAATAGGATTCCTCCGCTTGCTATTTCCTTAAATGCTCTCCTCTGTTTTTCGGAGCGTGGCGGTCATTATTCCAGCTGAGAGATCTGCCTTAGAATGATACGTGGGTGGTTACTGACGGGATTGGTAGTTACTGGATGAATAATGCATACCACAGTTTTGCCTTACATGCATGCACACAGATACATGTGGCAAGGGACTAGCTTAAATCTCAGATCCTGACAAAAAATCTTGCCAAATAAAACTGCTTTTTAAACCAGCCCTACAACCTATGAAGATTTGCAAACTGACTTAGGGAAAACGAGTTCTTCCCATCAGAAAAGAAAAATAATGCACATGGTAATACTATTTATCACTCCAATGAGAGAAAACATCCTTCCAGACATGAAAAAAAGTCAGAAAATTGTGGAAATGGCCATGATGTGGATGAACTTAATGTGTGTTTTGAACAAAAACTTCTGAAAATGTTATCCCTCTCAGGCAAATTACTTTCCTTTTTTGAGTTTATTTGTGACAGAGAAAAGCACTCCAAAGTTGAGAAGTGCCTCAAGAACATTACTGACTGTCCCTGCATGTAAGTGTGTGTGTGTGTGTGTGTGTGTGAGTGAGTGAGAAAGGAAACACTGTGAATCCTCTAATCAAGACACATGAATTTGCAATCAGTGTCTGGCGAGAGACGGGTAATTAAGTCTGGGCCACTTCTGGGCTGCCGTATAAGACACATGCATGCACAAACAGGGGCTCATGCATACACACACACACACACACGTCACTTTCATTATATTCCTTATCAAGTGAAAAATACCTGCATAAGGCAGAAATTATAATTATAAAAGCATGAGAATCCATCTACTCTTGGTCATGCCCCGACATGCATTCATACACAATCACACATTCTCTCCTCCAAGAACAAACTCATAACCATAATCTTCTCTCACAAAAGGAACACTGACATCAAAATCCATGTCACACCAGAGGCAGACAGAGAGTTTCATTGTCCTCCTTTTACAAATCCTTACAATCAGGCTTGCATTCACAGCTATCAGCCTTTGTGTCTGACTTGGTGCACTTGTATCTTAAATTGTAGCCCACTAGGCTCTTCCAGTTCACCAGGGCTTCTTTTCAAGCCTGTTACACAATTAAAATGAACGCTGAAGGATCTGTTTGCGGGGAAAAAAATGAGGCACAGTCTAAAAAAAGAGGATGGCGAGTGTGTGAAAAACAAAGAGTCTAATAGAGAAGAGAACAAGTCCTCCCCATTACAAACCACCTCACTGGAGAGTCAATAGGCCCTGGAAATGAACACCAGCATCAGTATTTCACCTGAAATGTCATCAGTAATAAAATGGAAATTCACTGCAAATAGTCTCAGGAGGTGCTCACTAAACCTGAGTGCTCTTATGCAAATTTAACCTAACAATGAGTCAGAGCAACACGTTCATGCATTTTTTTACTTAAAAAGTCAAAAGCAGCCCTCAAGGGGTTTATTAGCCAGAACATGGAACACACTGAACTCATAGATCACTATTGTAAAAGTTACTTCAGACGCGGAGAGTTTGTGGTCAAATTAATGACGAGACTTCATAATGATGCCATATTAATTAAGGTTAACAGTCTTAACAGTGAGCCTAACTGCATGCTGTGAAAAAGAAAAAAAATCACCATTTAAGCGGCTGCCTGACAGCAATGTAAGGCACCAAATTCTTTCAAAATATAGAGTACACTTAAATTGAACGGAACTCGGCAAAGTAAAAGTCTGCCATATAACTCCTGGGTCATTTTTACACTTGTTTTTTGTTTGTGCTTATTAGGACTGTGGTGATATAACAATGGACTGTAATTAAGTCAGGGCATAGTCAGCTCGGACCTCAAATATAAATTCTGTGCTGGGTTTCCAGGATGGCAACAATTACAAGAATTGATTAACTTGCGGTAGTGAAATTCTGGATTATTGCATGGAATTCAATCGAGGAGGGTGGAGGTCAAACATAAATCTAAAGAAAAGAGGGACATCAAACCAGTTGGACTGAGAGTACAGTCAACATGAAGAGACATGGAAACACATTTAATAGATGTACTACACACCCACACCTTTACACACACACTGCTGGTCACATAGGAGCTATGCATCAGAGGATACTGTACTTGTCATTGTTTGGCTTCATGTTGTTCTCAGTCTTTTCTTCTCACACACACACTGACACACACAGACTCCTGAATGCCCACTGGAGTTTGATTGAACAATGTAATTAGCTGTAATTACCACTCATTAAAATTGTTAAAGATCCCCCCTGTCGCATCAGGCTGCAGGTGTGTGTCTGATGAAGTCTAACACACACACACACACACACACACACACACACACACACACACACACACACACACACACACACACACACACACACACACACACACACACACACACACACACACACAGCCTCAGCAAGACAACAACTGCAGCTGCTGTGGCCTCTCTACCTTTGCACTTAATAAAAATTGACAGCATTTCTATTTCTGCACCAAATCACTCATGACTTTTTGTCATTTTCTTCTCTTCAGGATCTAGAAAATATCTATATGACCATTTTGTGATATCTATTAAATACATTTCAATCAGGTCTTTAAGCTGCATGTATCTGTAGTAACAAGAGTGAATGTCTTCACCTGACAATTAACAGCTCCCACGCTCTTCTAGCACAGACTGTACTTTCCTGAACTCTGAAGGTACAGATTCTATTTTCTGCAATTCTTCACATAACCTTTCCTCCTTGTAATAAAAATTATATAATGTATGAAACATCAAGAAATTTAAATTAAAGGAGCAGTATGCAACTCTGGAGAAAGATAGCTGATGGTTTTATTCTCATTCCCTGGTCATCTCTAAGTTAGCGCCAGCAACTAGACTTCATTTTTCCTCAGAGTGACAACTACCAACAACACAGGAAAAAGGAATGATTTTCCATCTTTTAGTCTATAAAAGAGACAAGAAAGCAGATAGAAACTGAGCATTGCTTTCAGCCTGACTGAATCTCCAGGCAGCCTTAATTTTCCAGGGAGATCATGTGCCTGGTGGTAGACAGGATTTCATGGTGCAAGCTGTTAGAGGCTTATAGGGAATCGATGTAAACGCCAATAGTGTCATTGTTTTATGGCCATTACATCATCACAACATCAGTTAACTTTTACTTCATGACAACAAGTCAAAGTGAAAAACGTGTATATTGCCACTTTAAACGGTGACAGTTTGGCTAAGTGGTTCAAATTAATGTAATGTTAGTTAACCGTTAAAATGGAAGATCTTTATCATCTTCAGGAATATTGTCCTCTACGTTTAATGCACCAGAGGTCTATGGACATGATACTAAGCGAACACAGAATGCATACAGTGAGTGACAATGCCTACACTCACTCAAGGGAAGGTGAAATATTAAGGGAATCAGGGCGGAAGTAGATTAACAAGATGGTAAACAATCCAGTGCTTTTGTAGATATTTTCAAACAGGACAAAGACACATTGGAATGGACGAAATGTTTGGAAATAACCAGGATATCAAACCTGATTATAAGTTTATATGTATTTTCATATAATAAACATGTACAAAATCACATTGAAAAAATCAAGATAGAGATATATAAATAAATAATATTATATTATCAATGTAATCTACAGTTGTGCATAACATGAAGCAAAACCCTTTAAAGGTCTAAAACAAACGTGTGATAACTTGCTGCTAAAATAACTGTTTGAAAACTTTAATTATCCCGGCGTACTGTTTAATAGAAATTTGTAAAATAACCCTGAGAATTCATCAAGGCTATGCTTTAACTACTACACAATACAGTTGCATCATCAGTAATGCTGTTGTCTACTTCCTGAATCCTGATACCTTCAGGAAAAAGTACAGCAACCGGCGGCAGTTTAAGGAGAGTTGACATACAATACAATAACATAAGAAGATAAACAAACTGAGTCCAAGTCAAGACTGGAGCACAACGTGACTTATATTCATATAAGTAGCATTATAGGATAAGAAATGATAGTTTTGCATAAAGTGTGACCATTACCAATCTACCACAAGTAGATGTGCGGCATCGGTGTGTATGTGTGTGAGAGATGAAAAGTGGAGAGGAGGGAGGGGTTTCTTGAGTAGCGCTTCAGGGTAGACAACATCGTTTTGCACTTTGAGGACTCCATGGTGCACCTCTCTCTCTCGCTCCCTCTCTCTCTCACACACACTGTACAAGGAAATACAGCCCCCCCCCCCCCCGAGTGGGAAACTGGCCACTGCAATCACCATGGCGATTTCTGCTCAAGTGGATGACAGCGCAGCTCTGAAACGTAGAGGAATAGTGGAGCGCACACACACACAAAAACACACACACACACACACACACACACGTTGCCAGGTTGCTGAAAGCGTTTAGTGAAGGGATGCCAGTTTGGCTGTTATTTTTGCCCAATCCCCCCCCCACACCATTTGAGATCTCAAGGCTCATCAAGGTTTTAAATGAATGAGTAAATTGGATTAAAAGACACAGTTGACAGGAAGCCAAGTGACTACAGCCAGGAGGAAACAAGTGAAACTGAGGAGGCCAAAAGAGCAGCCTCGTGGATAAAGGTAGATGATGATGTATTTTAATCAGTGCTCCTAATGAATGATTTTGAAACTGATCTTATATAAGTATTTCCATATCTGTTAATATTAATAAGATTTTAATACAGCTGCACAATGCAAGCTAACACAAGGCTCAGATTATGTATTCTTATGTTTGACACAGAACAGCTATGTGCCCTGCATCACAGATTTACTCTAATGCAATGTTTTGTAAAATATCTGTAGAGAGAGTGTCAGTATGGAACTGTTGTGGCAGGAAGACGTGGGCCAACAGCAGCACTACAGCGATGTGGTGCGAAAATCTGCAAAATGTCACTAAAACGGAGGCAAAACGATGTCTTTTTTTAAAATGGAAACAGCTCCCTGTCAGAGTAGATATCTTTATTAAAGACTCTGTCTGGATAAGGCTTTGATACCGATCAATTCCAAATTCTCTGATATTTTTTTTAATTAATTTACAATTAAAAATATTAACCATACAACCTTAGTACTGCTTCTAAATAGAACATTTAAAATACTAAAAGTCACACTATTAGCACCAGAGAGAGATTTCGTGTTGATTGTAGTGTGGTGACAAATTATCTAATGCAACTATCATTGATCTCAGCTCTCCAGCACATCAGTGATGACAAATTTAAGATGATAGTCTAACTTGGTGGTTATGTGGTTAATGTAAATGTATTTACTCCCTATGGACAAAGAACCTTTTGAGTCGTAAGCATTATTCTTCTGATGGGAACAATATTTTTTAATTGTTACATACTAAGTAATAAGAACTACAGGCCGATTTGACCGCATATATATATTGACGTGAGATGCATGTTATGTTGTAGATTAAATTCTGTCAATTTTAGACGGATAAAGAGTAAAAAACTCAAACTCAAAATTTGAGACAGTGTGACCAGTGAATTTGCCAACTTTTTTATTTATTTATTTTTATTTTTTTAACATTGGTACGTGGAAGGGGCAAATCAAAGAATCTGGAATCACAGGTGGCAGGCCAATGTGTGTGAGCGGGACAGGGGATGGGGAATGGCACTGTAAGTGGCTAATGTGTTGAGGGGGAGTTGTCGTCAGTACTGCACCGTGTTGCACTCAAACCGCAACCAGTGGGGGTTGCCGGACGGCAGAGCAAAACCAGATCAGAGCCATAATGCAGCGGACACGTATCTGGTGGAATCTTTCTTTTTTTATGTTTGTAAATGCTCATAAATACAGCATTTTCGAGACACAAACAGGACCAATAACGCATTGGGACAAATAATTGCTTGGGTTATTCTGCAAGGTATGTTGCCAGTTTTGTGACAAACACTCTTTATGTTACAGAGCTAAGATGCTACCAATGTAGCACTAAGGAAAAATGTGTATGTTGTACTGCATTCATCAATCAGTCAGCTAAATTGGTTTTGTGCTAACCCCCTGTGCATAAGGTAGGTTTGGTATCTGTATCTGTAATGACAAGTACAGTATCCTGTAATGCTTGGGTCCTACGATACCAGCAGTGTGTGTGTATAGGTGTGGGTGTGTAGAACATCTATTAAATGTGTTTCCATGTCTCTTCATGTTGACTGAATACTCTCAGTCTAAGCACATTTTTTTATGCATACTTGAGATGTATTCCGTACCGTGAAAAAAAGCAAAAAAGAAACAGAACATGGAGTTTCACAAATGCATCAGAAGTTTCCACAGGAATGAATACACTTCCTACGTGGAAACAAGGCGCAACGCTTGGCCAGATACTAAATATCACTCAATATCACGATATTTGCCACCGTAAGTGCTATTTTACACAATATCAAATAAATAATAAATATTAAAAATATTAAATGTATTACAGTGTTATTTCTTTCCTGGCTAAACCTCTAGAATTTAGAGGGAAGGGGACCATGTACAGACAAGCTGCACTTAACATACAGTATGACACTTTTACTCTTGCTATATATGTAGTTAAAAATTTCCTATTTAATACTATTTTGGTTAAGTGTTGTATGTGATGTTTAAAAGGGAGAGGTAAAAAATTAACAGCATTTTAACCAGTCAATCCTTCATCTATTAACACTACTTATAATACTGGTCAACATGAAATCCAAATAAAACAAAATAAAATATCATATATTGCAAGAAAAACCTGAACCCCACCTCCACCACGATAATATTACGTATTGCAGTACACAGAGAACACAGAACTTGTACAATAACAACAACAAAGACATGTGAAAATATAATTAGGATCATGAACATATGTGCAAGGAAACACATGCACAAATACACAAGAGATGGAGGTATGAAATCTATATGTGTTACTGTAGAGCACAGGCTGCCTAACAAGCCTGATGAACACGATCACTGTAACGAGCCTGTGTGTTTATATGTGTATGTATTCCCCTTGGTGTGTGGGAGTGTTTGTGTCTGTGTATGTTCATTAAAAAATGAGGCATGCGCTGTTCCTGAACAAAAGTCAGCGATGCACCCCTGATTCTTTTTGAGTCATCCCAATTACCAAACAGCAGGTATTCTTCTCTGCACATGTCTCTGCTCTAAATCTCTGTGTCTAACACCTCATATATTTTCACCCACTGACCGGTAACTCTAGTGTAGCTGGCTTACAAGTTTTCAGTGTTTTATTTATGGATATTCTGGCTTTCACACTGGTTGTTAACATGTCTGTGGTTACTCATTTACCGTACAGATGGATTCTGTACCAGCCAGGCTGATTTACAGTTCCAGTCTCAAAGATGTTGAGAGACGGACTTGATGAGATGGTGAGATTTACCAAACTTCTCAGAGAATTAATTTAAACGTTACGTAATCAGCAATTAAGTAGTGTGGTAAAGGAGTTATTATGTGTATTGTATACAAATTGTTTGTTAGCAACAAAGAGATAATTTGAATGAAAAGAAAAAAATATTTTGAAATGATCTCTTGTATATCCCACTGTTCTGTATTAAAAATAAATAAGAAGCCACAACCAGCAGGTGATTGCTTAGCTTAGCCAAGAACTAAAAAGAGGGGAAAACAGCTAGCCCGGCTTTGTCCAAATAATAAGACAATGTACTTATTAATTAAAAAGAAAAAAAAGCAACAGGAAATGTAATCAATTAACATGTTACATCGTCTTTGTTTTATCCATACAAAAACATAATGTAATAGTGACAGCTTGTGATTTTAAGGTGAGTAATGTGCTGCTTCTGCTTCAAGTATTTATGCTAACCAACCAGACCAACCAGATCAACCACTTATGTAATGTCCTGTATATACATTATGTATATTTTTCCTGTGTAGAAAAATGCCAACTGCTTGGAGCACTTTTCACCCCTTATTTCAAAGAGCACCAGTGGACAACTCGACTAACTTGTACAAAGAGTACTGACTGCTCAAAGGATGATCTTGAGGGAGAGACATTTCCCTCAGGGACATTTTTTCAGGCACAAGTGGGAGAGAGTTCTTATAAATGAAGAAGCCCTCACCAATACAGGGAACAGTCTTGAAAATTGTGAAACAACTGCAGGTGTAAAACAGGCTCACACACAGTGACTCGCAAAGGAAAAGTCTGAATCCTACCTGCATACTCTGGAGGGAAAACATCCCAGACAGCCTTGACAGTTATTTGATTTCATCTGCTGTGATTATCAATCAACATTGGTCAGATAATCACGGAAATATTGACACACTCTCAGCTATGGGCAGTCCTACTCACCCAAGAGGTTTTTCCGAGCGACTGCCCAATGATCCAACCACCTCTCCGAGAGTACAGTAAGCCTGGCCCAGAAAATCCTGCAATGTCAAGAGAAGGAGGGTTTTTAAAAAATCACTCATTTTTGTTATTCAGAGTCCTACAGACAAAAAAGAAACACATGCAAAATACACACATACAACTGAACTGGTAAAACCCCACTGAAGAAACAAAAATGTGCCTCGTCCCTGATCTCTACAGAGCACAACCCTACAGGGGCCAAACCATTTCAAATACTTCAGCGTTCCCCATTGACATATCATATTGGCAGGCACATTAAGCCTTCCTCCCACCAGCCCTCACACCTGCCCCACTCTGCTCCCTTGCCACGTTTCCGTTAAATCAAATCGCCACCGGATAATGAAACTTTACAGCTGAGACTGACAGAAAGGCAGCAAGATGGAAAGAAGTCTGCAAACACACAAAAAATACTGCCAGTCCTGGAAACAAAATTGTATTGCATGACAAAATGAATTTATGATTAATTTATGTTGCATGTTATTTGCTTTGTCTGTTGTCTTATATTGACAATCAGCTCGCAACTTGGAGTAAAAAATAAGCTTTTACATAAATTGTATTGAAGCTATTACAGAAACATGCCCTCTTTCACCAGGGGGCACACTGGTGAGACTGTTTGTCATTACTGAACTCCGTCTCTAATATCCAACTGGAGCAGCCCCAAGCAGCACTAAAATAATGGCTTCTCTTTGCTCCATTGATTAGCCTCTTCTGTTATTCGGTCTCTTTCTCACTTTACCCGTCTTTAAAATAATTAGCAATGCTAAAATAATACTTTATAAACTTTTTTGTTACGTGTGCTTTTTATGATAGTTTTCCATTTCTTTGATCTAGAGGTTGTGCAGTAAAGTCACAAATCACCTAGCAACTGTCGCTGTTTCCAGCATGAGGTCCATCGCAGAAGCTGCTCTGTGCTGCTTATGGCTAAATATATAACAGCATGGGATAAAAAGAAAAAAGGTTTAATATGAAAAGAAACAGTTGTGTGGGCATGGCGCCATTTATTAATTACAGGAAAATCAACTGTTTGATAGATATGGCTGAGGCTGCAGTGGAGGAGTAGTTCAGGGGGACTGTGAGCAGATACATATAAAAAACATTATTAATAACAGTGCTAAGGAGACGATACACACCATGTGTCTACCATGAGTGTTCTACCACAGTAGCATTTCGACCTATTTCAAATAAATGCCTTTGATTAGCAATGTATTTCTGAAATACGTTCAGTCAGACTGGCTTTCTATCTGTCTGCATACAGAGACAGAAATAATAAAAGGATTCTCGACCAGTCCCTGTGTATTCCACACTTGGTTCCCAGGTGTGCCTGCAGCCTACAGCTCCCATGTTAAAACACCGTCTAATGGATTGGCTCTCTGCCTTTCCCCCCCTGAGACCTGGATCGAGGCGAGTATGCTGCCTCTGAGCCAACATGCCTGTCTCTTCTTGTATGGGCTTATTGATTATAATAAAGTGAGGCGAGGGGGAAGAAAGCCAGAGCGAGGGAGGGAAACGGCAAACGGACAGATCCAGATAGAGAGAAATTGAGAGCACAAGTGTACAAGTTGAGAAAAAAAAGAAAAGGTGATGGAATGCCAGTATGAGACTATGAACAGAAAGGAAGAAAGCACAAGAGGAATGGATTACATCCAAAGAGACAACAGTGCATCATAACAGAGAAGAGAGAAGAGAGAAATCCTGAGGGGAAAATGAGAGGAACTAAACTTGATTAGAGCATTTCTCACAGTAATATTCAATTTATCCACACTTGGCTTCATACAGCTGACAAATAAGTGGCAGTAGTGCATTTGTTGGCTTTTATTCAGCTATCTTAAAACAGCAACTCCTAAAACTACAGGTCACCATGAACTATTGTTGGAGATAGCAGACAGTAACCATAATAAAGCCTTGCAGCAACATTGTAAGCAGTCATATTGATTTATGACCTACAGATTTAATAATACTGATGTCACCTGTCACATAGAGGGGCAGCAAAAAAGATCTATCGCACAATTTCTTTTTACAAACAATACCCACACATGACTTGAATTCAAAGCAAAGCAACTTTCTTCAATTTCCTTCCAGTAAAAAGTCACATGTAGGAGCACCATCAGGTTTTTTTTTTGCCTCTAAAACCAGACCTTCTTCCTAACACCTAAACAAAACACACAACTACTAACAATCTAAATGCTGAAAAAAATAGTTAGTTAAACCTATCTCTGGCTTCATGTCTCTGAAATCAATTTTTAAAAATGATGATATGCTTCGAGCAGTACTTTAAAGTATATGTGGTTTGTACTTAAAGGTCTAAACCTGAAAACCCACAATTTAGTCAAGCATTGAAATCAGTATGTCAGTACATACTGTAAATTGCATTGCAGCATTCAGTCTTTAGCCACATGAGGATACTGAGCTAGATAAAATCCACTTTCTGTGGTTCTCCATCCATTTCAAAGAGGTACATGCAACATTTGTGAAACTGCGAAATTTACAAGCATTCAAAAAGCGATTCCAGTGCTTCTGCAGAGGTGTTATTACAAATATCATATTTCTTCCCCTGAGGTCATTAAATGGCTTTATGATGTGAAAAAATGCATGTGATTTGTTGCTGAAGTGTAGTAGAAATGTAGTACACAGTCACATTTAGTAGTCCCCACTTTGCTAGTCTAAAGAATCAGTCGTTGTTTGTCCTCCCTGGACAGCAGATGAACATTAGCATCGTAGCATTATCATCGCCCGAGGAGAAAAGCATGTCTGAGTGCAGTTCTATCATTGCAATTCATTGTTTAGTTCTGTGCTATAAAGAAAGCATTTGCAATACAAAGTCTTTCATTATATTGTTTTTAATAGCGCGTTATGCGTTTGAAGACAAATGCAGACATTTGGGTTGAAACATGCTTAAAGCCTAAGATCCCAAATTTCTCATCTCTGACTGTTTCTTCCAATAATCCCCACCTCCCTCCATTTCTCCAAATGACACACAGTCATGTGACGGTGTGTGTCTATGTCATAACATATGTGGGCAGACCAGTTGGGCTGGACACTGAACAGTAAACACTGATAAGAGCTAAGGGATAGAGAATGTTGCCTTGGAGCAAAAAAACAGTGTCTGTTTGCAGCACTGCTCAGGTAGACTGGAACAAATAGTTCTAGTTTGCATAGCTTTTTTTGCCTTCCATCATTTTTATTGCTGCTGTGATATCTTTGCATTCGACAGCTGAAGTCCAGGTCAGCACTGGCCATCACCAAAGCAAACACCTGGCCAAACATGTCTCAGATATCACTGGAAAGCCGATTTCCTGAAAACAGGCATGTGTACACAAGATAACAGACAGTGAATGGATGAAATTAAGATGACATTTTGGGAAGTACACTTATTCAGTTTCTTTCAGAGTTAGATGAGAAGACTGATACCTTCAAATCTGCAATGAGTATGTCTACCTCCTGGAGCAAGCTAACCCAGCTTAGCATAAAGACTGGAAACAGAGTTAACAATTAAACAATCAAACTGTATCTAATAGTTATCTGAGTGTTAACAAACAACAAAATGCTTTATAAACCATTTATCAAACAATTGTTAAGGTTTAGAAACATCAGTTGCAACTTTATAACGTCCATCCAGCTAGTCTTTATAGTGAACTATACAGTAATTATTAGCCATTCCCAAAGTATTATAATTATCAGTTGCAACTTTACAGTAATTAATGGTTTCTACAGCTTGCAAACACTGGCTGGAAAACATGCAGACGCACCTGTAAAAAGTTTAATAAGCAAACCTGCTCTATTCAACTTATCAAAGAAGAGACCAGTGGTTAAAAAATGACCAGCCAACACTGTGATCTCTTGATTCAGTCATCAAAAATAACATAATAGCGACATATTATGGCATAAATATCTATACCAACACTCTGAGGAGACCCTTCCCAAGTGACCTGCATGAGACAATTTGAACTCCACTCCCCATGATGCAGTGGGCAGGACACAGATATTACTTGTTGCAGAAAAAGACCAAATGTATCGCATTGTTGTTCGTAATTACTGTTATGCTAATCACTGCTATCACTTCAAAAAAGCAGGGTGAACAGGGGAAATCAATGTTAATTTAAATTCTAAATTAGCTATGAGCCGTCAATCCTATTACATTAGATGATAAACACACTCATTGTAATGGCCAAATTACTGTTTTGTGGCCGGAAATTAGGCTAATAACACCAAGGACAGCAATCATGCTCACACAAACACTTATTCAACCCACAGAAAATCAGCGAAAGTGTGCAAAAAAAGAGAAAGAAATGCAAATATACATGCCTTCACAAAAACACACTTTACCAAGACTGGTTTTGGCACTCACGTGTTTTGACAGGTTGGCACTCTTCGAGTCGACATCATACCTATGGAAAAAAAGAAAAGAGAGCAAGAGTCAATGCATTAGGAAGCGATGGAGGGTGACGGGAGCTCAGCTGGGAACACGACAGGGATTACAGACAGAGTAAATCAGCAAGCAGCTTGTCGCAGATGATCTCACCAGAGGCTTCAGGTATTTCACTACCCAGCATCACAGGTTTACGGGGATCCTCCATTGAAGTGACACTAACTGGGCTAATTGGCAGTCATACAGAAGATTGTGAGAGCACATGTGTGTGCACGTGAAAAAGAGACAAATAGAACGCAAGAAATATTGTGCTAGTGAGTAAATAAGTAAATAATTCTCATAAATCTCGTAAATAATATTCTCATTTATGTTTTCGTTTTTTCTCATTAGTGTGAGTTTTAGTGTGCTATCATGGTGTTTTATCATGTGTTTTACACACTTTTTATTCCTCCATTTCACCTGCAGGCTTGTCATACAGGCAACACTTACAGCAATACAAAATTGTCCAGAAATGGTCCCTCCAGGGCAGAGGCTACGCTAAAGAATGAGAAGCAATCAGACAGGCCATTCACTCTGCAATTTGAGGTCATTTCACAGCTCAGGTCATTTCAACACTCACTTAGAATGGATTGCCCTTTGCTGGATGATTCTGAGGGAGAAATGAGGGGCAATTCAGTGACTTTACAGAACAGTTTAGGATAATGTACATCCTGCATGTGCCTGTGTGTGAGAGCGTGTGTGCGTGTGTGTGTGCACCCATATGTCGCACACTAATTAGTATCTTAAATTAATCTGAATCAGAAAGCATGACTGAGTGTTCAAAATGACTAAATACAATCTTATCATCGCAGTTTTTTCTCTGTGTCTCTACCATCTAACTGGACAAACCATACAGACACTCCTCTACAGGAGAAAGGCTTCACTATCAACAAAGGGTCCTCAGAGGGAAGCACTATTTTATTTACACATTTTTCTCTAAACCCTTTATTTTTCTCTTTTTGCTTGGTTTAGCGGACAATCAAATCAAACAAATCCCCCAATGTCAACATCAACTCTCCATTCAAGACACTGTAATTGTATATATGCCTAATGTATATACTGTAATGCAGAGTGCAAAATCATGAACAAATAGACTAAAAAAAGAAAGACATTGACCTTGATAGATTTGTATATGGCTCTGTTGCTCCTTTGGACAGCTCTGTCAGGCTTTACTTGAACACACCTAAATACTCAGGTTATCATGCTAACTTGCTCACAATGACAATTTTTGCAGGTAGATGTTCAATATCTTATTCTAGCTTGTTAGCATGCTAATATTTTGCTGATTAGTACAAAACACAAAGATGCGCCTGAATGGAAAATCAGTGGTTTCGCAGGCCATTAACCAAAGTGCTTGACGAAGTAAAATGTGATATTGTGAAAAATATCGATATATTGACCAGCCCTCTCACGATACATCTTCCACAGTCAGTCAGTCTGTCAGCAGCTAGGCTCTGCCTTAAGGCATGTAAACGTGAGTATGAATAGAAAGGGTTTGCGCTCCATGATATTATCTCAACTGGATTTTGGTTTCCAGCAACGTTTTTGTTCCTGTGGACAGACAACATAATAGGCAAACAGACATGAATGCACCTATGGGTAATTTGAGTCTACAGTGCACCTAGCATATGTGTCATTGGATAATAGGAGCAATCCCAAACACTTAACTGACACGGGACATGCGGCGTCAGCTAAATGCTAAAAATAACTGCTTCAACTTCCTCAAAAGTGATGGAAAATCATCATGCAAAAAGCCTTCATATGGTACAGTAGAGATGTGAGATCGGATGCAAGTGGTACTGCAATTTACAGCTGAGGGACAGGTAAGTCTGCAAACAAGCAGGATGGGCCAAGTGGAAATCGGAGGTGTTTCTTTGTTTTGAGAAAAAACACAAGAGAGTGAGACGGAGAGAAAATACCAACGGTGGTGTTGACGATTCCACACAAGAAAAGACGAGCCATGTACAGCTAGGGACACAGCTGAAAGTGAGCTGAAACAAAAAAACAGCTTAAGTTTGAGAAGCTGTCTCTGAAGTCCTTTATATTGCCCAGGCCAAATGTATAAAATGTTAAAACCTTCAGCCCATTGTAGTGGACCAGGGAAAATGAAGTGATCACCAAAGATAGTAGGATTCATCCTCTTGGGAACTTTGATATCTAGACCAAGGAATTGTTAGTAGGAGCAGTAATAGTTTTACAAGTTGTTATACTGATAACAAATTGATAAATGAAGATACACACTTGCAGAGCTGGTTATTACACATGGTTCGGCCTCGTAATTCATATTCAGTGGACTTACTGTACCAGTTTCATAACCTTTGCACTGTTACAGTTTTTTCATACAGATCCCATCTTGATGTGCCTGGGGGAGGAAAAATTCTTTCATCTGCCATCTTCGCAAATCTTCGCAAACTATGGCTGTCAGAGATGAGAGGGGTAGCAAGTTCAACCGAAACACACACACATGCAAATACATTCACTGACAAAAGGACAGGAATGTGTTCTATAACAGGGTTGCAAACCCTGAATGACACTAGCGCACACAGAAAAAGATTCACAAAAAGCCAGTGTACTGTTTTGTTCCACAGATTCTCAGTTCCATTCAGAAAACCACTCAAGAGACAGCAAGCACAGAGGTATGCACTCATACATTCATACACAAGGCAACTACAAAACAAACTGAAATGTTCTATATTGGTACATTTCAGAAAAATAATGTAACAGGTTGATACCAGTCCAATTATATGTGATAATGTATCCTGGGTCATAACATGGCGCAGCACATGAGTGGAGCAGGCAGAGTAGATATGAAAGGTTAAATGCTTCTCTTTCCCTGAGGAAAATCTGTCCGCTCCTATATCACATCCACCATCCCCTGGAACCCCGGTTGTTATGGTTACCGTCACTAAACCGCACACATGGCCAGAAACACGTCATGCACAAGCACACAACATTGTCACTATGGCCACGCACAGCATGTGAGAATGCAGACACAAGGCATACACACATCGGTTTTGTTGTTTGTTAGTGTCCACGTGAAGCAGTGACACTTCTCTTGTGAGATGAGTATGTATTGTGATGGAGCGACCAGCTGAGACACTGAATCACCAGCACACGTGTAGACAGGGTTACTATCTGTACCAAAAGGAACAGCGAACAATCATCCACTGACACATGACCTCGATGAGGAAATCCAGCCAAATAAACAAGCCAAATTCACCACATTGTCCTTTCTGCTAGTCTTTTTTCAAGACTTGAGGCACATGAGTGGCAACAAAGGTGGATTACTGAATCTGTAATCAAACAGTTAAGCAAAGAAGTTTTAGAACAGCATGGGCCAGCACTGGAGAAGGGTCTGTCTTATCTTGTTTGTATTTCTTTAAAGAAATCACATTTGTCTTGGGTTGCACTGAAGCCCAGGATGCAACATATTGGCTTTGGGAACTTCCCACATTTGTGCGTGGGTGGTGAGCCCAGGTATTAAAATGTCTCCACAAAGACAAGGTAACAGCTGCTGGCTTGTTGTGCTGTATTGTACTGTTAGCAGCCAGGTTAGGGGTAGGGTAACTTTCTATTTTCAGTGTGCAGTTTGCTTGTTTGGAGGTTGTTGGCCAATGGCAAGTTTATAGATAAATAAAAAAACAGAATGCAGTTACTGGTTAATGAACCTTGGGTGGATGGTGTTCTTGTTATTTAGTTTTTTTGTATTAGACATTGGCTATGACAATAACTGGTATAGATAATGGATAAATAGAGAAAAGAAATGACCATTCACGACATTTTCAAGTCATGAAAGACTGTGTAATATACTAATGTTAATGTGCTAGCTAGCTAATATAATCCACCCAGAGCTGCATTTAATAATTAACAACCAGTTACATTAGTAAAACATTAAGATAATGTGGCATGGCGACATGTCCACTTCCTGTACTCCCCCATACTTGCCCACAGTCCACAAAGAGAAGATTAAGACTATTGCAGCACATTACAGAAAATGTGTATGCAATAAGATGACAACCGTAGGTCTTAAAGCAGCTTTCAAATACAACAGATACAGTCCTTAGTTTAAATCTGTAACTATTCAGTTTCTTGCTTTTGTTTTTATATTCTTGACTTCATTTGTCACATTTTGTTTTCATTATGTTTTAGATGCCTTTTTAAAAGGTATTTATGTGCTCTGTAAAGCACCTCAAATTGCCTTGTGTATGAATGGTGCTTGATAAAAATCCTGCCTTGCCTCACAGCTGGGGAAAATAAGGATACAGAAACCCTGATGCACAAATATAGACATACCTCCACCCACACAAATACGCACATCAAGCACGCTGTCTCTGGCTTGCTCTCTCTCTCCACCTCTCACAGGCAAATGCACACAATATATGCAGAAACGCTAACTCCTCTTCAAAGAGTCTAACTTTCTGCTCCCGGTTGGGTTGTCGGTGTGGCACCCTGGTTCATAGATTATAATATAATAAGTCTCCATTTAATAAAATAAAGATCCCCTCTGTAATGCAATCTGAGAGCAAATTGAGAAAGAGAATCCCCACACCTACAGGCTGTCTGTCTTCTTAATGAATCTAACGACCCACTGTCATATCCTACAGATAGCATCCTTTGCTTCTATGCACAAGGATCAAGTGTGAGATCCAGACACGGAGATCACAACAAACCGATATGAGTAACAGTACTAACTGGTATCCAGAGTTCCAATCTTACTAAATGAGTGTTACACTGAGTGGTTAATGATACAGAGAGGTATTGATGATATCAGTAGTGAGATAGTCAATCCTCAGTCTTTTTAAATTGGGGACAAACAACTGGGATACATTGATTTATCTTTTCTGAAGCTCATACCAATAGCCATGTCTTTCATAGATTAAAGCCCGCACTGATACAAGTGTGTATTTTTAAGACCTTTTAAAGAGAGGTAGAGCAGATTAAGCTTTTTAAAAATGTGTTTTTTGTAGCTATGTGGATGTATGGATGTGGATATGGATGTGGAGATGGGTGGCGTATTGTACAAAAGTGCCAAATATCAGCCGTAATAATAATGTTGGACCAACATATGTATACCAATACAGTTTTTATCAGCCAATATATGGAGCACACAAATGCAACTAGACAAATAAAGCTGCCCCAGTTAAATTCACTTCTGTGCAATAAATCACTCTCTGGCAGTGTCAAGGTAAAAAAAGAACTATGAGAAAAAAGATGTGAAGATGAATATGTAGTACAAATCCACATTGAAATATTAAATAATGCAGTTAAAGGCAATTTTACACTGTTTCAGTGTATGTTTGTTTGAAATTTAGTCCGTCTTCCAGCATTTGTTTTATAATAAGCCAATATTAGGTACCGTTAATTAAAATTATCAAGTGGCACATTCACTGAGCAATCTACTACTTCTACTACTTCTCTTAATGTAAGTTAATTGAGAGAAAGAGAGTTTACTAGAAAACTGTGTTCTATGCCAAATGTACAGTTAAGAGAAAATCATCTGAGATAAAACAAACATTTTTGTAGCTCTGGAATAAAATAATTATAAAATAAAATAATTGTTCATTTGGCAGGTGGCATCTGAAGCAGGTAGTGCAGTTTGCATTTTATGAGTTAATAATTTAAAATAGACGCTTTCAAGAAGAGGCTTCTAACATTGAGTTAACCAAATATCAAGTCCAGAACTACAACAGTTGGCATTTACAATGTCTGGTGCCCGAAGCATTAATCTCAATAAATATTACCATTATCATTTTGACCACAATGACAGACAGACAGACAGACAGACAGACAGACACAGACACAGACACACACACACACACACACACACACACACACACACACACACACACACAGGTGTAGGTATTACTTACAGGTCAAATCGGAGGTTCTGTCGCTCTTCAAAGAAGTAGTCCAAAATGAATTTCCGCACAAAGTCTGGGTTTAGCGTGTTGTCAATCACCTCTGTTCTTCCAAACTGGACAAAACAGTGAGATAAAAGATGGATAAGAATTAGAGATGCACCGATCCAGTTTTTTCCGATCCAATCCGATACCGATACCTGGACTGAGCGTATCGGCCGATACCCGATACCGATCCGATACCATTGTTGAATTAATAATAAACTGTATACCTTCCACCATGTGAAAGGGACTAAAGGCACCAGACTTTCCTAACTAAGACAAAATAATCAAACAGTTACCGAACATTGTAAACAATAATAATAATAATAATAATAATAATACATTTAATTTATATAGCGCCTGTCAGGGTACCCAAGGACACACGTAACAAAGTGGAACAAACAAATCAAAGAATGAATGGAGCGCCTGTCAGTCAGCACGGAGGGAACACTAGCCCCGAAGTCAGTAGCACCGTCTGTAAACAAACTAGCGTCTGGAGGCTCCGTGCACACAGCGGGGCGATCATCCAGCATTGCTGCGAGCCGGGGAGACCGCAGCAGCAGAGGAGGAGACAAAGCAGCCCGGCGGTGAATAACCCTGAGGTTGTGGTGGAGGGAGGACCAACGGAGCAACGATGGACAGCCCACATAGTATTGAGTACGTCGGTTTGAAAGTTAGCGTTGCTAGTAGGGCTGGGACAACGCGTCGACGTAATCGACGACATAAATTCGTCGACATGAATAATTTGCGTCGACGCGTTGTCCCAAACAGGAAGTGGTAGTACCTGCGGAGGCTGAGAATAGCCCCTCTCACACAGAGACGCTGCATTAACGCCACAGCGGCGGTTCGTCAATTCTCCGCCGTTGGTCATTCACACAAAGCGAAGCACCGCTGGAATAAAGACGAACCGCCATGTAATTCACACAGAAAGCTGCGCTGCCGCTCCTAAAGAGACGTGACGGTACACGTCATGATGATGACGTCGGGGTGTTTCCCAGGTGTCCCCCCATCACTCTAAACCCGCGGACCGTTCATAATGTGTAGTGATTGAGAGCCCGGCCCCCTAAACATCTTGGAAGGTGAAAGAGTTTCGTGTTTCGTGCTAAATTACATAATTACATAATCGCCATCAGTAAACAGGTCACTGCGTGACTCTGTCACTCGCGGGGATGGAGGCAGTTTTCTGGGGGAACGTTCACTGAAGTCTTGGTCGGGAGGGCTGACGGTGATTTCTATCAACATAACCACTTGAGTGAGTTAAAGGTTTTTGCCGGTGACAGACGCTGTTTTTCGGGCAGAAATGTGAGGAAGAGTCGGTAGGACAGGCGGGAGGACAGACGCTGCTCCGCCTACAACTGCAGTATTTTTTTCCTCAGATAAGTTACCAACGACAGTTACAGTTACTACGTTACTTTTGTTTGGTCATGTAACGTTAAATTAATCGTTAGATTAGTCGACTAATCGAAAAAATAATCGCTAGATTAATCGTTAGAAAAATAATCGTTTGGGACAGCTCTTGTTGCTAGGCTAACAGCTGACCGGTGAGGCTAACAGCTGATGGCGGGGCTACTAGCTAATCAGCGGAGAAATGTTACGTGAGTACGTGTAACGTCCTGCAAACAGGAATACAAAATAAAACATAGCAGCTGAACCTGAGAATAAACTAATAAAGAGTTGGTCAAACAACAACTTGCGCTCTTCCAGCATGCGACACACTGACGCTGACGAATGACGTAGGATGTGCTGCGACGGCGAAAAGAAATAATTGGATCGGCCGGTGGATCTGTTTCATTTTACCGATCCCCGATCCAGCCGTTTTGTCAATATCGGAGCCGATATCCGATCTTAATATCGGATCGGTGCATCCCTAATAAGAATACCACTTGGATAAAGTTTTTTACAGGCACTTTGTAAAATTGCAGCAATTCATGTGAATAACTAATTGGCCGCAGGCCTTTCACATCAGGAGACACATCAGCGTATAGCTTTAATGAATGCAGAGCAGCTGAAGTATCAAGTCAATGGGGGTCAAGTAGGCCCCCGGTTTGGCATTTAACTTAGCTTATTAATAATGCATGCAGATGACGGGCTACTCACAACTATTCATATCTGCCAATGATTGAGCCAGCAAGATCTGAACCTCATTTACATTCATGAATATTTATTGTTGTGAAACACACAGGTGATCCCAGTACAGCCACACACGCTCATAAACAAGTTTTGAGCACTGGACAGTCTACAAGCACAAAGTGGGGATTATTATAAGAATCAGAGTGGAAGTCAGATTTATTGCTTTATGTTGTAAACTGAAGCTGATTTTTATGACCAATTACCTGTTCAACTAACCAGCTTCAGCTGTACTTTAACCCTACATATTGCATGAAGATTGATGATGCTGCTGACGCAACATGAAGTGGCCACTGATGTTCTGTTGATTGATGCAGTGACTGAAACCAGTGGTGAGTACGAAAAAGTTTAAATAATACCTGTAATATGTTAAGCTGTGAGGAGATTAAAAGTCTGCTAGCCGCTTGGCTAATTATGCTTTGTAAAATGCCACAGGATACAGCTAATAATACCAACAGCTGTTTTGTCTCACTGACAGGCATTATGGAGGTATAGAGTTGTTAAAAGTTGTTATTGTTAAGCCAAGTTTTGTGTGTTAGTTAGGCAAATGTAATATAAACTCTACTTAACTTAACTGGTTACAATGATAACAATTGTGTGTTTTCTTCCATTGCAAAAATCAGAAATTAAAGTGAAACAGCTTTTTCAGTTACTGATTGTGTTAAATGGACAGACGATATCATCTCGCAGGCCCCAGAACTGAATTGAATGTAAATTATATGGCAGACTTTGTGATGTCATCATATCAGGATGAAACTGGTGATTACAGCCCTGACTACAATGATGTTTTGTCACACACCTTTATGAAAATATTGCAGCGGCTGTGATTGGGATTTTGCCAATGGCATATTGCAATTTTGTAAATATTCTTATTTATAATGCAGCCTGACTGCATCTTATTTGATACACACTCACCTCTCTCCACTCCTTGTTGCCCATGCCTTGTGTGTAGAGAACGCAAACTGTGAAAACAAAGACACATAACATGGTCACATGAACTTAAATAATGCTTATCAATGCTAAGATCCATTGTAGTTGCTAAGGCATTTTCCTCAAAACTTTCTAGCCAACTATAAGGCCACTACACAATGGGCATTTTCTTTATAATCAGACTGCTGAACTGGTGAGTGGGCTAACGAAGGGAAGGATGGACAAATAGTACTCTGTGAGCAAATAAAGAAAGAAAAAACAAACTTAAATGCCATGGTATCTGCTGTATGAGATCCATCAGAATATAACTAATGAATCACAAATGCACGAATTAGAAAAAAAACTTCAAAGCACCAGATACTTTTATTCATGAGGCCTTAACATACATTATATTCCTGTCCATCTTCAGATGGTGAAAGACATTATTATAGGCCATTAAGCAATGTACTGAAACAAGACAACTCACTAAGAGGCAAATTACTGAGCTCACTCATCACTTCATTTCAGGAGGCCTTTGATGTTCTTTTTTAAAAAAAGATACTGAAGGATTTATAAGGATATAATGTGCACACCCCCACACAGACATGCAAGATATTTCATGGCGGTCTAATAGATGGTGATATTTTGGGGAACCAATAACAGAAGAAGAAGAAAAGTTTCTTGACTGTCTCGCAGCTTAGGTTTGAAGGACTTTATGTAATTTTTCCACTTGCACAAGAAAGCTGTATTTTCTCTTTTTTTTTCCACTGCTCTTTACATTTTAGTGGTATTTTTTGCCAGCTACTGACAGATCCAAGCTATCTCTATGTGTCCAGTATTTTATATTCTTTTTTAAATCCTCACTCATTCTTCAGTCCTGTCAGGTTGGTTCATATCAGGAGACTGAATACACTGTGCTCAGCATAATCACAAGTGCTACTCAGCACAAGAGATGAGTATGGGTAAAGCCCACAGAGCTCCTTCCTCCTCCTCCTCCTCCCCCTCAGCGCATCATTCTAATCACTGTCATCCTCATCATCATGTTCATCACTGCCATCATCCTCACCTTGAGTCATTTTTATCCCATGTTACTGTAAATGTGCTGACATGCTATGTTTGGTAAAGACAGTTTCCGTGCATGCGTGTGTGCGTGCGTGCATGCATTGGTTGAGTCATTATATAGCGCCAAAAGTCACTGATATCATAATCAAAAATTCACACACACCTCAAGATGAAAAATATCTTCTTTGATAACAATACAAATATGTACAACCCACACTCCATAACATACAGGCTCACATACAGACATGTAACTCGACTCTCAAGTCAAGGTACTCCAGGTCTTTATAAAGAGGAAAGACAAGCCATTAGTACCTATCAAATAATGATATTAATGGACAATTATTTTCATACCTATTCAAAAGTATGAGAATTATTTGAATTTGTATTATAATTGCTATTTAGTGTCATAAATGAATGAACATAAATGACAAATAACACTACTCCTCCTGTTTTCCTTTCCCTCTCAATCATTAAATAACTAAACTTAACCCCCAAAAATTAACACAGACAAGTCATCAGAAATCAAGCCACAAGTCCTTGCGCCTAGTAGAAGGGTGTACTGAACTTGCTGAGAGTCAGGTGTGGAGAAGTGTTAGGGCTACATGGCCCGCCAAAAGGAGATTTTTCAGAGGCACACTTCTAACCAAGGCGTATAAGAACTCTCTGTGGCTTTAATGTATTATGGTTATTTTCTTTATAAACAAGCAGAAAACAATTGCCACTGCAATTGCAATTGTTTGCTGATGTCTTAGTAATTAACTAGCTAGAGAACGTTGTTGTTAATGCTGATTTGTGCATTGAAGTCGTATTTTTTGACATATTCCAGTGTTGCACCCCCCATTTAATGGCATGCCCACAAGTCCAGCAGTGAAGTTATTGCATTTGGCTCCTCTAAAATCTGTAGACTATCAGGCTAGGAGCACAGGTTGCTAATAGTAGCCTGTAAAACACCGGTAGTAGCCAGGTAATGAAGCAGTGGTCTTTCTTTCGTTTCTATATCCATCGGATAAATGGCAAATTGCAATGTTATAATAACAGGATTACCACAGTAGTGCAAGAGAAATCACCACAGCTGAAGAAAGCATATTGAAAATGTTGATGATTTTAACCTAGAGGAGAGTTACAACCCGTTCTGAGAATCTATAGGCAGAAGCTTCTTGGTTGGCCTCGTGCATTAGTCAGACCTGCCTCGAGCCCAGCTCCCACATTAAGTGAAAAAAACACTTACACATGAGGAGTGACTCACGACTGCATACGGCAAAAGACAAGACCTTCCTTCAGTCTCTAATTGATTTCTCACTCCCACACGCTCCATTTGTTCACCTTATATTCTGCATTTTTTTCTTATTTGTACTTTACTTTTTATACATTTATTTCCTTTCTTTTACCTTTTGCCCTTCTCTCTTGGGCTACAAACATACAACTTTTTCAAATTTCCTTCCATTACTTTATGAAGCTCAAAAAAGACAGAGCCAAGATCTTTTTCAACTCTGTAATCAATCATGCCCAGACAGACACCCATATGTTGGTGACAGACAAACAGAAAGGTGGTGGATCTTACTTGGGTCTGATTTGGAGAAGGTATCCCTGTCCAGCAGGTTTCTGTGGAGACACAAAGGGAAAAGTAATCAGAAACAGTTCCCCTGGAGAGAAGAAAAAACATTTGACAACACAGACTATTTATGCACTCTGTTGGCTATGAGCTGGAATGCTACCATCCCGCTCCATATACACTATTCCTGTGAAACTCTTATCTAAGTAAGCTGTGAAAATACCACAAAATATCACAAATACAGGATTAATCACATGACACTGAGCCTTGTGCACTACTGGTGTCATAATTTATGTAAAACTGTAAAATAAGAAGAAATAAGATTACACAACTTTCATCTTAAGTCCACCAAATTCCATGAAAAGATTGAAACCGACAATAAAATGTACTGTAATAGCAGGTGTTGCCATTGTGACGAAAGCCTGATATATCTTATTCTCTCCAGTGTTGTCACAAAACTAGGCTATTAGTGTGAGCCACACTGTTGCACTGGATGACATGTTCTTTGATTGTGACAAGCATGGGAACTGGAGTTTATTTATAGTCAAACTCAAAGTCAAAAAATACACAGTCCTGCTGCTTAAATACTAACCAAATGTGTATTCATTCACATCAGAAAGTAGTCCCCAACAGGTGGACTCTTTACTCCTAATTTAGTCACATTTGCTAAAAACTACAGTGCCCAACTGTTGAAGGAAAATATGGAGCATTTTTTTTTATAAGCAATGTATCACATCACCAATTTTTAAAGATTTACTTATTCATTAGAAATAAATGCACCTTGGGCTAAAACAGACAAGGTAAGCATGGAGGGAAAGCACACTGAGATGGACTTATACATTGTTGGTTTGGGTCATTTCTAAAGTCATTTGGGAAAAGTAGGTCTTGAAAGAACATGAGCTACTATTCAGTTGGTTTCAGGTAAACCTGACATGACAAGACAAACTGAGTAACATGTCCCACATGGGCTCCACAGCACTGAAACCTAAAGACATTTAATGTTTAATAGCACAGAAGGTCCTCCCTTGTCACATGTAAACAGTTGGAACCCTAACAAGAAAGTTTGCAAACAAGTGCAAGTACTTCCCCCAAAAACCAGCATAGGGAAAAAGAAAATCTGTTCTAAGAGGCATTGTGTTTCTCTTTTGTATAATTGAACATTTAAAACTCACTTCCCAACATTATGATCGGCAGTAACAGTTTTTGCAAGAGCGTACCTGTACGTTCCTTAAAATTAGATCATGTAGAGAAATAAAAAAGTGAAAGATGAATCAAGATGATTTTAATGCCCTCTGAATCAGAATCGAATCTCGAAGTTCCAACAGATTTCCACCACTGCCGCAAACCACACTATCTTCAGGCCACGGAACAAAGCATTAAATGATTTCTTCTTATATTCAGACTCTTGGGTGAGAGATTATATCACTCCTCATTTCATGCTTGGAAAACACTAGGCCAAAGATCGCATTCTCTTGATCTTGAGTGATAAAATGGGCAGGCCTCAGTCTCAGTAAACCAGTTTCAACCGAGATAGACATTAATGGAGAATTTATGCTCCCCAAAAAAGAAGAAAATGGGCAAAAATGAAAAGAGACCTTGTCATCAATTCTGATTTGTGAATAATGAGATGAATGGCAGTGGTGATGATGATGATGGCACCTAATGGTTTAGGGAGAGTCTAGCATGCAAAGGACTAGAAAAGAATGAATGTATTCTGTCTCCGGTCCACCTTCGTTCATCTGTTTAACGAGTCCTGACGCCTGGTTGCAGTCAAGGCATCAAAATGTGGGTAATGCTTCCTGTCATCCTTTCAAGTCCAGGGATTGTGAGAGACTTTGAAAGGCTTTCAGACAAAGCTCTGAAACCATCACTGGCTGGAGAGTATCCAGGCTGCAAGATGGTTTTCAGTAACAGCTTCTTGAACTTTAGCTGTTTTATTGTTTCAGCCCACTTTCAGCTGTGTCCATATGTGCACATGGCTCTTTTATTCTAGTGTGAATTCGTCAACACCACCTTTGGCATTTTCTCTGTTACTCTCTTTTGTAGTTTTTCTCAAAACAAAGAAAGACCTCTGGTATCCAGGCAGCCGTTCCTGCTTGCTTGCAGACTAAATCGTAAATTTACATCAAATCGCTAATCTCAACGGTGCCATATGACAACACATGGCTTCATGATTTTCAACTACTTTTACAAAACTTTTGAGCAACTTGAAGTAGTTATTTGTGGCATCTTAGGTGAGCTAATGTAAGCAAAACACAAGCTAACTTATAATGGTTTGCTAACTGTTTACATCAAAAGCAGTTAGCCTAATGTCATATTTCCAATGCTAGCCAGGTTTACTTCCTCCATATTTCTGTAGTAATGTTAAAACATTTTGGAAAAGGGCAGACAGGTTGGTTGCTGATGTATCTGGCACTGTTTTTTTTTTTAAGATTTACATCTTCAGAAGGAACAAATTGGTTTGAGGGAGCAGAGAGGACAGAAATATGTGGGTATGTATGAGTAGGCCTGGGCGATAAACCGAAAATTTACCGATACCGAAATTTACGACGATAACCGACGTCATTTTGGCCATGTCGGTATATTCGGTGTCATAGGCGTAACATCCACTAGGAAGAGGGGGACACATTAGGTCCACTTGATTAATCTACCCGGCGTATGTGCTTATTTTACATTAATTTGATGGCAAACTCCGCCCCCCGATGCAACACCAACTATGCCAGGTTAGTAATCAAGTGAACCCACTCTCGCTGTGAGTCGCGGACAGTTTGTGTAATGATGCTGCGTTCAGAGGCTGCAACAGGTCACGTCTTCTGCCGGGCCGGTCCATTGATCAAACAGTTGTCTTTTGCTTTAACTCAAAATAATGACTGTATTTCCAGCTAGAAAACGTGCATCTCTCTCCTCCCTCCATTGTTGTTTGCATTTGTGTCTCTGCGTGGTCTGACACGTGAGTGACCTCATGCTGAGAAACGTGACTTCTCGCATACGTGACGTCACTGCCCGAGACACAAGAAGAAAGCAAAAATATATATTTTTACTAAGGAAAATGACAAAACTAGTAACGCATTACCGGCATCGTTGATTGTGTAGCTTAAGTGCAACATGGAGCATGAAGATATAAAGAAAAAAATAAAAACTGCAGAATTAACTTTGAGCAAGTGTGGAGGAAAGTCGGAGGTGTGGACCCAATTTAAACAAGTCGTGGACCGTGATAATAACATGTGTTGAGTGCATTAAGTCTGGCACTTGTTGCATTATTCATTAAGATTTCTGTAGTTCAAACAACTTGCAATTGTCGTCGAGAACGTCAGTTATAACAGCCCACATATTAAACAGTTGTCGGGTTTAAATCGGTCTCGGGCTCATAATTACATTCAATGCGTCAGGCCGGGCTCGGACACAATGTGCACGGGCTCGGGTCGGGCTTGATTCTAAGCTCTACTCGGGTCCAGCCGCGACTTTACTGAGGTTCACCCTATGTGAGCCGCAGGAGGACGGTTAGCTCACCTCCCAGAACATCTGACTGATTTAGGGACTGTCATCAAATTACTCAGCATAAATATATTAATACAAAATAATTGCAGTTCTTTCAATATCTTCCATGTCATGGGGCCCAGTGACTCCAGCAGCAGATTGTATTAGTAAACTGGACGAATGAGACACAGCGATGTTTATTGTACTTTAGTGCCTCCTCTATTTTGTATGAATATTAATATGCACAAATCTTGATTTTTCTCAATAGCTTCCATGTCATGTGACCCACTGACTTCTGAAACAGATTCTGTGTCTATCAAAAATATATAATAATAAAGAAAATAATGGCAAAAAAAAAGGTTCTCTAATGCTCAAGAGGTTAACAATTTATTAAGCAGCAATGTCAACTTCACTACTATTTTGTCTCATGTCTTACATTCTGATTCTGAAATCCTCAAAATGATTATTTATTTACATCCAACCTCTTCCACCACCTGCAGTACAACCACGTGATTCAAGAAATAAAAAAAGCGAGAAGCTTAGAATTTGTTTATAAGGGACTGTATATTTTATACTTTTAAACTTGTTCAGTTGTTGTCATTTCAAGTAATCTGTTCTTTTCAGATGTTCTTAACTACTAAATAAATAGTCCTTTAAAGTGGCATTTCTGTAAATACGCAGGATTTTTGGTCCTTTTTTTAGGTGGGGGGGGGGGTTACTTATCGTTCATTTATCGTTATTGAGGTGAGTTGCTCAATATATCGTGATATTGATCTGAGGCCATATCGCCCAGCCCTATGTATGAGTATGAAATATCACCTGCCTATACATATTAATGTGCTGTGATGTAGTAAGGAGGCAACATGAGAGGAAATAATGCAAATACTCTCCATTACCACTGTATAAACAAGAATAAATGACCCACTTTGTAGATAAGCTGTGAGAATTCCCATGATGCATGTATTTTACATGAGCCTCTTCAATGTTGAACTGTCCCTTTCACTTATGGAAAGACTCCAAAAATAATCTTTCCAGTTTGTCTGTTGTCAGTGTTGAGGGGGTTAGTGAAATTAACAAACCTTTTTCTCCATCTAACCTTCTTCCACACGAGTTGGGGTTACAGTTAGGGATTAAGGGTTAAAACACACTTTCTCCTTCTTAGAAAGAATTTGAGGCTCCACACTCGATGACTGGCTGCCGCTCAAAGCACATCACACATGGTGGCACTCCAAATGGGCTCCTGGGCTCCCCCTGCGTGTGTGTGAGTGTGTGTTTTTGTGTGAGTAAGACACGTTTTCAGGATTTCCACTTCAGAGGATAATGTGAATGAGTCATGGCTCTCTCTTTCTCTCGCTGCTTCCCTCTTTTCATCCAGAGGCAGGCAGCGGAAAGCTAAAAGCTGCCATCCGAGTCACACAGAGGTCTGCGGGAATAAAGGTACCACACTAAAATAGTGTTTGTATTTTTAGCATAGAGTTTCCGAAAATCCTTATAATGCCATGCTAGTGACGTGTCATTTGGATTTTATGCCTTTATGGTCAATAAGACAGTAAAACAGCTGTCTGAAGGGAAAACTCTGAATCTATCAGTCAACTAATCAGCTAAGAAGATGAAGAATTGAATTCCACAGTTAGTACTCATTCATCTCTAAATGTATTGATTTCGTCAATGTATCTGCCAGAGGCTTCTGGCTTTGGTAAGAGGGGCTGCTGCCTCTTTTCTCACTCGTGCTTCCACATGAAAAAAAAAGAAAATCTTTTGGCATTTCTGTTGGCTCTCGTGTTCATGTTCTTTCAGACTAAAAACACTTAGTGCATCTTCTCTCTCTCTAATGCACTTGCAGCTTAATCACTTAATTGAATCGTTCTCCTCTTTCGCTCTTCCGCCTCCATTAAAACCCACTTCAAACTTTACCTAAATTAACTGTATTGATGATCCTTGTGATGACAGAAACAAAGATTTAAGAAATGTGGGATTAAAGGGAACTGTTCCACAAATAAATACGCTATGACGATCCTCTGCTGATATTTCAGATGTATAACATTGTCTCTCTGCCAAAGGACACATCACATGCAGGGGCCTTTTAAACATTCACCTATACAGCTTTTAAAGCAATTACTGCAAAAGAACAGACACCATTCATGACGCAACTCACCCCCATTAGATGATTATAATGTCACATATACACCTGCCTTTAACCTAGAAGCATTTCCCACATTCACTGTTCACATGAGCTTGTGATGGAAAGAGACGTCATATGTTTGTGATGTGAAATGATAAGACCGGTTCACAGATGATAACAATGTAGGTTTAGGTCACTTCAAGTATAGTATCATTTTTTTTTATCTGACATTTTCTGAATTTCAATGTCTCATGATTTTAAAATGATTTCCTCCACATTTCCAGTGACCTCTATAGGGTCTATCTGCAGTAAATATACAGATGTTTTGCAGTCACAAGAAATAAGGAATTATCCATTGAACCGGTGGCTAACAGCTCGTAAAATGTAGTTGAAGTACATATTTTCTGTCCCACAAAATACATATTTTACAATGTTGGTTCAATTGGACTTGCAGCTGTGTGAGCTTATCATCTTGTTATTACTGATAGATGGTGAACCACTGTAGATGCAACACATTTAAATATAAATGTGAAGGGTATCATTAAGATACAGTACTGGTATCACCAAAGCCATTGAACCGGATCATCTTTGGGTTTAATACATTGCATCACTATCCACTGAAAACCATTTATGTCCAAATTTGGTCATTCATAATTATTTAGGTGAACTGAGGCTGGTGTTTTTATGGGTTGAGAAATGTTCCTACTTCTTAACATAAATAAAATATTTAAACATTCAAAACAGGGGTTGCGGGTAATTATTATTGCCGTTATCGATTAATCTGTCTATTTTTCAATTACTAAGGTAGGTGTCTGGCCCATAAAATGTTGGAAAAAAGTGAAAAATGTCAATCAATGTATCCCAAAGCCTAAGATGACATCCTCAAATGTCTGCCTTTTTTCCACAACCCAAAGATATTTAGTTTGGCGTCATGGAGGAGTAAAGAAAACAGAAAATATTCACATTTAAGAAGCTGTGATCACACATTTTTGACTTCTTCTTAAAAAAATTACTCAAACTGATTACCGTACTTTCCGGACTATAAGCCGCTACTTTTTCCCCATGCTTTGAACCCTGCGGCCTATACAACGGTGCGGCTAATTTATGGATTTTTACAGCTAACGGCTAACGGATTGTACAGGTTACGTCCCTCACCTTTAACGCCTGGTTTATTATTACGCTTCTGCGTCGCGGCGACAGCGTAGCTACGTCGTCGACCCTACACCGTCATTGAGCATTCGGAGTTCTGCGTCGAGGGAACGCGTTGTTCTGTCGGTGGACATCATCAACGTCAGTGATTCAGGTTTGTTATGCTAACAACACATAGTCAGACAGGTGGCGGTGCTAACGGAGCTAACAGCTGTCTGTCAGTCTGACCGAGAAGTTTCTCACTTTACTTCGCTGTTAGTTGAATTAAATGACATTCATGTTGTCTTTAACTGTCTGTGCGAACCAGTCCGCAGCTTTGTGCGTCTGTCTGTGCGTCTCTGACTCTTGCGTGTTGACGTTTGCGTGGTCATAGGTTGTGCAAATATGCAACTTGTTTGTTGAAATGTTAATAAAATGGAAGCTTCCCCAAACAGCAGTCTCTTTCCTGACAATCTCCTCTGTGCACGAGCCTTTACATATGGTAATTAAACGTTAAAACACCTGCGGCTTATAATCGGGTGCGGCTTGTATATGTACACATTTGTGTTTTTCCCTAAAATTGGCTGGTGCGGCTTATATTCAGGTGCGCCTTATAGTCCGGAAATTACGGTAATCATTGCAGCCAGTAGGTGATTTGTTAATTTTTAACAGGGGGTGTACATAGGTGTGTTGGGACCCAATGGGAGCACCACTGTGCCCCAACACACCTATGTACACCTCCCGAAGGACACTGTTGCAGGACATCTTAACCATAACTGTGACATTTCTAATTCTACAATTCCATTTTATCCAGTTATCTCTATTCTCTCCCCACTACACTTGTCTAGGGATGCTCCGATCAGCATTTTTGGGGGCCGATCCGATCACCAATCACAGGAATCATAAATCTGCCGATACCGATCATCGATCACAGAATGGATGGGAGAATAATAACAATAATAATAATCCTCAATGTCCTGTATTTACAATCTAGCCTTGTGCACAACTTAAAGTTGCAAAACCATTTGTACTAAAATAAATAATAAATACAATCAAGATCTTTATGTACCACAATCAACTTTTTATTTGTGTAAACATTATACCCTGTCAAGAGCAATAGATGAAATAAAATTAAATTAAGCTTTTTTTCCATAAGCTTTGTTGTTATATCTCTCCACAGGGTTTTCCCCAGAAATTTGTAGTGTAGTGGCGCACGGTCAGCGGGGGGTGGGGGGTAGAGAGATCGCTCAGCGGGGTGGAGATCGCTCCTCATGGGCTCCCGTAGTTCATAAAACAGCACTGTCTCGTTAGTAGCTTGGTTTTGTGGCCTCTGACCTCGTCGGACACTTGTTAACTACGAGAAGACCGCGGCAGCCCACAAACACCCGCTATAATACAGCTAACATTAAAAATGAGAATAGCGGTGCAGCGCCACTATTCCACCTTCTGGGGAGAACCCTGCTCCACCTTTTACTCTCCCTGCTGTAAGGCTCCGGACGTCTAAACGATTCACTTACAGTGAGCTGAGTGACGGGTGTCTTTGGGATTTGTTTTGCCCGGGCTTGTTTCTCATACTCACCGTATTCTTTTGTGTGGCGCGTTCTCAAATGTTGTCTCGGGTAAAAAAAAAAAAATATAAACATATTTATATGCGATCGGCTTTTCTGATCTGCACTTTGAGAGCCCACCGATCAACCTGTTTAGGGTCCATATCGGCTGATGACGATCGGCGGCCGATCGATCGGAGCATCCCTACACTTGTCTTTTTATAACTGAATTAAAGTAATGAGTAAATACACCTTCAAATTGTATGCAGTGGACTGAGTTTATTCAGGTTTTCTGATGTTTCTCATAATAAACTTCAAGCAGGGTTATTTTAAAATACAGGACCCCTTGGAACTTTTTACCATCTAAATTCCTTGAAGGACACACAATGAACATTGCGCAAAATAGTAGAGCCCGACTGACTTATTTGTTGCCCGATTTTATTGGCCAATATTAGCCTATCACAGATATATCAGTATCAGCATATATATTGTCCGATATGAAGACCTTATATTTAAAAACTACAAATACAGAAGGGAGAAAGTCACTCCAACAGAGTGCGTTTCAACAGGGGATGAAACAGTTGATGTCAGGAAATGTAACAGCTATCTCACTAATGGTTAAACTATAAACCAGCACAAAAATGACAATTACCAACACAACATAAGTCACCATGCTCTGAACAGACACACTAAAAACACTTACAGAAAGGAACATTTAGTTTTAGAACATAAATAGCTGACTATAAAGACTGTACATATTAAACTGTCAGAAAAGACTCGTCTCTGAAAAAACTTTAACATTACTGAAAATAAACATGTGCATCTGCTACAGGTTTTATTCCGTTGCCCCCCGCACAGCTTTATACCATCAATGTATAAAGAGAACAAGATTCATAGCGAAAACGTCTCAGAAGCCTTTTGCCTGTCCGACTTTGTTGATCTGGTAATTTTTCGTTTTTATACAATCGGGAGTCTGCACAGGGTGTTTTATTTTGAAAATTGACCGAATGCTCTATGCCTTTCCTGTGACTTCCTGTTAGCGCGATCTGCTCTGTTTAGCTTGTTGCGGCTTTCGTCAAAACTAAACCGGGCAGCCGACTCGCAAAGCAGCCGAGCCCGGCTTGATACCCCACTGCGTCGGAGCTGATCGCGGTCGCTTGTGATTTGTAACACACTATCTGCTACTAGGGGATGGAGACTGATGTCAGGTTAACAAGGGGGATACTTTTTAGTAATTTTGCTAACAAGGGGGACGCCATCCCCTCTCATCCCCCCTCAAATCGCCTACTGATTGCAGCTATCATATAAATTGGCATCAACAGTGACAAAAGGCAACTAAACCAGGCCGGTAAAGGTAAGGAAACAGTTTCGTCTTTAAGTTGTTTTTACATAATTTCATGAACTGGGGAACAGTCCTTAAAAATGCAATAGATATTGATCTTGGGTATATTAAGTTAAAGGCAAATATATCAGCCTCAGCTCTAAAGATATAAAACATACACACATAAACAAACACAATACACCACTTGCATCACTGATACACTGTCACGACAGGATATGACATTGCTGATCTCAGATCTGATCAAAGCATCTAGGCTGTTGTCAAACCTTGCTTTCTCCTCCCTGAGGGTAGCCGGTACAGTTCACTGCCATCCTGGCCATGACTCTGACACATCACCTCTGACAGCTGTCAATCACAGCAACAGGAAGGGAAATCTGACACCAGACAGGTGGGAAACACACAGACACATACACCTTTCTTCATGCTAATTTGCTTTCTCTTCTGAGAGAATTCATACAAAAGGAAAAAATTAATAAGAAAGACAAATAGGGTGAAAAGACAGGAGAGGCATGTTGTGGCAGCATCTTCACCCAATACGACAACTCTACTAACCATGTGAAGTGCCTGGAGGAGCTTCAATGTGGGGTCAGAGAGAAACACACACAAGCTGGAGACACACCTCTGTGCATTTGCTCTATGGGGGGAACCACATAATAATGCCAGTGTGGAGATGGTAACCATGGCAACTACTGACAGCCAGTTGGGGGGCACTTGACTGACATGACTGACAGCTGAATGTTATTTTTCCTCCTGACTCAACAAGCGAGGAATTCCATCAGTGCTGCGATATTAGTGGCACTCACCTTTCCACCTCTTTCTCATTCTCCCTATCTGCTCGTCCGATATAGCACTTATATATTTTTTATTTTGATCTATTTTCCTCTTTTCCTATTTATATCCCCTCTTCCGTTTATCCCTGTCTCTTTCCTCCATTTCCCTTTCGTCTCCTATTATTTTTAAAATTAATGAATACAACTACTCTGCGTTTGTAGTCTGCTTTAAAAGCGAAAAAGGGAGAAGAAAGGTGTGAAAGAGTAACAGAGGCAAGGGAAGGAAAGAAAAGAGAAAGGTAGAAGAGAAAACGGGAAATACACCTTAAAGGAGAGAGTTGAAAGATTTAATTTTAAGAAATAGTACACATTTTGAGGGAAAGAGCAAGAGAAGCAGGCGGTCTAATTAGGCGTCTCAAACTGTGTGAGAGCAGCAAACGGAAGCTTTTGTGTGTATGGCTGTATCACTGTCGTTAAGGACTCAGTTTTGAGTCCAGGCTTTACACGGCCAGAATGAAAAGTTGAGAGGGAGAGTGTGAAAGACTTGGGGGTTTAAAAGCTACAGAACATTGAGATATAGCATGTAGTGGCTCTGACTCAAGCAAAACTGAGTTAGATTTATTGCTGTAGGCATTGCTGCTGCTGCTGCTGCTAATATAATGACTTATTATTAAAGTTCTCATTCACTGAGTGAAGACATCATCATCTCATTTTCAGTGTCACCATTCATTTAACTCTTAGGGTAAGAGAAGAAAGGTACGATAAATCAAAATTTGTGTAGCAGTTTTTTCTTCTTTCATAACGCCTCAGAATTACCTTGTCACACCTGTGACAAAGAGTTGAAGCAGCTGCATTGAGTTACCTGAAATGAACTACAGCCTGTATACTGTAAGTATACTTACACTATACTTATGCACATAAATAGCTGATTTATAATCTGATACCACCTCCAGAGGGTCATCTGAGCTGCAGCAAAACTGTCCCCACTCTCCGAATCTGAAACTTTCACACAGCAGACAAAGTTGAGAATCAGTGCGTGATTCCCGCACCCAGAGGGGCAGTGTGAATAGGGCTACTGTCTGCAAACCTAGAGGCAGTCTGATGTAAAAAAAAAAATAAAAAAACAAAAAATTAAATGAAACATGTTAAAAGAAGTTAGATCCTTTTCTCCAAAACGGCAACAAAGTCAACTATAAGTTAAAACGTGTGATGCTACTTTTTAGAAGTAGCACTTAACACTATGCTGTACCACATTGAGAACAAGCACCCTACAGCTATGTCCGAGGAGTGGCTTGCAGTCAAAGATCACAACGCTGCTAGCCAAAGGGAAAGTGTGTGTGCCGCTTGGAGGAGATATGCTGCCAATCAGGGATTCAAAGAGCTAGTTCAGTGCATTTTGACATGGAAAGCTACTGTGAATAAACACATGACAAGCAGTTTGAGAAGAAGATGGATGAGCTAAAAGTAAATCTAGCCAGGCCAGGCTAATGCCATACTGAATTTAACACCACGAGGAGTCATGAAGTAGTGACTTTCACTTCATCTCTCTATAAAAGCAAGAAATCTATGTCTGTCTGTCTGTCTGTCTGTGCCTCAAATATCTCTGCAGATCGGGATCAGACTGACCTGAGTGGTTTAAGGGTGTGCAACGTCGGATTTGTTTGGACTACAAGGATACAGTTAATAAATTATTTCATAAATGATTTACGAATTCCGCTAGCATTGTCAACCATATCCACATGCGCACCAGAGCCAATCACTGCAGAGCCCACCCCCACGCCCCACCTCCTGAGTCGACGGACGCACCGGTGCGTCCAAATCTCGTGACCAATTTAGGATGACATAGCAGCAAGACGCAGCCTCCGTGAATCTCGGTTCCAACGATCCGACGTATGTGTTGGTGTGGCCTTCAAACTATATACCAGTTTTTAAATCGTGGGTATAGACCAAGTAAAACCGGACTTGTGATAAATAAGGTCTGCTGCGTTTTTTCGCGAACGTTGCCGTCACTTTTGCTGCACGTTTGGTGCAGGAAGAAACAGTCAAAGCGGGCGTCTCACGAAAGTGTCCGCAAGCAGGAAGTGTTTACAAGCAAAAAAACCTGTGCTACTCCCTTTCCTGTTGGTGGAAAAAGGCACCACACCAACCAATCACAAAACTATATGGCAAACCACTTGATTTGGTGGCTGAGGATAGAGACAACGATAGTGAGATTTGTGACATTTAGCGTGTTTGGAGTGGAGCGTTAGTGTGTTATGTAGTGTTTGGTGTAGTGTGTTTAGTGTGTAGTGGAGTCCTTTTTTGTTTAATGAGTCAGACAACGAGGGGACGCTGAATGTGGAGCAGGCAGTGCAGCTCTTCATTGAGCTGGAAGGAGCTGAGTGAGGCCTGGGCCTGAGGCATTGCCTGCATTTAAATGTAAATAGTTACACACAACTTTGTAAATTTCAAACACTTATGCATGAATTTAGCAAACAACAATTTATATTTGCATTATAAGCAATAAAAATGGTTCGTTTAACATATTTGTGGTTTTCACAGTAAAAAATCAAACTTTTTCCTACTCTGATTTTATTTTTTTTTGTGATTTTAGGTCCATTGTGTTAATACAGTAGGTCAAAATGAAAAAATAATTGTACAGTCACACATGTGAGGTTGTGCTGAAAATAATGACACCAAGCAAGGCAAGGTAAATAGTTTTTAAGGTGAAATATAATGGCAAAATCAAAAATAGTCAAAAACGGCCAACTATACCCTGGAATATCGAATTTCACAACAAAACTAAATATCCCTGATGTCCCACATTCAAACACAGCCTCATTTGGCCATCCATGAAAAAGCTACTTAACCTCCTACTTTTCTATTGGAATACATACTTCCTACGGGCACTGCACTAGTTAAGTAAAATTGGCAGGAGAATCTGGTTAGAGCGCCTGCATGTTATAAAAAGAAAAGAAAAGCCAGTGTATCAATACGTATCACAAGAGGAAGTAATAAAAGATATTTTTGTATCAATATTTCTGCCGCACCTCTGAACAAATCCCTGTTAATGACTATACAGTTGTCCTTCCTGAGATTCAAATTCAGCTCACCTGACTTGTTCTTATATTAGGTGTCACTCCTGATCTGTGCTATCTGTCATTTATCCTAATGTCTCTGTTTCATCCAATCTGATATTTCTTATGGCACAGATATGTTTCACTCTGGTTTGGTATTTCTGGTGCTTTCCAAACCATTGAGCCGCTCCGACAGTTTTTTTCACTGAACCTGCTGCTCTTCAGCTTGATACATGCTGTGCTATCTATTCTTCACATTTCTTCTGCTTCACCTCTGCTTCCTCCAACCTCTTCTGTCCATACTTGAGCTTTTCACACACGTTCTATGGTTCTTCACTCCTATTACATCATTGCTCCTCTATATTATTATGCTACTCTTTCTTTCTCTCCCGTCTCCTCTCCTGTCTCCTCTCCTGTCCTCTTCTCAGGGGAAGAGGGGTTTTCTCAGTGAGAGCCCAGAGTATTAATTCCTTCCTCTGTCTTCTGTCTGTCTTCCTCTTTCCCTCCTCTCTCTTTCGCTCTTCCTGTGCGTCTGTCTCTCTTTCTCTCTCCCTGTTTGACCGTGACCTGAATAGTCCTGAACTAGATTCAGTTACACACATGTAGATAGGGGCAGAGAACCACATGGAGCGACCTGTGTACGGTCCAATGATTTTCCAGTTCAGCTAACACCACTTCACACACAAACAAAAGACAGTCCAAGCAAAATTGCTTCATGACATATTTGGGTTCAGTATTCCACATATAATCAACCTCGGATACGTCTACTCAATAACCAAGATAAAGAACCCACACACCGATGAACAAGCAGAGCTATAGATAACGCTTGGTGGAAAACAAAGAGGCTATTTTTTGCTGTGGTGACTAATCTGAAATTAGAGTCGATGTGTGACTGTAAACACAAGCAAAAGAAAGAAGAAGGAACAACACCCTGAGAGAGATCCTTAAAGAAAATGCTGTAGTTATTCAGTGTTATGTTAGTGAATTACAATTTAATAACATGTTAGTGAATCTAAAGTAACACCACCACCGAAACATACTTCTTTTCAAACACTACTATCCCTTGAATGTGGATCCAAATACACACATTAGAAGATGTAAAAAAAATTCACCAGTCTGTGGGAATTGTAATGTTGAAATGTGAATGTTTGAACTAAATGACTTGATGTATACTATTGGTACAGGGACCAACAGAAAGGATTGCCTCATTGCCTCTTTGTTGAGATCACTCCGTGTTGAAAATGACTGTTGTCATTTCAGGATGCATTGTCTATATACACTCCAGCCTGTCATTCAATCATACAGGCTAAGACCTTAAATAGGCAACACTTATCACTGCGCCCTACCTTCCACTTTATCAGATCAAAAAGGCCTGTTTTTGCCCTTAATTACTCTTAAGGGTCAATCGTTTCCCATGAGCCAAAGACAAGGAAATTATTAGAGGCTCATTTCCCTCTCTGCGGTACAGATCTGCCAATCCACGAAACCACAGCGAGCTGAAGGCAGCTAAAAAGCTGCACACTGGAGTGTTGACGCTGAGGGGGCCGGGCGGTACAAGCAACCCTTTCACCTCACTGGGAATCCTCTCATTAAACATTAATGCCCAAAAACACTGTTAAACGGGGCTTTAAGCGCTTCTTCCACAGGTCTAACACACTTCATGCATAATGCAGAGACTGGATAGGCCAAATCTACTATAGGACTGGTGATGTTTTCCTCTCGTCACTTAAATGTCAAGATGATATCTTGAAAGTAAATAATGAAAATTCTTGGTACCATTTTTTCTTATTAATGTTACATTTAAGAATAGTGTGGCTTGGGTTGTTAAACGTGCATTAAAATTTAAATAGAGGTCCTATTCTCTTGGCCTTTCATGCACTTCTCTGAATTACATGCACCACTGCAGGACTCTTGCTGAGTGTGTGTGTAGCCGTGCTTAGCAACAGACCAGGAATATTCCTGGAAACATGTGGAGCGAGAGGAAACAACTGGGCATGCTCAGATGCTCTCAACAGGTCGCTGAGCACAGTGCTACAGGTACCTGCATCCCTTTTTTCCTCTCTTTTGTGTTCTTCCTCTCATCCCTTCTTTCCTTTTGCATGTTTACTGATCTATCCATTGTGCTGGTAATGACCATTTGTTACAGAGCATGAAGAAAAGCACATGCTTGCACAATTCCCCCCAAACTCACTCTCTCTCTGTCTCACACACACACACACACACACAATTTTACACACTCACACACACAGAGTGAAGGGGAGCATCAGCAGCTTGTATTTTCTCTCCGCTTCTTTACAAGGGCTGCCCTAATTCTTCTTGACAAGGGCTGGGAGAGCCAAGAGAACATCATAGCGCACACACACCCACACACACACACACACTGAAATGTGCCATGCCGCTATCCATTTACACACAGACATGTGCAGGAAAATACACATCAGTCATGGACAACACACACAGCAACACATCTCTGCTAGTGGCATTTTACCTTAATTGCCTTTGTCACTGCTTTCATTGCAGTTTAGTCCAACTGGCCAATAGTTTCCTCCGTCAACACATTACTGGCTTTGTAACCGCTCAATAGAGAAAAATGTGTATGTGCTTTGGCCATACAGAACAGAAGTTGAGATAAGGACCTAAAGATGTATCATATGTTTTCATGCTCATACATACAGTCTTCTTATACTGCAATGCCAATGTCAACACACACATATTAGACATGCCTGCATGCTTTTTGTCAATCGGCCAAATTGTGTGCAAGTGTGTGTAAAAAATTGTTGTGCTGGTTTGTGATTGTGTCTTCACATTTCTCTCTGTAATAATCACAGTGTGGCAGAATGTCAGACAGTGTAAGTGTAAGTATGTGAGCATGTGCACATGTTCGCGTTACTATTTTGATGAGGTAACCCCCCCCCCATTAACTTCCACATCTCTCTTTTCTACGCGAGGTAGGTGCTGTGGACATCACTAGGACGCCAAGTGTGTATTTGCGTATGTGGGAGAAATAGAGAGACACGCTTGAATGTGCAGTCTGAGGCCAGGGGCTCCTACAAGGGAGAGGGGGAACAGACAGAGCAGGAGGCAGCATCCCTAGAGGAATTCAAACAGCCTCTGTGCTATGTGACCGGGATGGAGATGACTTCATTAGGCCAGCCAGTTTCTTTCTCTCTCCCCGCTGTCCCTGTCGCTCTATGCCTATAAATAGGGCTGTGAGGGTGATTTACTGTATGTCAAGTAATCTCACTTGTCAAATATTCGAAATCTGTGTTGCGCTGACAATCTGAGAGCTCTGTGTGCAACGTTGCATCTTTGTTTTGTTGGAGCAGCAGAGGAAAAATTCTCTGCCCAGTTTCTATCCCGATAGCACCCCCGAAATGTCAGAAAAACTCTAATTGAGCTGGTGGAATTTAGAGGAGATTTTCTGATTCTTTTTATCGTGGTTTTATGTTCCACAGGAGGCAATCTACATCAGAGTATAAAATAAAATGTCAGTGTCAAATGTGATCGGATTTTATGTGTGTGTGTGTGTGTGTGTGTGTGTGTGTGTGTGTGTGTGTGTGTGTGTGTGTGTGTGTCACTAGTGCAGAAAATGTCATCAGAAGACTGACTGGAGGCTCAGCAGCACAAATATCTGAAAGTGTGTGTGCATACATGAGTGTTGAAATGCTATTAAATTCATGTGCGCACATACTGTGTGTATTTTGTGGAAGCCCATATGCAGTCCTTCAGCTGAATTGCTCCCTCAGGCTTTGTGCTGTATGTTGGTAGTTATTGATGAATTCATTTGCTATTAGGACTTTGTCACGTTCTCAGATGGCTCATTGAGCAGAGCTTTTAACGCCTGTTTGACCCAGAGGTCAACAGTGTTCACTGCTCATTTATCCTACAGGAATATTCTGAAGATACCCTCGAGGATTTCTGCTACTTACATACTTCTGACCAAATCTTGAAAATGAGATCTTGGTACCAGTGCTCAATATCTTTATGTCAATTACCATGTAGTATGGACACTTCTCCAATTAAAAAGTATCTTTTGTGTGCCGAGATGATACTAAAACATTTGAAAGTGACTAAATACAGTTGAGAGCAGGGGGGATGATTTATTTTAATATGATAAACAGAAAGTTAGCTTTACCCCTAGTTCCCTTGACAAAACAACTATGGGATTTTGATTTACTGCTAAAAAACAAGCTCTATAGCAAACAAGAAAGAATGTTGCCAAAAACCTCTGTAGTCACATTTAGCCACTTGTTAGCAACCTTTACACATAAACACTGACATATTTTATGTCATAGAGCATAACATGAAAATCTATAAACGCTTGTGTAAACTACAGACATTGTTTCAGGCTGTTAATCGAAAACACATTGTCCTCCAAGTAGGGCAAAAATACAAAGTGAGAAAACTGCAGGGTGGACAGCTGCACCAGGTTAGTATGACCAGTGGCTTCATAGACACCAGTGGCATCTTCTTCCCAAGAGGAAAAGCCGTAACTGTCAATGACTTCAGGTCAGGAAAAATGGCTACGAGCCTAAATTACTCATTTTTGTGTTAGAACATAGCTTGGATTTTATTCATATAAAAATCGCTTCCGTCAGGTTTGTGTTCAGGTTTTCCTGCTAACTTTACCTTATCTAGTGACCCTACTTGAGTTGCCCTTTTTTTAGATAAGGTATCAAAAAGAAGTAATTGGTAAGTGGTACTGGATAAAATAATAGGAATTACAAGAAGTTCAGTATAAAATCCAAATAAATACAAAATATTGAAAATGTTTTGTACATTTCCAACAGTAGCAATGACAGGCAATGGAGAAGGTACTATCATTCTCTTAATTGTAACCATACATTTGACTCAGGTTAGCTTGCCTTTGACATGCTGATGTGAAAGGAGTGGATGTGTTTCTGTGTGTGTGTGTGTGTGTGTGTGTGTGTGTGTGTGTGTGTGTGTGTGTGCGTGTGTGTGTGCGTGTGTGTGTGTGCGTGTGCGTGTGCGTGCGTCCTTGGGTCTGTGCAATATCACCTGCATTTTAAAATAACACCACAGCTGTCTAACCTTGAGAGTAAGGCCAGCATGTCCACCGATTACCCTTCCACTTATTACTTCTGCATGTAGTAGTAAAGTGGTACACAACTGATTTGTGCGTGTGTATGTGTGTGTATATGTATTGTATACCTTGACCTTTGCCAATAGCTCTTCCTCTCTGTCAGATCTTTATCAATCCATTTTGGCCTGTGGTTGGCCTGTGTGCCTTCTTGCAATGTGAGCGCCGTAACATGCAATTAAACACACACAGACACACACATGTTGTGACACTGTGCGCATACTGTCTGGTGACTTATGTAGAAAGCCCCCTGCAGTGAGAGAATAACAGCAGGAAGGGGGTCGATAGTAATTCCCTCCAAGTCGGCAATTTCCTCTGAGTGCATAAATCTTTACTGACCGGACTAGAGAAAGCCCAAACCAGATTTCAATCTGTGGCTTCACAAAAACTCTTGCAAACAGACTCTGAGAGCAGCCCTCACTCAGAAACAGTTAGTGTAAGACAGACAAGACAATAGCGTCAATTCATGGCAGCTCAGACAGGGTTTCTTCAATACAGCTTTGTCTCACTGATTGCTACCACCACTGTGCTCTTATCCAAAATCATTTTTGCTCCCTGCTGCTCAGAACCACATGTAAACAGACAGAAAAAGTTAGCGGCCGTCCTCACCGCGCACACTCGCGCACACATCCTTTTGTGCTTTTGGCTGGCATTGAACCGACACACAGCAGGCGACCCTGTCTTTCCTTCAAAGTGACGGTTGTCAGTGGCTTCTTCAATAAGGGAACCATTATGTGAGCTCTATGGGGCCAAAAAGGTCAACGCAATCACTTCCCATGCACAGAGTGGGAGTGAGCGACCTGAAAATAGATAGCGGGTCGTGTATGACTCGTGGTGGAAAAGGGTTGGGTTACAGAGTAAGAGGTTCACCCCATCACTTTAAAATAAAAGGCTGCTTTTCTTTAGTTGCTTTAAAGAAAAATGCAACATAAGAGTTTTGAAATGTGAATCAATACAATCCACATCAATGACAGTGGGCACTTGAAAGGCAGAATATGGGAAGAAAAGTATTCCATTTGGCAAGGACTTGCTGTTCTAGATGATATAGAATTGGTTAATTAATTGATGCAAGATAATTCATTGCAAACTTCTTTGATAACTGATTAATAGTCTGAGAATATTTTCAAGCAAAAATCCCAAACATCTGCTTGTTTTAGCTTCGTAAATGTAGGGATTTGCTGCTTTGCTTTGTTATTTTTACAAACAGAGAGAGTTTGGGTGCTGGACTGTCAGTTGGACAAAAGAAGCAATTTGAAGACGTCATTATTGCACATTTTACAGACAAAAGACAACAATTCCTTTGATCCAATGGCCCTGTTTTCCTGCTTCTCCTGGGTTGTGTTCCCAAGCCAGACAGGGTCTCGAGCGGCTTCTGGGTCTCCTATACGTAGGACATGACCAGAAAATCTCCAAGGAAGGACTCACGGATATATCCTGATCAGATGTCAGAACAGATGAAACACCTAATCTAAAATCCCTCATATTTATAATCCTTTCTGAGGGATTATTTTTCAAAAAGAGATGCATTCATAATTATAGCTGTGTTCTTGAGCCCAAATAAAATCTTAAATGTCAACCTTTTTCTTTTTGTCTCAACAGTTCAAAGTCTGTATCTGTTTTTGTACGATCCAGCCTTCACAACCTACATTTACCCAACCTACTTTTCATCTTTTTCTTGGCTGTGGCCCAATAACCTGGAGTGTCTTCCCTCTATCTTCTTCTCATGGTGACATTCAACCAAATCACTGTTTTCATACTGGCAGTCTGTTTTTCTCTCCAGATGCTATTTGAGCTCTCTTTTACTTTCTTCAACGATATAGACATGAACTTGGCTCCAAAGCCAACATGGAGACTTAGATGCATGGTAGTCTATAGGAAAATCAATGTTTTTTTCAACTTGTGCAAAGACTTTTTGAGATTTTGGACTGACTGATAAAAATATTTCAAAGTGGAGTTTAGAATGTTTTGACTGCTGTCTGTTTTAACCCATCACAAGCCAAGGGCCTCAACAATAGCCTCACCTTATGCAACTTTAATGGACTCCCCTGTATTTGTTATCCATCAAAACACAATATTTATGTCTAAGAGGTCTAGACCTCAGCCTGAGAGAACAACCCATCCCCTCATACTGCAGGTCTGTGCTGGTTGTAGATTAAATCTATTTGTATCCGGCAGCCACATCTCAGTGCTCATGATGGTGTAATATTGCTTTTGATATCAATATTACAATGACACACTGATCACAATGCATGCTGATAATTCAGTCCGTATGCAATATTCACCTCTCTGCAGCGCAAATGTTATGTACTCCTGTCAAACACATACATATCAAAAGGTATTAGAAACAATTGAACGGCTATTTGTTAAACCTACAACTGAATTGAAAAACTGCTCAATAACTTGTCAGTTAGAAATGTAGTTATTCTTCAGTTGAACACATGTACGTCTATTCCAGATTGGGGAGTGCATCAATGAAGTATTAAGGCTTTAAAGATATAATATGATATATTTCTGAAATTAAAATGTCTAAAAACAACTACACCCTTTAAATATACTTTTTGAGTTGTTTAGCTAGATAATCCTCAATGTGTCTGACAATACATCCGTCATGTCAGATAAATGTTCACTAGCATTGGCAGTGGCCCTTTAACAATGACGATAACAACTCCCCTGATCCATTGCTACTTCACTTTGTCATCAAACTACGTCTTTTGATTTCACCGATTTAATCGACAGACTTTATGTTTAAACAGCTGCCATTACAATTTTCTATTCCCGATATTAATATCTTACAATTTACACACTGCTAGAGAATTATTTCCAAGATGGAAGGAGTACACTGAATTATTTTGATTTGTGGTAAATTATTCACATTCAAAGAAGCCACAAAAATACTGGCTTTTGGCAGCTGCAGTCCAAACCTTTTGGCAACATACCAATCTTAAAAACCCATGACGTTTCCAACCTACATTGAATATTGGCTTAGCATGAATTTGTGTTGTGTTGTTTGTGTTGATAAAACAAAAAACAACTGCGCTCTTAGAAAGTTGTGAATGTCATCTAAATATTTTCCTTTGGCAAACAAAGCTATTTAGAAATAGCACAAGAAAAAGCTTATGTGGAACAGGTGGTAACTTACAGTTTAAATGGTCTATTGGGTGTTTACATCAACAAATACTCACACATACCTATAGCCACAGAAATACAAACACAACAGCTACACATAGCCATGCAAAGTTCGTACTATAAAGGACTGGTTGTGGAGGCAGCATGACTGACTGACAGAGACAAACTCAGGGTAGAAATTAGCAAGTCAGGCCAAAGAAGTGACTGAAAGGCAGAATAAGTAGGCTGCAAGGGTAGCAGGAGCCAAAACATTACTTACCTCATTTGCTTCCAGTATTTTTCCTACATTGCTATCATTTTTATCTTAAATGACCAGTGTTGAATCCAGCTAAAGTAATTTACTTTTCATCTCAATGACATGAATAATCCACCAGGCTTATTAATATGGATTTGGGAGTACTAATACAGCTGGTAGTGGGAGATTAATGCAAATGTTAAATCAATATAAAAAGGTTTGTTCATGTGCCTGTGGTCATGCTGCGCTCAGCATTAAAGTAGCAGCAGTGCGTTGGAAGGAATGGAGGGGATGATCGACGGAATAAGATGTTAGTTTTGTTCATCCCTGGAAACACACACCGACAACCATGCTCCCAAATGAGCCGAATCAAAACTTGACAAAGGTCAGGTTTTGCACCAGGAGAAAGAATATGAACAGCCACATGAATACGATGTCAAGCCTTTGATTACCAAGCCGCTGATTCTAAAACTGTGCTGTATGTTCTCCATTTGACTCTGCAGTGATCCAGCTCCTGTGTAAGAGTTTGGATTGGTCCACTGATGAGTAAACTCTCACCTGTGATTTCCTAAGGCGGGGCTTGAATAATAGATGCATGATTCAACATTGACCCCCTCTTAAGATCCCAGGGCACTTGAGCCTGTAGACTTTGTCCTTTAGCATCTTGTGTACTCACAGGAAATCTGCATCATACAACAGCACACAATCAATGAGGAAAATCATTAACTTGTCGCAAGACATTAGCTTAAACTGCTATTATGTAATGGGTATTTTAACTCAGATTTAGCATGACAAGAAATACCTAAAGCCGCAGGACTACTTGTGGCTTGAAGCTGATGCGATGACACATTTTTTGAGTGAATCCATTAGGATCACAGCAGTGGCGTGTCCCAGCCTTCAGGCCTCCACAAATATGACCTCGTTTTCAAATTATGGCCTCTTTTTTCCACTGAAATCAGTCTGGAACAATTTGTATACACAAGGACTAACTGACATGAGGTATTTTGGATGATTAAGACTTACTGAGACCTATTGTTTTGTAAGATTTTTAAATTTCTAAGCAACCTAAAATGGGAAAACAATATGACTTTACTTTCACCCAGATGTAATCATGTACTCATGTTTACCTACAGGTTGTAGGAATTCACACATGCAGTACCAAGCCAGCCCTAACCATAACTAACCACCTGTCTCTCTCATTTTCCTTTACACAACAACTAATACGTTGTGGCAACAATGGATACAGGAAGGAAATGTTTTCTATAATCCTTCCCGTCGTCTGACAGAAGAAAAATAGTAGACAGAAAAGGAGAGAACCTGAGAGTTATTACTGTCAACAGTTTGGATGCTTGCTGACAGTGCTGGGATGGATGGCTTACACAAAGAGAGAGGGACAGAGCCCAAAAGACAGACAAGAGAAAGATGTGTCAAGCGGTCTGAAAGACATTTCTATCATGCTGGTAGCAAAAGGACTTGCAAGAGACCATAGAATGACGAAACTAAAGCTGCAATAATAAGTCAATTGATCGATTAGTCGATTGAAAGAACATTAGTACACAAGTAACTTGATAATAAAATGTTTCACTCACTTTTCAAGCGACAGTAAATGTCATACATTTGCTGGTTCCACCTTCTTAAATATAAGGATTTGCAGCTTTTCTCAGTCTTTTGGTTTTGGACTGTTGGTTTGACAAAAGTAACAACTTAAAGACACAACTTTGGGAAATTGTGATGAGCTTTTTTTCTACAATTGTTTGCCATGAAATAGACTAAATAATCATAAATAATCAGCAGATTGATTAATAGTTACTTGCAGCCCTAAAAGAAACAATCTGAAATGAAGCAATCCACCACTAACATTACACACAAACTCCTTTTGAATGATGACATATTAGCATTAGCAGGAGCAATCCATAATACAGTATACAGCAGCAGATTGTCTAGTATGGAGCACTTACAATTTCCCCTGGATACATATATTTCAGCCTACTCTTTATTTCACACAAAGTATTGGTAATACCTGAGTTACAGTTCTGTTATATGACATGAGTCTTAGCTGCCTCACTTTTAAAGATATAAAGATATCACAAAGACATTTTTCAACAACCCTTCTAAGAGGCTGTACAAAGACCTTGCCTAAACAAATACAATCCAACATTGACAAAAGTTATCTTTTACATATGAACCAAACTAGTGCTGTGCGATATGGACAAAATTTTATATCTTGATATAGCTAATTTTATATCCCGATAACGATATATATCCCGGCGTATCTTTAAGTGTTAGAAAAGATCAGGCATGTTCGAGTCGCTAGTAACAACTTGTTGGCAGCATGTTTTGCAGATTACCGTTGTCTGGTCGGTGTCTGACTTTTTAAACCCAAACCAAAGCCAAACGATGGAATTCCGTTTCCCCCTTTTCGGCACCAAATCTTCTTGGGGTTCTGCTTCTGTATCAGCGTCTGATGTAACGTGAGTAACATTATTTTCGTCTTCCACTGCTCTCTCCTCCGTCTACACCATGCTGCTTTGCCTCTGTTTACTCCCAGGCGACCAGTGCCGTAAATGAGTCCTTTCGGGTGACATAAAAATGCTACCACAAAGCAGTAGCGTTGCTGCAGTTCCATTCGCCTTCATACAATAAACGTGTTTTGAACTCAAAATTTGGATATCCTACAGTCATTTCAACTTTGAGTTGTGCTTTACATGGCATATTAAAAGACAACCGTAGTGTACGTTAACGTTAGTGTAGCAACAGTGCTAAACAAGCAGCCTACACGTTAAAATTATGATATAAACAACAGAGGGTTATATCCTAGGGTAGACATTTTTGTATCGCACTACAATATATATCGTAATATTGCACAGCTCTAATCCAAACATCTGATTTATCAAGTACACAAATCAAAACTCCTGACAAGGCAGGCTTTTGACACTTTTTGAAACTCTGAACTAAAGACAAATTTAGGCTGTTACCAAAACACAATGACATCCAGACATAATAGAAAAAAAACTTGATTACATTGCAGCACCAGTACGCCGGGAACAATAACAGGAAAGCATCAGCCCAGCTCCCTCACCACACACTTCATCTTCTTCAACTTTGCTCCAAGCATATCACTTATATGATAAAAATGAGAAATACTTATTTTCTGTGTGTATGTGTGTGTGTTTGACTGTGAACAAAACAGGTAGCCGCCTGTGTGCTGGCCTGATCGATGACCATAATAGAATATTTGGGCTTAAGGCCATTCACAGCAGAGTCCCCTGGAAACACTAAAGTGCGTCAGGGAGTAATTTATTCTTCTGTGACTGTTGGAGCGTGGGTGAGGAATGGTCCGAGTGTACGGTCATTCATATATGTACAACTATACAGTATGTGTGAACATACTTTTATGCATGTGTGCTTTTGTACAGCTCAGTGGGATAGACCTAGTAGTGTATTGATCCCAGCTGATTCCTTGGGCTCTCCCATCGATCAGGAAAATGTCTGCAGCTACCTACTGAGTTTGAGCCAAGCGCTTACTTCATAGCCCCATAGCATCAGAGCATTATCTGAATTAGCTGGAGACGTAGGCTACAAGGATTTGTCAATATTTCTGCAACAGCAATGTCCCCACTCACTATTACAGGAGGTCCTCAGGTTTCTTTTCCTGTTTTCTTATCTTCTAAGGATCCATTATAAAAGGCCATTTAGTATCTTGAAAATGGTAATTAAGTGTTAATATTAACTTGAAAGTAAAAACAGGTTGATTATGTCACTTTTTAGCAAATTGCCTGTTGTAGTATTTCCAGAAAAAGGTTACAGCATCTAAAAGCAGGATGTACGCTTAACATCTTTTAAGAATTCTGATCTGCATTAGAAATAAGACAAATGAATTTGTCATTGCAGATTTTGCAGACTAATTTCTGTCAGATTAACTCAAACTTAAAACTTTGGACTCAACTACTTGTCAATAGATAAACTACTCAGTTGAAAAAAAACTAACTGGGAACTATTTTTGATAATTGATAAAGCGTTTCAATTGTTTTTCAGGCAAAATGTCAAACATGCATGCTTATCTTTTTCATTTATGAACGTTAATAAAAGTTTGTTGAAATTTTTTGAATGGAGAAAAGAATCTATTTCAAAACGTCACTTTGGGCCCTTGACAATTGTGAGGCGTCGACCCAATCGTCAAAATAAATGTTGCCAATGTACATTTCTGCAACCCATGTACAGTATGTGTTAAAACTTTACATTTCTTTATGTTGCAACTTCAATTTTATGTTGTGACAATGCTGTGCTTATGGTCTGGGTAGGGTTAGGCACAGAGAAAACTGTTAAAAAATACCTGTTTTGATCACCACTAACACTGCACACCCGGTTTTGACGCCACAAACGCAGCTGCGCTGTTGGACTTCTCGTCTAAAATATTTGCTTTTTGTACCCACAAACATGGCTGGGAATTGTCCAGGGGTCTTCTTAAAATTATCCACTGGTGTGACATGTTGAAATGAACTATGGTCACTGGTTGACATGTATTGTTGAAATGTCAATATCGCACATATGACACATACAAAATTGGAAGAAATCAGAGGTTTACAGAAATTAATTGACAACATTGTTCTATTTTTTGTATACCATTGCTTTTCAATCCTGGTGGTCAGGGCCCCCTGCTTTGAGTGTTTCAGATAAGATGTCCCCCTGCTCCAACACACCTATTTCAAATGAATGGATCATTCCCAGGCTTGAGCAGAGCTTAATGACAGGCTGATCATTTGAATCAGGTGTGGCAAGATAAACCTCTAAACATGGAGGCAGGAGACCAGGATTAGAAAACACTGTTGTAGACTAAAAGAGGAATTTATTCTTTTTTAAAATTGTTAGGTAATAAAAATAATCACTAGATGCAGCCCTAGACACAACCAAATAACATTTTTTTCTCTTTCATCCAAGATTAATGTTGAATGTCAGTGACTGACTATCATTGAAGCCACATTATTACGCGACCACTCAGTCTGATTGCTCTCTCTTATTAGACATTGCCTCCTCATTGAAATTTCTCACTCTAACACCCCCCTACACACACAGAGGGAAACTTTAATAAAAGTAACCATGGTGATATTGTACACTGCCCTTTTTGTCCACTAACAAAAACAATGGCATATGCACTAACACACACGCTACCATATATACTTAAACCTTACAAAAACATGCAAGCACGTGAAAACACATGTACCTGACCGTAACGATGGCATTCATGCTCTACCTCAGGTTGGAGCTGGCCACCGAAACAACACCCCCCTGGGGGCTGAGGAGCTGGGTGACTCAGACAGTAGCAAAGTCTGCCTAAAGTGTGCATATATTCAGCTACACAACGGCATGATCTCTCTGTTACTAAGGAGATGGGACTAAAAGCTTGTGGAGATACAGTAACTACAGTATCTGAGGGGCTTAGGCAGGGTGGGAAACTGTCTCTGTCCCCTCCTCTCAGATTGGTAGTGTAGCATTAAATTCAAGTTGTAGAGCTTGTTTTTTTTAAAAGCAACATCAAGCCACAATCTACTTTTTTATCATGCAGTTAAATAAATTAAAATAAGACATTTGATTTAGGGCCTGATTGGTTAACCAGCTCCTGGGAACTGAAATGACAGATGTATTAATGTTGCATGTTTAAAGTCAAGGTAAATCTTTTTTATAGCCTTCATTAATAATTGGTAAGTGTATAGTTGATAATTCTTTCACTGTTAACAAACAATGAAATGCTTTATAAGCTGAAGTTTATAAACCTGTGCAATCATTTAATTAATTGTTTATAAAGCATTTAGTTGTTGGTATAGTTGAATTAATGACGCTTATTATTAGCTGTTAAATTTCACGACCACACGATGTCTCAAAATGTCTCAACTCATCAACTTTCATCACATTCTGAGCAGCAGCGTTTGAGACTTCATGTTCGAGGAAATAAAGAAATAATCAAAACCACAACAATGCTTCGATAATAGGGCCAGGAAATAAAATCAAAGATTATTCAGCGGCATATGCAAATACATTTCCAGTTTCAGTTTCATTATAATCAACTGAGTATCTCTCCGAGTCGGAGAGTGAACAGGTTTTTCTAGATCTGACAAGTATTCCCTTTTTACAAGCAAGCCAAGACCTATTTCCACAACATCAGACACAGAGACACAATGCACGGTCTCCTGTGAACATTAACATGAATACACTGAATCCTTATGAGCACTTTAACATCATATGTTACATAGAGATCGACAGAGATATGATTGGCGATACGTGCTCCCCCCTTCTGTGTTTTCTCCTCCTCTGTTCTCCCCTTCTCTCAGGTGCTCCTCATCTGTCACACATTTAAGGAAGGTTGGAGACAAAGGAGCTCCCTTCCACTGACCAAGCATGTCTCTGTCTTTGTCCTCAGTTGGTGTTTTGTTTACTTTCGAGGGTGGAGGTCTGGTAGTCCTGCTTTACTAACTTTGTTTGTTAGATTAGTTATGTTGTCTTTTAGTATAGAGAGGCTCCTATGGCCCAGACTTTCCCCATCCTTTTGCTCATTTTGACCAGGCCTCAAGACTTGCATAGTTTAGGGTAATGCTGGTATTATTTGTATATTAGGGCTGGGCGATATGGCCTCAAATCAATATCACGATATATTGACCAACTCACCTCGATAACGATAAATGAACGATAAGTAAACCCCCTCCCCCCATACCTAAAAAAAAAGGAAAAAAAAAAGTTAAAAAAAGTTTACTAATACAATCTGCTGCTGGAGTCACTGGGCCCCATGACATGGAAGATATTGAAAAAACTGCAATTATTTTGTATTAATATATTTATGCTAAGTAATTTGATGACAGTCCCTAAATCAGTTTCCAGCAATTCAGTGCCATGTTCTGGGAGGTGAGCTAACCGTCCTCCTGCTGCTCACACTGGGTGAACCTCAGTAAAGTGGCGGCTGGACCCGAGTAGAGCTTAGAATCAAGCCCGACCCGAGCCTGTGCACGTTGTGTCTGAGCCCGGCCGACACATTGAATGTAATTATGAGCCCGAGACCGATTTAAACCCACAACTGTTTAATACGTGGGCTGTTATAACTGACGTTCTCAACTACAATTGCGAGTTGTTTGAACTACAGAAATCTTAATGAATAATGCAACAAATGCCGCACTCGACAAAGCCGACACGTTATTATCACGGCCCACGACTTGTTTAAAAGGGGTCCACACCTCCGACTTTCCTCCAAACTTGCTAAAAGTTAATTCTACTGTTTTAATTTTCTTTACATCTTCATGCTCCATGTTGCTCTTAAGCTACACAATCAGTGATGCCGGTAACGCTTTACTAGTTTTGTCATTTTCCTTAGTAAAAATATATATTTTTGCTTTCTTCTTGTGTCTTGGGGAGTGACGTCATGTACGCGAGAAGTCACGTTTTCCAGCATGAGGTCACTCACGTGTCAGACCACGCAGAGACACAAATGCAAACAACAATGGAGGGAGGAGAGAGATGCGCGTTTTCTAGCTGGAAATACAGTTATTATTTTGAGTGAATAAAAAATAAAACACAAATGTTTGATCAGTGAACCGCCCGGCCGAAGACAGTGGCCTGTTGCAGCCTTTGAACGCAGCATCATTACACAAACTGTCCCTGACTCACAGCGAGAGTGGGTTCACTTGATTACTACCCTGGCATAGCTGATGTTGCATCGGCGGGCGGAGTTTGCCATCAAATTAATGTAAAATAAGCACATACGCTGGGTAGATTTATCAAGTGGACCTAACATGTCCCCCTGTTCCTAGTGGATGATACGCCTATGACACCAAATATACCGACATGGCCAAAATGACGTCGGTTATCGTCCTAAATTTCGGTATCGGTAAATGTTCGGTTTATCGCCCAGGCCTATTGTATATGTACATATTTTTTGGGGGGGTGTCCTTATTAATATGTTGCTGGTCACAAGATCCAACTGTTTTGCTGTGGCCGTCACAACTGGCAATGGTATCACTGTTCAACAAAAAAAAACACCGCAACCTGCTTTACAATGATAATGCAGCTCGAGGGACATGACTATAATATACAGTCAATGTTAAATTCAACAGCTTTTATCTTTGTGTACATTGTTTTCTCCATCCTAACCCTTTTAAATGTGTATCAAGCAACCTCTTCTGGCAAAAAGACACCAACTGAACACGTGACCTACTTCGTTTGATGGAGCTGACACATTTAATTGGATTCCCTGACAGGGTGAGGGGGCTTCCTGAGAACATTCGGCTGACCTGTGAAGCTTACAGCCTCGTAGCCGACCGCGGGTCACCCGTCTGGCAGAAATAAACTACATTCTCTGCATTTCACAACCAGCTCATGTGGCAGAGAGGAAAATCCCTCCCTGAATGAGGGAGAAAGCCCTCATTCAGGGAGGGTTAAACACACACCAGCCCTGCAACCATGCTTCCTCTGTCTGTTCCCATCACGTCAGATAACCGCCGCACACACCACAGCTGGACATCATGATTTTAAACAGCTTTATGTGCGTTGATGAGGCAAGAATGATGCCTTTCTCTCGAGAGGTGGCCGACAAGCAACAGCGACGACAGCAAACACAGATAACGTTACAGTATGGAAAAAATGTGGAATGACTCATTAGCATTCACGTGGCGCGAATCCAGCTAGTGTCTTTATGATCAAATAAACAGTGTAAACCTTAACAAGCTCTCTCTATTTCCAATGGTGGCATTATATATTAATTACACATGGGTGGGTCTTAAAGTGGGACTACATGTCCTACGTTGTGTTTGAAAGAGCCATAAAACACACTTCTTTCTTGTAGTTTCGGCGCAAATGTGCTAGCTTAAAACCCTTTAATAAACGTGAAGCTACGCGACTTAAAAGTGAGTTTGAGCCGACATAAGTTTCTTTTTTTACCTTTATACTACGAACGTAGTGTTCGCATAAGCTTACTACTACACACAGGTGTGCTGTATTACACCAGTGTTTGTGCTGTCATCGTGAAAGAAGTGAAAGAAGTGCAGTAAAAGTGACAAACTGACAACACACCTGTCTCATTATGCTAGCGCTGCTAACTTAACAGTGTGTAAGGTGCAGTATTAACGGCACATTTTCACGAAACTAAACAGAAACTTGGACGGAGTTAACGTTAGAGCTTTAGCAGGGGACTTCTAGCTGCCTTCACGGCTCTGTTATTTTTCCCGTAACAATGTCCGACTACAAAAAAACAAAAACAAAAAAAACACCTACCTGCAGGACACTGTGATTTCAACTTTGGTGGCCGGGATGGACGCGTTGAGCGGGTCGAAGTCGCCTATCGACGCCATGTTCACAAAACTGTCGTTCATCCTGCCAGGAATTGTTTTGTTTTGCCTTTGAGCCTTTTAACCCCTCCTGTTCGCTGGTCCAGCCCCCTTCTTTTCTTTTTTTCCTTCTTATCAGCGGCGAAGGAGGACAGAGAGGAAACCGAGTGCACGCGCGCCTCCTTGGCGAGAAGTGGAGCAAAGGTGCCGTGGAGAGGGAGAGAGAGGCTGGGAGATGTGATGTCACTCCTCTCACTCTCTCCTCCTCTGACCGTGTGAGTGTGAGTATTTCTCCCTCTCCCTCTCTTCCTTCCCTCCCTCTCTCTCTCTCCGTGCCTCCCTGCCGTCTCCTTCCACTCTTCTCCTTCCTCTCACTCTCTCAATTCAGTGCGGCTCAGCTGACTTCTGCTTAAAAATCCAGTGCTTCAGATTCACTGGCATGGAAGTGGTGACAATCAGGAAAATAGAGTAAGTTTCCTGTGTGTGTGTGTGTGTGTGTGTGTGTGTGTGTGTGTGTGTGTGTGTGTGTGTGTGTGTGTGTGTGTGTGTGTGTGTGTGTGTGTGTCTGTGGTCCCCCCCCTGCCCGCAATACTCACATTCACATCAGTCCAATTCAGTTTACTTCAGTTCAATTCAGTGTTTGCTGGTCTGGCATGAAGCAGCCCTCCCTGCTTCTCGCATGGCCTGATCAGCCTGTTCTGCGAGTCCGGGGGGCAGAAATTCACTGTTGGGCCCCTGGTGACATCATTGGGGTAAGTCTTCTTTTTCAAGAAAGGTATTTATGAATAAGTATGAATAAATATGTAAGTTGAAAAAGCGACCATGTTTTATTTTTCAACTTTAATTTATCCAACAATCTTTAATAATCCTTGTTATTTGTTTTATTTATTATATTCCGCTTATCTTTAACTTACCTTATCTGTTGTTTTTTTCTTTCTTTTTCTTGTCTGTGAAGCACTGTAACCTTGTTTAGAAAAATATTATATAAATACACTTTATTGTTATGTTATTATAATAATAATAATTATTATTATTATTGTTTGTGTTGTTGTTGTAATTATAGTTACAAATAGCGAGTGCTGAGTTTGGAATATGTTATCAGGCAAGACGTTGTTGATTTGCATTATGGGAAGTGTGTTTTGCAGTCATAACATACTATAACTAAAAGTAAGGACACCTTGACTAGTTGTTCTCAACACATTTAAGCTAGCTGACACACATACATCAGGGTTTCCACCAGTGACCTTGCAATACAATGTTTTTCCAAACTAAAATGGTGCTGAAGTAGCGAGGACATTGTGTGTGCAGTGAAGTGTGTTTACAATATAGGCTGTTTATTGGTGAATAAATGCTGCAGCTCCTCAGGAGCCGGGCCAACCTACTGGTTCAAGTGGGGGGGGGGGGGGTTATGCACGATGTTAGCGACAACCTCGACCCGGGCTCATTTAAGGACCTGACGCACCAAACTGCCACCAAAGAAGTAGCTTCCGGCAAAGGCTGACTGTTCCATCGCCTGTGTCTCGTCTAAAAAGCTGCACTTAAACGCACCACTGGCCAGTAAGCCTGTACTTTCTGTTCCTGCGTGAAATGATATACAAACCTTTCTCTTTCAGCGCACTGCTTCGCCAATCGGAGTGATTTTTCTCACCGATGAGCCGCCAGTTCTACATGCTCACACGTCCAACAAGCCACCAACAAGGGACATCCAGCTCCAAATGCCAAGGATGCTCCCAGATGGCCCCGACAATGGCCGATGTCTGATCCAAAGAGAGGTTCTGAACAGGGTATAGAATATCTTTATTTTTCAAGGTATTGTAGCAAAGTTTGAAATTTTATGACGACAACGCCAATCTCCCCCTCTGCTTCTTTAATTTTTTACTATTTTGTTGCTGATCTGTCTCATATAAGTCCCTCCACTGTATAGAATTGCATCACTAACTCAATACAGGGCACCTATAAGATCTTACGGTATGATTTTGACAGAGTCCCTCCCGAATTCACCCCAAAAAACAGAGTGGTTGTCCATTTCGCCCCGCCGATTGTAATCCAGTTCATGTGTGCGTGTGCTTTTGGACAGTAGAGTTGTAGCAGAGTGGGGATCGTTATTGGTACAATCATTATTAGTGTTTATGTAGATACACTAATGAGTCTCTGTCTCTATTTCCTCCCTCTCCCTTCTCTTTCTCGCTACGAGGATAAGCTTCTGATTTAATTAACTGAAAGGGAGACCCTCCGCTGGCAGAGAGCAGAATGACAGCATGATGAATGTGAAGGGATAAAAAGGAGAGTCGCATTATGACATCGAGTGTATGTGTGTGTGTGTGTGTGTGTGTGTGTGTGTGTGTGTGTGTGTGTGTGTGTGTGTGTGTTTCAAAAAGAGACGTACAGTCAATGAAAAAGTTTTCGCTGGGTGTGTGTGTGTGCGCGCGCGTGTGTTTGTTAGAAAGCATGTGTGCGCCGTCAAAAGAAATGGCTGATACTGCTACTCCGAGTGCGCAAGGGTACAGCAGAACAAACTCGTCCTCACAAGCACCCCCAAGTGACCTGCTGGTGAAAGCGTCTGCTCAGTTTTGCTATGTGCAGCATAAGGGTGTGTGTGTGTGTGTGTGTGTGTGAGAGAGAGAGAGAGAGAGAGAGAGAGAGAGAGAGAGAGTGTGTATGTTTAGATAATAAGAGTCATAGGATCTTAAAAATGACGCATCACTGTATTACTCAGTGTGTTTACTGGCAAACCACATCTCTAAATATAGCTTTCTTATACACACACACACACACAGACACACCAACACGCCCTGGGCTGGATGCTTGGCACGGTGGCTAAAAAACCATTAGGGCACCTTTGGGCAAACGTCATGCCACCGATCCGCGACCACGCGGGCGGGTAAGCTGGACGGGTTCACGCACACACAGGGGCGAAAAAATTAATGGACACACACTGAACCTTTTGTTTGACCCAAGATCACATCATCACCACCACCTGACAGCAGCACCACACACTGCAACGCTGCCTTAACCGCTCCCCGCAGCGCCCCCTGGTGCTCGGATGCCAGAAAAAAAGATGCTGTTCAATAATCAAAACTAAGGAATGTGTTGTATAGTTGTGGTATTAGCATCAATGTGTAAATCTCTTTGAGCAGTTGCTAAGTAGACCCTCATTGCGTCATGATTATGACACGTACAGAAAGGGGGAGAACAGGGCTTGGTTGTAACATTCATTGGATATTGCTCCCTAGAGGGCGCCGGTACAAAACTTTTTGTTGCTTTGCTTTGTTAGCTTAGTTGCTAACGGTACTTTTCGACGAAACGTTTTTGATTAACACATTTTTGAAACAACTGAGGGTAACACAATTCGTTGCTGTAAATGAAGGAAAATTCCCATTTACAATCATTTACATGACGTGCTACGAAATTAAAATGTACAACTGGGTACACATAAATCATGGCGCACCAGTAGAACCAACATAAAAACATAATCCGGAGCCCTTGAACGGCCTTGCTCCATGCGACGCCGAGTAGTGCCGCGCGAGTGGATTTAGAACACATGTAGTTTGGTCTGTGCACTTCCCGAGCTGCTTGAGCCGTAAAGTCTTGAAAAGCTGCACCACTTCAAATATAGACAGTCGAAATGTAATCATTCTCAGTCATGGGAGAGACTCATGGAGACAGCGGTCAGAAAGCCCATTCATGGATACTGATGAACTCCTCATTGTCTAATGGATTAATAATGCATTATCTCCCGGTCTGTTCTGTTGTAACTCATCACTATCTGCTACATCATCCTCTAATCACAGTAATCCAGGAGTTATTCATTAAAGATTCATTAATTATCAGGTCGTCTCTCATTAATTGTGTTCCTTTTGTAATGCCCCGTAACACTGTGTGTGCTGTATTGAAACGTTGACAGCTTCTGCCCCTCGATTTCATTCCACACCAAATTGAAATTCCCTTTATTTCGCGGTTGAAGTACTTCTGTAATATATCTGTCAGCTCCAAGAAGATTATCTGTAAGGAATGTTGATGCCCATTCATCTTAATTTGGCTCCTGAATCCCCGAACATGCATAAAACATGGAGCCATTTGTTAGTAATAAGCTGTCATGTGATTATTAGACGCAGCCACGGTAGCAATCTCATGCATCTTTATTAGAATACAACCCACACATGGTACATTCACCACCAGCATGTTTGTTTTGTTCATAATGTGTTTGCTGACTTTTTGTGTGTTTGGGTACATTTTACGTTATGTAATTCATCTCAGGTGAGATCTAACGGGGCACTGCACTTACTTCTTTACATCTAACACTTAATAACATGTCTAAGATCTGGACATGTGGATCCAGGCACCCAATCACATGTGTTTCAAATGAGAACGATCACACCAAAACATTTCATATCTATTTCGACGCTTTCGATCTTATTGCATGGTCTTCAGCAGCAGTTCAAAAAGTTAGGATTGAAATTGCTATCCCTACATCTGCACGCGAGTACGGTATGTCGGAAAACCCCTGTCATGTCAGTTATGGGATTTTCACCACACCTAGCAACAAAATAGACCCATTAAAGGAGCACTATGTAGTTTTGGAGAATTTACCATGTTACCATAACCATATTAATGAGGTAACAAAACAAACGTAGAAATGTTTTTTTTCTTTCCTAACTGAATAAACAAGCTGATCTCAGACGAAATTAAGGTCGCCAGATCACTGTTTAAAGGTTGAAAGGTGGCAGGATCCGCCACATATAAACAAAGTAAACAGTATGAGATTGTAGCATCCTTCAAGGTCAGTTTTCTCCAAAGTTTCTTTGGTTTCTTCCCCAAAAGTGCATTTTTAAAAAATGAACCAGGTCCGATTTGGAATAGAAGTTTTGACAGTGAGTTAAAATGCAGAAACAGCCTTCTATCGACCTCCTCCGGCTTAATTTCCCAGTAGTTATGATTTCTAATGTGCTCATTTACTCTCCACCACGCAGGGTTCAACTGGAGAGCTCTCTGGATTTAATCGCCACTGACACAGCACAATTGATACTGACCTGCACTTACATGGAGAGAGAGCCTCGTTCTGCACAATGTACACGAGAGCATCTACTCGACTCACTTCTCCTTTCAGCTTTTCAGCTTTCCCTCTCTCGCCATCATTGCTCCTACGTTTGAGTCTTCAAGATCTCCTGCATCGTTTTTTTTTTCCTTCTTTTTTTTGATAATCTGCACCGCCACCTCTTCACGCAGCTCACAAAGCTCACGCTGATCCAGTAAATGAAACACAGATGTCATCTCTTCAAACGGCACTGCCCTCTAATTTCATGCTAAAACGCTTTTGCGGGCGCATAAAAAAAAAAAAAAAATGTTGTTCCCTCCCAATCTGTTTTGCTTGATAACCGAGATCCGTCGAGAGGGGGACAAGGGTGATTTCTGTAGGCGCATTAAGAGAGCGAGCAGCACTATCACGGCTCATCAGTTCTGGTCATAAAGCAGCAGCGCTGGTATTTTTAGCCGGAGGATTCAATCTGCGGACGCTGGCAGATAGAAGCCCGGGTGGTGAATATTGACCCTGTCCTCCTGAGCCTCATTGCTGCTCAGATAAACGTTCTTAACTACCACATGTCTGCCTCCCTACGCGTCATCCCCCCCCAACTTCCCTTGTTTCTGCTTCTATCTCGGCTACATCTTCCCCCACCTATTCCACCTTTTGTTTCCATGTGGCTGTCAAACAGATGAAATGCAAATTGGTGGCGTGTCGAGGGGAACAGCTCGCTGAATGTCAGAAAAACCTTTCTTGTCGCTCGCGATGCCCATATTTATTTCATGTTTTCATCCAAAGGTTAAAAAAAAAAAAAATACAGTGAAACACGCAGCAAACTGCACCAACTAATGGCCAAACAATCATTCCAAAGTGTGGAGTGCATCATTATCTATCTGACAAATGCCTATTTGTCTTTTTCTCTCACCATTTTTATGCAAATTGTCAGCACAAACGCTGAAAAAGGGAAGCTTGGGCACAGACAGACACACACAGGGCTGAATCCCGTCCGAGGCCGTTTCACACAGAAATTAACCTGCATTGATTTGAATCCCTCAGTAAATACAAAGCACCTGCAGCTGCACAAATCCCATTATACGGACGGATTTAACTGTGAAACCAGAGCATCCGGTGGGGCCCCGCACGCACACAGGCCAATCAATGTGTTCACTGAGCATATTAGGGGAGGATACATTATCCTAACTCATCGCCACAATTAAAAACTGAAAGTGGAGCTCTCGGCCTGCGCCCTGCGTGCGAGAAGTCATTATTGATTTCTGGTGGAACCTGATCTTCTGGCCTGTACACTAGTCTGCCAGGAATATAGGAACTGTTAAATATATTCCCGCAAAGAGTAAACATCCGGCGGAGCTGGAAGGACAGAGAGTGAAAGCTGTTTGAGGAGGAAATGCAGGTGTTTTCCAAGAACATGTTTCCGTATGAAGATATGCGTGACTCACTAGCCTCTCCTGTCAAAGAAGGCAGACTCGTAGGCTTCCACACTGTCGACAGTGGTGGAGAAAGTATTCAGATAATTTACGTGAAGGTGAAATATGCAAGAGTTGGAAGATTTCATCGTCAAAACAAACAGGCCTGCAACCTGATAACTGCTGTTAACTGTAGCTGCTGTTAGCGAGTTAGCTCGATTAGATGCGCAGCTAGCAGTCCAGACCAGGAGTTTGCAGCACCAGAGAAGTGTTGGTGTTTAAAGTGCTAGCACAGGAAAAACTGTTGCTACCTGGTTAGCATGCTAACATCAGTCGATATATGTGATACCAACCAAAATTTTTCCAAATTGCACTTTTTTAATAAAAGTATCAATACCATACCGTGAGTCCTGCATTTAAAACTTCATGGTGACAGTACGAGTTTTATCAGCAAAATGTACTTAACTTAAAAGTAAAAAACAAAACAAAAAATTCATTCTAAAGTGAAGTGGTGCCCATCAGTGTTTGCATTTGACTGTATTAAATGTATAAGTTTGTGCTAATTTTACTTGAGGAACTGTTTAGTCTATATCGTACAGATCAGATTCTCAGGGCGGCCATTTTCCTCAGGGTTGGAAGCTGTAATGTTGCAGTGTTGTACTTCTGGCTGGAAGTCATTTAAAAACAGCGAAAATCAGACAAATAGTTTTCATTTTGTCGTTTCCTGATTGATCACCAGGTGAAGAGGCGATGGACTGTATAAATCCAGAAGCACATCGGGCAGTATTTCTAGCTAAACAACATGATAAACGTGTTAGCTTCCATTATACAATAGCTAACGTTAGCATTCAACCACTTCCTACCAAACATAAAATCAGTTCTAAAATTTCAACACACATCTTGGACACATTTGTTTAAACCTGGAAGTGAAACGCACTGGATGCAAACGTTAGTGGTTGTATACGATGTCGCTACACATTTTCATTAACATCATGTTTAAGTAGCTGATCAATCGGGAAGATTGATAGACAGCAGCATAACATTGTACCAGCATTTGAGCTTCTCACCCTGAGCAGGACGTCAAAGGAAAATGGCCGCCCTATGACTACAGTCAATGTGGATCAAAGCTTCTTTTTTTTTTTTTTTTTTAACTCAAACCATGTTTTTCTCCCTGTTTACCGCCATTCTTAAATATCCTGCGTTTGTCAGAGGAAACAGAAATAACAAACCACCGGTGTTGAACCAATCAGATTGTGGCCCTGGAACATGGCTGCAACCATACCTCACTTCCTGCCACCATACTAAGCCAACTTTGCGTCATTTAGCATACAAAAATAAGAGTGGTACTTGTCCTCTCAGCTTTCCCAACAAGACAGTTGTGCACAAATAAATGTATTTCTCCAAAAAGGATTACAGATTCTTTTAAGGTTGAAGATCATGTGTAGACGATGGCGGGACCACATGTAGACTTTTAAACGATGGCGATTCGCCAAACAGGCAGGTGAGACATTCATCAGTCATCTAATATTGTACTACTACAACATGCGTCCAGTGTGTGTTGTCTTGTCTTGTCATGATAATTATGTCTTTATGTGATGAGGACAAGTTGTCCATCAGACTGAAAGGGGCACTGTGGGGGTGTGCGTTGTCTTCTGAAAGCACTCATTAGGACGGTATATGAAGTACAACAGAAGTTTAACGCTGAACACACGAGGCAGCGCGAGGTGGCCACAGGTCGATGCTCTGCTCCTGCGAGCCTAATTAACACTCTGCCACTCTCGGCGTAGCTGAACATTAAATATTGATCCCTCCATCGCTGTTCACATTCATTTATGTCTTCAGGGGGAGTTCCTTCGCCTCTTTCACCTCTCTCCGGCTCTGTAAATCGTCAAATGCAATATTACCGCCTGAGGTAGTAATTAAACCAGCTGCAGATAAATGATGATTTAGTGAAGGCAGATAGGATCCAGAGATTATGTAATGATTTTGTGAGGTATAATGTATTATATACTGTAATGTATAGCATGATTTTTTTTTAATCCCTTATCCCCCTTTTTATTCTCTAAGAATGAAAATAGCAAAATGTAACTGATTTCATAAACCATCTTATATAATCAGAAACACAAAGTTTATAATTAAAAAAGTTCCTAAGACCTCAAACCCATTATTAGGACTTATCGAGTATGCCACCTGTCATTATACAGTACCACCACCATGTGGTCGAAACACATTAATACATGATTAGAAAAAATCATTAAAAATAGCAACAATTTTTCTTCTTATTTTAAAGTTTATTTTCACTGCATCTGATATTCCAAATCACTCCAAATTCTGCACAAAAAAAGAGAATCAGCAGGAGGAAAAAAAAAAACAACAGTCGTATTTACACAAGAGCAGATTTACAATCGGATTTCAAAATAAGACACATCTACAGTTAGAAAGCATAATTACGATTTTTAAGCAGCATATCTGATTTATTATCAATACGGGATCCTTAGGGCTCACATTGTTTCTTTTGTGGGATTATTCATTTAGCAATTCAAGTGCAAGTCAATGGGAACAAAAAAAACAGTTCCTGTCCGTTTCGGTCCTGCGCATTTCACTTTATTGTGAGACAAAGGGGAGAAAACTGATAAAGTTTAGATTTTTTTCAGTGCAATTGCTGGAGTCCCACTGACTACTGCATTGCTACCTCCATCAAACAAACCAGAAGGAGGTGTTTCTCCGACACATTTTCAGGACACTGATGATACGGCGGGTTCATGATATACGTTGGGGTAGTGATTCCACAGTCACTACTCGTAGGACACAGGCACTGATAATAATACCCCTCTGCCTATGGAAAAATCCATCCCAGATATTCTGTGCAGTCCATCATCTATGGAGGCATGTGATGGAAATCAGTTCAAATCTCTGATTGATAAGGAAGACACAAAAGCAAACGTCAAAAATCCAAAAAATAAATAGACAGCATTTTTGTTTCATATTTTAAAAGGAGCACTTTGTAGTTTTGGGGAAGAAATTTTAACCAGAAGAGAAAGATCTTCCTTGACTGATTTTTGTATGCCTAAACAAATCAAATAAACAAACTCTCTTTGTTTTCTTGAATTAATAAACTGAAGAAACCAACTCACACACAAGTTCATACTGTTTTACTTAGTTTATGTTTGGCGGACCCTGCCACCTTCCTTGCTTCTGTTCTGGGGACCTTATTTCCCTCTAAAAACAGCTTTTTTATTCAGTTATGGAAAATATGAATATTTCTGAGTTTGTATTATTACCTCATTAATATTGTAAATATAACAATTCTGACTCCAGAATCACATAGTGCCCCTTTAAAGACTGAATGCTGTTTGATATGGGTACCGCAGCATGTTTGCATTTCACAGACACTAAGACAGCAGAGGTGAACAGCACTGTACATGGAGAACGGAAGTTTGACAACATCTGGATGGAAAAAAACACACACATAAACACAACTCTCAGGAAAAACTGCTCTCACAGAATACACGTGTCGTATCCCATGGTTTTGGAAATTAAAAAGGTGCTTGGTTTCATCCACGTGAACAGTTCACACATCTGTACAGCCACACAAGTCAAGTGAAAGTCCCCGAAAAAAAGCACTTGTTGCCGGAGTTGTACTTCAGCTTTTAAATCCTCGGAGGGTAACCTTTTTATTTATAGAATCAAGGTCCTACACATGAGAGCGTGTTTGCTGGAGGCCTAAGAGATGCAGGTCAGAGAAGCCAGAGGGAAGCTGACAGGAGAGTAAAACCATTCAACGGGAAAACGAAAACACCACCTAAGGCTAGAAATACTTGGACGCTCTCTGTGTATCAGCTAGAGGATAAAAACACAAGATATCAAGCTGATATTAGGGAGTGGTGACAACACATTGGCTGAATCTGAGGAAACGTCAAAACACCTTTTAACCAGGATGTAACAGCTAGCCTCATCTGCCTGGTGTGAAACAAATAAAAGCAAAATATGACTTCAGGGTAACTAATATTTTTTTCTAGTGAATTACTTCTGCCCTCACTGACTTTTTGACATCTGTTTTACCATCTACAAAAATGATTCTACCACAGAGCTTTCAAAGATCTACATTATCAAATTCGAGCGGCAAAAATCAAACTGTTGTGACCGCTAGCTAGCTAAGGCTGGCTGGTGAGAGCTAATCCACTAATGTATCTCTACCATGTTACTGAATTTAAAATTGTAGCAATTGAGTTTGTTATACACACAGTATGTAGTGTAACAAACTCAACTGCAAGAATTTTACATGAGCCAGTCGCTAAATTTAATCAAGCTTGAAAAATAAAGTTAACAATTAAGCTAGTTCTGCTAGCAGTAACTGCTTTCTTAGCCTCTGAAAGGAGAGGAATATACATGAGTTGATGCAGGGAAAACTAGCTTTAAATCAATATTTAACCATTGTAGACCAAATGTTGTGTGTGGCTAGCTTCTGCATTTGATCTTTTCCACTGCTTGACTAATTAGTCTTTAAACTTAAGTATGAAATATTGTTGTTCAGCCGTGATACTCACATTTTATAGCGACAGCAGTTACTTTAATGACTAATGACTTAATTAGGGACAAAGGATGCAAATTAAAAGTTTTGCTACAATCCGGCATGTTTACAGAGATGTTTTCGATGTTCATTGATGTGCACTGTCCCTATCCAAAAATAAAGCATTTATCATTATTATAACTTAAAGGGGCTCTATGTTAGAATTTAAAAAAATATTCAAAAAAATAACTAAAATTATCAACATAATGTGAATAAATAGCAGTTTTGAAGTTATGTCAATGTATTTTGTTACAGAGATATCTACCGAAATTAGCATGCTAACCAGCTAGCCCGTCCAGCTCCAAAGCTCCTGTGCTAGCGTTGTAAACACTTACAGTCCCCTGGTTACCAAGATCCAAGTGCAAACTGCTAGTAATTAGCCGCAGTTAGCAGTTACTCTGGTGATATGCTCCCCCTTTTTAAGATTTTAAGAGGTGGCCAATTCTTACATGGTGCACTTTCAACACTGAATAAAATACCAGAAGAAATAGACAAAATTGAAGAAAAATGTGTACGTTCCCTGTCATAGACACTCTTGTGTTCCACTAGCAGGTTTGGCAGTAACAGCTGAAAAATAAGACCATACACAGTTTCAGTAGCCTTTCGGTCCTTGGTTATAGAGAACACACACAAACACACATAGCCAAAATGACCTGGAGAGCAGAGAAAAAACACATCATGTGAACACGCAGGACAGACTCACAGTTATTGCTGGTGAGCAGGAGATCTCCATGTCTCGTCTTGTGACACAGATGGTGCAAGGACGCAAAGCATTTAAGCATTTTGTTTTGCTCCAGCAAAATTTACTATGTGCATAGAAGGTATCCATGTTGTTTAGCGCTCAGCTGAGGAGAGGAATGTAGAAAGCACAGCAGAGACTCCTGTAACTCCACGGTTGTACTTTTATTTTAGCGTTTTCTTTAGCTGTTTGTGAAAGGTCCTGTCCATCACAACAGGTCCGTAGTCCTTGGAGCTCTTCTGGAGACTTGAGAGTCTCCACTGTGATTCGTCTTGACCTAAAATGTCAGCCTTTCAAACACTTCATCGTGCCATGGGTGATGTAGGTGCTTCACAAATGCTTCTTTTTGATTGGGTAACAGCCGGTAGACGATCCTCGATTTCAGGTCTTATGGTAATTATGAGGGAGGGGGCGTCAGTGTACTCCTTCCTCCAGAGACCCTTTGGCTTCCCAAACCTTCACTGTGCGGTCACTGACAAAAAAAAAACACACAGGAAAAAGTTCAACAAAAGCAGCACACCAAATCCTGGCTTCAGATCCAGTATGTTTCACAGGATCGCATCACTACAAACTACGATTAAAAGCACAAGAATTCACATGAGTTTGTTTTGTGACTCACTCTGAGGCAGTGAACAGTTGGCTGCCGTTGGTGGCCAGGCCGTTGATGGGACTGTCGTGCCCCCGGACCTCGCCGAGGGGCGCAAGTGAGTCAACGTGCCAGAGGCGCAGCAGCCCTCCTCTGCATCCGCTGAGCAGTACTGGGGAGCCTGGCACCACGCCCAGAGCGCTAACCCAGTCTGCCTGAGCGCTGGCAGACTGCTAGAGGAAACAACAGCCAGATTTTACTGTAGTTTCTGACAGATTTATTCAGCTGAAATGAACTGAATACAGGGAAAAATGAATGAATGTAAACTATGCTGTCATGGTATCCTTGTCATACCTGCAGCAGTTGTTTACTAGCCAAGTCCCACTTCTTGATGTAGTAATCCCTGGAGCCACTGTAGAGAACGTCTCCGTGCACGGCCAGAGACTCCACGCTGTCCTGATGAGTGGGATCGAACGTGTGGCAGGAGCTGAGGCTGCCCTGAGCACCTTCTGCCACTTCATACATCTGGAAACCAAACAGTTTATTGCACACCCGCAGGAATGGGAATATAATTACAGTTTTGTGTGTGTGTGTGTGTGTATGTCTGTCTTACTTTAATATGATGGTCTTTGGAGCCAGTGAGGACAACATCCTGTCCACTGCCTAATTTGTCCACAGTGAGGCACATGACAGGTCCCAAATGGCCCGTCAGCTTCCCGGTGGACACAAACCTGGAGGAAGGAGGGAGGGAGAGAAAGGAAAAGAAGGGAGATTAAATCTGTTCCATCTGAATGGTTTGTTCAAATAAAACAGTAATCTGCGTTTAAACTTACTTGCGGAGGTCCCACATGCGCACTGCATTGCCGGCAGCAGCGTAGAGGAAGGAGCCAGAGGGGTTGAGAGAGATCTGGTTGATCTGACTCTCTCCTGGGGGGATGGATAAACTCCTGGCAGAGGAGCCGACGTCCCCAGAACCAACCTGGCCTGATGACCTGACACCCGCAAAAAATCATAATCCTCATTAGGAGCATTATACTTTAAGGTCACATTTAAAACATTTGAATTTAGACAAATATTTTTTATTAACAAAGAATCTACAGAGCGTGTAGAAAGATGCATGTATCTTTTTCCTTTAGAAACATTATATTGATTATGAATTAACAATTCAAAAATGTTTTGTTCCATCCAAAATGATCGTTTTGTTTATCTCTACATAAGAATTCTGACATTTTGTTCCAGCATCCGACAATATGCGTGAGCCAATAGCATAACACTGTTGGTATCACGTGGTGTCTCTGTTTTGTCAGCGATCAAGAGTCTTGGTAGTAGTCAGTTTGTGGAAGAAACTTAAAAATGGCATACTTTGCTGCCCTAACATTGGCTAGTTAGCATTAGCAAAATTAGTGCAACAATCTGGCAACCAAATGAGGGGGCAGATCATTTCAAACAACAACAGTGTTGCGACTTGAATGCTCTAGGCGCTATATAAATACTGTGAAAATGTCAAAATGCTCAATCCACGAAGGAACGCACACAGCCCGAAATCAGAAGGAGCTGTGCTTTTTTTTTTTTTTAAACGTTAGCGCATGAAAACCTTTTCTTTTTGACACCCTTAATAAAACATGACACTGAAAATGAGCATAATATGGGACGACTGTGAAGATATTGGAAGAAGAAATGGTGTTACTTACGTGAGCGTGCGGATACACTTGGCAGAGTCTCGTATGTCCCAGACTTTGATGTAAGCAGTGGAAACAGTGAAGACGAGACTAGAAGTGTACCTGAAAATGAAACAGCAAAAAACAAGGAAATTAGGCAGAAGTTAGCATTCATCAAAAGCACTTCCATACTTATATTCCATACTACTATTTAACTTGTGCAATCGTTTTTATATTAGTACCTGACAGAGACAACGCTGCTGGGATGATCTGCCAGAGACATGATCTCCTGACCCGTCACCAAGTTCCAGACTTTACATGTACGGTCTGCAAATAACAGCATGAGAAGCACATGTTAGAGAACAGACAAAAACACTTTTTTCAAAGAAAGCTGTTCATTTTTTTTGGCATCTTTGACCTTTGGATCCCGTGAAGAGCAGATCATCTGTCGCATCTACACAGAGAACGGGTTTGGTGTGGCCCTCCGCGACGTAGACACACTGAAGTTTGGCCCCGCGGCTGTTCTTCTGGGCCGTCACGGGGTTGATCACACCTCTGTAATACACACGACATAATCACAGCAAGATATGTATAAGTTTGGATTTTAAAATATAAACAGAGAGTTTAGAGATAAATGAGGTCATGAACATTACCTATGGCCTTCAAGTACAGGAGACTCCTCCAACCTGAGTAAGCAAACAAAGTAACATGCAACTTAAAGTCCATTAAAATATAAAGATTTTTTTCTCTGTGCTTACAGAAAGAGAAAAAGTCAATTTGCACAGTAGGTAATAAGATACATTATTAATTAACTCTCAGTTGAAAGGACTTGAAGACGAGACAAACATGCACTACATTAAAACTGATGGTTCCTCTCACTTACAGGGATTTGTAGTCGCTGCCTTTAGTTTTAGCCTCTGTCGTGTTATGCGGAGATGTGTGTATTGGTGCTGGGATGTGCGTCACCGTGGGTCCTTTCTCTTGCATCCTTCTCCGGCTGAGGGGCGAGCGCTCCAGTTGCCTCCTCTCAGTCCCCGTAGGTGACCTGGATCCAGAACTACAGACGAAACAAACAACAAAAAGAATAACAGGGGTTATATTCAGTCATATCAACACTTGGGATGGATCATCCGCCCACCAAAATAAATAATCAACATTTCAAATGGAGAGAAATGTCTTGAGATATTTGTCTCCCACTGAGAAACGATGCCTTAAACTCTTACATGGCAGCTGGCCGCACAGACAGTGCAGATGGGGAAACAGTTTGCTCGCGGTCAGGGGTCTGACCAAGCGCGTGACCCTGCACGTCCGTCAGCACTTCCAGACGCTCCGAGAGAGGCAGCAGAGGGGCCGAGAAGTCTCCGGTGGGGGATTCACAGGACAGATCCCCACTGCCGGCATACAGCAGCTCCATCTGGGTGGTGGTCCGCCTGCGAGCCTGAGGGACCAAAATAGTATGGCTCAATACTCAGCTGACTCACAAGTTAATGGACCAGTTAGTCATTATTCCAAGTCCTATGAACAACTACTGAGGAAGGGAGCAAAGTTGTAGTTTTAGAAAACAAACATACATACAGTATGTGTATCAGCATGTGTATTGCAGAGTACAGTACCTTGCTTCTCTGTTTGGTTTCACCACACAACTTCATCAGATCTGACGCCAGTGTGCTGAAACAAAGTCAGAGGTGATCTGTTAGTTTCACCCAACACATGCTAACATGCTAATGCTAAGCAGGTAATATATATATATACTTTGTTTATCATCGTAGTAAGCATGCTAACAATCAATTAGCACTGAACACAAATTATAGCTGTGGCTGACGGCATTAGTTGTGGTCGTTATCTCCTGCACGACTTATAATATCAGAGCGTGTGGCGCTGCCTCTAATTTTCCACTGTGAAGGACATTACAATTATTTGATATTTGTAGTTATTTATTTATTCATTCTATTTCACGAGCCAGGTGAGTAGGAGAGTGACGAGTAGACCAACAAGTTGCAAGTAAACTCCTGCACACAGTCTACCTGGCAGGAATACATTTTTTAGCAACATTTCTCATACGAAATGTGAACAATATGTGTATTCTATCATTTTGTTATATTTTTTGAATAGTCTGGGTCTAAGCTATGCTGACACCCACAACGCTGCTAATATTATGCCATAAGCTTAAATATAAGTGTGAGCTCTCTAAAGGCCCGACATGCCATTGGTCCACCCACACTGATGTAGCCTGATCAGTCCTCTACACAAGACTGTGTGGGTGTGCACATACTGTTTGATTGACATCTCCCTCCTGTTTCTTATTTTCTATTTTTAATTTGTTCTGACTAGACAACATACAACTTTATCATATGTATTAGTAGATGTAGTTTGATACCACGAATAAACCCCAGCTCCGACAAACCTCAGCATCTAATCAGCTAGAATTAGGAACACCTGTGTGCTGTGGATGTGCTGTAGTTATAGTGTAATTAATAACACTAACGATGGCCCGTTCCATTTAAGTGTCCCGGTGTGCCAGCATGTATGACACCAAGCGACACACCTAAATAGACTTCAGTCATAATCAATGTTATCAGTCCCACCTGTGTTAATCCCACTTTGACACGAAGTAGACCTATTCATTGTAAACATGACATGTGAAAACACAAGCTGACTATTATATTTAATGTGAAAAAGTTTAAAAGGTGTGTTCAGCCTTACCTGCCCTCTGCGGCTGGACTGGTGGTGGACTCGTCACTGCTGCTGTCATCTCCATTCTCTGTGCAATAAAACAATCATAACAGAAAACAGAATTTCTTACTTCGATTGCAAACCAATGTCTGTTCCTTTCCTTAAAGGTCCCATACTGTAGAACATGTTTCTGTTATTATAAAGCAAGTCTATGTGCTGTGTAAATACTGTGAATGTATGAAAATGCTCAACCAATGCAGAAAAGCTCAAAGCCTGTAATCAGAAACTGTGCCTTTACACGAGCTATCAGGACTTCAATAAAATTGTGATGTCACAACTATACATCCACTGCCCACGCCCCCAGCACAACTGTGGTTACAAAAACACTGGCAGAGCTGATGTAGAAACATGGTGGGCGGTGCCTGCTCAGGCCTGTGAGAGCAGTCCAATTAAAGCAGACTTGGCTATTCAGGAGAAGGGCCTTAAAGAGACAGGCGCTTAAATGGAGCATTTAGACACAGGGTGAATCGAGGTACTGCAGCAATGAAGTATGAGGAAGATAATGTGTATTTTTGTAATAGACTATCAAAATAAAAAGTATCTCCCTGAAAATAAGCATAATATGGGACCTTTAATGGTGAAATCTATGCTAACAAATAATATTTTCACGTCCATACAGAAAGCTAAACATTACAGCACAACAACGATTACAGCTTCAGCAGGTCATAACAAGGTCAGGGGTCACCAGGTTTAGTTTTAGATAAAGGGGAACAATCAGATCTCATTAGTGGCGACTGAAAAGCTTCGGCATTGTATTTGTGTAATGTGTCCTGCGTACAGGAAGAATGGAGGAAGCATGAGAGAAGAACACAAAGACACTGGGACACAAACTGCTGTGCACATAAGGCTTTGGCTTTGATTCCTGCTGCAGTGTGGATTCATTCTGCTGTTTAGTTTTAGTGACAACAACCTGAGTCAGTGGGACTTCGCTAGCAGGTGGGGTAACTGAACACATCATGCACAGCGTGGCAGAGTTACTGCAACTGGGTTAGTTTTTTTTAAAGGAGGTCTGAAAGTTGATGCACACTACAAGAATTCTTACTCTTGTTTAGCACATTTAAAGGGAGAGTTCAACCAACATTAAAAATACATCCCCTCTCGCCTGTAGTGCTATTTATCCATCAAGATTGTTTTGGTGAGAGTTACCGAGTTATCAGCTGAAGCTAGCAAAGTCTGCCCAAAACGACTTAGATGGATAAATAGCTACACAGGTAAGAGATAAAATAATGCATTTTGGATATGGGGGTGAACTGTCCCTTTAAAGCATTTCCTATAAAAAGGAATAAAATGGTCAGAGAGTGACAACTCTATCAACTACAATACAACTACATTTCGAGTCTTTATATATTTTTGAGGTAAAAAAAAAACAAATAGAAAAGAAAACAGAACAAGGATTGGATCTTTTAGTTTAATTACATATTTGTCTTGTAGTGCGCATGTGCCACGCTCTTTCAAACACAGTCACATTGCTATGCATCTCGTACTCACCTGGTGACAGGTAACCTAACTCTGAGTTAACACCAACACAACAAACAAAGAAAACAACCAAATCAAAAATCCAACCCAAAGATGAGAAGATGGCTGTTTTTTTTATTTCAAATGGCCTGCTTTTTGTATCATTGTATCATTTGCATCATCATCAGAATTCAATGAAAAACAAACGTTTTGTCTTTAAACAATATTTCCATGACAAATTATCAATTCAAACAATAGTGAGGCCTTCAAAATAAAATGTAGCCATACGGTGAAAAGAAATGCTGATTAAAAAGGTGAATGTGTTGGACATGTTCAGGTGATCTGTTGGTGTTTTCCCACCTTGCAGAGCGCTGCCCAGCAGAGCGTCCAGCTCAGGGTTGATCTCTGCCTTCTCCTTCAGCATGTGGAACAGCAGCTGGTTCTGGGTGGCACTGTTGATCTCCGTCTGCTTCAACCTGCCCTCCATCACCTTCAGCTGGGAGTCCTTCTGAGATGCCTGCAGACCCTGACAATGACCACACAGCAGACAGATTATCATTGGAGAAAAAAACCTCGTGACGGCTCCGTGTCTTTAACATTAGCTGTTTAATGTTGTTGTAATGATCTCCGCCTCTGTGTTTGTTCTTTGCTGCCGGGTTGAAAGTATTTCCTCGCTGGGCCAATTTAGTTTCATCAAATCTAATCTCATCTAATCTAATTGAACTTAATTTAATCAAGTCGCTCCATTTAAAGTCTCACTGAATTCAATCTTATTATGGAGCTACGGCTACAGAAGCTAGATCACGATGAGCAGACCGCACACAAGTTGCCACAGCAACAAACAGCAACAAACCAGCAATCACAATGCAATCACACTCATATAGGTTAAATAAATTGCTTCCAGACAAATACAGAAACCTGTCGTTACCTGTTGTCAGTACGTGAAAGCAAACAAGGACACACCAACAACATTATGACTGAAATAGCACTAGGTCAGCGAGGGCTGTCTGTACCTTATTGATAGCCATGTTCATGAAGTGGTCCAGCAGGAAGCGGGCCTCTGATAAATTACAGGAGCTGATCACAGCCGTCACATCCACCGTGTCTCCTTCCTCCTGTAGCCAAGAACAAGACCACATTCAGAAAGACACATGACAAGAAACTAAGACGTAGGGCAAAGTATTTGACTGTAGTGTACACAGATACTACACTCTGACAGATTTTTGTAAATATAGGGCTTCCACTAGCGGCCAATAAGGTCAGGTTAGCATACAGATGGGAAACAGCTAACCTGGATCTGTCCAAAGGTAACAAAATGTGCCCAACATCACCTTCTTAAACTCAACACAAACTATATTGCAAATATTTCCCTATTGTTTGCCTGAGGGCTACAATCCAGTACAAGCATATACTAGGTAATAAGGTAGCATGACGCAGCACTGTGTAATGTTATTAACTGTGTTTATGCAGTCAACGCGCCACAAGTTATGAATAACTTTGAAAACTCAAACTTTGGCATTGTTGCCGGGGTAAAAATCCCTACTTTTCTTTCAACAAAACTCATGGGTTTCTGGGATTCTCCACCCCCTGACCTTGGCCTCCTCCATCTGCATGATGTTGGCCTGGCAGTCTGCGATGCTGTCGTTGATGTAGTCGATGTTGGCGCTCAAAGATTCCAGCTCCTCGTTCAGCGAGGCCAGAGAGCGGTCGGCGTCTGCACCCTCCACTGCCATCTTTTCTCTCTTTCTGGACACCCGCTCCCTCCGTCTGGTCAGCTCCTCCCGTTGCTATAGCAGTTGGAGAGTACAGAGAGATGGAGTCAAGAAGAGACAGAAGGAACTATCGCACGAAGTTCATGATATTTACTGCGATAGAAAGGGTGTGTACAAAGGTTTATACCAAAAAGGTTTCACAGGAAAATGTTATTTCCATTTATTTAGTACCAGAAAAACACAGTATCTTCTCTTCTTGCTTAGTTTTCTCCATAGCCATCTTGAATCTTGTGATATGGTGCGTTACCTTCAGCAGTCTGTTCATATCCGACTCCATGTTCGAGATGGTCATCCTCTGCATGATGATGTCACTGACACGTCTCTCCAGCGACTGCCACTTGGCCCTGGCTGTCCTGCTGAGGTAGGCACTTCCCATCCGCACTGGGGAATTCCTGAGGAACAAGACGTGGCTATTTTAGAATTGTTAAAACACAACTGTGTGATAAAAAACACACATTCACACACTCAGATTCCACACACCTGGCTCCATTGGATGAGGACAATCCATAGGTATGCATCCTTGCTGGGCTGGCTCGATGTGACGGCTCCTGGAGGGGTTCAGGTAGGCTCACCTTCCTGCTCACCTTCCCGGACACGGGCCTCACCTGCCGCCTGAGAGCTGTCACCTGACACAGGTCATGAAAGAGAGCGGTCATTTTCCCTGTTTTGGTGAAACACAAGCGGGTGTTGCTGTGACGCCAATGTGACTTTGTGTGTCTCACCTCTTCATTTTTCCTGCGAAGAACCAGCTCCTGTTGTCGTTTCTGAGCCTCCATCTGCTTCAGTTGATGCTATGAAAAGAAATGAATATCATGTCATCCTTAGTGGGGGTGTGAAGGGTGGTTGATATTTAAGACAAGATATATATATATATATATATTTAGAAAAGAAGGAATTTTTACTTTTGAAACACAAAAAAACAACTAAAATCTTGATTTTAGGTGTTTTGCTTATGTGTAAAAAGTACTATGAAAAAAATGTATGTAAAAACAAACTTAAGGAAAATAAGGTAATGAACAGCTCTGTGTGAATGTTCCATCCCTCTCACCTCCGCTCTGCGCTGGTCTTTCTTCAGAGAGGCGATCTCCCTGTTCCTCCTGCACTCTGCAGCTCGGTTTCTCTCCTGCTGCTCCTTCATCTGACGCATCAGCGACACCTGGTGGCCAAGATGCAACACAGCAGGAGAAAATCAGCGCTGCAACGAGACAGGTGCGAAATGTGAAAGACAAAGTGGGAAAAAGAAAAACCACTTACCTTGGTCTTCTTCATCTCGGTCACATCCAGCTGCAGTTTCTTGAGCTGCTTCTCGTACTGCGACTGGTTCTTCAGCAGGCGGGCGTGCTCCTTCTGAGCCGACTGGAGCTTCTGCAGCTCTTTGTTCATGGAGCTCAGCTTCCTCTCGTACTCTACCTTGATCTTCTTGGCCTTCTCCTCGGTACCCGTCTCCACTGAGCCTGGAGATGAAAAACAAAACGATGAAAGAAAGACCCTTTGTTCAATCTTTTAAGTTTATCTTATCTGTTCCTCAGGCTTGTCACTGGAGTCAAGCACCTGTTGGTGTGTCTCTTACCCATATTGTGCAGCACCCTGTCCCTCTCCAGCTGTGTGTCTTTGATCTTGTTCTGCAGCATCATCAGCTTCTGCTCGTACTGCTGCCTGAGAGTGTGCAGGCGCCGCTGGCTGTTCTCCAGCTCGTCTATCAGCTTCTGCTTGATGGCGATCTCACAGGTGATGTTGGCCAGGTCGGCCTGGACGTTTTCTGAGACACCAAAGTATCATCAGATCCCCATGCTTCTTCCATTTTATTGCCAATTATGACTTAAGAAAACAGGCTGTACATAAGCTTGTCTTGCTACCTTTCTCATCCAGTTCCTCAGTCTCAGACTCTTCAGAGGTCTCATCTCCTGCCTCTTCAGAGTCATCCTCCTCATCAGCATCCTCGCCCTCTTCGTGGTCACTGGCCTCCTGACAACATACAAGCACACATGAAGAAGGCAATACAAATTTCTGAATCAGCAATGTAAAAGCACAATTTAAGCCACGTGTCCACAAAAGGTGTCACAATTCTGGAATCTATGATTCGATTAGCTTGAACGTCACTCAATTTGATTTCAATTTTTTATTCCAGCACTGACGGCTCTGTTATTGACTCTCTGGATTTGTAAAAAGAGTCGTCCTCATTGGTTTTAAGCCCTAACAACTGTATTTACAAAACTCTTATTCCCAGGAATAAATTTTTAAGCGAAGTAAAAGGTTCCTTCACTACATTATTGCCTGCAATTCTACCATAGAGATCAGGCAAATTAGTCCTCTGATGTATGAAAGTGAGGTCTGTGTTCACACCTTACTCAGTCTATCCAGGGCAAGATTTGATGAACAGATCACTTTAGGCAGACTGTATATTTTCAGGTGGCTGAAAATTAACCTAAAACAATCCTAGTACCTGGAGCGTAATTTAGACCCCAGTGCCTGCGGTGGAAGGACACTGAGTTCCTCCACAGGTTCTTTATCCCTGCAGTGGAAATGTGGCTTAAGTGATTCTCCACCTACCATCTCTACCTCATCGTTGCCTCCTCGCTCCTGCTCGTTGTCCGGCAGCTCCTCTTTGATGACACTGAAAGAGGAAAAGACTGTCAGCCACTCACCAACCAAGACACAGCCCTTAAAGAAGGTCAGATTTGGAGCTGACTGCAAATTCAAATTGCAGCAACGACGGGTGAGGTGCACATGCAAACGATTATACACTTGATCAGATCAGGAGCAGATGGGGAATCAGTGTTGATTAATGGGTGATTTCACTGTGAATGCATGAGGGGGGAAAATTGGGAAAGACAGAACGAATAACTGATCACAATCCACCATCCACATTACAAACTAATTTCGTCGGAAGGGCTTCTACACATGACTTGTTGACCAAATTCCACAGAGCATCATTCTTTTTTATTTGTACTGTATCAACTTTTTGAAAGTTCAGACATCGCTCATGATGAGATCTGATCAACATCTTTCTGTGTGTAGTAAGCAGGAAAAAAGCAACAAAACAAAGGGTTAAGTGGAAGAGGTAAGAGCTGGTTAAAATATCTGCTTTCCCTCCAGGAGTGTAAACCACCTGTAGGTGCAGAAGAAGTTAGAGATTAGTAACTTCAGGAACTCAGAGGGGGAAGATTTAGGTTCGGACCCAGGTCAACAATCAGCTGAAACCATTTCAATTACATGGTGCGCATTTTGCACCACAGGCAATTGAGCCGGTTTCAGGTTCGACCCGCTCCTAGGTGGGATGTAGCAAACCTGGCGTGCTCGACAGGCGTGTGGTGGTGGTTCTCCTCATATCGCCTTAGTCTTCGGAGAGAGAGTAGCATGGGGTGAAGGTGGTGAGGTGTGGAGGTGAGGAGGAAGTAGAGGGGGAGGCAGAGAGGACCGCAGAAGTCGGGGGGCAGGTGAGGGAATATCGCAAGACGGGAGAAAGAGAGCAGCAAGAAAGATCAGGTGAGTGCGGACACTCTCACAAACCATGAATCCTGATTGTGGAGATGCAGATGACAGAGACAGATTTTGCTTTATTTGCGAGGTCACAGATTTAATTTCCTCACTTCTCATGAGCAGATCTCAAGCTGGCCCCTCGCACAAAAAAAGAAATCAAAATGCACAGATACAAGATACGCCCACGAAAAAAAAAGGGGAATAAATAGTGTCCTGCAGCGTGGCAGAACAACATTAATAGCTGTCATTATCATCTTGTCTCTATCCTGCCATCATTCCATTAAAGAAACATCAGGGTGCAAACTGCTAATGCAGGGAGCCAGGAGATAATTACCCACAACACACCATGAAACACACCCTCGCCATGACAACAGACTCTTTTTAGATTCTTCCCAAGGTTTGTCTCGTCTAACTCACCTCCAAGGATGTACACACGATTCAACACCATCCTTTCTTAAAAATAATGTGAATAACTAAAAAAAAGAGGAAAAAGAATGACACAAATCCCACACTCTACCTCTTCTTCTTCTTCTTTTCCTTCTTCTTGAGCTTCTGCAGGTCTTTCTTGGCCATCTCGATGACGTCGCTGGCCTCCTTCTCAGGGGCGAGGAGTGCGGGAGAGAAGGAGCTGGGCCCGCCGTACAGCGAGGAGCGTGTGGAGGCCCGGGACAAACTCTTCCTGAGATTCTCGCTCACGGCCTCGCTTTCAAGAAGTTTAGCTCTGCAAGAGCAAGGGGAAAGTGTTACTGTCACACACCATGAACAAGCGTTTTTAATTGCTATACAACTTTCAACAGAGATTCATTTCAATGGAAAATAGCAGCAATACACATTTTAGATTTGAATTCCCGACATTTATTTCTGAGGATTAGAATGACTGCTTATTAAATAATACTAAAGCATTTAAATAAATAAAGTAAAAAATTGCTGTCACTCCATACCTGAGCTCCTCGATTTCTTTGATGTAGTTCTGAATCATGTTTGCGATCTCTTCGTTGCCTTCACCTAGGATCAGAGGCAAGGCTTTAGCTTTAGTACGATTCATGTTGACTTGTTAGGAGCAATGATGGATGATTTTTAAATGTAATTTGTTCTTTTATTGCAAACAATACAATTCCCCTACACTTACTCCCTACCACTGTTTTCAGAAATATGGGCTACTTTGATCAACCAGCTCACTATTCATTTTGCACCATCAAAAGCAGGTCAACATTTGAATTTAACAAAAACTTTTTATATCTAAAAACCTGTAAAACTAATCATGTTCTCATCAGGACTTTGCGCTTCATGCTTATTAGCAAATATTAGCACACCAACACTGTAAACTAATATGGGGAGCCATGTTAACAAACCTGCTAAGACAGAATGTGAGCATGCTACCATACTGTGTCAGCCAATGTCAGTTACTTTAGCATTGAGCTTAAAGCAGGTCTTAGTTGTAGCAGCTATTATGGCTGTAGACTCCTGCTAACAGCAAACCAAATGGATATCGACTGTTTTTACCTTCATTAAAACAACATGAAATAGAATCACATGCAACTTCTAAAAATAATAAGGCTAGGCTATCCAGTAGGCTAATAGATAGCAAGAAATACACTGTATGTGCCAGAGCACTTCACTTAATCCAAGCAGCTGCCTACATTATCAATTAATTAGTTAGGCTAACAGTAGCCGCGGGACTGTTCTACTTCAGCATATATATATAGCATTACATCATTGATGGAATGTAACTGAGTACCTTTACTCAGTTGCTGTACTTAATTACAATTTTGAGGCACTTGTACTTTACTTGAGTATTTCCATTTTCAGCTACTTTCAGTCCACTACAGGAGGCAAAATAATTGTTCTAACAATTCTGAATATTGAAACTGATAATCAGCCAGGTTGAAACTCAGTCAACCCCCAGTATACAATAAATACATACGTATAAATATATGTATAATTGACTTTTACTTTTTATACTTAAGTACTAAATTCATTTTCATTCTTAAAGACGCAATACATAACAATTGTACTTCATTTATCACCAGAATGTAAAGAAATAACAGTTTTGATGTTTAGTTAAAGTTGTCTATTTAGTGTGTTTGTGGTTTTTTAAATAGGGCAGTCTTCTACCAGTGCTCACCTGCTTTAGCCAGGGCCTGGTTGGCCTGGTTACTGAGGTAATGTGTGAGTCTGGTTCTCTGGGCATCGATGGTCTCCTGCATGGCCTTCACTCTCACCCTCAGGTTGTTGTTCTCTGTCTGCAGCATGGAGTTCTCATGGACCAAGTCATTGATGCCCTCCATGCCATCTTCGCCCACCATACGTTTCCCCTGGGAATCACACAGGTCAATTAATATCCTCAAATGCCTGTTCTACTCTTGATTTTGTCTTTAATTTCATCTTTGCCAGCCTCCACCCCTTCCCTTCTGCCTTCTTACCGTCTTGTACTCCATCAGCTCCATCTGCAGTCGTGCTATCTCCGTCCTCAGGGCGCTGATCTGCTGGCTGGCTCTGTCCTGGTTCACCACCACCTTGTTCTTAATGTTCCGGGCTCTGTTGGCGTACTTCAGAGTGTTCAAGGTCTCCATGAAGTCCCGGTCTGACGGGCTGATACAGGCAATCATCATCGTTTGACTGAGGAATGGACAAACGAAGAATGTTGATCAGTGATCTCATTGGATTATGATACAAACATTTAAGGCACATGAAAGTTTGATTTTCTAATCTTCTAAATGGCTTTTGTAGCTTCTTTAACACATTTCTTTCACTTTGTGCTAGTTTACATGCAAACGTAGTAGAACCTTACAGGTACAACATGTAGGATTTGGCCACCTGTCTAAGATCACTTCAAATCAAACCGAGGGGCAGCATATCACCAGAGTAACTGCTAACTGCTGCCAACTTTAACTGATCTGATTCTAATCTCAACTGTGTTGTGGGAGAATAACAGGTTGGTAAAAAGAGAAATTGAGCCGATTGATACCTTTCTGAGTAAGCGCAAGTAAACATTTTTTAGAATGCAAGACTGGCGAGGTATATTTAATACTCGCGGCAGCACTGATACTTTTGTGTGGACCAATCGCTGATTTCAAAGACGGCACAAACCTGTTGCCACCCAGTGAGTCCTGTAACAGCCTGGTCAGTTTGGAGTCTCTGTAAGGCACGTGGGTGGAGCGCTTACTCCTGTCACCCAGAGCGCTGATGACGTTTCCCAAAGCGAGCTACGGAAAGAAAGACAGGAGAGGAGCTTTATTTTAGAAACCACAAGCTTGTGGATATTTTTAGGGTAAAAACAATTTCAGATATTGCAGAAAGAGCAAATACACTTAAAGAATATTTCATTTGTACTCGAGGGAAGCTACAGGTAGTGGTACTTCTAGAGAAAGAAGAAGTGTAAGGTTCAGGTCCTGGCCACCTGGGGGCTCTCTTGCTCCACAAAATCCCAGTGTTGATGTGAGCATTTGAAGAGTAAATTGAAGATTCACTCATTCACACTTAAATAAATCCATATGATACATGACTGTGACCTGTGACTGCACATAACGGGGTACTATGAAATGTCCATCGCAGAATCATACATGCTCCGAGTTTCCTCACCAGCCCACAGTTGATGGAGATGCCCTCTTTAGCTCTGTCTCCTGTAGCTCCAGTTCTCTTCAGTCTCTCAGAACCAGCCAGGTCTACAAAGTGAAACTTGGCTGTCAGTGTCTCAAACTCATTAATCTCAGAGTTGTTCGTTAGACGGTTGTCTGTCGTATTATCCTGGAAGAGAAAGAGCAGAATGCAAAAGTAGGATTACACTTTTTAACAAGTGCTATAGTTTGAATATTTTACTGGAACATGTTCAGTGGCAGCAGAGAGCCCCTGCTGTGTGTTGGAGTACGCACGTCGTTATCTGGAGAGCAGACTCGAACTTGGCACAGGTGGATGGTGAAGATGGCGTGGGAGCGTGAACTCTGGACGTTCATCTGGGTGCTGGCGGTGGTACGAGACAAGGCGCCCAGCTTCAGACACTGTATCATCTGTTAGAAGAGATATCAAAGGAAACTTTTGTTTTTTTGTGAGACGCCTAAAGGGACCAAAACTATAACCTAATTATGCATTTTTTCATAATGACAATTAAGCTGGAAATTTTATCTTGAATCTCGTGAGACGGAGGGAGGAAAAAAACAACACAAAGGGTTTATTCAAACATCGCAGACATCTTTGGGTGGAGGTCAGACCAGCACCAGAAGTTCATTAAGATGATAATGTTACGGAAAGTTACATATAGAGAAACCATTGTCTTGTTTTTTGCAAGCAAAGGTGACATGTTTTCTATTTTCTTCCTCAAATGTTAACTCATTCAAACAGAGACAGTGTTGCAGTGTCACTCTGGTTATTAACCTTGCTATGATCAGCTTTCATGAGGACTAATTCCTCCACAGAACACATGGTAACTATGCCCACTGGACAAAGATGGTGGTGATGTGGGAAAAAAGCTGGTTTTGAGCGTTTTTGATGCTGTTTTGCTGAAGCTGACCTCATCATTGATGGAATGTAACTGAGTACCTTTACTCAGTTGCTGTACTTAATTACAATTTTGAGGCACTTGTACTTTACTTGAGTATTTCCATTTTCAGCTACTTTCAGTCCACTACAGGAGGCAAAATAATTGTTCTAACAATTCTGAATATTGAAACTGATAATCAGCCAGGTTGAAACTCAGTCAACCCCCAGTATACAATAAATACATACGTATAAATATATGTATAATTGACTTTTACTTTTTATACTTAAGTACTAAATTCATTTTCATTCTTAAAGACGCAATACATAACAATTGTACTTCATTTATCACCAGAATGTAAAGAAATAACAGTTTTGATGTTTAGTTAAAGTTGTCTATTTAGTTGTCTATCTGGTTTTGAGCGTTTTTGATGCTGTTTTGCTGAAGCTGACCTCAGCTGCAGAGGTGACGGTGCGAGTGGTCACGCCGACGGTGTAGATGCCTCCGTTGGCGTCTTCGTGAATTTTGATGTTGGACCTCTGCTTCCTGGCCTCGATGTCTCGTGTCGAATCGAACAAGTCTAACACCTCCTCGTTATACAGCTGAAGAGAGTGTATCAAATCAATGAAAACGGAAAGGCAGAAAAAAAAGTCAGATTATCAATACTGTTTTCACTGCGCCATCAATAGTCAATATAATTATCATTTCCCAGCCTCGTCTGCTCCCCTCAGCTGCTTCGTCACCAGCTGTTAACGGATAGTTGGCAGCGGTTGGCAGTTGAAAATAAATCCGGGAGCTGACAGCAGAGACAGACTAATGACAGTTTAATGGCTTTAGGGTCATCTGAATGCTTTGACAACTTAAAATCACTGCACCCCGGTCGACCTTTGACCCCATGCTGTCTGAACGCTGTAGCTTAATCTGACTGATGGACCTTCAGTAAACTGGATGTCTTTAGTCTTGAGTTAAGTCTGAGAGCTGATAAATGCATCTTTATTTGAGGTAAGAATCCTGAGAAATAGTTAAATTGTTTGCCTTCCTCTGTGTGTGTGTGTGTGTGTGTGTGTGTGTGTTTGTGCGTGTTTGTGTTTGCACCTCCAGGAACTGAGCGTTGATCTTGAACTCAGGAACAGGCTTGCCCTGCTCGGTGGCAGCCTGTATGCGCTCCTCGATCCCCCTGAACAGGTGGTTGACAGCGCGGGGAATGATACCGAGCTCTTCCTCTCCGATGTTGACGTCGAAGCCGGTTCCCATGGTGTAGGTCTTCCCCGAACCCGTCTGGACGAGGGGGAGAAGACAGAGTCATCAGTCACCTTCCCAAAATGAAATTAAAGGTCTATTTCTGTGTGTACTTGGTGTGGTGTGGTGTTTTCCCGTCTGTATATTTCATCATACATGTAAGCCTTCAACACTCTCTGGGTCTCAGAGGTTGGGGTGCAGATCTGAGGAGTTTCTCTAACATAGAGGGGGTCAGAGGGGATGGGGTGGTCGCCACGGTGACAAGGGGAGGAATGCCACATTGAGCTCAAATTCATGCGTCACCCTTCACCCCTAAAAGAGAGAGTGTGTGTGGTGATAGATGAGAGAGTGTGTAGTGTCTGTTTGTCTGGTTTTTTTACTAAGAGACCACACCTATGTCGTTATTAACTGCACATTCACATACACCGTGTTTGTGAGTGTGTGTGTATGTGTGTGTGTGTCAGGTTTCTATGTGTGGCCTCCACTGCGCCCTGTGAAAGGCTCTTTGACAGCAACACAAGGGCCGCAGGAACAATGTGAGGAGAGAATAATGGACAGGGAGAAGAGGAACGGAGGGAAAGATTAAGAAGAGGGAAACTTTAACGGCTGCTGTTCAACTCGAGTGTCAGGGGTTTTATACGCTTAAGTGAGAGAAGTGTTGGCATATCCAGAATAAATCTACATGTGAAAGAGGTGCAATCAAAGCAGGAGTTACATGCTCTATATACAGGATGTCTGTTTAATGTGACATTTGTGGAAATATTGAAAGTACTGTCTCTGCGATGGAGATGAAGAGAGTAATGAAGAGACAAACAAAACCCTGCTTCACATTCACAGTTATTTTATCATGTGTCAAATATAGCAGCTTGTGAACCTTTAGCTTGTGTTGATTCTGTTGATTCCCCCTGTGGACAAAAACTGGCCACCGCCATGTGTCCAGAGGCCTTGCTCTGGCTAGCACGTGCATTTGTTTTAAAAATGAGTGAAAGAAAGATGCACCGATTCTATTACTGTTTTTTTTTTGTAGCAGGATGCATGCCGATGAGGAAATGTATATTTGTGGCTGTTAACTTAATAACTGTAATGTGATTAAACTTTGCTCTAGTGCCATACTGTATCAGACTACAGAGCAGCTTCTGTTCTCAGAAGCTAACATCCTCAGCACTCCACTATAAAAAGTAGTTTAATTTTATGACTTGATGATCCGCACACGTTGGAATTCAACCTGAACCTGATTCAACCTTGCTAATGCATGTTTAATATGACATGTGGGCATTTATTTGGAGGGAACAACAAAAGCACAAACGCAATAAATAACTGTTAAATTTACACCATTAATCATTATGTTGGGGATGAAAATTGTCCTCAGATAATTAATGCCTTTATTCTGTTCGGTAAAATATTTCCAAAGTAGCACGATAATCCTCTGTTTGTCATTTTGTTAAGGTATATGATATGTCATCATATAGAAATGTGTTTATTTGTATTTGCCTGTTGCCTTATATAAGGAAGTGAAGAAAACAAACAAACAAACAACTGCCTCATATCTTTTCAACTCTGAGTGTTCATGAAAATGTGCAAAAAAGAAAAACATTTAAAAAGTATAGCGTGGCTCTGTAAAGAGATAACACACCCTGCTTAACAGCTCATTTATATCATATCTTGTTTAGTTAAAGTTTAAGTGTAAAAAAATGCGTACCTACTCCTTTATACTGTGAAGCCAGAGGAGGACAGGTTAGCTTTTCATCTGTATAATGTCTCTTTGTGGTGTTTTGACTGTGCAGTTTAGTTCTGTGCTCCGGTATGAGGTGAAACAATCTGCTCACACTCTGCTCTGATTTGGTATTAAACTCCCTCTGTATCTGTGCTTCTCTAGGCTAATCTATCAGAGCCAATATAAAACTGTGGTGGTGAGGGCAGGTTGGAACACGTCAGCTGATAGTGTACTGACAGAGCCAGTGCAGCAGCTGTGAGGCCTGTTCACTCCCGTATTACTAATCTGATCATATGAAATGAGCTTCATGTCATATCACATGCCACCATAAATCTTGGGATGATGCATGCAGCTCCATCCCCTTGAGCGATGGAAAGTCTATGAATGTGAATGTGTGACTTTTTGTATACCATGCTAAAAAGAGGAAGAGAAAAGCCTGACCAACCTGTCCGTATGCAAAGATGGTAGCATTGTAGCCCTCGAAGCAGCCTTCGATAAGTTTCTCAGTGCAGTGGTTGTAGATGGTTTCCTGCTGGGTGTCCATGTCAAAGACATGGTCGTAGGTGAAGGCCTTGTCCTTGCCCAGGACCACCTGAGGCTCCCCGGGCATCACAAACGTACAGATGTGACAGCCCTCGATCTTCTCTTTGGCCAGCTGAGGACGGATCCTGGTAGACAGAAAGACGCAAAGACAATGAGATGTGTCTATAATCAGCCTAGATTTCCACTGGAAAAGAAAAATTAGAGCCTGACTGATCTTCAGATTTGGGGCTTATGCCAATACGGATAATAGGGAGTAAAACATTCTCATATCTAAATATAAGCCCATATAAACCCATATTATTTGCAATGATCTGTCGAATGTGGCTCTCAAAACACTTGTGACAAGGATATGTAATGTGGGCAGGATGTTTTAGTTAAACAGTAAAATGTATTAAATATAAAATGATCTAAAATGACACAGCACAGTGAAACTGTAAACCTCGCTTGAAATGTAATAATTAGAAATTACCCTAAGAATTATTTAAATCACTCTACCTTAATGCACTGATGCCTGGAGCTAAACAGGTTGTTTTTTTTTATCTAATCCTGTCTGTCTAAGATCAATTTCAAAAAAATTAACAGTCTAAGTTCACTTTTTTAATCCACAAACTCTCCAGATTTTGAAAGGCCACTGGCAGCTCTGGTCTAAATATGATTGTGTGTCGGACAGAGGCAGAGCAGAGTTGTCTGTGCATGCATCTAAAGTTGGAGCGAGAATTTGTCTCATGTATGAAAACCATGACTGATTTCATCTGAGCTGAAGGCAGGTAATATTTTCGCTGAGCTGCAAGCAGATGAGTGCCGCTGCTGTGCAGTGAGTGTGTGTATTGAGGGCCATGCAGTGCCAGCCCGCACTCCAGCAGGGATCATACGCAATACAGTGCCCTCAGTGTTCGGACTGAGCAAGGGAGCTCTGAGTAAACAGTCCCACCCTGGATTTCATTAAGGAATTGCTCTGTTTGCTTTAGCACAAATAAACACACTGTTATTACATCATTTCCTCCCATGATGCACCTCTGCCTCTCATCACTAAATTCACTGTCCACCTGAAGAGGAAGTGGAGCTATTGGAGGCAGACCAAGGAAATATTTGGACATATTGGGAGCATTAAAATATCATGATTACTCACAGCCTTGACTGAAAAGTACTGCAGGTTATATTTGGCAGCAGTTAATCCTTAAATACTTTTTTGGAAATATCCTGCTGGAATACCTTTTGTAGGCAGTGAATTAATTTAGCCAAGGCTCCTGTCAAACTGAGCTAAAAAAGGAAAAAAAAAGAATTACACAGAAGGAAATAATAAGCAGGACACCTGAGAATCTCGCAACAGTATCATTATAAATGGCTGCTATTGTTGCTCTCTGCTGGCAGGATTTTACTCTGACTGCGTGTGAGAGTGTGTGTGTAAGTATGTGGCACTTTGCATACAGTTTGCATTCTGTGTGTAACACTTGTGTGTCCACTCTGTGTGTGTGTCTTCGCTCACATTCATCACAGCGAGTCGAGTCTGTAGAAGTTTTGAATGGCCTGAAAGGGCAGTCAGTGTGTGTGTGTGTGTGTGTGTGTGTGTGTGTGTGTTTCTGTGTGTGTGTGTGTGTGTGTGTGCGTGACATCAGATCCCAGCTATTTAGCAGACTCTGTCTGGGATTACAGCTCTGATGAGAAAAGAGGACGGAGCCAGGGAGGAACCAGGGCTCGAGGAGAAACTCAGTCCTACCTGCAGTAACTGTACACCTGTTGGCTCTGTCTTATGGACAGCAGGACTGCCTGATTAATACACTGATATACTGTGTGTTACGTTAACATGTTTTTTCTGTCAGATCAATTTGCTTGTGATGACTTATTGTGTTTAAAGTATCCAGCGTTGGCATCAGGGCTTTTTAATTCTTTGTCATGCTGCAGTTCACTGCAATTCTTATCATAACAATACTTGAACTATGTTTTGTGAAATGCAGGGGGCAATCACCTGAAATATCCAATGTTATATTAGCAAGTGTTGACAAAAAACATCACATCAAAATTATAGGCAGCAGGCAGTGATGAAATCTACTATCCTAGTATTTTTAACAGAGCACGACAGATACTTGATTTTTGGAGTGCTTATTAGAGCCCACAGCAGCTCTATCTGGACGATAGCGATGAGAGCAGTGAGTTGGTTCGTCATAACGAGCGAGTGAGCTTACCAATTGCCGATGTAAAAAGATTAATTAGCTAAGCATTAAGCTAAAAACTGTACATAATCAATGCTGTTGGGGGTTAAACTGATGTACCTGTCACGGTAAGTGTTCGGGTCATCTGGGGAGACTGTGATTTAACGGCAGGATGATTTAGGGCATTACAGGAGTGACTGCATAATCCTGTTGGCCACCTTCCCAAAACTTGACAGCGAGCCATTACTGTAATCCAGTGTAACAATGGAAGCACTCACTGCTGCTTACATCAAGGGCATTAAGTCACTGGGTTATTGTTCATTTTCGGCAACATAAAAGAAGTGTAACGTAATATGGACTTCAACATGAGACATTACGTTTAGAAAATGTCAAATTCTCTAAAGTTGAATAAAATACGCCGATGGTCGCTCAGTCTATAGAAGAAGAGAACAGGCCCGCAGCACTGTAGCGCCATTCAGAATAAATGCCCAGTCTTTCTGATTGTTTTCATCTCCACAGTCTGATGCAATGTGGGTTTGTGTGGTTCTACGACATCCCCGGGGTCCTCCATACACAGAGGGCCCTGGGCAGGGTTTGGTCTAAAGAGGAAAACGAATGTCTGAGAAAATGTTTGAGATAAAGACAAGAGAAGAGGAGAAAAAACGAGAAAGAGACGAGACATAATGGTTACAGCCCAGACAAAAACACTGATGACAATCGGTGGAGACTGCCACAGTCTATCCAGTCAAACAGACCTATTATCTGTCTGCGTAATGATGGTCTTTCACATAACAAGACCATCGGACTGGAGTGGTTCAGCTTTTGGAAACTGTTGTTTTTTACTCACTAATTTCTCTTCTCTTTCAGGTGCTAAAAGGGGGCCGATTTTAAAACGTATTAAATGTACCATTGTCAAATTAGTTATGACATGTTCTTTTCTTTAATTCCTGAAAACGTTTAACTATTTCCATGGTTATAACGGCTTTACATAACCATATTTAGCAACAATCAGAACTAGGATTGGAATCAGATATACTTTATTGATCCCCGAGCAGAAACTGGTTTGTTACAGTAACTCCTTTCAGAATAGAAATACCACATTAGAGAGAGATTGAACAAAATATAAATATACAAGACAGTAAGAAATAAAAATAAAATATACAGTAAGTACAAAACTTGCCTTCAATTATATGTGACAACTTTATATGTATGTATATTTATAAATAGAATCACTTTCCTTGACGGTAGTTAACAGTATAACTGATACATAAATGCTCCATAAATGCTATAAATACCAGTTGAAGAAATGGGACTATGAGTCAGTACCTTTCTCATTTGCCTGCCGAAACAAACCTGTTTGTTTAATTATTGGTTTAAATGCTGGTGGACTCTCGGCAGACAGTTCCGCAGAGCCCCTTTAAGATATGGTTAAGTTGAGCAAACTAAAACACTTGGTTTAAGTCATATACAGTCTGTGGTCATGGTTACAAAATGCTGACATTAATTGTTGGTCGAAGGACAAAAACAGTCTAGGAACTCCAACATGCTCTTCAACATCTAGACATGCTAGTTTTCCTCTGCACTGGCACTGAAAACCAATATAGCAGAACTTAACTCTCGATTGATTTATGTGCACTAAAATTACTGGAACCAACTTGCTGACTTTGTGCTCGATACCTTGCACCTTGTACCTCCAGTCAGTTGATTTAATCCATGCTGTGCATCATTAGATTTCTGATGGTGTGTAACAGATCTTAAATAGATAAAGTTCAAGTATGTCTTGGCCTTACATTGATGCTGTTTAAGCACTGTGGCACAATGGAGCATTATCTAAGATTTTCTTTGGATGTCTGTGTACTGAAAACACAAGCTCTGGCATCACACCTCAGCTAACCATAAACAGGTGAGGGATAGGTTAGGTGTGAAGCACGTCCTGCTGGTGTGTTATTAGTGTGACTGACTTCGGCTGTGATTATGATCTGGCAGGCTTCACTCTGTGGTTCAACCCAAAACACCCTGTTCTCCTGGATGAATAAGGGCTGCCCTTCAGCACTGCGAAGACTTACAGCGCTAATCCAGCTTCTATAGTGACACACACAGGCTCACAGGCTGTTTCTCCAGGAAATTTAACTCCACCACTTCGTAAATGTGCACAATCACGCGCCCATACGCAGGCACGCACATAGAGAAGCATGCCTCAACACTTTCAGACTCTTGTACAATCTAACTGTTTTAGGGAGTTGCTTGCGAAACATAGCTGAGGTATATTGTGCAGCAACTTGGTTTGTGATCTTAGTCCTTCTTTAAAAACAGATTTGTTTTGTTAAAGTTTTATGGTCTCAAGAACACTACTCTCCACACACACACACACACACACACACACACACACACACACACACACACACACACACACACACACACACACACACACACACACACACACACACACACACACACACACACACACACACACACACACACACACACACACACACACACACACACCAGGGGCCCCCAAGGCTGAGTGAAAACCTTTAAACACATTAATGTGCTGTGACAGTTTCAGCCTGTGAGAAGTTTCAGAGTGGAGAGGATTAGAGGGATACATTTACATTGAGAATTTAGGGGTATTCATCACCATGTTACATTGTAACATTAAAGGAATCGTTCAACATATCGGTATATTATTCACTGTATTGCCAAGAGTTGGATTTGAGGATTGATGCTTGAAATGGCTGTCCATTCAATAGGCAGTAGGAGCAGACCTTCCTAGGACCTCAGGAGGCTATTATCATCCAAGAAACTCAGTTTCTGTGGTGTGGTGGATTAAGTGAGTGTCCTTCAATCCTGGTCCTCAGGGCCCCCTGTCCTGCATGTTTTTGATGTTTCCCTGCCCCAACACACCTGATTCAAATGATCAGTTCGTTATCAAACTCTGCTGAAGCCTGATAACGACCAGTTTATTTGAATCAGGAGTGTTGGGGCAGGAAAACATCAAGAACATACAGAGCAGGGTCCTGCTTTGTATGTCCTGGAGGACCAGGACTGAACAACACTGGATGAGATTAAACACTTTATTCAGTGAGCTTTAAACATGCTTATGGATTGATATTTGCTGATTATCTGACCATCACTGCATGCTTCTGCAATGCATTTGCTACTGTCCCGTCTTCTCCAAATCGCAGGAAAAACATGTTGTTTTACTGTGCAGCTAGTATTCATAATACAGGTTTTTCAGTAACAACTGACAAATTGGTCTAAATGTTCGACTCGCCTTGTCTTACTTTTGGGCTACAATGATCTTTTTAATTCTGAATGCTTGCTTTTTTGACGGCCTGCTCCCACCCCCAGCACCACTCTTGTAGTACTCAAAATGTAAAAGTGAAATTTCATGATATGTAAAGAAACCTTTGGCTGGCATTGACTGATGAGAGGAGTTTGAAGTGATGACACACAGTTCACTGAACATTGAGATGAAAGGGACCTACACACACATAAAGCCAGGTCCATATAAAAATACACCTATTCAAACACACACAGACACACACACCACATTACAGACAGAGCCACTCACAGGACGGCTTTGTCAGCCTCTCCCATGTGACAAGACCAGTTAGGCTCCTTCTCCTGGTCTCATTACTGCGATTACAGTGACAGCCTGAGAAACATGGTCTTCTCATGCACACACACGCACACACACACACACTCCTATGTCTTTAAGTTGATTTTGGATGCTTCCTTCTAATTTGGATATTAAAAAGATTCTAAAAGATCTTTGAAACTTTAAAGGCAGATACACTAATGAAGGTTAAAAATCTAAGCCAACTTAGGAGTTTTCAGTCTTTGTCACATGATGGCTGAAACTTCCTGCATCCTGTCGTGGCATTTGAAAGAAACAAAACTTATTTTAGAGACCATTTTGAACAGATGCATATTATAAAATTAGATAAAATCATTACCATCTCTATTACCCCTCTGCTGACACAATGAATGACATAAGGAGGATGAGAGGAAACAAGAAATGAAAAGATGCTGGTAAAAGAAAAGCTGATGAGTCATTCCATGAACACCTTGCTGATGATCTCATCCTTCCTGAAACACGGCCAATCAAATCACATGCTGACATCAGTCCCCCTGACAATCAGCCAATCGAATCACTGCCTAGAGATGCCACCGATCACGCCGCATCATTACCGACAATGACGACAACAAAGCCCAACGTTTCCTTTCTATGTACCTAATCCAATCCTCAGTGATTTGTTTTCAGTTTAGGATGCTTCTGTTTGCTCCACACACTATGTACAGCAGGCACAGGCAGCACGGAGTGATTCAGCAGAGTCAAAAAGGAACGACTGAGCCCACAAGGCAGGAGACAACAAGACTCTTTTCTCCACATCTCACACTGTTACCAGCAAAGTGACTCATCACCTGACCACAGACCCATACTTTTTTAATCCTGCACTACTTGAGAAGCATTAGGTGTGGAGCAGTAAACAACCATATGTTTGACAGGTTTGTTAATCGATATTAACCAAGAAAACACAGCAACCAAGGGACCGTGATCATGTAGCGGTTAGTACTCTGTGTTGTGGCTGCAGCAACCCCGGTTTGCATCTGGGTCGTGGTAGCTCTAGAAGTTTCACTTTTATGTCGTTGCACTAGTCCATTTACAACTGCAAAGAGCCACATGTTAAATGGTCTTTCAAAATGCACAAAAAGCCATCTGCATCCCTCATTTTAGTCAGTCGCAGCCATCACTTGCTCATTATATTTTACTGGAAAACAAGAACAGCAGCTCTAAATAAATGTTCTGTAGAACACGTTTTTATTAAGTAACAAATCATTTATATTCTGATATCTTAAATCTTGATATATTTTGTGTCTTTACATGTTCCCACCTTTGCTTCAACATAATTTGAAACTGCAAGACAAGTTCATTTTGCTGAGTAAGGCCCCTTGTATTCTGACCTGTCATTTGACCAGCATTCTCAGCACATGTCTATAAAATCAACACCATGGTTGATTGCAGGCCATGCTGAGAGAATCAGGCTGTTCAAATAGACCCATATCCACAGGGCTAGTGGCGCAATGGATAACGCGTCTGACTACGGATCAGAAGATTCTAGGTTCGACTCCTGGCTAGCTCGACTAATCTTTACCTTTTGAATCCTTTGTTCCAATACGCCTAAATTCAAAACTGCATATAGTGACATAGGTCAATGGCCTTTCAACATGTTCTCAATGAGATCTGATCACTTTCGGAGAGAACAGTGGCACATTTGATAAAGCAACAAGGCTTCTTGTTTTCCGACCAGTCATTTGAATAGCACTCTCCCCACTTTTCTGCAAACTGAAAGACCACAGTTGGTCTTGCCATGCAGTTACAGTAACAAAACTGTTCAAGAAGATCTCAGTTTGTAGAGCTAATGGCACAATGGATAAAGTGTCTGACATGTAGCTCGATGAAACATTTACTTGTGAGTCACTTGTTTCTGGCACTCATACTCCTCTCTCCATACTGTGTGTCATAGACTATTTACAACTGAAAAGAGGCTAAATAATAAGTAAATGGCCTTTTAACATGTACTTAAAGCTCTCTGAATCCTCCGGGTCAGCTGCAGCCATCATGAAGCCTCACATGAAGCATCACTTTCTTCTTTGAAAAACAAAATAATGTCCCTCAAGAACAAACCCAGCAGTGTAAGATAAACTTCCTGTAAACTTGATTGTTTTTTGTAACACATTACTCACTGACTGAGGAGCCGTGATCGTATAGTGGTTAGTACTCTGCGTTGTGGCCGCAGCAACCCCGGTTCGAATCCGGGTCACGGCATCATTGATCAGCTGAACTCCTTTTGTGCGGTTTGCTAACATGATCCACCCTATGCTTCAATTAACATAATTGGAAACTGCAAGGCTCAAAATAATTTTGCTGTGTAAGGTCCCATGTTTTCTGACCCATCATCTGCCCAGCATTCTCAGCACGTGTTTAAAAAAAACAAGAAGATGGTTGACTGCAGGTCATGCTGTGAGAATCAGGCTGTTCAAACAGTACCCCCCACACAGGGCTAGTGGCGCAATGGATAACGCGTCTGACTACGGATCAGAAGATTCTAGGTTCGACTCCTGGCTAGCTCGAAAGCTTTTGTAAACCAATGATCCTGGTCTCCAATACTCCTCTTCTATGTATCAAAGTCCTTTCAATAATAGTCAGCGGCTGAGCTCAACACTAACAGACGAAGATAGATGACAGAAGCAAAGTTTTATACACATGGTATATTTTTTGTACAGTTACAGACGAATAAACACAGACTGCACAAATCTAGGGGTCAAATATGTGCAAGTAACACATGACAAAAAATGCTTTCTGTCTGAACACACCTTCGCACAATCATAAAAGCTGCAAAATCTATCTCCAGCACACCTCCTCATCTACATGTTCTTTGCTAGATGCCTCTTGTCTTTGTGTTTACATGGCTCGCAGTTTCTAATGTAAGAGTCAAAAGTGAGACTACAACCAGCAGTGTGGTCTGTATGAGTGCTTATAATGTGCAGTGGACAGATCGAATGAAAAGCTTCAATAACAACTGAGACTAAGCAGCTGAAGAATGTCTGTGAGTGTTTTGATGATGATAAGAGTGGACTGTAGTCCTCTGAGGGGCCTTAAGTGTGGACTGATGACAGTGATGCTATCCAACAGAGGTTAATAAAGGACCACTCCGCACCACACACACACACGCGCGCACACACACACACACACACACACACACACACACACACACACACACACACACACGCAGGTGTGTGACTTCTTGTCTTTATCCGTTGTGGGGTCTGAGGAGACATAAGAACTGCAAACACTCAGATTTCAGTGACACACACACACAAACAGACACCGACACAGACACAGACAAACACACACACACACACACACACACCCACACAGTTATTACAGCCCCAATCCTGCTTTTAGTCAAAGGTCTCTGTTGAAGTGGAAATAGCTTCTCTCTATTCGTCAGGAATCTATGGAAACTTGATCGTACCACTGCATTCATTCAAATCCTTTTAATGATGTGCGTGTGTGTGTCCATTTTCATAGGCACCATCATGACTTCTTATACAACATCATGCACAAACACTCACAGATCAGTTCTTTTATGACTCATCAGCCAGCAGGTGCACTTGTCTCTCTATTTGTGTGTCTGGACCAGCTTGTATAATGTGGCCGTGGTCTAATGGCCGCCCAGAGCAAGAGGAAGAATGGGGAGCCAACGTAATGATGGAAGGATGTAAATAAAAAGAGAGTCGAGTAGTAGAGCTTATGGACAGTGAAAAACGAGCGAGCCACGATGAGTAGCCACTGTTTTAACTCACTACAGCTCAGCCAAACTGTGTTTCCAGTAACACTCTTTCCTTTGTTTGGCAGCTGGTCTTGACATCAAGAGTCCATTCATTGTATCACTCTCTTCAGCGTATTTCTGTAAGCAGCAGGCTCAAACAGGTCTTTAACCTGTAAGACGCTGAATGCTTGCTAACCTCTCCTTTTTAGGGCACACAAATTCATATCTGCAAGATTTCTTATTATAATGAAGACTGTTCAATGCTTGCAGGGGAGAGAGAAGTAATTCTGTAAAAGTGAATGATGTTGCATTATCTACCGGAGCACTTTAACTGACAAATGATGTGTCGATTACTCTGATCCGATGAACGTCAACATTAATGAATGGGCTGCATCTTGTATCATTTTAGCATCATCTTAAAGCACTATGAGCCAGGAAACAGGAAGCCATGATAATTAATGATTCCTCTAAGTGATTAATATACTGTGAGTTGAAGATTTGTCAAGCAAAATGTCAAACATTTGCTAGTTCCAGCTTCTTCAATGTAAGGATTTGCTTATCTTCTTTGTAATTTATGATAAAAAATGAAGAGTCCTTGGGTTTCGGACTGTTGGTTGGACAAAATATGCAATGTTTGACATCTTATAGACTAAACAATTAAATGATTGATGGTGAAAATAATTGGCAAAGTAATTGATAATCACATGAATTGTTAGTTGCAGTCTACAATATAGTACAAGAATAAATTAAAGAAGAATGTTAGTTCAAAACATTCAAATATAACATACCAAATATAAAAAATAACCACCAGAATGTGAAATAACAGCTTTGATGCTATATTAAAGACATCTAATAACTGTGTTGAAGAGATATCTACTGAAGTTAGCGTGCTAACCAACTAGTATGAAACCCTTCTTCTCCCAGCAGTCCAAAGCTTCTGTGCTAACAGTGTAGAATAACACTACCCTGGTGCTGCTAGCTGCATGGCTAACTGAACTAACACGCACCTACATGGACGTTTAAACACACTATTGTCAGCAGCAGTAAACAAGTGATATGCTGCTCCTATTTGTTGGGAGTAGGAATTCAAGGTGGCCAGTTTGTTATGTATTGCACCTTGAACACACTGTAAATCTGCTGTTTTGCGAACAAAGAATCTCAGGAAAAAGCTTTTTTCTTCTTTTGACATGACAGTTCTGCTACTGATAATGTTGAGGAATTACCAAGTATATATTGAACTGCTTTTACACTGGATTTCTTTTCATTATCTAAACGGGATACATCCTAGTCATTCCCTTGTTGCTGAGAAAACCAGTTCACAGGAAGTTATAAAGACATATGACAAAGACCGCAAATCTGTCTTTTCTCTCAGAGTCCGGTGTGAAAGCAAACAGGCAATGATGTCACAGAGGGCATATGGGAATGTCGCCAGAATAAAATGGAGAAGAGCGGGGAGGAACGTGCAATGCTTACTCTGCATTTCAGTTTTCCCCCAACTCTCTTTCCCTCTGTTGTTGTTTAGATGGCTGACTGACCCGTACATTCACAAGGTCAGCGCAGCACACCCCATGAGCCTTGAAAGGAACCCAAGGTTGCCATAGTGACAGCTAAAACAAGCTGCTGCCAATTCTGACTGGCTCACTGATCACAGTCCTGACTGCTTCCTGGGTCAAAGGTGGCCGGGCAGGAAGGAGGGAGAGTTGACGGTGGCAGAGGATGCTGGCTGTCACTCTGACTGGCAACCAGAGCCAGGGTGTGTAAGGATAACACGCAAACACACACACACACACACACACACACACACACACACACACACACACACACACACACACACCACTGGCCTCTACTACTGATACCAGCGTAATGGAAATGTTCCTTTTGGACAAGGACAATTTGGTCCACTCATGACACACATGGGACATTAGATGAAATACCTAACACAGTGAAAAAAGAGGGCAAATAAGGATAGGATAGCAAAAACATGTCAAGCATCAATTCATAGAAGGAAGTAAATGGAAAAAGCAGGGTTTTAATCTAATCCAATCTTTCATCATCAAAAATCCATACTGAATTAACCTCTGCCTGTGCTAGTTAGACAAAAGTTATTGAATATCTTAGTGACCACATTATCACATGACGGCAGCTGGCGGATGGCTTGCAGCATGCTTTGCTTTGTGTTTCAGTTCAGTTGAGTTGGTTCATGAATATTTATCATGAATATGCTTGGATGGACACAGGTTTTTGCATGCACGCACACACACGTACATATGTGCACACACAATGTTTTTGAAGCATTTGGCAGCAGGCGCACAGCCTTTGCCCTCAAAAATAATCTGCAAAGGTCAAGTGGGTGGGACGTGTGTCTGACAGACACTAGATAGGAGCCAATAGTTGTTAGACAATCTGGATATGAGTAAAGGAGTGGAGATGGTCGGGGGGTGAATAGGTCTAGTTTGCCTTTTGCCTTTTGAAGTTATGATAATGAATCAAAATAAATGAACAGTAAATGTGCCAATTTTAAGATGGTTGCCATACTGCCGATTACACGGTAATAGCTTATAAAAACATTTCTATACATGTATGTACCAGTCCTAAGACTCCCTGGATATCAAAACTGATGCTGAAAGAATCATCCTTGTGAAATAACTCTACTTTGGCTACTTCATTTGCTGGATAACCTGAAAACAACAACTGGAAAGACACAATCCCTGAATCAATTTTGTACCACCAGTGATAAGCCTGTTAGCTTGATGTTGACACTTAAAAAATACCTTTCCATTTTCACTGTACTGTTACTCATCTAATTAAACAGGAAGAGCTGAATTTTACAGCATGTAACTCGATCCCTCGCTGTTTGGCTAATTTTGGATGTACACTCTGAATTATTAAAGCTGCACTTCAAGGATATTGTCATAATGAGTCACTTGAATGGCTCCTTCAGGCAAAGTCTGTACCATGAGTCACTTTACGGATAAATCGTTAACTTCTTAAAGTGATTTCTCATGAAATATGGGACGAGATAAACATATACCAACAGACACGCAGATGGGCTGTTACATAAGGAGGGATATCTGGAACACACAAACACATTTACACAGGGGATAACCCTGCAAAGAGTGTGTGTGTGTGTTTGCCGAATCATCCAACAGTGTGCTACTGAATTGACCCATCTGTCTGCGGTCAGGCGTGAACAGAAACGCTTCAAAACCAGAGATGGCAGCACAGCACACAACCGATGTTCACTGAATCTTACTGACGATCCATCAAGAGACATGTAACACTTCTAAAGAGCAAATAGACCTTTAAATTACATCATCTTTCCGTTAATAAATCAAAATGACTAAAAAAAAAAACTCCCCGAAACACCTTCTCTCCGTTCACGCTCCAGACCCCTTTCTTTCTTCTTCTGCCTCAATCCTAACAAAAAAAGACATGATACAGGAGTGTTTCATCACTCTGGACCTGTTGGTATGGGGGATTAGGAAACTTGCTAACAGACAGCATTAGCCTCGCAGGCTGGGGCAGGTACTGGTTGGCAACCCATTAGCTCATTACTGCAAACACACACACACACATAGCTAACTAAACTATTACAGGCTGGGGAAAGGCTGACAGTCAAAGCCTTTCAGATGTCGTAAACCTTAAAGCCTAAAAATAATTAGAGTGTTGCCACGGTGATTAATAGAGCTGAAGACAACTTGAGCGTGTGGTTTGCCGTTTAAAGGGATATAAGACTAGATGAAAAGTTTGACTTCCAGTGATTGCTAAGGGAAACACAATTACACTTTCAGCTGCTGATGACACATTTTTCACACACGAATACATCTCCGTCGATTTGAACTGCTGGGATGTATTTTATAAAACAATAGTAAAATCAAGTTATCTGGTGCGGGAGGGTGTGTCAACCCCCATAATATCAGCTGTGACACCTTGACACACTGCATTCATTTTTGTTTGAACAGTTTGTATTTCTTTTAACTTTGTTTTTATGGTAAATTCAAACTGTTTGAACAGTTTGTATTTCTTTTAACTTTGTTTTTATGGTAAATTCAAATGTTGTCTAATGTTACAGTAGTTTTTGTAGCCAACATGCATCCCGTCATGTTGTTTTTACTGTCGATGTAAGGCATGCGACTGCTTGACCGAGTAAAGAAAGCATTAGTTTGATGTGTTTTATAAACCTGACGTGAAAGGTTAATACTCATGAGTCCCAATTTCATGTTTCGTGAAAACGAAAAAAAACCTCCACAAATATCAGATGATTACAGCAGACCAAGCTGTAAACACATGGACGTAATATCAAGTTGTTATGGCATGTTGCTTTTGTGTTTCTTGTTACCCAATACATTTAAGTCCAGTATTTATTCTCATTTAGTATCTATTTTTTTTTCTGTCTCCAACTCCTGAGGGAAATACCTGGCTGTTTAGCTACTAAATGCTCCACTATGTTCACCAGCTAGTGGCTAACTCTGTCCGTCTGGTGGGGGGAGGTGAGAGTGTCATGGGTTTATCAGCTGCTTACTGCAGCTGTAAATGCCTGATCGGAGTGGTGAGAGTTAACCAAAACTTTAAAGCTGCAGGTCGTAAAACCAAAAAAAGGGCTGAAAGACGCTAAGAAAGCTAAGTCTACCTCAGAAGAACGGCAGTGTCAGCTGATAATTATCTGTGCCTGTCAGCGACACCTGTCATATTGCTCGTAGTTGTTTGATCGATTGTTCATATAAGACTACTGATTATTGCAGCTCCTCCACTAGACTTTTCACTGTTATGGATTATCAATGACTTTAAATGTATCAAATGTTATGTTTTGTTTCTCCAATATGCCTTTTTAACAGCAGATATTTTGACATGTCATAGTATTACCAGTTCTAGGTTTAAGGTATCGTACATGCTGCCACCCTGACGTGGCCTCTTAGGACATTTACGTATGGAAATAAGCCCTATCACCACCTGGCCTTTTTTTTTTACTTTAAAAAGTCTTAATGTCTGCTGTGAAAAGGTCTATACCATTCATGCAAATTAAGCACACTTATATTCGAATTTATTTGAGACAAAGAATGCAACTATTATGTGTAATAGGAAGGCTAAGAAGCTCTGGGAGCTTGCAGGTAAGGTCAGGATAGTTTCAGTGACAGGAAGTGGATCTGCTGACTATGTGTGCGTGCGTGTATGTGTGTGCGTGCACGCGCGCGTGTGTGTAATAGAAACAGAGATTAGTGACAAAGCATTTTCAAGTACCACAGCTGCGCTTGTAAGAGGCTCTGGACTGCTGACTCTTCTACAATCAGACACTGACTTGAGATTTTAGATCTTTCCTAAAATTGCACCACCTTGATATTTGGATATTGCTAATATTTTGATCAATTATGCAGCTCTAGATATATACTAGCTTTGTGGCATCACATTGATAAAATCCTTATCTTTCTCCTCATCTGAAGCTGAAAAGCAAATTGCTCACAGTCCTTTCATTACAGAACATAATCTTCACATGACTGAGAGGTTTGTACACAATCACTGACAAGTTCAAAAGCTCCCATTACATGATCAAGTGGAAAGAAAGAAAGAAAGAAAGAAAGAAAGAAAGAAAGAAAGACAAACGTATGAATGAATGAAAGAATAAACCTATGAATAGTCGACTGACCATCAAAGGACCAAAGGTGGAAACTCAACTAGCAAACAAGACGACAGAGCTCTCCAAATAATTAATGAAGCCTGAGCTTTCTAAGAAGATACAATAGCAGGTAGTTTCCATTCAGAGACAAACACATACTCCTTTCTCTAGCCTTACCCTCGTATTATCATTGTGTGTAACAAAGCTTAAAAGTTCTTAAAACTCATCAACAGTGATTTAAGACAGCAACTCTATCGCTAAATTGAATTTACTAAAGGTACGATGTGTAAGAATTGGCCACCTATCAAATTCATACTTCAAAAAAATAGAAAGCAGAATATCACGAGCGTACCAGCTAAATGCAGCTGCCGTTAGCTTGTAAACTGAGTTAAACGTCCAGCTAGCGGTCCTATTGGCTGACTCTGCACCTCAGAGCACTGAGGGAGTGTTGGTCTTGTTTGTGATCAGATTATCTTCAGGTTAGAAGTGCCTCGGGGCGAGCTGGTTAGCATGCTAACTTCAATACGTATATTTGCAACACAAAACTTCAATACAATCTTTGACGTAACATAAAATATGTTAACTTTAATTTTAGTGAAAACTGCAATATGTAAGAATTGGCCTAATGTCAAATTCATACTCAAAACAAGCAGGCAGCAGAATATCACCTGAGCAACCGCTAACTGCTGCAAAGTAAAGCTGCTGTTCTATATTTAGCTTGGTTAGCTGTGCATCTAGTGGTCCTGACTAGGAGCTCAGAGCTCCAAGGGAGTGTTAGTATTTACACTGCTAGCACAGGAGCTGTGAACTGGTACGGGCTTGGGCTAGCCGGTTAGCATGCTAACTTCAGTAGAAACTGTATCCATGAGGCACAATACATACACATCAAACTATCAAAACAGCGTGTTGATAAATTTACTTGACTGTTTGCTTACTGTTGGCAACCATTTTCGACTAAAACTTTTGCATGCTGCACCTTTGTATGCATGATGTATCAAATCTTATTAATGACTACATAGAGAAAGTGCATGAAGGTGCATTCTGCGAGATTATTTATTATCTATGACAGGCTAGTAAACTGAGTTGGCTCAGTAAACAGAGTTCTGGGTCAAAGTCTGCGAGCACAATAACAAGCGAGGCAGCGAGGGAAGAGAAACATGAGATGAACTACAGCTTTTGTCCTCCGTCTCCGTCCTGTCTTACCACTGATCCAGTTCACATGACGGTTCAGATTGTCTTTCGTACACGAACACACACACACACACACACACACACACACACACACACACACACACACACACACACACACAGAGAGAAAAGCACCTGCCCCTGACTTTAGCTGCCGCCCTATCATGTTGCTCTATTGATATCTGTATTGATCTGTGTGTTATTGCCTGGATGTCTTTTTTTTGTTCAGTCCCACTGCCCCACACACACACTGGAATCACATCTGAGAAACGCTGATGTAACCACTGAGCAGACGCTGACTATCTGGGCTTGTCTGCCATGTAGGTGACATATTGGATTGGCCCAGGGGACAAAGGTCAGATCAGCATGATACAGCAAACTCAACAGACAACGGATGCTAAATTTCAAACGCCTAAAAACAAATGGATCAAATGCAGACAACACAGCTCTGTACCCTTTGTAAATAAAATGCCTGACTGTGTTGTTCTGACGACAGGAGACACAGTTACCGGCTTTTCCTTGGCCTAATCCCTCAGAGCTGAGACCTCTCCATTCATAAATCCACAACACAGCATGTACATGCAGTGCAGGTATTAACAAAAGAAGCTCATGCGATGATGGGCCATTGTGGTCTGTACTTGCAGCTCCTGGCACGAATAGAGCATGCATGTTGCAATAGAAATCTCCAAAATAAAAGCATTCAGTGAAGGAGGAGGGATATTGTTTTGAAGGGAAGAATGGAGGCAGATTGGCGTGGCTATTTATAGTGGTAGGTGAGATGAACACATGATGGAGGGAATGAAAGCAGGAATAACATGTGCGTGCTTGTAGCAGGTGTAACACAAGAGCATCTTTGGAGAGGAGGGTCTGCATCCTTACCTCAGGGCGACGCGCACCGAGCTCTCATCTGGCCCGCCGCCGCTCATGTTGTCACCGGCGGGTAGTCCACGCAGTCCGCTTAAAAATAGCTCGATTTCCCTTTTTTCTTGATCCTCTTACAAGACAAGAGAGCGCCGCCTGGGCTGGCCCCCTCCCTCCCAGGAAAGCGCGTCTATCTTGAGCTCCCACTGCCGCCGCTCTCACCTCCTCCTCCTCGCCCGCTTGGAAATCAATGGAGCCATTTTTGATGAGGTGTGATCTGATTCATTTGTTCTCCATAGTCAGGGGGGACCATGTATGTCGGGATCCGGCGGTGGTCACCTCTCCAGAGGCATCGTCCCAGCCTCCTCAACCGGGCAGAGGGCGGGTGAGCGTGTGTGTGTGTGGAGGAGCAATGATCCAGTCGGCGTGTGGTTCTCCAGGCGGAGGACGAGACTAAACTCCTCCTCCTGAGCTGGACCAATCCTGACATGTAGGGGGCAACTCCAGTCACAGAATACATGGAGATAATAATAATCTAGTTTAACAAAAGCAGGTTTATAGTAATAGTATCATAATAATAAACCTTGCACCGTGTCCTAGCAAAATTCTGCGGTGAGCTAATTTTAGTTTTTACATACATTTTTACCAACAGCACAACTTTTGATAGCTTTTTAAAACGTCTTTGTAGTAAACAAAAACACAATATTAATTATCAAATAAATCAACTAGGCTATATATGATACACTATTAATGGAAATTATCTAAGTTGCTCAATTACTGTATTTAAAGCACAGGTGCTTCAACAGGTCTGTTAACGCTGCTAGCTAACTTCCTGTCTGTTTTGTAGTTAGCGTCCCCTCCCTCCTCACCACACTCCCACGACTCCTTTCTTTTTTTTTTTACGAGGCGGCTGTCTTTTCCTCTTTCTTTTCTTCTAGCGTTTTTCTTCACTCGACCTGTTTGGTGGTATAAGTGGTCACTAGGGTCGAGCGCTGGAATAGCTTGTAGTTTTTCCTGTTCGGCCATTGTCGTAGACAGGAAGTGTCTGCTCACCACGCGTTGTCAAGAAGACAGGACCGCCTCTGTCCTGATTGGATGAAGTGGGCTGGGATACCAGAATATTTATTTAACTGCATGAGCAGTGGCAGGAGAGACATGTGCTACTGACCAAACACTCTGTAACACCGATAACTGTTGGAATACAGAGCTAATCAAGACTTATTTTAATAAAAAATATCTCACTTTCGGCTGCTTTAAGTACAATTTTGAGGTACTTGTACTTTATCATTTTCTGCTTCTTCATGCTTCCACACAACTAATGGCAAATATTGTACTTTGACTTGACTTTCATGGCATTTGGGTCATTTGTTAACATGTTATAATAGCGTTACGTGTCTTCAGACTTTTTTGTGACATTCCCCCAGCTCTGCCTTTTTCTATAATGTCCAACATGCCTTGAGCACAAACTAGATCTGGAGTCATAAAAGTATTGAAAAAGCACGAATACAATCCATCAAAAGGAACCCAGCTGCATTCTGTTTGAGTGTAATTTGATCGGGCCTCTGTGTTTAATGTTGAGATGACACACTGAAAGTGCAAATGTAAGGAATAGCAACAAATGAACACTACTTGGCCATGCTACCATCTTGTGGTCATCTCATTTTATTGCACTGTTGAGGTGATTGAAGGGATGTCTCTTGATTTCACCAGCAGATGGCTGCACAAACTCACTTGCTGAGCCTCAAGTCTACACTACTACTTGTGCACAGTATGCTCCATACTACTTTTTTCTAGTGTATTGTTATCGCAGTAAATTAAGAGACATTTTTATTACCAGGAAAAGACACACGACGAGTCAATCTTAATCTAATCTAAGATTTTTCATATTTTAACACGCTACATATTGAAAACCTGTTCAGAAGGATTGAACATTAAACAGTAGAGTGCCAAACTGGAAAAAAACATGGCAACCATATGAATCAAATATTAAGACAGAATCATATTGTTTTCTGGGACTGGGCCTGACACAGTAAGTCTAAATATCGCTCATAATGAGGAGGTGGCATTGAACTTTGGCTCGCTGAAACAGGTTTATTTTCATGAACCACCTACAAGGGCTATAAATACCATGACATGGATTCCTCAAAGTCAGGAAATAGAAATGTGTCAAAAAAACCTGTAGCTAATCCAAACACTTCCAAAAGTTATTTAAAGGTACTGAAACCTGAAATGGTGCGAATTCTGTTCCGGAAAAGGATTGAGAAGAACAAAAGACAACACGGTCCCATTCTTCAAGGTTGCAATGTATTTTTTTTATTTACAAGAAAATACATCTTCATCTTCCAACGTAAAGTGACGTCAGCACATGATTTTTGAAACAGATGACCTTTATGCAGATGTACCTGTCTCGGTTCTAAGGTTAAACAATACAGATTCCTACACATGCACAATGAGATTTCAGTAAAGGGAGTCTGGGGTTGCTGCTCCAGGAATTCGAAATATAAAATGTACAGTTCTATGTGTAGGTTTTTTGTCCGCAAACGGAGCTGATGGGGTAAGTACAAAGTGTAGTAATCCCCAGCTTCGAGGGAGAATCGCTGCATGTTGATTCTGAGGTACAGGACAGTCAAATAATACCTCAAAGATAACCTGAATAAGTTAGAAACCAGAGATTTACCGTACTCATGATCACCCACATTTCTTTCCCGTATCATTCAGTCACTGACACTGTCAAAAATATAGATTTGACTGTCCTACGCCGCTTGATCGACATGACAATTCAAGTTTAAAATTTAAAACATGATCCTTGCTCATTGTCCCAGCTCACACACACGTACAGTAAATCCAAATGTTACATGCACTATTAACACAATTATAAAATGATCAATTATCAAAAAAAAGGGAAACCGTCATGACCTGACCACATGTATTCATTGCCTTCGTAACCTTCAGAGATGCTTTATCATACATAATGGATACATTCAATCTCTTACTTACAAAAGGGGTGATAGAGTGCGAAACTTTCCGTATCAAAGTTTTGTTAGTAAGGATGTCATTACAGTATATAGCAAGGTCATACAGTGTAGCTAGGAGGCCACTAAAGGCCCACCTTCATTGGTAAGTAAGCTATCTTAACGGATTGACTAAAGGGCTGAGAAATGATGAGGTGTCGTATTAAAAGAAATGACAATGTAGATGTTTCCCCCCCTGGAATAAATCCAAGATCAAGTTAACTCAAAGAAACAATAAATAGGGACAAAAAGTATAATAACGTTAAATCCGCGATTATTTTTGGCTACTCAGGGGAAGCAGAAACAAGCGAATTGTTAGCATATCCTTTTATCGTAAGGTAGGGAACTTGTTAGCCAAAAGTGGCCTATTAATATACATTTTTAGCCGTCCAGTATTCATTCTATTTTCATCTTTTCGCACAGCTCTGGTGTTCACCCACTCCAGAAGGGAAATCAGCTGCTAGCTAAATGTTCAACTTTACCCATGTTCACTAGCTAGTTGCTAACTTTGTCTGCTTGCAGTTTGATGCTAGGCAGGTAGCGCCTTGAAGGTCCCATATTGTATAAAGTGAGATTTCCATGTCTTTTCTGATTATAACACAGGTCTAGGTGACATATAAATACTGAGACACTTACTCCACAGAGAAATGGAAATACAACCCACACGGTTGTAAAAACCCTCGCAGAGCTGACGTGGGTTGTGCCTACTCAGGCCTGTGAGATCTGACCAATCAGAGCAGACTGGGCTTTTTGGGAGGGGGGGGTCTAAAAGAGACACTGAAATGAAGCATTCAGACGGAGGGTGAATGGAGGTGCTGCAGCAATGGGCAGCATGAGAAAAATAATGTGTTTCTTTGAACATTAAAGCATGTTATCATTTCTAGTAGTCACCCAAAACAGAAGTATGAACCTAGAAATTTGCATAATATGGGACCTTTGAAACAGGTGCCTGCTCCGGCCAGAAACCTGTTATGAGAGCAGTGGGTAACCAGCACCGACAAATGCTGCTCTGACCCAAGACTCACTGGGGAACAAGTGTTAAAAAAGGTAGAGTTTAGTCTCAATTAGGCTGTTTCATAGTGCGACTGGAGGACAAAATTCCACTCCTACAAATATGGCACCTCATCATTTTTCATCCCATCGTCTTTAGTGAACTAACAACACTTCTGACTCTTTCTTAATTAAAGAAGCTATGGTCATGCCTATGAATTACCGGCACTGTCTGCTCTAGAGCTGACCTCATGTTCCAGTGTCACTTGGCAGACTCTGTGTCATTCAGCGGCTCGTCTGGCCTCCTGTCAACAGAATCTGACCAATGGCACACACGACTTATTTCAGGTCAGAAAATGCTGCTCAAAAAAAAGGCCTGCCATGCTGGTTTTTCAAGTCCCGCAGTAATGCCTTTAATGCTCTCCTCTCTCGCGTACCGAATGAAAGCATAATTATTTTTTGTGCAGCAGAGATTACATTACATTATTATTATTCCTTTAAGCATTAAAGGAATGGCATTTAAATTCCTTAATTAGATTTTCTTCTCCAGTCACATTCTTTTGGGGGGTAAAAAAATTTTAAAAAAATCTTGGTTTTGTCCTTCTGTAACCTAGCAGCCATCATCCTGAGAAGAGGAGGGCTGCATCCAAATAGTCTTAAGTCCTGTACACTAAAAGCATGAAGGGGAGGTTGCAAAGGATTGAACTCTCGATGGAGATGCATTTTTAGTCATCCTGGATGCAGGCCCAGCTTGGTCTAACAAAAGGCCTGAGGGATTTGACAAACATACTCAACATTTTACGTCATAACGTTCGAAAACAAATCAGATGACGCGGGAGCAGATGTGTACCTTAAACCAGCACCCACTTATGTTTTATGTTCTTACAAGCCGGTGCTTAGTTTGAATTCTGCTGCTGATGTGACTGATTGTCCATCCTCTGCAACACAGACGTTGTGCAGAGGCTTAATAAAATATAGTGGTATTCTAACCAGTGACACAACCTGATATTACACTGTACCAGTCACTCAAGCTTGGTAGTGACGTGGATCGAGTCCTGTATGCAGCACAGTGTGAGAATAGCATACAGGAGTGATGGAAGCTGGACCACTTATAGAAAAAAAAACATAGATTTCACCCTACATTCCTGTTTGTAAAGTGCTTACACACTTCTCTGTTTACATTTTTCATTTTACAGAGCAAGAATTGAATTATGGGTGAGCTAAAGACAAAAACAGAAATGTAAAAGCTGCTGCGTCCTTTTTTTTGCATCTAAAATGCAGTGATAATTTGTATTGCTTAGTGAGCTTTAGGACCAATTGAATGTGAGAAACGGCAAAAATATGACTCTACGTGCCAACGGTGGAATCTGAAAGACGAGAAACTGGAACCAACAACCATAGCTTCTCCACCCGGATTCTCCTCTCCTGTTGCACCACAGTAAACACACAGGGCTGAACCACATAAAGGAACAAATTGTAAAAGCAGCCACAACCACAGCTCAAAGCCACCACAGGAGGACACAGCATTTACAACTGTTTCAATAATAATCACTAATTTCACAGTATTACAACTTCCGACAAATTGCTGGTAAACAAACATGGAGGCTATAAGAGAACTCATTCTGTTCCTGTATATAGCCAAGATGCATGCCAGCTGTTTATCAAGAGGCAACCGACTTGCTGAAGTGTCCTTGAGCCAAAATTGAAATTCCTTCCAGCGATCTATGAATGAGCCTGACCTCTAACCGGTGTACTACTGTATATTAGCCCTATTATGTAATATATAATAAGCATAACCCAATAAGGGCTCATATGTTATAGCTAGGGATGAGCGAGTACATCATCATCTGTAACTGTTCAACCAGATAATTTATGCATATTGTAATGAGCGGGGCTTCAACTAGAAAGTCGTGGTGCTTACACCACAGGAGGGAGGGGCAATCAGAAGTTTGCCAGCTGGATGACACAAAAATACTGGTACTGAATACAAATTTCTACAGAACCTGGATTGAGTTTGGGTGTGTGCCCAGAATAGACCCCATTAACATTTGATGCTGATCCAGATAAAGGGACGGATCTAGGAAGCTCCTGTCTCTTTAACCTGCACAATACCTTTTTAACACACTGGAGGAAAGAAACACAATAGGTCTCCTTTTAGTTCCTTACTACTTTCCTTTAAATATGTTTTATTTGATATTAGGTTTGATCAAATTAAAGGGGACTGTTGGGCCATGGTGGAGGTATGCACGCTCATTCTGTTTAAGCCTGAAATTGATATGTGGTTGATCGTAAGTTCCTCTAGCTTTAACTATTAGAAAACTATTTACAGAACGGCCTCTGAACTGAGCTTCAGATCAATGTTTTTCATTAAAAGACACTATTTACAGCACCCAATAAGAGTGTCATCCATCACGAGTATGGATATTGACGCAATTTATTCAGATGACATTATCTGATACTTGTTGCAACAGTGTACTTGCTCAAGCCTAATTAAAACATAATAATATGTGAAGTATTATGTCAAATAATATGAGAATATAACCAAACTTTAAGATATTAAAAGATAATCAGCTTCCAAAGTCATAGCAAAGTTTTTTCAACTATATATGAAGTCTCTTTTGACTAAGTCAGCATCATGTATTAGCTCAAATGTAACTCCAGATCAGGCTCAACAGGACCCACAGAGCACGACATGAGTGTGTTTCGTGTCAACACAGGGGAGAGCTTCAACAGCTGTTCTGTGTGTGTACATACATCCAGCACTTACACAGTCTGACTGGCTACCTGTTGTAGCACATGTGTGACTGTTCGTAGCCAGAGCAGACTACCAGGGTCAGCTCGCTCTTGAAGAGGGCCTCTTTAGCTCATTGTATTTGTTCAATAAACCAGAAACCTATGTTTTGGAGTCAGACCCGCGTCACTAATGGCTCTAATAATAGACCCCAGATCGTCTCTTTTTCTTTTTGCCTGCAACTGAGCAATATCAGCGGCTCACGGGCGTGCGACAACCTAACAAGCGCTAACGATGAGGTATAAGGAGAGGGATTGTACTGCGGCTAGACACACAAACTCAAACAAAGGCATACTGTGACATTTTGAAAAATAGTCTCTTTTGACCTCTCAAAACTAAGAAGTCTCATTAAGTTCAGTAAAAACTAAAAATCTACTGATAAATTATAACAAACGTGGATCCTGCACAACCCAGTACACTGGGCGTGGAATACTGCTTTGGACATTATCGTTTAGTGGTTCTATGTTAAAAAGTTTTCCAGCTAAGATGCAGGTATCACCGTATTTCACTGTGAGCTACCACGACAAACAGAAACAGCCCTCTAAAAGCAGAGTAAAGTGCTACAATACAAAACAAACAAAAGTCACCGTCTCAGTTCAAATTTGGATTTACCACTTTCACCACTTTGAACCCGCAGCGAATTGATCTTGAAAATGATGTGCGCTAAAAGCAAAACGTCTAAAAAGCTATGCGGTCGATGTGCATGACACAATGGGGGGGAGAATACTTGCGGATCCACTTCAATCTCCCCCTCTTGTGGGGCAAAGATGAAGGAGAAAGGAGGAGAAGGGAGAAACTAACTGGCATTCAGAGCTCTCTTACTTTAAATCTAAAAAAAAAAAAATCTAAGCCTGAAAAAAATACTCACAAACCCCCTACGGATCTCTTTCATTTCTTTCACACTCTCAACTCCTCCTCCCCCCGCTTTTTCTCTCCCCTTTCCCTCTTGTCTCTCTCCCCTCAGGGCCCCTTCCCTGCTCCCTCCCCCCGCTTTCCCTCTCTCTCTCTCTCTCACTCCTCGGCCGTTTTGAGGACAGAGTCGTCTCCCAGGATCTTGCAGAGCTCGTTGAGGCGATGCTGCATCTCGGGAATACCGGCCAGCTGGGCCTCCAGCCGCTGCTTCTCCTCGGTGAGTGTGAGGCGCGTCGCAGTGTCCAGCTGCTCGAAGCGCCAGCCTCCCTCCCCGTCGAACTGCAGCAGGTGGGTGTGGTACTTCCTGGAGGTGGAGAGCGAATAAAAGTACACTTAATTTGCTGTGTGCAATGAATTTACAGCTTTATAGTGGGTTTGAGAAGTGAGTACATTCTCCGCTACTACTCTCCAGAGTGATAGATCAAGTTATGTATCTCTTTTATTGAACAGAATGGACAATTTTCTTACCACAGGGAGGGTCTGTGTGTGATGGAGAGCAGAGAGATGCCGGCATCCTTAGCAGTCTGGAAAATCTTTCCCTCCACGTCAATGCTCACGGCGCTGGTACACTCATCCAACAGGGCATATTTAGGCCTGACAGACACAGAAGGAATGGTTTTCATTAATAACATTCCATACAGTGGGTAGCAGATGAGATTTGTTATGTTGGGAGATCATTTCCGAGTGCAAAGATAGAAAACCACCAATTCTTATCCTGGATATATATGGAATATGTCGAATTCATACTCCAAACAAATGGGGGGCAGCAAATCACAATGTAACTGCCAATCCCTGCAAATGGTGGCTGCTGCTAACTAGTTACCTTGGTTAGTTCAGCAGCTGGGTATCGCATTTACCATCTTCACCATCCCAGTTTAATGCGTTAGCATGCAAACATTTGCTAATTAGCACTAAACACAGAATATAAACTAGGCTGATGTAGATGTCACGTAACATAAAACATTGGACAACTTGACCTGAAGATGGTGCCATTAGGTAGTTGTTAAGACAATTCAGTCTGGACCAAAGTGCTAGACTGACCTACTGACGTTGCCCTCTCTAGTCGCTAGCATGGCAGCTTACACTCTTGTGTCATATGTTGAGTGTATTAAGTTGAACCGGCCACAGTGTAATGATGGACAACAACAACGCCGTTTCTCCGTACTTGTGGTAGAACATGCGAGCCATGCCCATCCTCTGCTTCTCGCCCCCTGACAGCACGTCCTTCCAGTCCAGCTCAGCATCCCAGCCTGAGAACCAGAAGACTTCACATGAGCTTGGAAACACTTGATACCAAAATGTTATGTAAAGACGGAGGTATTTGGGGATTCTATACGCTCAGAGTAAATAGTGTGGAGAGTAGTGTAGAGTGCATGGACCTATTTTAATGACGTGGAGACACTGGAATACATTAGGCCTTAACATAATGAGTTCATCAAAAATACATTTTGGACAATGTAATGAATAATTAAAAGATAAACAGACTGTAACAGCCATTACAAAGGAAGGCAGATAAATGTTTGCTAGAAGGTTCAACCAGCAGAGCTGCACTGTGTGACAAAGGTCACATTTTCGTAAATTAACAGTAAAATCCTTTGCCGTTACATTGCATGTGTGCACACATCCACGATCAAGATGTTTCTCAACATCTTCACAGTGCAGCCATTCATACATTAAACCCTCTTGCAGCTCTCAGCTTTGTACAGTAGTCGGCTCACAACAATAGTCTGTTTATCTGGCAATGAGAGGAGGGTGGCTGCCAATTAGCCCCAGACGCAAGTTTAGGCAATACAAGTAATACCAGGGGGCACAAGATCAAGCTTCTGGCTAGTAGATATACAGAATCTGTTTGATCTCAAAACACCAGCAAAAACGCACCATGGTGACAATTTTGAAGGTCAAACACGATTTGGTAATGACTTTATTTGCAGGTACTCAATTTGATTGACTCATTTCATGGCTAGTGGTTATTTCGTCTAATGCTTTCAAGTTATTTTGTGTAGCTGCTGCTTATTTTGGCTGATGGCTTTTGATTTTCTATAGTTTGACGACACATTAGTTCGATTCTTATTTTTATTGTACAGTATATCTAATCATCCATTTGTCAAATGGAGCTAAGAATTATTTTGATCAGTTTTGTCAAATTATCTAGTCGATGGTTATTTCTGAACTGTTCGTCGAGTTGATGGCTGTCAGCTTTGCGACTCCCCTACCTCCCTCCCTGGTGATTATATGATTGAGGTTGACTATGTCCAAGATGGCGTCCAGGTCCTTGTCACTGAGGCCTCTTGCAGCCATGTCCTCCACCGAGTCCGGGTAGATCACCTGGTCCCGCAGTGTACCCATGGACATGTATGGCCTGGAGGAAACACACACACAGACACACACACCTTATCCACTGAGTGTTCCTTTGTTAACCCGTCAATTCCTCAAGTTCTCCGGAATATTAAGGGAAAGAAAGCCCTGGCAAAGAGGGTGTGTGTGTACAAAGGAGCACTTCTCTGACACACTTAAAGAACAATTGCTTAAAGAGAAAGACACCCACTGAGCTACTGTTGTTTCTTTTAGTGTATTGGATTCTGTTACAGCTGCCAGGTGCCAGTCTCATCCGATGTATAAAATATTTACCGCTCTGCAGGTGGGAGTCAGCTGAGTCTGCGGCTTTAAGCAACTCTGGGTAAGATTACATTTGCTGGTTTGCATAAGAGTGGCTTCAGCTCACTTTGAGTGCTGGAGTCCTGCTGCCACCTTTTTTTGGAAGATCAGTTGGCTATCCTACATGTCTAAAGTTAAAAGCACCTTGGCTGACACCACATCAGTCATGTGTCTTCAATGAACTATGCAACACTGGTTAATCTGTAGATGATTCTTTTGATTAATGTATGGAGTATTTTAATATTTAATTTTTGCACGTTTTAAAAACCTCAGATAACGAAATTGAGAATATAACTGAAACTATGGCCTGTTCGTATGATTGTAATATGAATTTAGTGTGAATATCAATTTTTTACATTTCATTTTGACTGAATAAAGTGAACATTACATTTTTTTTTTCCATTTTAACATTTTTGAAGGGGTTTGTACCGAACAAGCATGTTCCCTTAAATTTGGAGAATATGATTTGTAGGCAGGGGCATCTCCGTAACATAAATCTGCTATTCAGACCTGCCTCAGACTCAGCCTTGCTATAAATCTTGCCCAGTGGCCACTTGCAGTAAAAAATAAAAAATAGAGAAGAACGACCCTGGAGCATTTTCCCCCACAGAAGGCCATTACTGTCAAGCCCTTTGTACAATGGATAAAAAAATTAAACAGTTCGAACACATAGCTTTATAACACTTCCTTATTTTAAAAATGATTGTCGGTCTACAGGCCCAGAAAATTGTAGGTGGTGTTTTATTCTTTAAAGGTCGGCGTTTAGCTTCAATCACTGAACGGTGAGTTATCACGGATCGCTTGAGCCGAGGATGCAGCGTGGAAATGCATGGCTGATTTTAGTATCCACGCTGAGTCGCGCTAATGATTCTCAAATGGCCGCGATAACGAGGGAAGTATAATAAAGAAGTGATTGTAGTTGAAAGTATTTCAAGCCCTGTCTGGGCGGTAAATATTTCACTGTGGCCAGAGCTCTGGTTTCTCTTGTGTGTGTGGCTGAACACACACACTCACACACACACAGGTCCTGTTACAATTGGATTAGATTACTGTTAGGGTTCACCGGCACAATGATCAAACCCTACATTTGCCTCACTGCTGTGGGAATATGTGTGAAAGGCTGTGTCTGTGTATACCTCTGAGGGATGTAGAACATGTGTTGAGGAGAGGGTTTGTGTAGCCGGCCGCCGTAGACAGGCCACAAACCGCTGAGGATCCTAAACAGAGAGCTCTTCCCACAGCCGTTAGGCCCCGTGATTAATAGGTGCATGCTCTCTTCTACCTGAAATGAAAGAGAATTTGTTAATCCCCCTACGCTGAGTCAGTCCTCTGTATAATTACTAAACATCACTAAGATATAAAGCCCCGGAGAGACGGGAAACGTCAGTGGGTGTTAAGCTTTTGATAGACGGCATAAGACAACACAGCATTAAACACAGGAGATCTACAAAGCCAACATTCCTCCACAGAGAGTCCTCTCTTTTTTAGCAGAATACACTTCATTTGGGGTGTTTGTCCTCTGTCTCTGGAATCAAAGCGCTCCGAGCGACAGCCAGATCAAACTGTTTGGATGTATCACTAAGTGCTTCTAGTTTGCCTGCAGCTAACAGGGTAACAGAGCAGCAGCACGGCATGTATCGACTTTATGTATCTGACAGTACAGGGGCAATCCAGATAAACAAGAAGAAAAGGCAGTTTGGTTCTGAATGTAGCTCTGAAAAATGACCCACCACCAAAAATCATATATACTCTGTATGTTCAATAAATTAATCAATACCCAGAACTTTTGAGCATCCATTACATATTACCTTAACTACAATACACTGATAATTTCTCATCAGAGTTACATCAAGCCAGGTGTCAAACTATAACAGCATCTGAACAGTGATCCTGTGCTCTTCAGCCTGAGCAGAGCCAGAGAGTGTGACATTTGCATACAGCCTTAACCTTGTGGGCATAAACACACTGTCAACAGATTTTTCCTGCTCTTCCAGCTCCATGTCAGCATCTTGTATTGACTTCAAACTGGAGCTTGATGTAGTCTCGATTGAGGTCTGTAACTATGAACTGCTAGCACTGTTTGAAAGCAAAACGCCTAGAGGAAATGTATTCATCAAAAAAAAAGGTTTAATCATTATATTGCAGAATTATATCTTCTCACTTTATATATCTAATTCTTAATTTCATTTCTAATTATCTTTTTCTGTATGTGTTCTCATATTCTCTCTATAGTGTGAAATTTCTAATCTAGAAGGAGCAACTGTAATGTACACAATTTCCCCCTCAGGGATCAATGCAGCATTTCTAAATCTGATATACTGACGTTTTTCGATTGGCGCCTCTGTGAATAAACCTACTCCTGCATGTTCAAGTTCAAAGGCATGTTATGACAACAATTTTTAAATCAACTAAAAGCCAGCTTCGAGGAACTGAAGAAAAATCCAGGCTCGTGTCAAATTATCATCAAGGCAAGCTCAAGCTAACTCAGTTATCCATACACAAAAGAACACGGCCCTGGGATCAGCAGACCGCCAACCTCTCTGGAGCTTCGAGGGAAAACAAACAGAGCACGCACACAGTGCAACATGGATCAAAATGTGGACTGTAAAATGTTATCCGTGGAGCTGACCCTCAGAGAGAAAGAGGCACTGCAATGGTGTTAGTGTCCTAATGGCATCTCAAATGTTCCAAAAGTGACTTTTTACTATTTTGTGGGCATTGTTCTGTAGTCTTGCCCGCCCTAATATCCTCTCCGGCTCAAATGCCTTAGGAGAGCAACACACCACTGACACCCAAAGGGAGTCTCTGTTTCCTAATGAGACCACAGAGGATTCATCAAAATGCTAATCAACACCGCATGGACCAAAAAAACCTCAAGGAGTCTTATAGTGAAATTTGAGAACCTCTGACACAGCACCTCAGACATGTATCAGTTAATATGAAGTGGAGTTTGATGCTGGAATAGAGATTAAAGGACCATTCTGATGCTTTTGTATGTTAGTCTACTGTACCAAGCAAAGATGGGTTACACAATAGACATAAAATGATAGAATACAGAGGATTCAAAAAGGATAGAGTAGAGCTGTCTCACCTTAAAGTTTAGGCAAGACACCACTACGTCCCCATTCGGTGTAATAATTGGTACATTCTCACACACAATGCCATTGTCCACGTCTATCACTTCGCCTGAAAGACAAAAGAGAGAAGGCAAAAGGGCAAAATGATCAGAAAAAAATGAATGACAGTGAGTAAGAGCAGGACTAGAGGATTAGACTGCAGCCGTTAAGTATGGATATAAATGGGATAATACCTACATAGAAGGAATTGTGGGGTTAAAATAAAAAAAAAATCCCTCTTTATCACTTTACTCATCTCACAGCTTAACGGCCCACTGTAGCCGGAGATTCATTCTGGGGTCAAAAGGATATGTATGCAATGAATCTGACCTCTTACCTCGATACTGCTGATTGCTTTTAATATCATGTTGGTGATCTTAGAAAGTGCTCTCGCTGTGAAGATGTAACTGCTTTGAAACGTTACCTATGTTGACTTTATCCTTTGACTCAGGACTGATGTTTCCGTTGATTCTGTGTTATTTAAGTGCACACAATGTATTTGGACTAACCAACCAAAGTCCAGAGCTTTTCCCAAATAGCAGAAGTGGTAAACGCTTGCCCAACGTAGCAACAGTAACCAGGCAGGGGTGTAGTTTGCGACTGGCCAATTAGGCTGCTGTCTACCTTTTTTTTTTCCAGTTTATTCAATACAGTGGGAGGTGTGAGTGTGTGTGCAGAACAACAGACCCACCCTTTATCTCCAAAGGTCCATCTATGTGCATCTCAGGCTTGCTCTTCTTCTCGGCCCCCTCTGCTGACAGAGAGGAGCGCTTGTAAACACCCTTCTGGACGTCCTCAAACACCACGAACATGTTGTGGACCCGTGCGGTGTAACCTGCCAGCTCTGTGACCTGTCACGACAACATACAGGGGTCAAAAGTCATTGTTGTGTAAAGTAAGAGGAATGTTTGCGTGACCGCAAAATGGATCAGATTAAGGCAAAGATCACTGCCATGGCCACTTGCTAATACAACTCCCTTTGTGTGTGTCTGTGTGTGTGTGTGTGTGTGTGTGTGTGTGTGTGTGTGTGTGTGTGTGTGTGTGTGTGTGTGTGTGTGTTAAGGCAAACATATGTTTGGAATAGTTAGCTAAAGTTGATTGATAAATTGTAGTTAGAGATAATGCTAGCTCAAAGTAGTTGAAATACAAAGACAATGTTTTAAATAGTTATCTAAAAGTAATGGATACATAGGAATAGTTAGCCTAAAGTAGGTCAAAAAATGGTTGAAAAAGTTCTCTAAATGTTAACAGCTTAACAAATTAACTAAAAGAAAAAGTAAAAATAAATGGCTGAAATACTGTAGATAGCTAAAATGATAAACAGCTAAATCTTAGAATTAATCGTTGAAATTGTAAAAAGAAAATAGCAGATGGTTAAAATAATGAACTACATTCAATAGAAAGAGGTTGGCGCCACTACATTAGCATGTGTTAGCGTGTATAACAAAGTGTAACAGTGTTTATGCAAATATGTAATTTACACCAGAGTCACGCACTGGCTGCTGTCGTCAGTATGCCGTTTGGACTGAATTTCTCTCTTTACTTTTCACAACCTACAGTAAACTCTTGGATGGGGCCATGTTTACAGCGTGTTGAGTGAGCGCACACATTCACACCCACACGCAGATCTGAAAAGCTGCTGTACATAATGTGTGATTATCTTTGAGAGATGGGTGAATAAAAGGAACTATTTTGAAAATAATGTGGACCAAGACCAAATAAACAGCCTGACAGAATATATATAGAAAAATATGAGGAAAAAAATGCTAAATTTAGTAAATGAACATAACCCAAAATGCATTACAATATCTATAAGCAACCAGAGGGTGCTCTGCATTCAAACGGAATGAGACTCAAGGACAAACGAGGACAAAATCAAGAGAGAAATCCCCCTGTTGCTTTGGCTTTGGTGCTGCACCCTGCAGCGAGACAATGCAGGCTGTTGACACAGCTTGATTGTCTTAAACAACAAACACAGATTCTGAGAATTCATGAACATCATGTGGGGCTGCAGAGATGTGACTCGCTCAAAGAAGAAAGAAACTGGTTGGAAGACTGATTGTGTTCTGCATGTAAAATATCAAAAGTTGTACATAAGTTCCTTAAAAAAAATTCGAGTTCTAAGCACATGTATTCTGCTGTGGTTTCTGTACACAGAGTACATGAGTAGAGCCACGATAATGGTCCTCCCCAATTTGTCTAAATAGTGTTTGAGAGAGAGAGAAAGTGAGAAAGAGATGCAGAAGTGCGGGCTCAAAGATCAACAGATGGAGGATTATTCACAGCTAGGCTAAGCCCCGAGGGAAGGAGCTCTGGACACACACACACACACACACACATGTACATACAAACACAACACCAGCAGGACTCACTGCTGGCTGACCTACACTGACATGAGAGTGGCAGCAGATTCAATCTTGAGGAATTAATGCCTATAAAAGGTTTCTGTGTTCAGTTTTTCTTTCCATGATTTTGAGATTTTTCCATGAGATGAGACCTGAGGCGGCGTTAAGGCACGTCAGAGGGCCGACTTTCACCCAGTTGTGTGTCAGATCATCATCATACAAACCGACAAATACTGCAATGAATGAATGGTTTACAAATTAAGACTTCTGCTCTGGTAAAAACTGCCATGGATAGGGCCATTTTCGAATTCAGTCTTGAAGTCTCGTTATGTGTGTGACGTTTTTAAAAACAGCCGCACCTCGCTTCTTTCCACATTGATTCCACATTTGAACAATAACAATGATGAGGAAATTCTACTAGATGAATACTGGATTTCAGACGCACTCTGAGTGAGAGTTGCTTGGACAGTAAAAATTGGAGTATTTCATAGCCAAGTTTTTAAGGTGCACTCCGTAGATTTGGGTAAGAAATTTGAATCAAATAATAAACATCTTAATTGACACAAAACAAACTCTGTTTTTTTTATTACTGAATACACTGAATAGACACACTGATCATAAAGGGCAACACAATTTCCTACTGTTTCACTTTATATGTGGCGGACCCTGCACCCTTTCTAGCTTCAAACAGTTATTCAGTTACAGGAACAGATAAATATTTCTGAGTTTGTATTTCTTCTCCAAAACTACATACTGCCTCTTTAAAGGTGTAAGGAAAAAGGTGCGAAGGCTGCAAATAACTAATGTTTTCATTACTGTATAATCTGCTGCATATTTTCAACAATAATCTGGTGTTTAAAATTGTGTTATACTGGAAAACATATGCTCATCACAATCTCCAAGAACCAAAAATGACGTCCTCAAATCGCTTCTTTTGTCCAAACAACCGTCCAAGACCCATAAATGTCTACTTTAGGATCATAAATGGCGAAGAAAACAAACAGATCCTGACATTTAAGAAGTTGGAACCAGCAAATGCTTGACATGTCTTATTAGAAAGATGGCTTTTGATTCTTCCTTCCGATTGAATAATTGACTCATCGTTGCAGCTAAACAGACAACAACAACCCCAGCGGACCAGCAGGGTGAGCAAAATTCCTGTAGAGGGCAGAGAGGATGAGAACAAAAGGGAACAAACAAAACAGAGAGTCTACAAGATGAGTAACAAACTGACACGAGCCGGGACATGTCATTGGGGCCTTCTGACCACTCACATTGTACTGTACACTGTCACATTAACCAGGCGGTTTGGGGGGGGGGGGCTGAGCAGGGCATAGTGCCTGAGGAATGTGCCTGTTAAGTTGCACACACACTTGCACATCTCTTGGCCTTGCATGCAGGGGCTTGCTGCGGCACATTTAACAACACTTTTGCACAACACGGGCCAAAACTCATGTCCTCTGGGGAAGTGTTTTGAGCTGCTGCCGTGCAACGATACACCAGTCATAAGGACGGACTGTTCTGTTACAGGTTAGGAAATTAAAAAAAACAATTCACTTGGAGCTTTCTGTGTGATCGTAAAACTGGAGTGTGTCTGGCCCTGAGTGTCTGCACTCTGGCGTGAGTGCAAGTGGTGTACAGTGGGAAGTTTTTTGAGAAGAGGTGACTCACGCTTAAAGAGGCAGACAACAACCCCGCTCGCACTTTTAGGAGAGTTTCAATTCCTCCTCTTCTCTTCAGCGCGAGCATGCTCTGGAAGTGCACCCAACCTTTGCTGAAATACTGAGGAGGCGACAAGCACTGAAAAAAAAGTACACAACGCTGGTGCGCGTATGACCGAAAGCAGACGAGTACAAGCCGGCTTGTGCTGCGGCCCGGCTTCGCCACAAAAGTGCTGCAGCCAAATCCTCTTATGGACCTCAAAATGCAGCCCGAGTGAGAGAATGCGTGAATGGGTCTTGCTATTTTTTGGGGGATTAAAATGCAACGAGAGATCAGGGATTTGGCCCTCGATGAACAAGGCCTTTCATTCACTGATTTCTTTCTTTGGGACTCAGAATAAAGTCCGGTGCATGCACGGTGAGCTTCACAGGGGCGTAAAAGTAAAGAGAGGTTGAGGTAGCGTTCGTGTACAGCCAAGTCTGTGCGTTCATCCATCCCATCCGTCCATCTGTTGGACCACTTGTCCTTCAAACCCCCGGGCCAATGAGATGACGCGGCTATATCATAAATCTTTCAATCACAGACCATCTGAAACTGTGGCCTGACCAATCAAATCAAATTTGATGAGAAACTAGATGAAAGATTACGGGCTAATTATGGCTAATGGGTGATCAAATATTACCTCGAAATGTGGCCTCATGTAACCCCAGATTTGAACCCTCTGTCATATTTTCAGTTGCTGGTAATCAGGAAGTGGTTCAATTACTTCAGCATGTGGTGCCTCACCTCTTTGTAGGAGGACATGATCCTCTCGATGGCGTCGGCTCCCGAGGCCAAGAGGTTCCGGGCGGTGGTGAAAGCCTCCGTCCTCTCGCTCACCATCACGTGCGTCTGCCCGTCTGCCGTTTCTAGAGGAGCGGAAGGTAGGTGACAGAGCAGGACATAAGAAACTTGCGATACTACGCACATGTTTATTTAAACAAGGCCGCTGTCCATCTCTGCCTTCTGTTATCTGCCTGAAGATCTACATTCTGTGAGCCATCCTCACTGCACATCCACACACGTGTACCTGTGAGCGTTAGAACAGCATGGAAATGAGGTATTTAAATAAAAGCACTGACAATCGAGCATTAGCACGCTCGCGATTCCCGGCAGCAAACAAAGGGACTCAGTCACAGCTTTTATTTTGGATGCGACTGAAATGTCAGCAGGGATGTGTGGGAGGCAGCTACTGCTTTCACACGTGCTAATCAGCTCCTGCTGGAGGAGGAAGGTGTAGCTGCTGGTTTGGAGATGCTAATGATCCCCTTGCGTACTGTGATAATGCATGAGTGAAGCACAAAACTATTACAACACACAAGATACTATCAATCAAACTTAATACACTGTTAAAGAATGCTCATAGCCTCAGGCGTGTTTAATTGGGAGTTTGGGGAAACAGCGTTTCCCCCAGTATTTTCTGAGACTGTGGCGGGGGGGGGGGGGGTCATTTTGGGTCATCATACTGTAATTTTTATACTCATGTCATAGAACTCTAATATTGTAAAGAAATGCTATTTTATTTATTCGTTTCAAGAGAGGAGTTATCTAAGTCAGAGCCCTGCACGGGTGAAAAATAATGTACTGTGTCGGACACAGATGCGGATCGGGTCGGACGCCTGGAGAGGCGGGTCGGGTTTTACGATTGCCATTTTCAAGGCGTCACTTATCATCAGTAATTATTAGCGACACAAATTATAAGCATTTATATCTAATATGAGCTCATTCATGCGTGTTTGCGCCCTCCCAGAACTCATTCCCTCTACGCTGTCTTACTTTCACTTTTAAAAATTGCGTCCGTCCAATTTTCCTTCGAGCGTCGGTATCAATTTACAGCGGGTCGGCTCGGGTGCGGAATGTAAATTGTGTCGGAAAACTGGTCGGATGCGGTGACCCGTGCAGGACTCTGATCTAAGTGACCATTTTAATCCTCTAGCTAATTATCAAGCGAAATATCCAACATGCTAGTTAATGTCAAAGACTGAGGTGGAAGACGACGGTAAAATATTTACTTTTTCTAACACTGGATTTATTTATGCCTGAATTTTGAAGGTGTGGCGGCTTTTATTTTGCCGTGGCGGTGCGCCACAGTCAATTACATGTAGGGGAAACCCTGGGAAATAAAAGGTTTGGGGCACCTCGAGTCTTCCTTACCGTTGTCAGCGAATCCAGTCGCCGTGATGATCGGCACGGCGACCATGACCAGCCCGCTGCTGCTCCACACGTACTTCATGAGGAACTGCTCGATCATGATGTACCAGAGACGCTTGGACAGGATCAGGTTCATCTGATCCGCAAGGGCCCTGTAGCACTTCTGCAGCTGCCGCATCTCCACCTGCAATGTATACACAGCATATACACCTGTTATTGACTGACATCACTGACTTGCGTGTTCCTGCATGAAGCAGTAGTGATTGGTCGATTCATTGATAAGTAATTTGGAAGAAGAGTAGTTACCAACTATTTTGATAATCTAGTAATTATTTCAGTATTTTTTTAAAAAAATGTTTTGCTTTTCTTTGTCATGTTTTGCTTTTCTTTGTCACAGTAAGTGGAAAGTCTTTGGGTGTTGGACTGTTGTTTGGACAGAGGAAGCTTTTTGACATTTTAACAGATTAAAGGTGCAATATTTTCAGTTTAAAGGTTTCAAAAATTAACCAAAATCATCGAAGAAATATCAGTTTTAACTTTAAGACATATATGTGTTGTGTTGCAGAGCTATCTACTGAAGTTAACAAGCTAACCAACTAGCCTCGACCCATCCCCATCCACACCACCCTGTGGTGCGCCACGCTCCTCATCTGGACCACTAGCTGCACTGCTAACTGAGCTAACTGAGCTAACTAGCTAAAGGCAGCTGTGGTTATTGCAGTTAGCGGTTACCATGGTGATTTGCTGTCCCTATTTGTTCTGAGTGTGAAATCAACAGGTGGCCATTTCTTACATATTGCACATCTAATCTACTATCATGTGCAGTTATCACTCAGATGTACACATTAAATGACACTTTATTAACTTTGTTATTATTTGTGCTTAATGATGATAAACAAGATGCTTCATGTTGTTTATAACTGGGTTATACCTGCAGAAATGGACAATTACACTATATGCAATACTGAGGAACATGTGGTCTATGAATGATCTACTAATGTGGATTATGGATTTACTTCTGTGGTTGAATTCTACACGGATCGTAACTAAATAACCGCCACATTAATGTCAGTAACACTGCTTCATGTGTGCCACAACATAATGATCAGTGCATACCTTGTGTCCTCTGTAGAAAGCTATCTCCTCCGCGTTCGCTATAATCCTGGAGTGCACGTAGCGCAGGTAGCCTTTCCTGTGCGCCTCCTCGGCCACCAGCTTGCCAAATTTGGGTGAGCAGGCACGCAGGACCTTCGCCGTGGCAAAGACCACGAGCCCGGCCAGCAGGGTCGGCCCGGAGGCGTTGGCCCCTCTGGACCTGGCGGTCTGAATCAGCGTGTAGGAGGTCAGCATCACATCCAGTATCGGCTTGGTGAGGTTAGAATAGAGGTGGGCCACCGACTGAGAAAACATCATGACGTCCTCAGTGAGAGACTGGTCCGGGTTGGCGAGCCTCCCGTCCATGTTGCTGACTTTGTAATAGGTCTGATCGGTGAAGTAGGTCCGGTAGGCATGGTTCACCAGCCGGGTGCGGAAGGCCAGGGCCAGTTTGCACTCCAGGTACCGTATGGCGCTGTTGACGAACGTGGCCGGGATGGCAATGAGGAGCCATTTGACCAGCTGGATAATGAAGCTCTTGGGTTTCTTCTCCACGATCGTTTTGACAATCTTACCGTCCAAGCTGGCCACGTATATAGAGAGAAACGTCCGGGATATCAGCGCCACCGAGTGCAAGGAGAGCAGACCGAGCTCTTTGGACACGAGCCTGGGGAAGAGGATTTTAGCAAGTTCGAGGATCTGCTTAAAAAATTCTGCATTTACCCCCGGCGACGTCTTCCGATGAATCGCCACATCCACCTGTGTCTTTGCCAAACAAGTGGAGCCGTTCTCCGCCTTCGAAACCCGGCCATTATTCCTGGGATCTTTGTTTTTGTAGAGCTGCTTGCAGATGATGGGGTACAGGGTTTTGACACCGTAAGCAGCCGCCGCAAGAAACACGGCTCGCTTCGCCGCAGTCGTCCGGTCCCATCTCACTCTGGACGCCGCGTCGAGGATGTTGGACATTTTTTCAAACGTTAGTCGTCTCTGCTGACAATCCTTACAACACCCATCCCCCAAACCCGACTCACCGCGTCGATATAAAAAGAGCGAAGGACTTCTGATGGCTGGATTGATGTGAGGCGAGCCCGATACATGTACCGCTACATCCTGCTCTTTTCTGTACCAGGCGTCAAGCCAAACAAACCGCTATGTTCGCACTTCCGGTTACAGTTGTCAAAATAAAAACTTACGGCCAACTTCCCCTCACACTCAAAGGACAGATGAACCGCACCGCCCAGTTTGTGGTTTTATTTTTTTAAGTTAATTCGCCGAACTTCCTGACTTGTTGTGGACGCTTCCGCTTTCCGCTAACTTGACGCAACTGATTTCCGCCCTACGCTGTTGCAGTGGCTTTTTTCATTGGTCGCGCCCCCCGGCGATAGGTGATTGGCTGCGCGATGTAAGCGCACATCCATCCAACTGCACTTTATTGTGCCCTTGTAATTAAAGTTTCGGCAAAAATATGTCACGTAATAATTTTATATCCATGAAAATATGGTTTTGTTAACAATATTAACGACTCAGAGCGTTTATAGAAGTGATTAAAACACATTTATAGACGTTTATAAGCAGTTCTGAGTGGCGCGTGAGAGGATAGTGGTTGCTCCTCGCGTATCTTTACGTATTTGACCAGTTTTAGCAGTTAACGTTGGGTAGATACCTAGCAAAAACACCAGGCTAGCTACCAGTGACATGTAATACTCACATTATCCATGGCTTTGCTGTTGTCACACTGACGATATTGAAGTTTTCGTTACTTTTCTGGCAGTTACAGTCACATAAGATGAATTGGACGGGGGGTTCTAGGTAAGAGAGTGAAGAGCGTTTTGGTAAACAGCCAACGTGCTAATACTAACATTAGCTTTTAAACGTTAGCTTAGCCAGATAACTTGTAACGTTGTGACGACTCTTGTTGCAGGAACCGGTTAGTAATGAAAAACGACGCCAGAAAGCAGAAGGTTAGACGTCTAAATGCAAATTCCATGACCCAACGAGACAAATAATAGCTACAGTATTATTTGCATACGTTCAGCTTAATATTTTAGTGCTGTTTTTCTTCCCCCAGGAGTATTTCGAGAGGAGGAAAATGCAACAAAGACTGAGGAAAATGGGAGTTGCTCTGCCAACGACTCCTGGAGGCACGAGTTCTAGTAGTATGGACCTGGTGACCTTGTTCATAGTCAACCAGATTGCTGCTAAGAAAGAAAATAAAGGTGGGAATTAACATTCCAAGTAATACTAGTAATATTCCAAGTAAACATTGGTTAAAACAACCAAACACAGAAGCTCAAAGGGCAATATTGAATTCTTATAATATCTCCACCTGCGTCTTTACATTAAGATCAATTAAATGTCTTAAAGCTGGTAAAAAATAATAATCATGTTTTCATGTTGAGTAATTAATCAGACTCGGAAAGTACTGTACATGAAAATAAGCCTTTTCTAAATACTTAAGAAAAAAATAACATTATTTTGCAAATATCAACATGCTATCTTTGTTAATCCCTGAATATGGCAAATGATTTCAGTAAACCGTGTTTGTGTTGTTTTTCAGATCCTCCTAAAGTTGCGGTCCTTGGCAGCTATAAAGGAAGATCTCAGTACAAGAGAAATGAGCCCCTGGTACTCCCAATGAGCCCCTGCTCTCCGTCACAGCTGGATTTTGTTGAGAGCCAACCTACGTACAGGTAAAGCTGGAGTTTGATCCGTCTATGCATCTACAATCACATTCAATATTAATCCAATTCTGGCTGTTGACGTGTTTAGAAATATTGTCACAATCCATTATTATAGAATCAAATAAATTATGTAATTGGTAAATACTAAAATTAATTCATAATGTGGTATCAAAGTCTAACCTCTGGCTTGGGAATTTAAGGTCCAACCACTGGGTTTTGGCTATATGAAGTAAGTCAGTAGTAACAGTAACCCCTATTTCAGAGAACATTCATTGTGTATATTCTGTTTAAATGTCTAGTGCCCAAGCAACAGGAAAGAACAAGCATGTTATTCCACAAGGCTTCAGGTGTCGACAGGTCAGTCACTCTGCAGCTATTCATCATGTATTTTTAAAAGCAAGTCTTATCTTTGCTCAACATGACTACATGATAGGACCTTCAGGCTTGAAAGTTCCTTACTTTTTTGTCCGTTAGCTGTCACCAGTGCTGGAGTCAGCTTTCTCAGACAACAGTGCATCTGACTACCTGCCACCCATAACTGACCCCCTCAGCCCCTTCTCCTCCACGTCATCAGCTTCCTCAGGACAAGGTGGTGTAACAAAGTATTTCATAGGACAGACTGATTGATGAAATCACACCACGGTTAACTTAGCATTTTTACTCCATGAGCATATTACATATCATTATACAATCAGTCAATTGAGGTCAAATCAAACTTGTTCCCTTAGGTATGTTCCCCCAGCTGAATCTGCAGCAGAGAAGCCAGATGCAGGCGCAGCTACCTCCTCACTGCGCCCCTCCACCCTGGGACACCTCAGGACTGGAGCAGACCAAGGTAGTGAGACATTTATTTATTTATTTTATGGAATTTCTCCCTTTAATATTATTACATTAAAGAAAGAGACAAAGGGCAGCAGGGGTCGAGCGAAAGTATATTCCCAAATGGGATGCTACTGTACACTTTATCTGAGGTGTTTTTTGCTAGTTTCAGCCTTTCTCCCAGCCCAGAGGTATGACAGACAGTGTCCCCTGGTCTTATGGATCTAACACAACCCTCTACCAACTTGAGACACCCACAGCAGCCAATGTCCTGTTTGGAAGTTCAGGGCCAGAGTGAGAACAATACTAGAATTTAATGGATTATTTTCTATCCTTGAATTAACTCCTCCTTTTGTAAACACTTAAACCTAATGTGTTATCACAGTAACACAGACAGTAGGAACCATGCAAGACAGGCGGTCACCTTCTCTCTCGACCAACCAGAGGACAGGGAGCAAATGTTGGACTTCACTTTCAACCACTCAGAAACTGAGCAGCAGATTGAGGAGGATGTCTTTAGGGGCTTCAGCACTGAAGAAAGTGAAACGGGTGAATACGGCTTGAAACTTCTGTACATTCACAATGATTTTCTTCCTCAGGTTAACATTAAATTTGATTTCAGCTTCTCAGTTTGGGAGAGTGACATCTAAGATACATCTCAAAGATGAAACACCAGTAAAATCTTCAACACCACAGTAAGTTATTATACAGATAATATGATGTTATCATTGATAGATAACGTGCACTATTTTTATACTGAATTTACTTTCTATGTTGCCAGAACTGTCCTGGACTCACAGTGCATGAGGGTGGAGGTAAGCGATCCTCATGTGAGTATGTTCATTAGAGGCTTTTTATTGCCACCAAGTGGTAGAGCTTGTAACTGTCTGGAACTAACTTATTAATGGAAAGTAAAGAAAAATTTTTGCAGAGGCGATGATTAAAAAAATGTAACCCTCTATCCAATCATTATCAACAGTCCTAAAATGTTATTTTATCTTGATAGATGACAGATGGTTTATGTATGAGAGTATGTATGGTGCACTCTTGATGTGGGTAGTTGCAGTCTTACATGTAAAATCTGTTTTATTCACAGCACTCCAACTGCACTGACACAAACTTTTGTAAGTGTCTTAAGCATCTCCAATTAAGCCACTCCTGTATTGTGTATATGCTGGAGAATAGACAATAAATTGAATGGCTGTTTTTTTTTCAATCCCACAGCATTTCTTGAACACAACAATGGCCCGATGAATGGCTGTAACTGCTCGCCAAGTTACTCTTCTAGCGGAGGTTACCTCAGTTCAGATTCAAATGATGTAAGTTTAGTTGAACCCAGGAGTTTTGTCCATCTTGATGTTGTACTGTGACTGCAGAATCACCTCAGAAATACTTCACTTTATTTATAAAGTGCCTTCATACAAACATAAAGCATAAAGCAAAATTAAAGGCCTAAAATTTACAACAATAAGATGAAAGTAATAAATAAAAGTCAATAAAATAGAATAAAGACAATGGATTAAAAAAAGTATAGAAAATCAATAATTAAGACTTAAAGCCAGACCTTTAACCAAAGTCCACTGAGGTGGATCTCTGCAACAGGCAGACTGGTGGAGAGTCAAGGACCACAGTTAATGAAGGAAGAGGATCTGAGGGACACAAATTAGCAAGTAATGTCTGTGGCATAGGCTGGTCTTCAGCCATTCAGTGATACAATAAAATCTTACAATCAGTTCTAGAACTAATAGGCAACCAGTGCAAATAAAAATGAGACAATCAGTAGAAAGTGATGACTTTTCCAGAGAGATGTGGACTTCATTTTTTAAACTCTTCCTGCATTTACTTGATTTTTTACCCAGTTTTTAAATCACACATGATCATAACTGATCATTATAGAATACACACGAGTACAGAACTACTAGACAGATAATCCTCATCAGCACCTGTCAGAAATAGTTTCCACTGGATAAATAGCTTTCATCATGTTACCTTGAGTAACCTAGGGTTTGGGTATTGTTTGATGTCCAAATACACAACTTCGGTTCATTTCTGATATTATACGGCCTTGGTAGCAACATTTTTTTTTAGTAAAATCCAGCACAAATAATGTTTCCCTTTCCTGACTGTATTTTAGGAAGAAGAATGCTGTCAGCCAACCTACCAGGCTGCCTCTTCATATGTGGACCAAGCCTGTTGTGTAGATAAGCTAAACCCAAACCAGAGCTCGCAGGAGAATCCAAATCAAAGTCACAATCGGCCCAAGCTTCTCACCCCAGTCCTAAAACCCCAAATTAACCTCAGAGATGATCGGAAAGTTATGGAGAGCATGGCTTGCCTAGATACAATTTCAGGAAGTAATAACCAACAAATGGGAAACCACGTGGCTCAGTTGAACTCTCATCAGGCTCTGGCTGAGACTCTGAGCTCAAAATTGTGCAAATGCAAGAAAACTCCCACTGAAACTCGAGATGCGGGAACTCAAACTGCTGACAACCCCACGGCTGAGACATGTGATGCATCTACTCAGCACAGCTTTGTTGGAGACAGTGCAACCAAAGTCACTGGGTTTAACTTGTGCCTGCCACCTGTTGATGTGTCAGTGCAGCATACAGCCACAGGGAGGCAGACTGACACTGCCGCAGATACACACACACCTTCACCAGGCGAGGTGAGGAACAGAGGGAAGTACACGCCCTGGAACATGATGAAATCCAAGGCTGATTCCCTATCAGGCAGCAGCTTCACTGCTGACAGCAGTGACAGAAAATTGATCCTGCAGAGACCCATAAACCCCTTTCAAGATGCTCTGAGCATGACCAAGCAGAGGTATTGTGTGAACATTGTGTGTATAAACTTGAGCTTCACATTTCCGTATTTTAAATTGAACATTTTGTTGAATAGCCTTGTCTTCTGCTCTTGTTTCTGATGAGAGCGGGCAGAGATGAGAGAGGGCAAGAAGAAAATGGCCGTCTGATGAAAGACCCCTCCAGTGAAGTGAGGGAAGAGGTCACGGCTGCCACTAAAGTTAGCAGACACTCCGAAGAGGCTGCGACACTTCAGGAAATAGCTAACATTTTGCTCCTGCTCAAACAGAGGGAGAAGTAGAAGTAGGGATGGTAAGGGGAAGGAAGGAAGGAAGGGTGACGGATGAAGGCAGCAGGGAATAAAAACATGCCTATTCTGTGCATGGTTTTTTAAATTGAAAACGTTATTTGATAGTTGGGTTAAAAACATAAAAAACTACATACAATATGCATAGTGTTTGTTCATACTGTGATGATAGAGACACAAAGAATTAAAGCCCCAAATCATTGCTCTGACTCATAAGTTTATTTCTTTCGCCATATACATATTCAAGTGTTTAAGATTTCATGAAGATATTCATTTTTTATACAATATAAACTCTAGCAAAACATTTACAGCTTGAACATTAATCAAATATACTATAGTTTTTTTTAATTTGTACTTTTGTAGTTCCTCGTAAACTGTAGAAACACATGTAGTTGGTTCACATTGAAAAAAATTGCAACCATAGTCACCATAACTACACAGTAAGTGTCCCCCACTGGGGTAGAGGATAGCGTCAACACAAGTGGACGTTAACGACACATGATCGTCGACGAGGTGCAGCCTGAAACAATCACGGTAAATACTTGGTCAACACGTGTTTCAATCTGTATTATGGAGCTTCACGGGTGTGTTTTTTACCTGTAGTAATACTTTCAGTCCAAAAGTAGTTAGTGTGGTTTTAAAACTTCTCATCCTGGACCAAATGAAAATCTAACATTGAACAACACCTCAACATTTTCAATTATAGTCAAGCTCTTCTCCGACGATTCTAAACTAGTCTATATTTGGATGAAAAGGTTAAGCCCATTTTAGGAAATTGAAGAACAAAGTAGGACTCTTTTCCCTCACTACAATTCCCTCATTGCAGAAAACAGGTTTCCAAAAATGATATATGCTGTTGGATTTACATTAATAGCCTCAAGTATCATAAACACATACAGATTTTGCACGTTTTAGGCCCATAAGTCAAAATCATACATGCGTTACAGTGTTGATCACTTTGAAAAGCATACCATGAGATACCGTTTCTTGTAATGAATTATTTAAAACTTGTTACTGTTTTGTATTAATCAAAGTTGGACTGTAGGTTTGTTTTCATTGCATATTGATGTGAATGGAGATGTATGACTTATCGCAAGGTAAATAAATCTGTCTAAAAAGGTATAACATGCTTTAGGAAAAGATCACCAAAATATGATTTGTTAACAATTGGCTGAAAATGGTCCTTTTACTGCTGCTTTTGGGAAATCAACATTTATGTTAGAAATGTTCATTTTTATCGGCGTGTATATGGCACTTTATTACTGTCTTGCCATTTATGAGAGTAGTGTGGCAATAATTATACTGATTAACCATTTCTATAGGCATCTATATGTAAATGTGACACCTTGACAATACCAAAAATATCTAAATACTTATATACACTTCATTCAACTTTTAGGGGTCAGTTAAAATGTCCTTTCATTGTGCCACGACATCTGATGACCAGCTTGTCACTTGAAAATGTTTTTCAAAAAGAGGTATGTTTCGTTAATTATAATGGGTCAAGACCCATGGCCCAAAATGTATAGACAGTCCCTCACTTTACACTGTCTGCTATGAGAAACCTACTCATTGGACAGGGTAACAGCGCAGAGCGCTAGTGCCTCATTTACCTGGTTTGTGTAGTTACACAAAGTCACTCAGTAGTCTACCTTTTAACAGTTTTTGCTACACAGAAACCTATGTGTGTTTGACTAGCAAGTTGTGACCTCACACAGTTTTACAATTTTACAAAACAACATTGGCAAATTCACACTAAAGTCTACTCCTCGACTTTTGTCACAAGAACCACATAAATGATATGCTCTGCTATTTGTACATAAGGCTATGGAGGAAGACACAAATTAAAATGCATGAAATGATAGCAAAAAAATGTATATTCCATTACAGGTGAAATACAAATATGTACATATAAATTAAAAAATAACATATATGTAATAATAATATAATCCATGTCGGGGGGGTGGACTGAAAAACGGCCATTAGGCATCTTCACAATACACAGGCACTAATATTATGATGCTAAAGATAGGATGAAATACATGTGAAGTCTCAATCATAAAGTCATGGTTTCAGTCTTAGTTTTTCTTTGCTGGACAATACACATTTAAAACCCAACAATAACAACCCTAGTTCATGACATAAGTATGTTTATAACACGGGTCCATAGTGTAGGATCAAGCAACCCAGTGGGGACGTGATGTGAGATTGTACTCTCCATAGTACATGGAGAGAAAAAAGATTGAGTCTTTTAGAGGCTGGTAAGCAACAGAATTGGAAAAAAATAACAAATTATGCCAAAGCAATTAGTCATGTGTTGCAATGCTGATAGAAAAAAATATTTAAATAAATTAATTAATACAAAATAAACCATATCAACAAAAAACAATTCCTCTCAGTGCTACTAGAGTTTTGTTTAGGCACCAACTGACAATACAAGTTTTCTAAACTTGAACAATATACTGTACATCTCTGGTGTTTGCTTTTCATAAAAAAAAAAAAATGTATCTCAGAACAACCACAACCTAAGACTGCCATCAGATGAGGAACTGACATTATTGTGCTACGCTACAAGCTTAAACAACATTTAACTGAGACGTGTTCCATATAGAAAGGCATAATGGTACTACAGATCAACAATAACTTACAACTGCTGTCATGTCAACGAAAGTTTGGTGAACGCACAAACCTGAGACCACATTTACTTTACCTTAAGATGGGGTTCCCTATAGAAACGTATGCTGTAGGGTGGCTGTGTCTTGTTTTACTTTTTATACTGTATGTACAATGTTTATAAACCATAAATGATGTTTTGTCCGAAATTGTAGAAAATATTAGGTACAATTACTGATACTGAGCTACAGCCCCTTTTGTTAAGTACTTCGTGAGAGAGGGAGTGTCACTTATATTTTGCACATACTTTTCAACAGTCATGTTTCCTGTTCCAAGTGTCCATGACAAAAGATACTGAACCTCTGTCTGTTATGTGTGTTTTAGCCTTTCATTAATCAGATATTTTGGGGTTTAACTCCAGATCTGTCGTCAGTTAACTCTCAATTCAGAGAATAATAAACATACTCGTGCCAACTGTGAAAGCATCATCTTTGATTTTTGGATTCCTGAACTGACTGAATTGAAAGAGAACTCACTCACATTACTGATACAAGCAAAAAGGCTTTTTGAACTGATTCTCAACCTCATAGTGAGGGTTACCAGTGGCTCCTCAGCTCACACAGAAAAAGAAAATATCACAGACCCAACCACTTGCGTGTCTCAACAATCATGCCACTCAAACCCTCCCTAGTCCACGTCGGATGCGTCGTTGTCCGATAGATGGTAGTTTGAACCTTTGACTCGGATGTATTCGACCTGCCGACCCTCGTCTGAATCAGAGGCACCGCAGGAGCAGAGCTGGTTTTCAAACAATGCTTCGATCTCCTCCAGACGCCGGCCTTTGGTCTCCGGCAGGCAGCCGTAGCAGAAGAAGAAACCAAGCAATGCCAGGCTGGAGTAGAGGAAAAATGCTCCTGGGGGGGGGCGAAACAAAAGAACACTGTCATATAGGACAGCCACCCACAAACACACTGTGCAGCTCTTCGAGAGCTTCGTCACTTTTCGTAAATAACTGCTTGTTCTCATTCATCGACGGAAAAAGAAACACTGGTGGTGACAGCAGATCTTGAGGGCAGCTAATAGCGGCTGCCCACGGACTTCTCCAAAGATGTGTGTGTGCGAACAAACGAAAATGTTGCTCTCAGACCGCTGGCTGCCATACAATAACTTAAAAGTAGAATTAACATGCCATCGTCGAACAGAGGAAGGCAACACTAATGCACCCAGAACCAACACCATTGATACACCAACACTGTGACTGGAGTTTAATGAGATTTCCATGCCACTGTGATCTCTATTTTCTCCTTGTCAGAGCAGAATGACATTTTGAAGCTACAACAGGGCGTGCATTATGCTAAATACCATTACTGTTTCTATGGCAACCTTATTATATTTTCCCGCTCCTGAAGAATTATTGTTATAAGTCGGATGAACAATTCACATCGATCTTTAACCCGCTGTATCTCAGGAAGCTTCAATAATCAGCCCTGATGGATCGATCGCCGGCTCCAACGAAAGGTCACGTTCTTCCTGTCTGAGGGAGAAACCTGCTGTTGAGATACATTGACTGAGGAGGTATAGACTACTGTTGGGAGGCGGTGGGGTGCAGGTTGGAGCCATAAGTCAGCTCTACCTCCTTGCTGCTCTTGACGTAAGGTATGGATGGCTGCATGTTACACATTTTACAACAAAAAGATGAACTCGATGGACTTTCCCTACTTTGTCTCCATAAACATAGAAAACAAAAGCTCTGAAGGTAGTTGGTTTGTTAAAAAAAAAGTCTCCAGTGCAGAAACTGACCATAGTAGGTGAAGTACTGAGCCAGGTGGAGGAAGGTGAGGGACACCAGGACGTTGAAGGTCCAGTTGACTCCGGCTGCGCAGGCGTTCCCTGTGCTCCTCGCCCACAGAGGGTAGATCTCTGAGTTGATGGTCCAGGGCATGGGACCCATCCCTGAGAGAAAAATGGAGACAAGTCCAAACAGAAGGCTCAATGGAGAGGTATAGTCCAACTTGGGTTACTCTTACACATTGAGATAACATTGGGGGCTTTTCCATTGAAAAGTTGGCCCAGCTGAAACCAAAAAGTAGTAGATTTCCTCGACCTGAAACGTGAACAAAAGTGGGCGTGTCAGATTGTTGTTGTGCGTTGTTCCGTTCCCTCAGTCATTAATGCGTCCTTGATTGCGATTGTTCCGCTCAAAACCAGCAGAAACAAGGGGATGGGTTCACTGGGACGTATCTCAGAAGACTCGGGTGCATATCTTCTTTTTAACATATTCAATAGTTCACTTATCATTTTTTCTTTTCTGTTTTCTGTTTGTTTGGTTAGATTTAGGCAACAGCAATGTTTGGTTAGGTTTAGGAAAACATGCATTAGCATAAAATAGCCCCTTTTCCGACCTTTTTCAGAGTAGCATAGCTGTAATATTACAAAAATGTGGTCAGTTGCAGTGACAATCACTGGAGCAACATTAATTGTGATGTTCCAGGAAAAACACCACCACAGTCATATCAGATTGCAGTTGAAGTTCGCTAGCTAGCACCAAGGTTCCAAATATGTTGAAGGCTACTGTTTCAAGAAGCAAAGCCAATTTGGAGGAAAAAAAGGAGACTTTCATTCAGTAACTGTTTTGGCACTTTCCTCAGTAAATGAGTTGTCCCGTTGTAAATTAAGTTGTTGCTCAACTCTCCAATTTTCTGTAAGAAGTCTATTAAGTACTGCCAAGACTGACATTTCCATCTCTTTATGGTGCTAACCAAGATTGAAAAATCTACATCTGCTGAGAAAGATGTGAGATGAGTGAATGCTCCAGAACAGCTTCCTTAATGGACTGTGTGGTGAGCCTGATGTCTTCAAGGTGGAGAAAGAAAGCACCTCCCACCTCCCTCCCCCATACGTATGGTGGCTATAAGTGAGTTACACAACACAATAATTGGTGTGAAATTCAATATAGCAATGTGAACGAAACCTGATTTCAGGTGACCTAACATCATTTAGAGGCTCTTGGCATGGCTTAAGGAAAAAAAAGCGAAAACAGTGAGACTGCAACCGAACAGAAGAATTGAATCATGCACAGTATAGTGAATCTCAGACAGAAAAAAAACAACCCAGGTTTGACCTCCTACCTGGAGCGAAAGCAGCCAGGTAGAGCACCAGACCCAGTAAAACCAGCCAGGAGAAGGAGGTGGGACAGTAGTTGTAGGCCCAGTAGGTGTGATCTCTCATCAGGCTGGAGTTGGAGCACCTGGAGGAAGGAAGCACACTCGTTAGCTTAGCTCCCAATTAAACCTAAAACACGTCCTTTCACATTAGGCCGTTGGACCTGATCAAACTGTGAATATATATTCTAAGTATATGTTCGATGCCCCCCCTCCACGCTCGCACGCATCCTGACACTCACCTGCCCCACGCTGCGTGCTCGGTGGAGGCCTTATTGACGGGCACACAGGAGGAGGCGAGGAGCGACGAGGCGTTCTCACGGTAACAGAAGCCACATCCGGGGTCCAGCATGCACGCCTCGCACAGTCTGAAAGTCAAATGGCCGACATTAGCTATAATGTTACTGAGCTCAATCAATCAAGGTTTTTTTTTTTGTGGAACGCCGATGACTCATTTTGCACAGTGTCGTGTTGGTGCTGCGGTCATCTTCTTCAGTCGCACGACAGGACTACGACAGAAAGCAGCAGTCCACCCCCTCCAATTAAGACTCTAATTGAGACTTGCCTAATTACCCAAATCAAATTAATGTATGGACCATTCCCCACATACAGGAACTGATTCATCAAAATTATTCTTCATCATTATGTCTTCGTCCTGTCCTATCCCTCTGTAATGTCTTTGTTTATTAAAAGTACATCTCATCATGCCACAGTCGGTTATGTGATTAGCCGATCACATGTGAGAGAGTTTGAAGCACTGACTTGGAGACAAATTAAATTTCGTTGTTGTGGTGTCTGATTGGAAGTGCACGAAATGGGTGCTTCGTTTCAGAAGGTCTATTTTTGCAGCGTGCAGACTCCCTGAGTGCAGGGCACCTTGCTCTAATTACACGCTGAGGTCAGAGGGGCTCAAATAAAACCAGGTATTAGTGTCAATGAGAAGCACAGGTAAATACTGTGGGAAGGTGAGGAGAGACGTGCATCAGCTTAAACCGTGAAATGGGAAAATCTATTAATTCAGTAGTAGTATATTAACAAAGAACATTCATTCATTACTCCATGTCAGGATTCTCCCAAATCATGACTATGCTAGGCTGTCACTGTTCTTTGATTTTAGCCATGTGGTCAAATGTAAATTGTAAAGTTGACATTTCATTGGGCAAAATCAATGGTCGCCTGCTTGAAATAAGAACCCTGCTTTTGTACAACTTTGGTGGTCAGTCACTGTAAACTACATCCGTGCCACACCAGGATGATGATTATCAACCGGAAGAGCATCAGTATTTGTCAAACAACATATCCAAGAGGTTGTATGATCGCCCAGGCACGTAACCTACAGTCAGATCGAACTGGAGACACCTCAAGGAAGCATCCTTAATGGGACGTCTCGTCCATAATGAGCGTGAGACGCCTGCGGTGGCTCTGGTGCTCCGCTGTCGAAGCCGTGGTCAGCGAGTGGATGTGTGCGCTCAGATGCAGTAAAGTGAACTCAATGAAGCCGCTGCAGTGTGGTGAAAGCACTCATCTCTTCAAATTACCACTGCGTTTGTGTTGTTCCGTTGTTCCGTTCCGCTGTGTGTGGCTGCAGGACAGCGGGTCCATTAAGGCGCTGTTTGTTGTTATGATGAAAGAGCGTCGTTACACACGAGTTTCATCTTGTGTCCGTGTAAGTGGGAGTAAATTGGAACACAGAGGCAACTGATCTCCGGCTCACATGAGAACACACCCAGGACCTCCATCTGTGTGTGTGTTTGCCTTTTTGCGTTGGCGACAATGAAGTGCATTCTAGTTTGAGCTTAATATTTGGGGGAAAAGTCGAGAGCAATGCTTGGAAAGCATTTACAAAGAATTGTTTTCCATGATAACTCGCTGTTTCATTTGGCTTTTAATGAATCAGTCAGAGGAAACGGGAAGGATGTCGCACAGTACAGTGCGACTTCGGCCAGACTCTGCATATATAAGCTGAAACTAGTCTTCAATTCAAGTCTGAGTGCTGAGAAATACCCTTTCACACATCCATTTTTACTAATGCATGTGTGAAAACCTGCAATAACTTCAATACAAATATCCTGTCAGAAGGTTTTTACCCTATGAAGCTCTCCACCGCTGAGAGTGCTCTCCTGCACGCTGGACTCGCATCCCGACAAAGTACTGAGTGCTTTTACAGAGAGCAGGAGTGCTCCACGTTGAACAGCGGTCTTGGTTTTGCTTTGCAATCTCATCCGTACATGTGCATAATGCAAAAAAAATGTGAATAATGGAACTTAATATCAACCCCTGTCGAAGAGCTCGGAGAGTACTCTTTAAATCCCCCCCCCCCCAAGTCTTCCTTTGGGGTGCTTAAAGGATGAGTTCACCTAAATGTTAAAATGCAGTCATTATATACTAACCCTCAAGCTGATGATAAGTCGGGGGAAGTTTAACAAAACATTTCTGGAGAGTCACGGCAAAACGGCGTTGCACTTCTCAAGCTAATCTAATTATCAAATAAACATGTTACATGTGAGCAGCTTAAGCCTCAGAAGAGCCTCTGAATGTTGAATCCTTCTTAACATTGAACTTTTGGAGGGCTGTAAGCAGTCCGAGTGGTTCCAGGGCTCAAATCAATGCATTTCAGATCCTGAGTCAGTTTTTAACGGCTCTTATTTGGACCACAATGTCAGAAAAACTGAGCTGTAGCTGCTGGTTAGTTTTTGCTTATGGTCGTTAATGAAGGGAGATCATAAAGGTTGGTGTTTTATAGCAGATGAGCCAGTTTTACAGTAGCAGCGGGTCCATTTACCTTGTAACCAAACTGAACCCTGGAGGTTTGTGCTTACTGGTATTTGGAGCAGGTGGAGTTGGCCATAGATGGGTCCAGTGGGTGAAAGGTGACAGGAGGGCTGTGCTGGGCCGACATCAGAAAACCGATGGCCAACAGGCCCAGACTCAAACTCGTACCTGTCCAAAAAAAAACATGACACACGCAACATGAAAAACTGCTCATTAGTATCTGTGGACATCACCGCCTGAAGTGGACAGTTCGACTTGCTTACCTATGATACTGCCCAGGGTGAGCTTCCTGCGCCCCACTCTCTCCACCAGCCACACCCCCAGCAGGGTAAACAGGAAGTTGGTGAGGGTGGTGAGTCCGGCCAGCCAGATGGCCAGCCGGTCGTCCCGCACTCCCGACATCTGCAGGATGGTGGCGCTGTAGTACCTGTTGGACACAGAGACGGAGGGAAAAGAATCAGTTCCAGTAGCAAAATCAGACATTCATATGCCAGGTGATTGATCAACATCACAAAATCTAAAGTATAACTTTGATTACAGAAAACGTATAAACAGCCAGCTGGGCTCTCTCCAAGGATAACAAAGAAATGTCTTATATCGAAATACCATCCGATCTCCTTATATGCTGAGGACATATAAAGACATTCTTTGTTCAATGATCCCTTAAATGTGGTGATCAAACTTGTGATAAAGATAGGAATGTTATGGATGCAGGAAATTGGACAGTTTAACAATGAACTTCATTTTCCAAAATGACATCAGCGCTCTGACACAATATACGAACATACTGGACAGCATATGTGTCGATACCAAAATATCAGTCAGGCCAATACCGGCTGATATTAATCATCCGACCAGTATATTGATCAGGCAGCGAGTAAAGCAGCCTATTATTTATTTTTCAGTTTTTCTGTTTCCAGTTTTTATGCTAAGCTAAGCTAACTGGCTTCAGGCTGTAGCTTCGCAGACAGACATGACGTATTGGATCTTCTCGTCCAACTCGCTGCTAAAGAAGTTCATCGCATGTCTCAAAAAATCTCACACTAAAGCTTTAAAGCACAAGTTGAAGTTAAAAGTGGGTCCACCAAAAAACAGAAACAGTAATAATGTTTCATTGCGCAGAGAAATGTGAACACAACAACAAGATCCAAGTTGTAATAACCCAGAATTACCCTTATTATATACACATGTTTTTAGTTATACAGCAGGTCTCAAAGAATATTCCTAAAAATAATAAAAATAAATAAAAAAATATATCAAAAATATATGATATATATCAGTCCAGACAAGTCAACAAACCAACTCAAGCCAAGTGGTTAGCTTGAGTGCCAACCACTCGTCCACCAATCACTGCCTCTCTACTTGAGCACCAGCCACTCATCCGGAGACGATTAACGATCGACTATAAATAGCCTCTCAACCGGTCCCTTTCGCTGCCCCCCCCCCGTCTGTTCTCCTAGAGTATAATTATACTCGCAACCCTGGCACCGTGTTGCTCCACGTGGGCAGATTACCTCCAATCATCATCAACAATGCTCCAAAACAGGTCTGCGGTCAACAATGCTAGGATGGCCGCACATACACGCACACCTGCGAGGACTCAATGTATAGTGTCATTACGGCAATTATGTTCCTGAATGAGGCAGGAAACACATATTCTCAGCCCACAGAGGTATGTATACAAGCGCGCAGGCTGTCTGAACCCCTCGGGGAGCGCATCGCAAATACAAAGAAGGTGATACTCATTAAAGAAGGAGCCAAAATAAAAACGTCTCCAGCACTGTCTGCCTCTCCGTGTCTCTACAGGCAACCCCCGAATTAGCATTCTACTTTTCATCTCTTCAAAAGAATTATCAACATGCCTCTCTTGCTCTCCCTCTTCCACAAAAGAAAACAAAACAAAACAAAGACGTTCAATTGAGGGATTTGCATAATGACTCTTTACTTTTCTGCCGCCGTATCCAGCCGGTCAGAACGAGGACGGAGGAAAAAAAAGGGAACGAGACGCGACGCTTCTGGTTCTGAAAGCTTGACCTGCGCTAAAAGTTACAGATGGCCTTTTTTTTTTTTTTTGCAATCTGTGGAGTTCAGATATGGACCGGTAAATGAATGTGCTGAGCGAAGACATGAATACATTCGCACAGGCTCAAAAAGCACACAAGAGAAATGGGTTGGTTTTAGAGCAGCAGCGGGAGCAAAAACACCATTTCTGTTCTCAGCAGTGCAGCCCGCTGTGTTCCATCTCCAGCCCTGCATTTTACTGATTACAGCACTCTCACACACACACACACACACATACGCAGTACGTCCTGACTTAAAACTACTGTGAATAACAGCCTGCTCAAACAAAGCGATCATTTTTCCGACCACTTTGCCAAGAAGTGTATCCCGTGCTAAAAGCTTCTCAGAAAAAAGGAAGCTCAGACTCAACATGCCTCTAGCAGACACTCAAGGCGCTGAACTTGAGCCCGGCTAATTTCTGATTGCTGTCATTATTCGCCCTCTGCACCGTCACTGTACACTCTCCTGAATCCTCCTGTGAAAAGTGCTGCTATTTTCGGTTACAGGTGAGCAAGTTTTTTTTTGCTCGTCATCTCGCAGCGTCGAGGGAAAGAAAGTTGGAGACAAACAAATCAGCGGATGAAGAAGGGCTGCTGCTCAGTAGTCTCGTGGAAATGTTCCCCACCATTATAACAGGTACACACAAAACTGTTTGGCTCAATATTTGTTGTTTTTTTCTGGCCAGAAATGTCCACTTTAATGAGACAACTTCTGTTTAATATGTGGAAATATGACAAAAGTTACATTTTAAAGGGACAGTTCACCCCCCAAAACAAACTATATACAGAATATGTAGTGGTATTTATCCATCTAAATCATTTTGGTGTTAGTTGGTGGAGTTAGCCAAAGAGCTGTCTGACCCCTCTTGAATATAATGCATTGCACTCGGCTCAAAGCGCTGCAAAAGTCAATTTGAAATACTTAACAGCGGATCGTGATAAGCAAGAGACTCCACAGACCTTTTAAGACGAAGTGTGCATCTACTCATGGAGATGACAAGAGGCTAGCAAACTAAGCTAACTAAGCTAGCTAACTTTACAGCTCAGCGAAGGACACGTCGTATGCGATGCAAAGTAAACACGATGACCGGGGAACAGGCACAGGAAAACAGGAGACGCAGGGGTAACACGGGCTTAAATACACAGGAATGATTCACTTTGATGGAAAACAGGTAAGCAGGAAAAAAGGGCAGGAAAATAGACAAAGACAGGAAGTGGAGGAAAACGTGACACTCAAAGACATGATTGACAAAATCAGACAGGAAATTATCAAGCCATCACGTGTTTACAGATTGTCTTGAATAACCCAGCTAGAGACAATACTGTTGATTTTTTCAAATGTTTTTGAGGTTTTTTGCTTTTTAGTTCATCATATACAAGAGAAGTCAGACAACAGTTCAACAGGTACATCCAAAATTTGACAAATCACAACGAAACAATATATAGTTCTACAGGTAAGAGGAAAAATTTGTATTCTTTCCACTTTGTGTTTCCATAAATTGGCAAGAACAGTTGAAATTCCCACCATTTTCATTTTTGGTGCTTTTGATGATATTCAATAACCCATCTTAAAGTGTTTTCCTGCAGTGCTTGGAGCCTGAATGGGACAGGTTCAAGCTGTCATGCCTGATAGAAAGTGACACCTCTCAGTCTGAAACACCCACTACTTGTCAACTATTAACACAAATCACAAAGTGACAAGAAACACTCCCAGGCAGTCTTGTATGAAAGCAGACCTCCGAGGTAGTTCCAGATGTCTGATGAGCAGCCCTAAAATATATATCTTTATTCTCACATTTCATTTTGATCCTCTAAGGCACAGAGCGGTCTTTGATACTAAAACTAAAGCAGCCCCCCATTGCTCAGATTTCCATCTTCCCCCACTCATATGTGAGTTGAGGAGGAAGGTAATATCTTTCATTACACAGTGACAATTCTGTCCACGCTGGGAACTGGTTCTTAATAAGAGGGTGTCTGAGGGGGTCACGGGTCAGGCAGGACTGGATCTGGTCCTCAGGGAGCTGTAGTGAACAGTTTCTGTCTTGTAGGGATGGTGAAAATGGAAAAATGCCGCCATTCGGTGCCTTAATTCTGGGGATTACCTGAATTATTACCTGAAGTATTTGACATGTTTAATATTATTTCTTTTTTTAAATGACCTCTAGAAAGATTGATAGTTGGGAAAGCTTTATTTTCTTCGCTTCGCTTGAGTGGACGAAATGCCAGGGAAAGTTAAAAGAACGGTCAAGGGTAAAAAAAGATTTATTGGTTGGGTCGGCATTTTCACACAGACAAACAAATGTCCCTTTGTGTTGTGACGCCCCACATAAAGCCTATATCTCACTTGGTTAGAACTGCACATAGGCCATAAGGACTGACCCCCCCAACATTTTTCAGTTTATAGGAGCAATCACAATCAGGAGCCATTCGTAGTGAGAAGAATAAGCCTTCAATACCAGTTTTCACACAGCAGTCAGTAATAACACGTTAAAAGGTCGGAGCCACAGATCTCTGGTAATAACTCATGATCATCACAGTGCATTGGAGTCATTTTGTTTGATTAGTGAGAACTCCAGAGTAATCATCTTTTACCTGCGCTGATAAAAGAAAAAAAACACACACACAAATTAAAGAGGATGAATTTCACACCCATTTCTTACACACACATAAACAAACACCAAACAATGGAGATGCCATCACTCTCTTCCCCCCAGACACACACACACACACCGACTGTGTTTTACATAAGAGGCCCCGCCGAGCGTCGGTGCGAAGCAAACACGGGGAAAGGTGTGATCTGGCCCCGACCTCGCTCTAAAAACGGAAACGCGGATCAGCCCAGCTCCTGTCACGCTTGCATTCCAGACCTCTCATTCAGCGCGTTAGAGGTGAAGTGACAACGCCGACGTCGGCCGAGGGAGGAAAGACAGATGAGGAGAGGAGCAGAAGGAGGGACCGAGCTAACGACGGCCGCGGGGAGCACACGGGCGAAGAGAGTGACGGGTGGAGGAAAAATAGAACTGCACTAATATGGTTCACAGGCATTTTCACGTATCCATTACAGCTCTTGTTTCGCATGTCACCATTTACACCTATCACCTACTGAAAGAGGGACAAATCAAATCACTGCTACTAGACTCCAGCCAAATACTGCCGTGTTTTGAGGTGGTTGGTGAGCCTGTCAGTGACTTTCCGTCTCTACTGTACTTCACATTTCCACAGCGATTTGTTACAGTGCAGACATTAGACGTGTTTTCCCTCGACTCTCTCTCCTTCTTACATTCGATCACTCCCTGCTGTCCTTTGCCCGTTTCACATGGGTGGCAGTGAAAGGATCCGCTGACTCACGGCTGACATTTACTGACACATTACAGGATCGTCTCGGAGGCGGCTGACTCTTGGGAGCGCGCAACATGACGTCTTAAAGGACCGCGCTGGTGGCTTTTTCATATTGTGTCGTCCCATTAGCCACAAAATTACCCATACTTGAAAACCACTTTCTAAAGTACCCCGTAAGTTTTGCTGTTGTTGTTGTGGCATCATAAGCCATTCCAAAGCCTCCTCTAACTGAAAAACACAGCTTAGCAGCACAACATCAACACAGTGTATAGTCATCGTATGGATAAAAATACAAATATCATACCAATGCTCATGAAGACTTATGAGCATGTGACTTTTGTGTAATTCCAAAACAAATCACCAGATCTTCTTCAATAAATATATGAAACACACAGAAATGCCGTCATGTTTTCTATGTGAGTTTCTATCATTAATTATATGATCTAATTTTGATGGACTGCCACCTGAAAAAAAAAAAAAACTGCGATTACAATGCACAGCAGAACTTTACCACTGGGTGTGACTCGGTAACATAATGAGAGCCCGTGAATGACATCAGTACTACAGTCCATCATGTCAACTGTGACACATTGTGCTTTTTTCTTCGACTCAATACAACAATTCAAACCAACAATTCACAATCGCAGAAGCAACATTTCAAGTTGCTCTGTCCATTGTCATTGAATTTTTCACAACAGATTTTTCACAATAAAAGCCTGGAGAGCTTTTAATATGAAACAGATACAGGGAGTCATTAAGTTTGCAAGTCCAGAATTGTGGACTTGTTCAAAACTGTTTTGACTTCTGAGACCAAAGTTTGACTCAAAGTTATTTTGAATCATGCTGGCAAACTTTTTGACCTTGAGCTTTCTCTAACTACTACATAACTGTGGAGTTGTGACACCAGGCAATGCTGATAGGCTAAAACACGTCATAAATCATTGGTATGATACTTCAAAATCTACCAAAAGCTTTATTTGTATGCCAGAGTTAACAAAGGATACTGGCCTGACTGACAGAGAAGATCATGATGGTGCTGGAGCAGTTAACAGTGACTGATGACACACCTGTGTGTGTGTGTGTGTGTGTGTGTGAGGGTGTGAAATAGACCGACAGGGGAGGTTTCCTTTGTCTATAAGAGGGAAACGCTCTAACAGAGTGCTACTTATTGACGGAGCGCTGATCTAATTATGTAACTTAATACTATGGATTTATAGGAGCTGGAGACAGACGGAAGGATCACTGTAAGGCTACAGTGGGAGAGAGCGTGTGTGTGTGAAAGAAGTGTGTGAGTAGGAAAGTAGTGAGTGAGTGGGTGTAAATGAACAAGCTAGTGTTTGCGTGCGAGTGAGTGGATGACACGCAGAGTAAGGAAGAGAGGGAAAGCAGGAAGTAAGTAAGTGAGAAAATGATCGAGAGGCGATGAGAAGAAGAATGAATGGTTGGAGAAAATAAAGAAAGGGGTGGGTGTAGGCGTGAAGAAGCGAATGATAAATGGACGGACAGGATGAGATGTGGCTGGAGAAGCAGCAAGAGAGAGACACACACAGGGAGGTGGAGGGAGATGGAGAGTCTCGTGGGAACTGGCCTATTTTTCAAATGAATGCATACGAACACAGAGCTGCGTCACATTGATGCCCTGGAACAAAAGCGCTTTGCCCAAATAGGTACGCCGCTGATGGATCGGATGTTCTGATCCACGACAACACACACACACACACACACACACAGTGCAAAGTGTATCATCTGCAGCTGTCTGTCATCATCACAGAATGAAAACAGTTTGTTTTTCCTGCCTGACCCCCAATACATGACAAAATGAGCAGGGATTCATATCACCACTAAACACGAGGCGAGGATAATGCAGCAGCAGCATCAAACAGCACATTCACTGCTGTAAATAACTGGACCTGTTTTTAACCGCTTTTGGTTTCACTTGGCTTGCTGCGCTCCCTACTAACAGGTGCTACACAAAGCTCTAAAGAGTCTCACACACAATGCATTTTTGATGTTGTGAAAAGTTAAGTGCTGTGACCAATAGCAGTGTGTTAAGCTTTGAGGAGACGGAGAGCCGGACTATCTGAAATGAAATAAACGTACAAATCATATCAGTGTTGAACAATCCGTTTTTCGGTCAAACTTCCAATATAAGCTGCTGTTATATTTTGTGGTTTAATTATTTCCTGTTTATTTTGAAGCCTGTGTCTTATCTCGCATTCTACTTCCTCCCTTTGTCTGTCTTCCCGCCTTCGTGATTGCCTGCCCCTCCCTGATGTGCTTCACCTGTGTCTAATCATCCCCACCTCCCTTGTGTATATAGTCTGTGCGCTCCCTGCTCTCTTTGCCAGTTTGTCCGAAGTGTATCTGTGTATATATGTGGTTTGCAAAAAATGGACATTGCCAACATTCAGTGTGGCGACTGAGTTAGAAGTTTAGCGCACTAGCCCCTTTAAGTAATGATGTCGAAAAAGATCTGCAAAAAAATCTCATTGTGCCATTTTCTGGTGTGTTTTGTGCGCTGTGATAATCACAAGAGATCGGTTGATTTTCATTGTTCCAAATCATAAGGAAACTACTTATCTAAGTGTAGTTTTCAATTTAGGATTTCAGCGCTGTAGACTAAATAGATTCAACTTACTGTGAATTTGCAAACAGTGGGATAACTTCATTGTTAGCTGTTTAATAGCTGGGCAATGCACAGGAGCACCAGTGCTTTCACTGTCCTCACTAACATCCTGTGACAGTACTAATCTCGTGGATTTATACAAATGATAAAGGTGTGAGCTGACCTGCCTTAAACAAAATGAACAAGGGATTGGGGGAGGTGTCAATGAAGCACAGTAGGCACAGACACCCACAGTCCCGAGAGGAGGTCTACTCAGGAAACACAAGTGAAAACACTTGTGTGGGTGAATACAAACTAGCTCAGGATGACTCTCTCAGCCTGGTCACTTAGTTGATCGATTTACTCGGTTTGTATGGCTTTTCTCTGTATGACTTTGTGTATAATCTGCATTTAGTTAAACATGTATTTTGCACATTGTAAAAGCCTCTCCATCCACAGAATCAACATGCCTCACAAATTACATCGTACTGTGCATTAAGCAAATGAGACGTCTGTGCTACAGTGAGGAGTGTACAAGTGTAATGTGTTTCGGTGTGCTTTTGATTAGAGGGATAATTAGAATATTTCTCATTAAAAGAGGATCTTGATGCGACCCCGTTGGAGACAGTGGAGGAGGCTGGCATGATTAAGCTGCTTTTGAACGCTTGAAAACATACAAGCACACACGGGAACGCATTAAAAAAACAAGGCTGATTTGGGCAATTCTCCAACAATGCGCACAATACACACACGCACACACACACACACACACACACACACACACACACACACACACACACACACACACACACACACACACACACACACACACGCACACACACAGTTGGCTGTGCCAGCTCCTTGTAGGCTTGCCAGCAGAGTGACCATGTAAAAACTGGCATCTAGTGACATTTCCAACATGACATTTGTCTGTGGGACCATCTGTGAGGGCCAACTGGCCTGTGTCACCAACAATACATCTAACTGCCCACTGACGACATCAAACACTCATCGTATCATATCGTATCATATCATAAATGTGTACTATATAACACCAAAACGTCTGGTTTCTCAAGGCATCTGTGGATTTTTTTTGTTTCCCCCGTTTTGGTTGATTCTAAAATTATAGAATTGAATTAATAACGTACTACATTTCCTAAAAATTACCAAGTACTTTTACTCAAGTCCACTTAGTTTATAGTGTATTTAAGTACAAATTCAAGTATCTTTTTTAAATTTCATGTTAGTTTACACTTCTACTCCATTATAATTCGGAGGGAAATATTGCAGGTTAACATTTATTTGTTACTAATGTTACTAGTTACGTTACAAATTCAACTCCCCTCAAGTATACAAAATTAGAGCTAAAATAATTGGTCAACTAATTGAATGAAAATTAAAACTATTTCCATCACTTAATTGTTTGAGTCTTAAACAAAATAACTAAATATTTCATGGTTCCAACATATCAAAGGTGAGGATTTGTTGCCTTCCCTTGGCTTTTTTGGGCTTTCACAAAGGTAAAGAAAATGGAAAATACTTTGATTATTAATTTCTTCTGGGTAGTATACAATGTTAGCCAACTGCTTTCCAGGCGTAAGTGTAATGAAGGGATTTTAACACAAACCTAACCAAGTAGTTTTAGTGCCTAAACCTAACCAAACTGTGGCTGTACGGCAAAGATTGTATAGTTTGTCGCTGCTACGCTGCAACAGTCATGTTGTTTTGGGTATAGTGACGTGTGGTTTTGGAAGACGCTGACAAATGACCAATTAAGTAAAAACTAACGACCCATAGCACTTACCTTTCTAGCATTTTATCACTAACATGGAAACAAAGCCAGTAATTTTAACTATTCTAATTTGGGTTATTTTCTGATCTATAACTGTTTCTTACTTCAGTATGCTGAGGGTACGGCAACCATTGGCAGCAGCTCTGTTGCTACTTTCACCAAATTTCCCTTTGCTGGTTCAATAAAAGCTTAACTTTATTCTTTTTCGACTTCTATCGACGCATTAGAAACTACTGTTATCGGCAGAACTTGGCTCAGTCGGTGGCATATGGCCTGTCACTGTTTCGCAGAGAGAGTACCAGAGATAATCTATATTTCAGTGAACGTTTATTTTATATGAAATCATTAATTGGATATGGTCTTTTTCCTGCTCCAAACTATCATGATTACGTCTGCCTTTAGAAATCCACCGTCAGTCGACCTCTATGTCATCTTGTCCAGTAAACTCTGACGACTTCCTGTAGATCTGTGCGAGACAAAGGTGGCCAATGTGTCAACTGTCCACAAATGTTTTTGTCACACTTGGACTTTTCCCCAATTACTTCCTTGTTCCCCCGCTCTGCTGATGTGATTTCAAACCATGAACAGCAGCTGCACAAGAACAGACATGAAGCTGACCAAGGCAAATAAAAAGAAATATGTAAAAACTGATGTGTTTTTTTGCCAATTTTCATACTTTGTCATCATTTGGATGTAAGTAATGTATCCTATTTTTGCATCTGATGTTGACTGCTAGTTTTTTGTCATTTTGAAGACATTTTTTGTTTGCCACGGGACTGTAAGCTGCTGATACTACTTCTTGCAAACCCTGAACTCAGGAGCACAAACCTATTCAAAGCGCTTCTCACAATATATATCAAAGGGACAGAAAAACTAAATGAAATAATACAGGGTTTTTCTTCCACAGCTCCACTGTACTCAATATTTCTCGCCCCCTTTTTTCTGTCTCCATTTATAAATCCATCTTCCCTTCGCTCTGCCTGTCAGCGGCCTTCCATCCCCGTCCACGCCTTCCTCCACCCCATCATCATCAATGTCATCTCTCTCTGTCCTCTTTTTCTACTTTCCTCCTTTATCTCTCTCTTTTTTCTTCCTCTCCCCGGCTCGATCCGTCTCTCTCCATCTTCTTTTCCCCCGCCGCTTTGTCAACACAGTCCGCTGACCCGCCCTTACGAGACGCAAGCGCGCGCACGCACACACACACACACACACACACACACACACACACACACACACACACACACACACACACACACACACGTACACACACAGCAGTCGCCACCAGCCCACAGTGACCTTTACATGCTAGATTATGTGGCTAATTGAACCAAAATGATCCAGTGGGGAATGTATCTAATTTGACCCACTGCTGTACCGCATTATCTCTGCATTTACGACTGAACAACAGAGAGCGAAAGGTGGACAGCGAAGAAGAAAAAGAATATCCAGCAGCGCAATCACCTATCTATTTATCTATAATCATCAGTATAGCTGTCAAGCCCCTTCATCCATCAGCAGACAGTCAGGAGGGGAGGCGTTCAGGGACACAAACTCACGCGGGCAGAAAGGCAAGCCGACCAGACACAACACCTGACACGTCTTTGGTTCCAGAGAGATGTATTATTGACAAACACATCTCTCATCACTCAGCCGTCCCTGACAGGGCCACGGTGTGTGTGTGTGTGTGTGTGTGTGAGAGTGTGTGTGTGAGGGCTGAGAGGTTATTCATATAACAACCAGGAGTCCAGAGAGAGTGTGTCTGACACATGAGTTCAAATCAACCTGCCGGGAAAAACAGTCTTATGTGTGTGACCGAGAGCACGTACTGCACTCACATACCTGTCGTGCAGCATATTATTTCCCAGATTTGACCTGCCTGCTGAAATTACTGTTATTTTTGTGCCTGAGCCTCACCAGCGTGGCATTATCGCAACATAATACTGAACATTTAAGAAAATACATTTTTGTGCAGCACAAATTAACAAAGTTTCAACATATACGTGTGTTTTGCTGAAACGTACATTGCCAACATTCACTCAACATGTCCTGTTGATTGTTTTGAAACTCTAGCACCATTATCAGGTCAAACATACAATTTATCCAATACTTTACAAGCAAAACATTTCCATCAGCCCTTATCTGTACGTGTTGTCCACCACTAAGTAGCAAACCGACACTATCCCTGCGTAAAGCCCGGCTGTGACCTCTTACCCCTTGATTCCACTGGGCGCATCTCTGTTTAATGGCATGTGCAACTCTCTATTTTGTTCCTCCTTCCATGCGACTTCATATCCCACCGGGATGCCCCCACTGTTGTTGCGTAGGCTGCATAGTTAAATTGTTTCTATTTGTGTTCATTGTTAATACGTCCGTAGACCAGCACAGGGTGTTATATTTTGTTAATTGAGCGGATGAACTATGCTGTTCTGCTGTCTTACATCAAGCTCGATCCGCTCCGTGCAGATAGACGATACATCAGAATTGGACCCAGTGACAGGCATAAAGGTAAACTATGTTGATTATCTATGGAAGAAACCAGTCTTCTTGCTGATGATTTTGTTTGTGCATGTAAATCACATAAAGGCACCAATGTGTTACTTTAAGACTGTTTCATAGCCAGTTAAAAGTTCCTTGTTGTATGTTTAAATAACGTTAATACTGTTTTACATAATAAATATGCCCTGCTCACAACAACACCTCTCTTGAGAGAAAACTGTTGCAGTCTAATGATAGCATCACACAACTCTTGATTGGATGCAGGGATTGCTTACATAACAATATTGAGTGATGCTATATGTATCTTGGTTTGAATGTGTTTACTAAGCGGGAGCTGTTCTTAGTTTACTAAGTAATATACTGCAGGTCTATCAAAAGTAATGAAGCCCAAAGGAGACAGTGTTTGTAACTCACATGAAGATATATATAGATATATATAACCTGGAACACTCAGCGACTGTGTGTTGTACGGAATATATTCAGCTGAGTGTTTGCTGTATGAATGCGTGTGAAAAGACAGCGCACTGCCACCACTGAGGGAACTAATTAGTGTGTAGTTTGTCACGTGGACCTGCACCAAGTGCAATCTGCAAGCGAGTATTCAGCTGAAAAAGCACTGATCATCCAACCAGCATCTTTGAGGAAATTCGCTGTTAATCAAACTATTGTGGAAAAAAATGAAATTGAACTGATGACACTCGTGTTTGGCAGAACTTTAGGTTCTGTATGAGCTGTATGTTGGTCACATAGAGTGTGAGTAAAAGAAAAGGAATGATCTCGGGGGGAGTTGCCTGTATGATGTGCGACCACAGGATTCACACCATTCCAATGAAAGGGGGCTGGCTCCATGACATCCCTGCTCTCTCAGCCTCTCTATCACATTTATTTCATCTTCTGACAGTCTGTCAGCCTCTCTGTGCCCCCTCTCTGTTTCTATGCACCTGAGCCACCCAATTAAAAAATGTCTGACCAAGCGGGGAAAGAAGGAGAAGAGAAGTTCCCTGAACTTTTGATCCAGGTCAAATTCTTCGTGATAAAACACATTTTCAATCAATTACACAAGCATTTTATAACATGTTGTTTTATGCTTTAAAGAGGTCATATTTTGATTTGGGAATTTTTGCCATTCCTTTATTGTGTTATTTTTGTGCATGTAAAAGGTCTGCAAAGTGAAAAAACCCAAAGTCCATGCCACAGGGAGTTACTCTGTCCCACAGAAAATACTGTTCTATAAGTCACTGAAACGTCTGGTTTGGAGTCGAACCTTTACTTCAGTAACTTATGTGCATCACTGTGTAATAGGCTTTATATAAATATACATATTTTTATATATTTATCATAAAATATACACACTCCAATATGTCAGTAGACATATAATTGCTACTGCTGTAGAAGTGTTATTTTAGATCACACTACCTTGCTCGGCATGACACGCCCTACTCTGCCTTTGATTGGCTGTGTCCTGCCCATTAAGTAATGCAAATGTGCATTTCTCACTGACGATTGAACAGAAGCGAGATGTGTCACTATGTAGCCAAAATGGAGCTGCAACAATGCACCATATGAGAAAATACTGTGTGATATTTAATGAGATAATGTGATAAAAAACAAACAAACAAAAAAAAATCAAATTTAAGTATGTAATATTCAACTAGGACCTCCAAATAAAAGTATGAACCTAAAAATTAGCATAATAAGACCTCCTAAATAACGATAGAGTAGATATCGTAATACTTTCCAACCCCAGCCTCTCTTGGCTTCCTCCTAGGGTCACAATTCTCTCGTATTTCTCCCCAATTAATTACAGATTTTCACACATATTCCCCGTCAGTTATCACAACCTATTTCTGGCACTTCTTCTAAGAACTGTTGTAGAGGAAAAGGTCTTTAACATAAAAATGTTGCTGCAGTGTATTTATTATTTTGTTCTTATGTTATTTTACTCTGTAAAAGTCACCTGAAGGCAGTTAACAAGTCTCTTCTTGGAGAGGAACCCCACACCCCAGTTAAGGCTCCGAAATCCTCCCTGTTTTTGAGGTCACGGGGTTAGAAGGTATGGACACAGTATTACAGCAACACTTCTAAATATTTAAATATAAAACTTACTCAAAGAATCAAAATCTTCACAAAGACTCAACCATGACACCTGAAAATGAACTACTGGGAATATATGTTCGTGTCTGGTGGTTGATGACTGGTTGTCCCATTTCATAGGGCAAGATTTCAAACACTACCCTTCTGAAATCTGTTCTAAGGGGAAAGGGGGCACTTGAACACAAGTAGGGGTAGGGGTCAGAACTGGAAATGGGATTGAGCCCATATGTACCATAAACTGAAAGTCTGGAATTTGAAAGCCTCAAGTGTTTTGGTATGTTTGTTGGACGAACGACTTGGAACAAACAGGACATCATCTTGAATACAGTATCTGGTTCTCATAATCCATCACTGGCTAGATTCAGAGCCTGGCCTTCTGCTGTTTTGACTGAATAATGTCAGACTGAGCAAATTGCTACTGAGATCAAAGTGACATATTTGGAGTCTTCTCCATTATCTGTGGCATTTGACAGACTGGAAATCAGATATACAAACATTTCTCAGAGTCTGCAAGTGAGTCAGATCCGAAAGGGCAGATCTGTGGGAAACGTGTTAGCTAACTAAACGATTGGTTGAGCTGGCTGTTAGATTCCACCTTCGGCCAATCCGTTGCCCTTATTCCCCTGCTGAAGACCAGAGATGCTCAGTGTTGGAACCTTTTCCTTCGAGGCTCACTGGAAGGGGGACTTCAAGTGGCACAATGTGCTAATGTAACTCAAACCCTTTTTATGAGCATATTTGACGAGAAAAAAAAAATCTGTGAACTCCATGAATTAGCTCCTGTCGAGTTCCAAACTTGAGAGAACGGACTGTCAGAGCAGAGTGACGGACAATATGTGCTGCTCTCGATGATTTGCATTTTCTTTCCTTTTTTTTTTTTTTTAAACAGTCTGCCAGCTCCTCTCGCTGCCCTTTTCCTTCTCTGTCTGTGCCAGCCCGGTGGTTTAATCAGGAAAAGCAGCTGGGGACAGAGAGAGTGGAGCTTGTCTCTAAGCCCGGCTTATTTACTGGCTCCCCAGACCCCTTTTATATCTCAGCGGCTAATAGGGCAAGCCTGGCAGCTTCGCATGTGAACAAAAAAGATGGGTGGTAAACAGACAATCTGGCAAAGTACACAGAGGTAAGAAGCGCACAGGATGAGTGACACCAATGCCGGGAAAGAAGCAGCAAACTCTCTAGATTGGCTAAAACATACAGTAAAGACACAGACTGGTAGAAATCTATGGAATTAGATTTGCGCTAAATGACCCCGGCTTTAAAACGGGGAGAAGAAGAGATGACGACGACGACAACGACAATGAAGAACAATATATGTATGTCATAACTACTTACATTTCATTAGTTTTTCTTGTTGTGGGTTGTTACTGTTGTTCTTCATTGTGGTCGTCATCTTCTTCTTCTCTCCATTTTAAAGCCAGGGTTGTTTAGCGCGCTAGCTACCTACACATAGGTACTGAGCTGTGTCAGTCAAAATCTAATTAGCCAATGGGGATGCTCTACTGAAAAGGCCCCGCCCACCTGAGAGGTTTGTGCCAAAACTGCAAACAAAAAGTCAGAGAGCGCAAACGAGACAGAGCTGCAGAGAGACCGCAAAGCTGAGAGTCAGCGCAAAAGTCTAAGCGGAGAGAGACCAGCAGAGGGAACTGTAAACTAAAATAATGCATTATTAGAAGAGTAAAAGACCAATATTTTACACTATTTGACAAATTATTTGATTGCAAGTTCTAAGTTTTATTTTTGAAAAGAGTTATATGTTCTCTCAAATTCCTGTTTTTGTTTGACATTTAAGAAGTTTTGTTTGTTTCTTTTGGAATTATTTTGGCACAACTCTAATTCCATAGAAATCACCATGTAGACCATATCAGAGACCAAGAGAAACAATCTGGCTATGAGTTGATAAGATCAGTTCAAGATATAGTTTTTTATTTCACACGGAGGTTGACCAGGTACTCTCAATGTCCAAAATTCTTGACGTTTTTACTTGATATATGGTCAGACAACACTTTTGGACCAGACTCATTTATTCATTTAATCCTAAATTGTGATATATTTTCTTATTTTCTCCATTTTTAATAAATGATATAATAAAAACGGCTTATAATTACTATAAGCTACAACAATCCTCCTGTCCAGCACAGCTGTACCTCCATGTCCTTGTGTTCCTGCTGTTCCTTTCTTGTTGTTCTGTTGTCGGTGTGCTGCTTTCAGCCTGTATTGATTATAAGATTATCTGGAAGGAAAGTCTCCATCAATCACACGTGCCAAGTCTCTGCTTTCTGCACTCTGCTAAAGATTCTGGCTCTCCACATTACAACCACAATGTGATGTTTTTCTTCGCTACAAGGTTTTTTTGGGGAAAATAATGCTCAAATGCTGTCCTGAAGACTGACAGACAGACAGTCTTATTTTAACCTATAGTCCAGGTGATAGGTATGTCATTTTTTTTTCACTTTTTCATAAAAAGCATGAAACTTGGTACTGTTGTTCAGTGTGGCGCCCTGAACATTTTCAGATATGGAGCCATCGAAAAAACGCATTGTGGTGGCCATGGTGACCATTTTAATAACTGAATTATGTGTTTTGCATTGCCTCCTTTCCTGAAAGAAACATGATAACACAGAAAACGGGATGTCTGCCCTCAGATGCATTTGGAATTAACATAGCTTGGATGAGCTGATAGTAGAAAGACTCTAAAGAAATGCATCCTGGATGGATTTCAAATTGCACTGCACAAACCACCTCCGTTGTGGCCGCCTATCTATGTTCCCAGGGTCCTGTTGCCCAAAGGAGTTATGTTCACAAGGTCCTGTGTTCCTAGGGCCCTATTTTCCCACAGTTGGATGTTCACTGGGTGCTATTTTTCCATTGCCCTAAGTTCCCAAAGTCCTACGTTCCCAGTGTCTTACATTCCAACGGTGGCATATTCCCAGGATCTTATGCTCCCAGGCTCCTAAATTTGCAGGGCCCAATGTTCCTATGGATCTACTGTATATTAGCTGCTCTACAATTCTGCTCTCCTAGGGTCCCATGTTCCCAGGGTGCTACAGTTCCATGGTTCTATGCTACATCCGCGCTCCCCCAGGGTCCTATGTTCCAAAGGTCCCGTTTTCCCAGGAGTAGGGTTAGGGTGGTGACCCAAACACATTAGGAGGGTTAATGTGCGTTGACAGGATATTGAACTTGGGAACACAGGACCCTGGAAACATAGGACACTTTGTCATGGCCCCAATATGTTTCATATAATTCTGGAGAACACAGCAGCCTGGGAACAAGGTAGTCTGAGACTTCCTTTATGGTCCCTGATAAAGCCTACATCGATCGCCAATCTACACAGATGTTCTGACCTCACTCATTTTTTATGTTACTTTCGGATGAATAGGAATGATAAGAATGATTCCGAATGCTAAGACTAATGAAGTCAGAAACTCAACTTGACATGGATGCAGCACCACGCTGTGTGGGCACGCAAAGACTATACTGTCTTAAGTTTTCCTATCTTTCCAATTATTTTTGCTGCATCTGTTAAAAAAGGTATCATAATTACTCACCTTCAACCTGACTAGAGAGCTAAATATCCAAATATGTGTTAGCGGCTTGTCGACATGAGTCAATTTTAACTTTTTCTAAGCAGGAAATGGTGCCAAGCAGACAAAGAACAAACAAGTCAAACTGAGACAGCATTGTCAAAAATTGACTGTCTGCAGGATGAGGCCTTTAATGTCAGTTCTGAAGGATGTAATTATCACCAAAGGAAGCCACAGCAGGTATTTTTGCGAATGAAAGGGCAATCAGTTTTCAATTTGTGGACCCACAGACACATTTTAATGTGGCAGGTGTAAACATAACACAAAGCTCGGTGAAAATGGGCCACTGCTCGCACAGATAAACTGGCAGATACACGAGTCAGAGAGACAGAAAGGAGGATACGGACAGAGCTGTGATAGATTTAGTTTGTCCCCTCTGGTGTTCAGTCTGTTAGCAGGAGGTGAAGATGAAGATACAGCAGGGGAGGCAGGCAGTCAATCGACAGACATTCAGTGAGAGGCACACAAACAATATTTTCAAGAGATGTGTGACAGATGCCTCCGCTAACCACACCTGAATCTCAACATGCAAGCACGCATATGTGATATCCATACCTTCAGTCACACACACATATCCACAAGTGCACAAGTCACACACACACGTCCCATGGATCCAAAGTTCATAGTGTCACATTTTGTGCATTAAAATCACGGATGTTTGCAAACACACACAGAAACACAGTTGTAAGGGCGCACGCTTGTCCTATTGCTCTCACCTCCGAGGGTTGCTAAGCAACAGCACATAGCCACAGATTGTTTACAGAGCTTGTAATATAGTTCATCTCAAAGGAGAGGTGAGACAGAGACAGATGACACAATCTCTTCGGATGGAGAGATAAAAAAGAATAAAAGAGGAGAGGTGATCCGTCCCTTCACAGGCAAGTGGGCAGTAACGCGATGAGGCGACGGCTCCCCGGTGTACCATGTGTTATGTAAGATGAAAGAAATGTTTTTTGATTTCATACGTTGCTGCTAAACCAAATGCATCTGTCTGGATCGCTCTTGTGTTTAAAATGGACAGCTGCCTCAGTGTTATGTATCATCATTGTTTTGATTAACTCTGAGGGCCAAAGAGATAAAAACACACTGTGGCTTTCTTCTCCTTCAACTGTGATATAGTCTAGTAACAGGGCAGACTGTACAGTTGGATCAATGGGACGGATAAATGACAAAGTCACCATTGCTGCTTTCAAATGATCTGACGCTTCTCTCACCGCTGTCGGACCTGAACTGTACTCGTAGCTGCCAGTAGTTCCTCATAGGATGCTTATTTTGTCCGAACCACTGTGGTTAGGACACGAGTGCAAAGCTTGAGACTTGGCAAGGTGGATTCTCACTTGATCTCAGGAATCCAGCTGCCTTGTATGGGTAAGAAAATGCAACATTCTGTCCAAACACACTGACTCTTGACACTGATGATTTCTTTCTCAGGTACATACAAAGGCCCACATCACAGCAGAGTCCTGACAACAGATGTCCAAATTCCTTTGTCGTCATGTGATTCACAGAGACTTCAGAAACGGGGCAATATAAATGATTGAATACAGAGTCCTGCCATTTAAAAGAGCTAGAGATTCTACTGAGAGGCTCTGCGATCTGCCATTGCTGTAAAAATATGGTCTGTAGGAGTAAATGAAGATGACATTACAGTCTCTACTCAAAGCTCTGTGTAAATCTATCAGTTAATTGATCAGCATGCATTGCACCTGACCAATCATTCAGCTGGTCTAACACACAGGCAGAACCTGCAAAGCTCCATCAGGTTTTTCTGACGGCAAGTCGCTCACTGACCCGACCCCCAGCGACAATGAGACGGCCCACAGAGAGGAGGTCAGAGCCCTGACATCTTGGTGCCAGGTAAACAATCTTCATCTGAACCTCAGCAAGAGTCAAATCACATTGGTTTGGTTGAACTCACATGACCGTGTTCATCCCTGAAACCTGCTGGAACATCTGAAGACCGCAGCCCACCAGGAGGGCCCGCCGAGTCGGGGGGTAGGTCAGCATCCGCCAGATCACAGGGCCATCTGGAGACACAAGCCAAGGCACAGCAGAAATTAATTTCATACTCCACATGACTTCACCGGGAAAATCACACAGGCATTAATAGATTTTTGCTCCAAAATAAGAACAAGACCTCTGACTGATGTAAATGACTAATGAAGATTGGTGCAACAAAGCCTCCGCGATGGAGGCCGACGGGAGGCAAGGTTGGCACGCTACCTTTACAGTACACATGAGGCTGTTTGTTGGTAGACGGATAAACTTACCTTAGGGACAAAACCCGGCTAGCCGTTTTTTTCCAATTTGCAGTCTTTGTGCTAAGGTAAGCTAACCGGCTAAAGCCAGTAATTCAATACTGAGCGTACAGACATGAAACTGGTATCGATCTTCTCATTTTGGTGAGCATTTTTGTGTTTAAAACCACATTCGATTAAAAAGTGAATGTTTTTTCATTATTTATCACTATTTGATGACTTTTTTGCCACTTCTGTCAGCTGATGAATTCCCATATTCAAGATTTGCTTATGTTTCGTGCATGAATTTTGCATTACAAGGCTCAAGCCTGTGTGACAGCAACCACCTTCCCTACTGATATTACTTCACACAGGAGACTTTGTTTGCTCGAGGGAAGCTACCCTCCTCTTTTCACCTCTGCCCTCTCTAAGGTGCTGAAAAACCTCTTTCTCGAGGATCTGATGCGCAGCGGCTGCATTTTGTTTTACTTTCCGATGGTGGATATCTCAGTTTTTGATGATACAAATATTTGACGGCTGGATTTGGCCATCTCTGAGTCCTACTTGGCTCAGCAGCAGAGCCAGACTGTGATCTTCAGCACACGGACAAGCAGATCCCTTGAGAGGAGAAGTCTTAATAGGATGAGAGAGCGGCCGGATAGGCATGGAGCTGTCGGATAAAGAGGGAGACACACACACACACACACACACACAGGGTGCCAAAAGATCAGATAAACAAGCCTGAACATACACACAAAAACACAGGTAACACGTACGACAGTGTGCTATGAAAGGACAAACACAGGCACATACAAACTCATCATGAACAAGGATTCATGAGTCTGCACATATGGAATCACACACACACACACACACACACACACACACACACACACACACACACACACACACACACACACACACACACACACACACGTGCAGGCTGATTATTTGGGCGCAGCTGTGTGTGGGAGGACTCTGGGCCAGTGAACATCTCCTTTAGCTGTTTGACAAGCGGAGCAGACTCTGTAAAGGAGGCTCCTGCTGACACATAAACACACTTAAGCCTTGTTTTGATGGTCGGAAATTCTTACAGCGATGTTATCATCTTTTTAGTCCTCTCCATTCTTTCACCTGTTAGTTCACATTTTCCCCACGTAAGCCACTTCTCCTCTTTTTAATAAGATGAAAGGCAATTTTCACAACACACTCTGAAGCAGTCAAATAGACGACTCCAGCGTCAGCTGCAATTTTTCATAAAATATGGCACAATTATCTTCAATTTATGAGACTAGAGAGTCATGTCTAAGGCAGACTATACTTTATTTATACTTCTGATGAGTACAACCACCCATCAACAATTTTTTGGGGGTGTTGCTCAGTCTGTGTGGAGCTTGGCTTGGGGACCAGGCGGTGGCTGGTTCAAGTCCAGCACAGACCTGTCAAAACAGAGTAAGGACAGGTAGCTGGAGAGGTGCCCTGAGGCTCGAGGTGAAGGACTTGAAGCTGTTTTTCTCTCAGTTATGGATTTTGGTGATGTGATTTATAGCTGTGCCTCTGAATCTACTCTTAAGGCCTTAGATGCTGTTTATCATTCTGTGGCTAGATTGCTGGTGACGTTCACTGCACACATTGTTGCATCCTGCACAAATATGTTGGGGTGGTCTCCTTTGTCTGATAATGTGATGGGCCTATGTATTTGTTTGGGAAGTTGCAACTTTATATCACAGCCATGCTAGATTGGTCCTCAGAACCATATCAAACTTGGTCTAAAGAGCCGGGCCACACCAAGATCCATAACTATAATACCAACTACCCACAGATATGTTAAAAATTGTACCTAACGTCTTTTGTTCTTTTTGTCAAAAATGGTTCCTCAATAAGCTACTGAATATATCTGTTTAGGTTCTCAGAGTAAGGGTTTGATGTGAAGCAGAGCTCTAAACCTCAGACAGGGAACAGGAAGTGATGCATTTATGGGCCGAGCCATTACCATGGCGCTAACCTGGTGGAGTGTGATTGGTTGATCCCTCGAGAACAGAGAAGAGGACTGTTATCTGATTAGCCGACAGGGAAATCAGGATTCATGGGCCGAAGTCTACTATCAAGAGAGTGGAGGCCCGATGGCCGCCCTGAACGGCTAACTTCATTCGGGCCGAACACACACAATCACATTCAAATGTCATCAATCATACAGACACAATATCTTTTTTTTTGTTTGGGGTTAACAATGCAGCACGTGTGTCGTTGTTATCTCTGAAAGTACTGCTCACAAACGCTCTCACACACACACCGAAGATTCATTTCCTCAGTTGAACACCACCCAGCTGTAATTTAATAAGACAAGATACTGAAAAAGAAGGATGGTGGTGAAACACAAGTCGGAGTGCTACCAGCAAGCCACGAGCATAGTGATTTAGCCTCACCGCTCTGCAGTAATTGTACGTCGCAATTCCACATCGGACCTTTTTGACTTCACTTTTATCTCGTCTATTTCTGTATTTTATTCAATCTATATTGCAGCACCACTAACCCAACACTTGACCAATTACATAGAAACTTTTAAGGAGAGATGTTATGCTCATTTACAGTTTGTCATTTTGTCATCCGTGGTTACTAAAAGAATAGGTTAACAAGCTTTAATGCTCAAAACAGACACAGTAGTTTCCTCAGTCTGTCCAGTGATGCAGCACCGTATTCCCCCTCTTTAAAAACACTCTGTTTTAGCTCCTCTCTCTTTAAGGCCCCACCTACCGAGTCGGCTCTGATTGGTCAACTTACTCATGGCTGACCCAGCGAACTCCAAGTCTGACTGCTAGCTGGATGGCTAACTGAGCAAACTAGCTAGCTGTAACTACATTTAGCAGCAGTTAGGCGTTTAAGGAGCAGTGTTTCCTGTGGGAGGGAGGCTTTTCTGTTTGTGCGCACTTTGACCTTTTCAAATTTCAAGATCTTTAACATGCACAAGAACCTTTATATAAAACACTGAAGAAATGCCATCGTTAAATCAAGGCTGGATCTGCAAAATTGCAAGGCAACGATACACCAGCTCTTATGAGAGATGAATGTGACTGTTAAATACACAAAACCCTGACGTAGAGAGCACAACGCACACAAGTCAGACCATTATACCGTTTGATTGGACAGTGAGGAGGGAAAACCTCGGATGCATTTCTTTTTTTTTCTTTTTTTTTAACGAGGCCGAGTTCCGCCTTCTTCTCCTCTTTGATAGTCACTGAAGGAATCGCCAATTAGCTCCTCTTCCTCGGCTACCTGCTTTCAGGAAACACCCCAACTTCCCCTCACAACAACAACCCCCGACAGCCAATTAGAGAGCCCGTTTAGCATTGCTAGCCCTGTCAGATGTTTTTTCTTTTTATTCGCGCTTCAAACACGTGCCACAGTCGGCCTAATGAAGCATACAGCGAGGCGAGAAAATGAGGAGGAGAGGAGGGAGTCAGATGGCAGCTCGCTTTCCAGGAACATTGGCAGGCGTCCATCCGCGGGACGTATGATCACTGATATTGATTCGTAAATTCTCTGCGAATCAGCGAAATGTGTTTCTATCCAAAAGGCCGATACACGGTCGAGAGTATCAATGGGGGAGAGGCTGGTGCTTGAACAAAGGACAATCAAGGAAACAAAGAGGAGCAGTGAGGCAGTTGATGGAAGCACAGGAGGAATTATGAAGATATCTTAGTGTGTAAAAGGATAGCTCTTTCTATCCATCCAATCCTCGCGAAGCAAGTTGCTAAAATGGAGCTTCTCTCACCCAACCGAGCAATGTTGCAATCAAGGACCAAAGCCCGACCACTCAGTCTGCAGCACTCCTACCTCAGCCCCCCATCTCCCCCTCTAATTATTCCTCGACATACTTCCCCCTCTTCTCTCCTCTCCCACCTCTCCTCCACTTCCTCATCACAGTGGGATCACGGCACCTCGCACTCCACGCAGCGAAGATCCGCACAGAAGGTCAGGACTAATAGGGAAGAGAAATTAGGTCTGCCCCATTTGACTAAATTACAAAGAAACTGCTGTTTCCAAAATGCCCCTTGTTAAACTAAATAGCGACACTGTAATACAGCTAAATTTCTCCTAGAAGCTTATTTACTTTTACGCCAAAATACTGCAATGTTAAAGAACAAGATTAGAAGTCTGTGAGCTAAGATGAGGGTACAGGCAAGAGGATGTTTGCTTAAATTAGCAAAACAACAGGAAACAGGTGGAAACAGTTAGTTTGATTCTGAACTGAATGTAAAAACAACAAATTGTGGTTTCACGGCGGCTAGGGGCTGACTGTAACCGTGAGTTTCTTAGGCACAAAGAGAGAGAACAACAAGTGTCATTTTTCCATCCATTATAAATGAGTTACAACACGTTAAGCTTCAAGGGTACTGGTCTTTGTTACCACTAGACTGAGCCAAGCTAGCTGTTTACAGTCTTTAAGCTAAGCTAAGCTAAGCTAACATCTCAAGGCTGTTGGCGAGTTCATGTCACATTGTTAAGACTATAATTACGAGCAACCAAGTCAGAATAGCAGTTCACAGTTGCCTCAGAGTCGACTACAACATGAGCTTGCTGGGTACATTTCTTTTTTAAAACAGAAAGATGTCAGTCATTACATTTTTTAAACATGATATAACATCTTAATCAATAGGTTTTAATGGCGTATTTGGTTACCTTTGGACAGAGCCAGGCTAGCTGTTTCCCCTGTTTCAGTCTAAAGGCTAGGCTAAGCTAAACTAATGTCTCCAGGCTGACTTGAAACCCTGACTTAAAAAAAAAAAGATTTCCATAATAATTAAGTTTTCCTTTAATCTGGGTAAATAACCTTTTTTTCGTTATATCATTTCGCCAAAATCATTTCTATCATCGTGATTCATTTTTGCTTCTTCTGGGACACCTTACGCCACATTTCGAGTTAGAAAAGAAAAAAAGTAGAATCTACAGTGAGTCAATTAATTAGACTGGAAGCTCTGTAGCCTGAATTCCTTCAAAGATCGCTAACACAAAAATAGTTGACGAGGAATTTGATTACACTCACACTGTGTTAATTAAACTGTTACCAGAGCATATCCTTGTTCACACTGGCTCCCTACTGTACCTCATGTTAGTCATTTTTACAGACTGCAGGCTGTAGATTCTGCTTTCATTATATGACTTTGTTTAATTTACTGCGCAGCGAGATTATGGAACCGTGACCCTTTGTCCTCAAGCTTTTCACAAACAGTCTGTGATTTCCAGAAGATTGGGAGTCTTTGAATCGGATGCTGTCGGGGGAAATAAATCCTAGGAGATTCAAAATCTAAAAGTAATGTCACGTTTTTTGAAGAGCGGGCATGTTTCCTGGCTCTCTCCTGGGTAATTGACAATCGCTCTGGACCTGCAGCATTAGGTAGAAACAGCATTTTAAGTGGAGCTGATCATATCTTATCAGGAGCCGAGAGTCCTGTCTGCAGATGCAGTGGGAGCAGCTGTGTTTATCTAAGGGCACAGAGCGAGGGGCGAGCGGTTGCCAGGAGCTGAGCACCATACAGACGGATGGATGGAAGGATGGATGGATGGATGGATAGATAGATAGAAAGGTAACTACACAATAGTGGCACTGGAGCTTATACTTCTCTGACATTATTATATATTATCAACATGGTAAGCATTGAGAGCTCGTCTCTACAATTTCATATCTGTACATTCATTCTGAATTTGTCCTTTTCCAACTTGGTAAACCTACTTTGAAGCTTCTGTGGTCTACATGCGTTTTAATAACTTTATTTTAAGATATTTTCAAGCTGATAGAATAAAAAAATGTTTTTGAAAAAGTTTTTGAAAAAGGATCAAAATAAATGCAGCAGAATCAGATTTAATCTTCTTTTTTTAATGCTTATCTTCCTCTTTATAACCTGGAGCCTACATTACCAATAATGCAACATACCTGCTGACTGGGGAATTTCATGCTGGTAGCTGCTAATGTAGCCTCGATCTACTAGGCTCAAGGAAAGCTGAGCAGTGGGGTGCAGAAGTCTGGTGAGCTCACGTCTTTTTAAATCCACAACAATCCATATTTTTTTCTTTTTCAAACTTTTAGTCTTCAGCCGCAGCCGACACTGCCTCAAGAGACATCTCTTTATCAGATTTCACAGAGCTCCCACTGGAGACACAATAGCGCTCATGTGACCAGATGTTTGATGTGTTAAACCCCATTAGGTGTCCCTTTTTAGTTGCTGGTTCAGGTTTGACAACACATACTGCTACAGCAAAAACAATTATAAATAAACAGTTGCACTCAAAATTTTAAAATGCACTTAATGTCTTGATGCCCTCCTCATTCCCAAAATCTACTCAAAATCAAAGAAAGACAGAAGTTGTACAGTAATGACGCATTGATGTTAAAGCTAAGGAAGTAACTTCTGGAAGAATTTGGCCCCTTTAAAGGTGCAATATGTAAGAAATCGTGTCAAAATCTTTCAGACTTGACTGAAAATATCAACAATATGTGAAGAAATAGAAGTTTTGACATTATGTTGAAGACCTATTTATTGTGTTGCTAATAGATGATTAGAATGCTAACCACCTAGCCCCTAGCCAGTTTGTACCTCACAAGTCTGATATCAAACAAACACCAACACTGCTGTGAGCTAACATGCCTTCTTTTTAGGGGGGAAATAAAAAGTGGATGGATTTCCAATTTTTACATGTCTCCTTCAATGTAAGTCATAAAGGGGTTTTACATTGGCCCACTTTTTGCCTGGGTTTTTGGTTAGTCATTTCCCGTTTTATTTTGTAGATGAAATCTTCATGTGTCATAATTTACTTTCCACTTCCTGTCTTTGTCTTGTTCTGCCTTTCATTTGTCCAATAGCCCAGCCAGTTTTTCTGTTTTCACCCGGCGTCTCCTGCGTTCCTGTGTTTCCACGTCAGTCCCACACTCCTATTTTCTCCTCGTGTTTTACCTGCGTTTTGTACCTCCTTTAGTTATGCTCTTGCTTTGTTGTTCCCAGGCCTTTTTGTTACCTTTGTTATGTGGAATGCAACTTTAGTTCTAGTCAGTTTAGTAGCTTGTTTTTTGTTACGTCCTTCTGCCTGCCTCTGTGCCTGCATTCGGGTCCTCATTACAAAGCCCAACACCGTGCCGAACCGATCTGTTTCCTTTACAGTTTTGACGCACAAGATCAACCATCTCTGGAGTCTGACCGAAGCGCGTCCAACCACCTCCGATGATGTCACAAGGGCTTTGTCATCGTCCAGGGACAAATGATAGCTTCCTCTTCCGCTTCTACATCCATTTGCTCACATTGTGTCTGTCTTAAAAGCAATAAGTGGTGGACGCTGCGAGCAGAGCTAAAAGAGGGTGCTCGTTTTCAACATCCCTACCTCCAGACAAGTGCGTCATCAAGTACAAAACACATTTTCAAGCAGGTAATGGAGATGTGATTCCTCGCGTCGCTGGGCTCAGGTGCAGTGTCAAACCGAGTCAAGCATATTAATTAAAATTTAAAATGTATGACAGATAGCAGGGAAGCGAGGCCCTGGTGGAATAGCAAAGAGAGAAGAGGAATTTCCATCAAGGCAATTCGGCGCCTCTACTGAAGCTGGCAGTGTTTTTGAGCGTCAAAAAAACCCAACAAAAATCTCTTCAGTCTGAAACTAATCACATCAAGGGTATCGATCAATAGAGCGCAGGAGGATGCCTCTAAGGTTTTTCTGTCGGTCTGTTGTGTCATTCTGTCCATCTCTGTAGCCCAGTGGCTGAAGAAAGAGGGTCACATAAGGCAGGGAAAGAAATGGAAAAGGGAATAAGTGAAAGACTCTCCATCTTGGTCTGAGAAGTGTTGAGAAGCCACTGCCTGCTCATGTAACCCAGAATCAGATCATAGCAGCGGGCGCAGGGCTCTACCTGAAGTTGAGATCAGGACACGACACACACAGAGGCGCATTCATATTTAAACTCTGTCTGATTTTCCTACTGAGAGCTGTATTATTCAGCGGCGACACAGATTTCCCCCGCCGACACACTTTAATGACACTGTCATCAGATGTAAAGTAACACCGCAGAACGAGGCTCAAGGATGAGAAGTTAGACGAGCGCTCGGTCCGTTAACGCCGCCTAACGGGTGCTCCTCCGCGCATGTTTGGACAAACTGAACGTTATGCAAGAATCAGCTACTGTTGCCAGTTTGACCCAAAACTGGTGGGTAGTTCAGCCCTGAGGGACATAAGGAAGAAGACGAAGAAGTGTGTGTGTGTGTGAGACAGAATGAAGGATTTTGATGGCCTTAAGGAAGTAAGTATACACACAGAAATAGAAAAATATGTACACACTATTTCCATTTCAAATCTTGTTGTTCTGCAGTAGAGTTGGAACATTTCTCTGGATACACACTAACACACACACACACACACACACACTCAAAACACACTGTGATATGCATTTTTTAATAGCTCTATGACACACGAGGGATGCACCATTGCGCCTTCGAGCTAAATATGCACACAGATTACACATTCAAACACTGCATTCCTCTTGTTCTTCACACTTCCTTACACGTCCTATCTGCCACGTGGGGATTTTCTCCTCCAGTCCGAGCCAACTTCTGCGCAGCAGAAATTCATTATCACATTTCTAAATGGTGAAATAATTCAGCCAGCCCCCCAAAATATACTGTGTTCGCGAGTGTGAAAGAGGGCGCTTCAGTATCCATCTACCCATGCAGGGCGTGTGACAGGCTGTGGGGTGGGGGGATCATGATGGATCCGCCACTGCACAACTCTCCACGCTCAATTATTAATAAGCTGCTTAAAAACCTACCGCGGAGCAGAGGAGTGGAGAAAAGACGCTCTATTGTTCCGTATTTGTCACTGTTGCTTTTTTCCCCGCTGCTTATTCTGCGACGCGGTGACCCACGCACACTCATCAGAGCTGGTTTTAAGACTGCTGACACATGTTTTAAGAAGGCAGTGACTCAAGCTAAAAAAAAACTGTTATTCATCATCTTTTCTATCACTGCGCAGTCTCTAAACAAAAAGGCACGGCTCATGGACGCAGTTTGAACCCACTGAGCGAGACGAGAGCATTCGGTAGATTTTCAGCATTTTTCTCAAAATATCAAATGATGCCTGACAGAACAGGAACAAGGACCTTTTTGGCACAATTTCTATGCGCCAAAAAATACAAGAAATGTTGTATTTTTACATGCACTCTACTATCCTAGCATTTAGTATCCTAGCAGATTAGTACACTCACTGGCTGCCAGGACTCTGCTGCCTGTCTACTGGACTCTGCTCACCATCTCATTGCCAGGAACAGAAGACAACAACATCAAGTGATGGTGGTTATCCTCCATATTACTTTACCCTACATTATGATTTGATTCCAGCATGCAGATCATCATTACATCACTCATGAGCCTAACATTTGTTATACTGACTCACTAATGTGGACCTTGAATGTCTGTTTGTTGGTTGGTTGGTTTGTCAGCAGGATTACACAGAAACTACCAAATGGATTCCCAAATAAACTTGGATGGAGGATGGTTCTTGGCCCAGAATAGACCCCATTTTCTTTTGGTGCTGATCCAGATGAAGGAATGAATCCAGGATTTATTTATTTTTTCGCTTTCTTTAAAATTAAGATATCATTTCAACATTTTCATACATTCCTTAGGGAGTAAGAAGGGAGGTGGCCCATGGTAAAGCATCAACTGTCCTGGTTTTGGCTTTTGAATAAGTTATTTCCTACTTATGTGTAGTTAAATCCTCATCCTCCACTTTCCTGTCTTTGTCTTTTGTCCACCTTTTTTCTGTGAACACCTGTGATTCATCTGCTAATCATTCCTGTGTATTTAAGCCTGTTTCCCCGTCACTCTTTGTTGGTTTACTTGTTTTCCATCCAGTGTTCCTGTGCCTTTTCCCCGGTCCTCGTGTGTGTTCCTGTTTAGTTCTCCGTGGCTTCTGGTTTGTCCTCAATTTCTCTCTAGATTTTTCTTGGACTTGGCTGGTCTTTTGTTTCTTGCTTTCTGGATCTGCATTTGGTTACCTCCGATTGTTACAATCCTCAACAATAACCAGATTTTGTTCTGCTTGTGGGAACTCGTCTCTGGAGATAATGGCTACTGGAATATTGACAAAAATGTATTGTTTGGTTTTTTTAATTGAATTTATGACACAGCAAAGCTAATTTCAGGTCAGTATCCTCAGTGATTCGGTCGGACTTGGTGTCTAACTTTTTGGATTATCAATGTACATTGTGAGAAACTGTTCTAATTTCAGCTGGACAACTTCTGGACTTCTACATATTATACTGACTACTGACTGTCCTCAAGAGAACTGTACATCCACTGAGTTATTTACATGCTGAGGTTTTATGTAAATGAAGCTGGTTGCAAGTGAATAAAACTGAATATAACAGAAACTGAATCGAATATAACTTAAATGATAATACTGGCGATGCTTTCTTAGAGTCAGCTCTACAAAGGAGGATATGATTGCTCAGTCGCATTCCACTTAAGTCAAGAGTCAATCACCAAACAGATGGCACGTAGTTTGAATGCAGACAGCGAGTCCAATCTGCGAATCAATCTGTGGAAGAAGACGAGTGATACCAAACACGACTCACACAAGTGGAGTGATTGGCGACATTAGCGCTTCTATGAGACTCATTGGTAAAAGAGTCTGTTGAGCTGCAGGGGAGCTGAGTGTGTTCTGCATTTCAAAAGGTGCAGGGATGACCTTCATGTTTTTCTGCCCGCCGTGACGTGTGATCCGAATGTGATCAGCTTCTTCTGCGGTGTCCGTTTAATTGGTCAAAAATGTAGACATTTAGAGAAGAAAGAGGGGAGGACGCGAGGGGAGAGGAAGGAAAAGAGAAGGAAAGAAGAGGAGAGAAATGGAAAGAAGGAAAAAAGTTAGGAAGAAAGAGAAGGAAAGGAAAGGAAAGGAAAATAAATGGAGAGGAAAGGAAAGGGAAGGAAAAGAGATAGGGAGATGGATAAGGAAATGAAAAAGAAGGAGAGGAAATTAATAAAGGGGACTGGAGAGGAGAGAAAATGGAAGTAAATGTCAGAAAACAAAGGGAAGGAAATTAAAGGAAATGAGGGGGAATGAAAGTGAGAAAGAGAATAGTGGATGGAGAGAAAAGCAAGGAAGAGAAGGAGAGGAGAGGAGAGGAGAGGAGAGGAGAGGAGAGGAAATGCAGGGGACAGGAAATTAAGGATAGGAAAAGAGGAAAGGAATCGAAAAGAAAATAAAGGAAAGGAAAGGAAATAAATGGGAAGGAAATGCAGGGGGCATGAAATGAGAGGAAAGGAGAAAAAGGAAGGGAGAGGAAATTAACTTCTGTCAGGAGGCTGCGACTTAAGAGGAGGTGAATGAAGACCCAAAGGGGGAAAAAGGGATCTGTTGTCATTGGAAACAGCAGCCAGCCTGCTTTATCCATATCTAACCTGCTGCTGTTTTAACTGTCACAACATCTTCATATGCTGTTTAACATCAAACACATCAACAGATGGAGTCACTCCATCTGTCACTGCACCAACGCATACTGTAAATAGCACAGCAATGGGGAATCTCTAAACAAGCATCCATGATAACTAAAGGCAACGAAGACGGTGACGATGTCACTCTCAAAAAAGTTCTCATAGTGAAACTTTAATACGAGGGCTGTGCTAGACGTACTCTTCAATGACTCTGAGCCTATTACAGATTTCACAGCCTCTCAAAATGTTCACCTGGGGGTGATTGAAGTTTGGTGGCACAGAACTTCTCACATCTGTTGTTATCAAAAATCCTTTCTGTACGCTGTCTCCTCTCTCCATGAGTCACTCGCACCTATTGTTTCAGCAGCCTTGAGACAAACTGAGTGGGATCAGGTAAGTCGTGTACTGAACAATTGTACTACACGGCGGAGAGAGGCAGCAGGTTCGCTGGCGTGCCGACTGCCGAGACAGATTTGCTCAAAACAAAGCCTCTCAAAGAAGATTGGGTAAACAAATCGATGTCTGATTGATCCACTCAATAATCTGCGTGAAAGACAAAGTCGCAAACAGAAACAGATGAGGAGGATAAAAAAAAAAACATTCAAGGAGAAACACCAGTAAAGTTAGTTCCAGGGGAGAGATACGAGCCAGTAACAGCTAGATAGAGGCTGGATGAAACACTCCTTTGAAATTCCTTATCGTACCTGTAAAGTGCTGGCTCGGTGATTTGACAGCGCCCGATGCATTTAAAAATGTGTAAGCAGGACACAAATATGTGCTGAAGAGACTGGGAGATCTTAAAGTGATTTGTCTCCTGAAGGTGATCAGCAAACTGCGCTGCTGTGATGGAAACAGTGAACAACTATGAATACAGAGACAGACGGTGAATCAGAGAGAAAAAAGTTTCTATGTAGAGTATTTAATTTTTTTATGGAGCACAGTGTGGCTTGGGGAAGTCTCTGATGTTATCCTTCTTTATGCACCTTATGTTTCCCAGCTGAAAGGCAGACCCACCCTGCCATGGACCAGGTGTATGGCCACCTTACAGCTGAATTTTGGCAGGTAATACATAGTGGTACAGCTGTAATTTGTAAGAAATGGCCAGAGTTCAAAGGTACCTCCAAAGCTCCAGGGGGCAGCAGAACTGCTTACCACTGTTCACTATCCCTTTTGCTGTAGCTTCCTTTGGCTGTAGTGACTAGCTGTTGTCACAAATATCTCAGTTTGCCATGGAGCTAAAGTGGCCTATTAGCTGACGGGAGTCTGCCTGCACTGCAACCTCGGATGTAGTGGGGAGTACCGACGGTCAACGGGGCTCAGCTGACTTTGGGTGAACACATTTGGCCACCAATCTGGAAAAAGGACACAGCCTCCAGAAGTGACAGATTCCAGTATGAAAACAGGAGATAAAGTATGGAGGTGATTTACAGAAGCTCTGACCCGGACTAAGAAGTGGCAACAGAACAAGAGAGAGTCGGGCATCAGTGTGGAACATTTTCTTCCAGTATAGAATATTTTCACTTCTTAATCTAGATTGAATGAAGTGTGGTTTACGATGAGTTAGCAGGGCAATTAAGCTTGTCTTACTTCAGCCAAAGACAGAAGCTTGAATTCAGAAGGTGTACAGTTGCATTTTCCTGTTTAGTCAGAGAAAAAGTGTAAAAACATCTCCTTTCTTGACATTTTGTGGGTTCATTTTGTTTACTTATTAAACTAAGTAGCAATCTCCCAGCTGAAATTGTGAGTGCTATCAGACTATCGCCTCTTGTGATACAAAGTGGTTATTACGGGACAGAATGGGGCGGGGCTAACTGGTTAGCATGCTAACTTCGGTAGACATCTTTAAATTAAAAAAAAAGTCTAAAGTCCAAGTTCTAAAATGAACCTGAAAAGCCCTCTGAAGAACAATCATCGCACATGAAGATTGTTTAATAACTCACATACAGTAAATGTGCTCATAAAGGCATCTCTGGTAGAAGGAGATCAAGCTTAAGTTTCCGGAATTTAAATTGGTTTTCCAATGGTGCATTTAGGCTTCAGGTAAAGGAGAATGCGTGTTGTTAGGTAACAACAATTTTGAGCTTCCATAAAACACTGAGGAAATCTTTTCTGATGACTTGGTTTTATCAGGTTTGTTCTAAGCAGGTGAAATGAACCGGTCGAAATGAATACATGCTCCATTTTTGCTGCAAATGTGGCCTCATGGGAGGCTCCAGCTTTCACAGCTGCATTCACAAACCAGTGGGAGACACACAAACACACCCACAGACACACGCACGCACACACACACCCTCATCCATCTATCCCTTCCCATTGGCCAGTAATAAAATCTCTAGGGCCAGTTCGAAGTCAGCTTGTAATCAATCTACAGACATATTGAGATTCATGACTTCCCAGCTGCACACCTGCCCTAATGCAAATGACAAGGGTCCTCCTCAGGGGCGCACAGACACACAGACACACAGACACATACACACACACACACACACACACACACACACACACACACACACACACACACACACACACACACACACACACAGAAATAAGAGAGAGTGAGTCAGAGAGGCTTGCGGCAAACAGCATTCCATAAGCACGATTACCTATATCTCCAGAATTTCTAATTTCTACATTTAAAGCCTATTTGGATAATCATTTTCTCAAACATAATTTACTGGCCTAATAAACCCTCAATTACAGATGGAACATTTGAGTCATAACCATTATTGCGCTTGTTAATATCACTCAGGGCACACTGGCTCCTCTGTAGCCAAAACATATCAATTCAACAAGCGCATTCTAATCGAATAACGCATCTCTGGATGAGTCACAGGTCCACTGCTGTCATTATATATGGAGAGTGGGACCGTGGAGTAGCATCCTTGGAGGAACACTGTTGCATGTTAGAGTATCCTTCATTTCAATCACATTGCTCGCCGCAATCCGAATAAGTCAACAGCTCCAGTGGTGCCATAAAAATCTCCTTTTGTTGTTCCTCAATTGTGAGCTGACAAGAGTAATGATTTCTCAAAGCCGGAAAAATTGCAGTACACTGCAAACCCACACAAGGTTTCAGATGCAGACGAGTCAAACCCCTTAACTTATTCCGCCCTACGAGCAGTGGAAATGTGTTCAAATCCATGTTCTGACTATATATAGAGGAGCTAATCAAAGGTAGCCCACAAATATGATTCAACTTCCTGTATGAAATTGGCACATTTTAGGGTCTCTTGTGTATTTGAAGGGTTCTGGATAGCGACATTTTCAGTTGAGCAATGCGTATAATATCATTCACATTGGTACAATCTGTCCTCAGAGGCATTCATCCTGTCCTGGCTAACGGCTGCTTGAAATGGATGCTCTTGTGGGATTGGTAGAGAAAGTTAGAAGAATTGTTTGATTTAGACCCTCTGATATCTAAAAGGTGTGAGTGTGTGTGTGTGTGTGGGGGGGGGGGGGATGAGGCTTTTGGACACTGCTTGCCATTCTAATAAGCACTTCATGTGAAGCATTATGAAGCCCTTATGCTGGTTGGCCAAAGCCGACTCAAATCAATCGTTTTAATGTAGGGTATTGATTATTCTGAGGATTATGCTGACACAAATGTTACCTTTGGTCAATACAAATATTTCTATTTCTGTGAGTTTACCCTTGTTTGGGTTACACTGATCATTCTGGTCCATGTTTTGTCTATCAAAAGAATATTTTGACTGTTGTTAGATATGGTGATTGATACCACTCTCATATGTGTCTGACTTTATGAATCTACCTCATAAGTGAGGAGGTGAGAGACTGTCGGAAAGTAACAGAAAGAACTGGAGTTGTTCATGAGTCAGAGGCTGAACTGAACACAAACACACACAGGGACATATTTTTACCGATGTAGTGCATAGCAAGCTTTTTGTGGACACACTTTTACAAGTGCTGCTATAGGCGGACATTTTTAGTTTTCTTCTATGGCAGGATAGAGAAAGACTAGTTAGTTACCAACATTTCCAGAAAAGGCTCTACTTCTTAACAAACTTAGAGGGCTAAATTCTGGTGGCAAGTTCTTGTCAATGGCTCATACAGGACAGCAATGATTAAAACTGACCATAACATCATTGGTACCCATTTACCGTGCTTGAGCGACATCGGTGAAGTGAGAGTCTGCACAGAACCCAAAGGATACTAAAAGACAACACAGTCTGTTCACACTGCAGCTATGTGGCAACAGATACAGCAGTATCAACTCCATTACTACCAGACTACAGAGCAGCTTCTTTCCTCAGGCTCTGAGGCTCCTGAACTCATCCTCAACACTCCAATCTAAAGGATATTTTGTTAGTCAAGTTGTAGTTCCTTTATGCTAAGCTAAGATAACTCGCACCTGGCTCAGCAAACATAAGAGTGGTACTGTATTGATCCTCTCATCAAACGCTCTGCAAGAAAATTATGAGGCATATTTCTCATAATACTGCCAAGACTTCAAGCTAAAACAATATTTTTCATTTGGCTTTGTTTTTGTTTTTACTAAACACATTGCACCAGAGGTATCCGTTCTGTATGCATAATAAGCAACTTATTTCAGACTATTGACTTTCAAATTTGTGTGTTTACTCCGATCTATCCTCTTCTGCAGGAAATAAAAAAGCAATCCCCCTGTCCTCAGCGTGTATGCAAAGTATAGATTTTTCAACAAGTAGTAATGAACACTGTGAACACCTATAGATAGCTGCTGATTAGTAAAAGTCACTTACAAATATTAGACAGCGTGAAGCAGGAGTTACATTCATACTTTTGTCTTTTGGACTTCGGCAGGCCTCGAAAGGAGCCAATTACTGAGGCAAAGACAAAGATAATTCCCTAATCTCCTCTGCTTGCTTTCATCAGAAGCAGCTTGCCCTGCTTTGCATCTTCTGCTAATGCAGCCTCCAGAATAATTTCCCAACAGGGACTTTGGCTTTATTTCGCTGCCCCCTCCACCCTGAAACTCCCACCATCAGCTCATTGTTGCTCGAAACGGATGACAACAAGGGCAGAAGTGTGTCATTTCAAATTGTCTCACAATCCAAATATTTGTTCACATTACTCTTGAGGACATATTTGTCAGGCTGCCCTTTTTTGGGGGGGTTTGTAATGCACAAGCACAAGAGGTGGGAGAAGGAGTGGGAATGAAAAGCACTGGAGCAGAAAGCATATTTATTGAAAAGTAGATTAGTAGAGAAGACATTGCCTCTAGCATGTTTAGATTCAATTAAGTTTTATTTGCAACCGGAGCAGTGAACCCAGATCACGTCAGTACATAGTGATGCTTGGCTGAGCTACTGTGACACCACTTGAATTTAGCAAATAAAGGGTTTCAGATTGTTAAATGACAGCGATGGTGATTCATTTTGACCAAAAAAAAAGAAGGCTGTAAACTTGATTTTCTGAACGCACAGGTAATGCTGTCATTTGAGACACTGGAGAGGCTACTGCTTGGTGACTCCAAACACTTTTTTGCTCGGTATGAAGCCGTGGTTACATAATGACTTCCTCGTGGATTTAAACAGACCCAAAGCAACAGCGGCGTTTCATCAAATCTTCAAATACCCTGCATTATTAATCACCAGCAGGAGAACCGCGATTGGAGGCAGAAAACTCCCTCAGACATCTATCAGGTGTGTCCGCGGCCTATTTGTGCCTGTGTGTCCATATGAATAAGTGGCGATTAGAATGGCACAAAATTAATAATTTAGAGGTGCACCATGGGAACATAAATGCAGCACGCTTTTTGTTGATCGCTCACACAGTCTACCATTCAATTACCTGGAAACAGATGGTTGAAAATAGGCATGAGCGTAACAGAACAGCAGGTTAAAGACATTGGCTTTGTACCACGAATAAATACAGGGAAAAACAATTGTCTTCAAACTGATATGAACAAATAAGTATAAAACAGGCTCTACATAAGACTTATTTATTTCCCTAAGCGACTGATGTTGCGATTGAGCATGTAATATTACAAAGTTTCTATTTTAAATCAGCCTGAACATTATCTGCTTTTAAAGCTATCAAATTTATTTTAATTTTATTTATCCATTTACTTTTAAAACAATAAAATCAATTAATCCTGATAACTCTCTATGCTTGTTTGCCCACCAAGAATGTGTTATGTAATGCAGTGATTACAATGTGCTAAACTGGTGTCAGAAGCACTTGGCCACGAGCGATTTCTTTCAACTCTTCTTTTTTTAAATCAAAACAGCTTCGTTCAGACTGGATGAGCAGAATAGAGGCAACTTTTTTCTGGAGGCATTCAGCACCCCAAAACTATTTTCATATTTTAACATCAGTAATGGATCAGTTGACTACATGTAATGTGAAAGGGGGCGCCCGCAGTGACAAGTCCATAGAGAATTGTGCAGCCCATCCTCATCAGATATATGGGATGACTGTGAATAAATGCATTATGACCCATATTTATGTTACTTGTTAGGTAGCGACCTCTAATGGCTGCAGCAGTTCAAACGCCAGCAAAAGAGGAAGTCAGGTGCTGAGGTATAACAAGTGACATACAGAGGGGGTCGACGGTCAGCTGTTTCAAGTTAGCAACGTATTTACTTAAGTCACCTACATAATGTCACTCAAGTTATGTGTATAAGTTAAGTTAGACAAGTGACTTTCTTATTTTAATCCAAACACCCATATTTTCTTAAACCTAACCTGAGTAATTTGGGTGCCTTATCCTAACTAAACCCTTATGATGAAGGATCAGCACGCCTGTCCCTGTAACATGCTGTCATGTCACCTTTGGAACGGTGAAATACACTGTTTTGAGCGTCCTTGCCACCTATTATGTCATTTAGGTGTGAGGATGTGTTGAAATAATCACTCAACGCTGGCATTTCCCTCAGCTCATCAAAGTATTTGAGTGTCTTTAGGCTCATTGTTTCGGTTTGATGGTCTGCAACTTGATTGTTTTGATTTAGTCTCACTGCTGTCTTCCAGCAGCAAACTGCAGACAGACACAGAAGTGATTACTCGGTGAACAGAGCTAACCATTAAGCAGCTAAAGAGCCACATACAACTTTCTCTTGAGATGGTTGAGACTAAAACGGAGTTAAAACAAAGTGAAATACTGGACTTATACTTGATAAGTGGACAGAAACATGATGGGATAGAACAGAAAAGAGCTGATCTACGCAATAGAAGGGAAGAAAACAAGATAACAAAAAGTGACATGAGTCAGAAGTCTGCCATAACCCTGCACTTAACGCCACAATACCTTATGTTCTAAATAAAGCCTTGGAGTGCTTTTAGAACATATTTTGCCAGACAGAACTGGTTGCCACTGTTACCACCAGCTGACCACAGCCATGAGGAAGCTAGAAACTCAATTTTCTCAGCGACCTTGGGAGTCCAAAGAGGGTGTCTCACACTCAGAAGAGGGTGGTCTATCACTTTGAAAGGAACCATTTGTTTGACATAGAAAACTGATTGTAGCCACCAATAATTTTCTCACCAAAGTGAAACAAAATGTAGGTTTATTTGGACTTTTATTGGATTTTGCTCTAACCTTGACTGCTATAGAATAAAAGATACCCTTTCCCACGGCTCTGTATTAAAAGAAATGTCATGTAGCCGAAGAAAAAGTGATCTATTGCTTGATGCTGCCTCCACTGCTCAGTGTCCGTTCATGACCTTTGTTTTTGTAAGGTGACATCTGAGACTGCTCAGTGCTGCTTGGAACAAGAATTGTTATGAACAGGCCTTCTAAAGAAATCAATGCGCTCAATACAGTTCACGATGAAGTTCTTCATGAGGAATGGCAATATACAGGCTGACAGAATTGGCCTGCAATATTGCCACAATATTGCTTGTCCATCATAATTGCTTTCCCAACACCTCCACTTTCCACTTCACTCTCTCTTTGTCAATGGCATCTCTTCACCTCTCTTCCTATTACTCAGAGTTCACTGACTTGGGGGTGACAACACACCATTATCACATCTCTGGTCTCATCTCAAAAGATGAAGAGTTTCTATAGCCTTCCCTCCATATTAGCCTGATGTTAAAGTACCAGAAATACAACAAGCCAATCATAAATACAGTATCTCCTGTTAAAAAATAACCTTCTTTGGCAAGGAACTCAAATGATCTATCCATCCAGCCATCCATTCATCTTTTCGTTTATCCGGGGTCGGATCGTGGTGGCAGTGCCCCAGTGCATCCCAACGCAATGAAGCCAACAGAACAACGTCATCTGCAAAAATCAGTCATTCCATACCCACGGCTGGGTCTTAAGATCCCTCCCAGGAAAATCACAAACAGAAGACAAGGGACAATCCCGGTGGAGTCCAAAACCCACTGGTACCCCATACTCTGGCAGAACGCCTCACATAACACAGGTAGAGTAGGACAAACTGCAATGGTCTCGCCGACAAGCCTGCAAGGAATTTGCATTGTTCCTTCTAAATCCGAGGTTTGACAAATCAGTGAAGCCCACATATTAACATGAGCAACAACATTGAAATTAGACTTTCCACATCACACTATGAATCAGTTGGTTGGGCTGAATAATTGGCATTGTTAATCAATTTCAAGAAGAAAGGGAAGTGACATTAGAGGACCTTTGTATTGTATTTACAGATTAAACTCCTGTTAAGTGGATTGTTATCTCAAGTGCTCCTTTAAATAGGACACTGACTCGACTTTGACAGGAGGTGATGATAGCTCCACGGTGATTGCTGTGCGTACTGCTGTTCGTTCTATAATAATCCTTCAGTCATTATCAGCTTTTTGACCACTGAGCCTTTTTACACCTTTGGAGATTTGTGATGTGTTTTGACACAGGTGTGTGTGCGCGTGCGTGTGTGTGCGTAAGAGGGAGGATAGGACGGTTATACACACTATAATCGCTGTTACATCCGAGGTGAGAGGAAAAGGGAAGTGAGAAGTGTTGTTTCCATGGTAACCGACATGTCAGCGAAGGGGCACGGTACGCCTTTGTTTTTCCAGGTGAGAAAGCACACACGCACAATCACACACACATACACACACTACAAACCTAGAGGTAAACAAATATATCTTTGGAGTCACTGACCACGAGTTAGAAGGGCCGAGGGACAATCACAGTGGAGTATTTGGAACCAAAGGACCAGATCTTTCAGGGAAAAAAAGGTTAATTATGGGGTTTGAGGACCAAACCATGTTTTTTTTTTTTACCGGCATATTCCTCAGCTGCAGTGGAACAGCAGACCTAATGAGTACTCTAAAGGGCAATAAAGAGACAAATAGATGGAACGCCTGCTACTCTTTAAACTCACATCCCGGCCTTCACATTGCCTCACGTGATTATTACAGTAATGTTGAACACAAATGAGTTTGCAATACACGTAGAGAGATCCATAACTCACATTCCACTTTCTGTGTTGAACTGTTGGCACGTTGTTGACAGAAAGTAGGTATCTTAAAGTTAAAATGATGTAAAACGCCATCTTACAAACCATCTGAGGCTGAATAGGTACCCCCTTTTTATCCTACTTTTTTTTTGTCTCATATACAACAGTTACACTTTGTAATTTTGTTTTTTCAGGTACTGACTTCTGAGATTGATAGTTTTCTGGAAATAAAGAGCCGAGGATCATCCTTAACAACATGTAAAATGAATCTGACTGTCAGTTACATCCATCTTCACCGCATGTAAAAGGCTTAATGCTGTGAGAGCGTGCCTTTTGCTTACATAACTGAGTTAGCTGTTATCTGAGTCTGCCGCACCGCTTAGTTAAAGTGTTTTCTTTACTTCTTCTGACTTCTGTATTTTACCACATCTTTCCTTGACCTCGTTTTCCATCATGGGAATAAAGGTGAAAGGACATTTTTACACCACTCAGACACAGCTACAGCATCCAGCCTCTGCCGCTCTGACCTCAATCTGCTCCTGGCTCAGTCGAGCGTATGCTGATGTCACCTGACCGTGACAGAGCTAATCAGGAGACTCGGCAACCAAATAAACGGTTTTGAACCCTGTAAGAGTGTGTTTTTTTTTTCTTTTTTTTCTCCATCCGTCTGTCTGTCTGGTTGCTAGGCGACAGCTTGTCTCTAGGTCGTAGGTTATAAAAAGAGCATGTAAATTGCAAGCGTACTCGCGGTGCAGGCGCGAAATGATGTGGCACAGATGGTGCTCCCACATTAAAAGATTCTTCAACACCAAAACACCGAGCTGTTTTTCACCCAATAGTGCTGCAACGGGTTTCGAGATGGAGCGCTCGAACACGTGTGCGCTTACAAGAGCAAAACAAGAAGAGAGCGAAGTTGAATTTGGAAGAGAGGACGAGGGCAGACATGAGCAAATTCTGTTCTGCTGGAAAGTGGAGGTAAATTTTAAAGGTCATATCATGTTGTTGTCATGTAGCGTCTGCCCTCTCTGCCTGATTTCTCACGAAGTTGTATATTGAAAGTTTCAAAAAAAACTCACAGCTGGAAGACCTTGTTGAAGATTCCCTGCTTGGTTTAACTCCAAAGAAAAGCTGGAGAGAGATTAAAACATCTTTGTCTGATGATTCAAGGTTGGCCTTCACTTCGGTATGTTTTTTTATTCTGTAGCTGCTCCTTAATCAAAAGAAAACTTATTTTTCAGACGGCAAATCCTCCAAAAACTTTTCAGTCAGATGCATTAATGTCGCAGCTCGTTTCAATAAAATACCTTGGTATTATTATTGATCTGAGCGTTCTTCAAAGCTCAACAGGCAATGTGAAGTTATTGAAAGTAAATCCCGCTCCGGGCATTCCAAACACAGTTTTGCTTTTAATGTCACGGATAAATATTTGCCACCAAATTGTTGCTACCCATTCTGGATTGTGCTGTTATAATACAATATCTGTGCTGATATAATACCAAATCAGTTATTATACCTTCAGGTTTTATTTACAATAGAGGTAGGAATGGTTAAACCAGCAAATTTTGGTGGAAAAGAACGGATATTAGATAGAGTTACAAGTTACTCAATCTTGACTTTTGTAATAATTTTGTTACTTATTATGACATGGCTTGTATATACGAGTCTATTTGTATTTCTCACCTTTTTATATATATCATTTATTTTCACTATTATTATTGTTTATTGTTAAATTGAATTGTTTCAACGTACATACTATCCAATATTTGGTAAAATAGAAGAATTTGTCAGGACCCTCTTGAAACCAGATAATGGGTCTCATGAGGTGTAACACATGTTGCACATGTTGATTTGAATTTGGCTCGAGATCATCAAGATAGCAAGGGCGTCACTTTGTGTCGCAAAGTGGTGGGGACATTAAACAAGCTTCAACATATGCGTTTTTTTTAGGCAATGCAATAAAGGATCGGTATAAAATCAGAGCAGATAATTACAGTGAAAAACAACTTGCATGAAATTCCGATAAAAACATAAAGAGGCCCAACATGAGTGAGCTAAACATTGTTTTGAAGTGCAGCAGCATAATTAACAGCAAACAGAGGCGAAAGGGAGGAGATAGTAGAAACTACTTTAACAAGTAATTCTGTAGGCACTGCAAGTCACCGTCACATTATGTTCTGTAAAATACAGCAAATAAGATAATATTATCTCAGGATTTTTCAGAAACTTGGGCTGTTCTTGTGAGCTAGCTAGCTCGCAAGAACAGCTAACTATCATTTCAGTTCATGTAATGTATCACATTCTCAATTTACAGTGTATGCTGATAGTATAATATAGTATAGTACAGTATACTATACATATACTATACATATAGTATAGTACAGTATACTATACATATACTATACATATAGTATAGTACAGTATACTATACTATATTGTCATAGTTTCCCACCAGAACCAGAAGCTTCAACAGTTTCAGCTGCAGATGCTTTTTTTGGCACATTTTTAATAAATTATGTTTCAAAAAATTGTTGGGGACAAAATCAGCCATTTAAAAAAAAAGAGGTGGGGACACGTCCCATGAATCTTGCCCTATTCATCGAGCAGTGAGACCAAGCAGCATTAATGTGTGGCAACATGGCTGCAGGGTGCGCAAGACATTTCATTGACAGAAACAGCCGGCCAAGTGTGAGGCTTTAGTGTGGAGTGGCTCGTTAGCCAGTTCAGTAGAACGCGGCTGTCACTGTGGAACTCATTTGGTAAGTTTTGGATTATAGTACCCTGGGAAACTCAATCTTCCATCAGCATCCCAACCAAAACCCAATGACAGATGCACTGTATACAGTGTAATGGCAACATAGCTAGAGAATTTTACATTTTTACATTTTTTATAGAGAAGACAAAGTCTACAACAAACTCAAGCAAAACAACAACATTCCTACAATCTGTATACGGAGTCCAGTCCTCAAACTACACACTGTATCAAAGTGTTAACCACTGGCTACTATATAAAAAGCTGGCAGTGTGAGGAACCGTCCTGCTGTGCTTCTGCTCTCGCACAGTAACTGATGATGACTGCAGGGACAAGTTACAGTCAAATGAAAGGGAAAGAGTCGGACACACACTGAGTCCGACAAAAGGGACACTCCGCTGTTTGCTCTTGTGTTTTTTTTATGTGCCGCGGGTTCTTATATGTGTGTGAGTGCTTCTCTTCACCGCAGGCCACTTGGACCCGGGGGATCTGCGATGCCACTCCGTCCAGAGAAATGGCGTTCTCTGTTGTCAAGGTTGATTAGCTGCAGGATGAATCCAATTTACTCTCCTCTCCTCCCCGCTCCTGTTCCCTCATCCTCCTCTTCCTCTGTTCACTGTTCTTCCAGTCTTTTACCCAACTGTCCTCTCCTGCCTGTTAATCAACTCTCCTATCTCCACTGTCGTCCCCGCTGTCACTCTCCCGGCTCTGCTGATTGCACACCAGCTCAGACTAACAATAAGCTCTACACAGAAAAGTTACGCAAACAAAAAGCGAGCAAGCACTCAGTGTTAACGCTCCGCAGGCATGGAAGTCACTGCCAATTAGCACTTTCACAATTTATACGACGTTACGAAATAAGAATATGGAATATATTCATATTTATATTTAGAAACACCGCCTAACTTCATCTAAGTCATGACTCTATTTCAGAAAACAAGGTCTGCATGCTGTGACTACAACTACTTTTTGTGTTAACGATGACTTCATGCATTGGTGATATTGTGCTGAAAGACAGAGGCTGAAGCAAACAGGTCCTAGAGGCAGAAAGTGACCATCCTTAAGCCTTGATGATCCACGTAGGAGACACAAAAACAACATGCTAGATAGTCACACATAAGTTAGGAAAACATCTGTAGCAGAGGGTTCATTCACACATTAGCCCGTCTGGCTGCTTAACTTAGAAATACTTTTTATTTTAAACATGACAAAAGCTTTTACAGTGAGGACTAATATTATATTAATCAAAAATGAGATGAATAATGCTCTCTTTGACATCAAGCTTAAATACAAACAATAAATACAATACATATATATAACAAATAACATTTGATTAGGTTGCTACTAGTACCTTTTTTTTTTTTAAACCCTAGCATTGTAAAAAATGACAAATACATTAATCTTGTAACTTGTACCAACTACATGCATACGCTAGCATTTGTAGCTAACACTAAAACTGATCAATCGATCAATAAATTTCCGTCCCTTAAATTTGAGCTCCTGTGTTTCAGGTATTGGAAAGACTCAAAAAAGAACTCACCTCCGAATATTTCTCACCATGTCGGCCGCCCTACACCTTTTAGCACTTCTTTCCTAACCCTAAACAAGTGTTTTTTTATGCCTAAACCTTACCAGAGCATGGGCACAATGTTGAAAAAAAACTACTTTTGCAACATAAAGAAAATGCAAAGTTTCAACATTTACCAGAAACGTACATTGCCAACATTCCTTCTACCGATTGGGTTAAGTTTCGATGGTTCCTGAGAGAAACAGCTGTTGCGAGGTGCGGAAGCAGCACAGAGGCAGATTTGGGGATTGGATTCAAATTCACATCACTGCGGTGATTAACCACACCATATGCTCGGCGCACGTGCATAATGTCTCTCTTTTGTGGATTTAACTGAACTTTGCTTTTGCTCTCTCTCTAACACACATACGAGCACAAGCAGATGGCGCATGAAGAGCATGATAAAATGTGGATGAATGCGAATGTGTGCGTGTGTGCTTGCATCTTTGACGGAATGCCGTCTTTGACTGGTTTGAGCGAAGATTGAAAAGAGAATAGGGGGAAAGGTAACGATCCGCAGGATCGGACCAGAGTGTACCTTTGAAGAAGAGAGCATTTCGTAATTGTCAAAAGCGATGTTATGAAGCCGTGATATTAGCTCTTAAAGCTCAGTCAGCCGTCCACCTGACAACCTCGTTCAATACTGTCTGCTGGCAGAGCCTCATGACAAACAACAGCCTCCGTGTGGTCAAGCAAAGGTCAGCTCACACAGTAACTGACCATGAAGTAGTGTCTTCTATCTACTCCGCCACATTCACCTCCTCCGCCTTCTTTTTTGGTCCCCTTTCGACGAGTAGCGCTGAAAGCTGGAGTCATGTTGGTCAGCAACTTCAGCGTGAGGAAGGGTTACCCCCAACCCTCCCCCGTGAGTCAAAACTGAAAAGATTTACGCCGATAGGATTCAACAAAGCCCCTAACACCTGCCTGCATGGGGAAACATTCACCTTCACGCAGGAAATGATGTGCCAAATGCTTCTGGCAGCGGCAGGTTATTTTCTGAGAGAACAGAAGAACTGCAAAGTCATCCTGAGACGGACAAAACAGCTCCATGTGGGAACCATATCAACAGACAATGAAGAGAAAGGATGCCTGTGCTGTTTGGCTGGTAGGTCACCATCATGGCCCTGGAAGCCGAGGGAATGGAACGGAGCTACTGATAGACTTATTGTTGTTTCAATAGGAATGAGGCAGTGGGGGGTGGGGGGTGGGGGAGCATGAACTGTCTAATCAGCCTCCAAGAGAAGGACATCAAAGTGACTGAAAGGGAGGCTGCTGCCCTCGAGGCGGTCGTGACTCCCGTCAGCTGTGAGGTGTTAATAATGTGAGTCCGCGCGTTAGCCGTCTCTTTTAAGACGTGTTTGCAATCATCCCCTGACTCCCACCTCTCTCTAGGCTGAGCGTGCACACTGAGCGCTTTTAATTTAGACGACCAACAACTTGGTTAATATTTTCTTGGAGCGTCGGTGGTTTAATCCCTGGACCGTCTGGCTCCGCATCCTTGCGCCAGAAAGCGAACCCCAAATTCCTACGACGGCTGTTCCACCGGCGTGCGAGTGTGTGTGAATGACTAAGCATTGAAATATCGCTGGCACCTTCCTCGGCCATGATGCCGCGCCATTCGTGCGCGTGAAGGGGTGAATGTGACAAGTCTTGTTCCTTTTTGTACCTGTTAAGTTCAACAGATAATTGAAATCTGACGACATTTTCAGTATCAAGCTGCAAAAATCATTCAGTAATTGTTTCTTGCTTTCAGGATTTTTAAATGTTGCACGTCTGACATTCAAGTATAAAAAATACCATACGGTGTTTTCTTATAAACCATTTCACCAAAATACTTAGAAAATAGATATCTCTGCCACTGTTAGTACAGTTGTTATACATATGACACCAAAATTTAAGGAAGAAGTTAGTTTAAAACTGCTCTCTTGCCACAATCCCCCGCCTTACCTCCTCCGCCCTCCTCCTCGTCGAGGCTGTTCTTGATGCTGTCGTACTCCTCGTCGATGTTCTGGTTGCCTCGGATCTGACTGAGCACGCGGCGGGCCTTCTGGGTCAGCCCGCGCTGGATTAGCCAGCGAGGGCTCTCCGGCAGGAACAGGAATCCGACGAACTGGAGCATAGCGGGAACTACCGACAGGCCCAACATGTACCTGAAGACAGCGAGAGGGAAGGGGTGAGGAATCTAATTATAAAACTACATAACTAGTTGGTGTTTTTTGGCTGATTTCACCAGTGTTAACAAGGTTAAGACAGAGATTTTCTCTTAATTTGTGAAAAAAACTAATTATTGCGCATACAAACACACATTTTATTTAACTTCTGTATCTGACAGCAAAAAAAACAAACAAAAAAAACTTTACCCAAATGAAACCAACGCTATGCTGGACTATCATATTGAGAGGAAAATAGCTTTCTCTTCTCCTTGTATCAACTCATGCACACAATCAGGGTTCAACACAGTCTTGTGAAAGAGCTGCGTGGTAGGAAGGCAAAGAATAAAACGGCACAAGAGAGGAGAGTGAGCGAGGAAGAGACTGTCAGGATTATTAAATACTGGAGACAGTTTTCTTGAGAGGTAGAGGAAGAGGAGACGCAGCAGTTCATTGTTTCATACGACTTCAAAAAAAAATCCATGCTTCTGCTGCGCAGACAAAGACGTCAATCAGACAACATTCATACAGTGTCTCCGGGAAATCCATTATCACGTATGAATCACACCAATCAAGCTGCTTCTAAACTATCTCCGCCATCTCCATCGGAACCGCCGTTGGAGAAAATCCCTGCAAAACGGCTGATTTAATCTGCAGTACTTCACAGCTCGACATCCCAATACTCTGGGGACTGTGAATCTGCGTTCAGTGTGACGGCAAGGAAAAGGATGCAAACAGAAGCGAAGGAGAGCAAAGATGGTAACGGATAAAAAAACAGAAGGACAGAAAAAGAGGCATAATGTATGTTTCAAACGTATAGGACGGCTGCTCCCCGCAAATGTTAAGGGCGAACCTCTGCATGTGCTGACATTTGGAGTGACGGTCCGACTTTTACTGGCATTTGATACAAGAACCCAAAGAAAAGATGCTAATATCATATTTGACTATATGATCATCTATCATCACATAGGCAGAAAGGCCTTCCTTCAGCTTCACAGTGTATTTATGCAGACATGTATCATGCCGTTTTTGCTTTATTGGTCTGAATTCTAACTGAACACATCCTCTCGTGTGTGTGTGTGTGTGTGTGTGTGTGTGTGTGTGTGTGTGTGTCTCTGTGCCTGACCTCCAGCCATCGTGCTGCAAGTAGCTGAAGGCGCCGTCGATGAGGCTGGCAGTGAACTGTCCGGCGGTGATGAAGAGGGTGTTAACCGTCACCAGCTGCCCCCTGAGGTGGGGCGGAGAGGCCTCGGCGATGTACACCGGAACTGTCATAGAGGCGATACCTGCGCAGCAGGAGGGAGAGAGAGGGAGAGGAGACGGTTAGCGGGAGGCGCTGCTCAGGAAATGGCACTTAAGCCTACAGCAGATGTTGCTCATTCTCAAAGGAAGTGCAGGTTTTTACGAGAGCGAGTTGGCATTATTTGTCTGGCACACAGTATACGATCAACCATGGACCTTTTTTTTTTTTTTTAAAGCTTAACTATGACAAAAACCTTACACCAACATTAACTGACCTTAACCTGAAGTAAAATATAACAAATTACCTAAATTTGTCCTCAAAATCTAATCCTTAAATTTCACCAAATGTCCGTCACAACAATTTAATATTTACTGATACAGCTACACCATCAGCTCTGTGATGTTGATCTTCTTAGTGTGTTAGCATGCTAGTGTTTGTTAATTAGCACTAAATACAACAGAAAATGGTGCTAATGTCAACGGTTTTGCTGGTTTTTACATTAGCGGTACATCAGTCTGGACAATAGGAGAGCTAAACATGTATTGGCTAACATACAATAAACCTTTTTAAATTAGGTATTTACTTATAGCCATAATTCAAACAACTTACTTCAAACAGTTAACAACTGACTCTTAAGTTCCTTAAGCTCTTAGTGTTTTAGCATCTTTTGGCTCATACGCACAACAACTTTAATGTTCGGCTAGCAGCCAACTATTTTTAAGCAAAAAAAAACTCTGACAAACTGACTGTACACTACCTGCCCAGCTCCAAATGACGCACAGTTAGCCTCTAGAGTAGTTGAACATTTGGCTGCCTGAGAGCCAGATATTTTCTCCGGGAGTTGGTGGAGACCAAAACAGAGCTAAAAGTTTGAGACTTTTCGTTGTCATATAGACCACTGTGAAAATGCATCGTTACAATCAAATTCACCTGGCAAAAATTTATCATGTTGTCAGAGAAGAATTTCAAAAGAAATCAATTCTACATTGGAGTTTTAAAATCTCAATTTCAAAGGGTTTTACCAAGTGAGTGAGTTTTAAAACAATAAACAATTATTTCAATCAGTGCTGTTGTCAGTGACAGACTACTTATTTCTAATGATTGTGACCTTCGACACTGACGTCATGTGGATGTAGGTGAACTCAGGAGACACAACCAAGTACTGCAGTCCATCTCAGCAATGGACTCTGCACTACTCTGATCCGAAAATTCATCCATTCACACACACACACACACACACACACACACAACCACTGTGCACATTTTCAAAACAACACACACACGGTCACATGCACGCCTCAGTAGTAATCACATATACACAGAACTGTGTGTGTGTGTGTGTGTGTGTGTGTGTAGTGTGTGTGTGTGTGTGTGTGTGTGTGTGTGTGTGTCCATGATGTATCTGACGAGGTGCCATTAGACCGCAGCTTTCTGCAGCTGGCTCCTGATAAGCTCTATTAATAGTCCACCACTGCTTTCTCTCTACCCCTACCCCTCCACTACCCCCACCCCTCCCGACGGCCACCACCCTGCCCTCGATGGCCGTTATGGCTACCTGTTGCTATGGCAACCACTTGCCGGGAAAAGCAGCCGCGCTATCTCAGAGCGGGCACCACACTGTGGCAGCTCTGGGGAAGGAAAAATCGATAACAGGGAGGATTTTCTTCTTTTTTACAAGAAGCTACACAGAGCAGAGTGGGGTGCTCTGGGAAACGAAACAACGATCATCAACATTTCAAAGGACTGCTAGATTTCTCGGAGGAGCAGAACGACATCACAACGCACTTCTGTTGCTACGACGGGAAAAGTTAACAGTTATGGTTCGAAGTCCTGTGCTCAAGTCTCAGCCCGGCCTCTTGCTCAGTGTTTAATGAGTGCAGTCGAGGCACTTACAGACTGTCACTAGGCTGTTCGGTTCTCCAGCCGGCTGTTACACCCGGAGACATCAGGCTCGTCTCTGCTGACGTTTTGATACAAATTGATTTCTTGACCGCGCAAACATACCCCAAGGAGTTGGAGACAAGTCTTTATCTTAGTTATGGCTTAGAAAAGGATTATCATCTGATGCCGGAAATCCGAAGAACCAGATCACTGCCCAAATCTAATCAACTGCTCTTTGGCATGGGGTCTGTCTGCTCAGGCCAATTTGATCGAAATCCATTCATAAGCTTCAGAGGGATGCTGCTGAAAGGGAGACACTGGAAAAAGCTGACCTTTTTACTAAAGCAAGACATGGTCAGTGTGTCGATGACAATCTTACGAAAGTTCAACTTCAGCCTGCATCTACATGTTCTCTTTTTTTTAGCTGTCTCTACCAGCATCTCTGCAGGTCACTCAGTTGGTCGGTCTGTTGGTACTAGGTGGATGAAATTAGGCACACAGGTCGCGTTTGTGTGTGTGAAGGTGTGTGTGTGTCTGTGTCCATGCCAAAGGGGAGCATGGCATATCACAAATAGGTGCATAACTTTCAAAAGAATAGACTTGCCCAAGTTTTTGTGGAAAGGTTGGCCTCAAGCCAAAATGTTGGTTGACTGTTCACGGTAAGTTGCAAAAAGCGGGCGTGGTATCGGGGCTAACACACACACACACACACTCAAACCATTTTGCCAGGTCCCCTTTCATGACTCATGTCATAAAAACTTGTGGGAGGGATCATTAGACTTACCAGAGTTCGGTTCCCTAATCTATGACCCATTTGCTGCACATTGGTCCACAAAGCTATGCCAACCCTTAGCAACCTCAACGTTCTAACATAGGCCGAATGTTTGTGGGGCTGTGTGCTTCTGCATGGCAGCGAGGTATTAACCCTGCAGCTGCTCTGGCCCGCTGTGGAAGAACAGACGTACATGTCTGTAAATACCTGTCAAACACTTCACTTTTAAGACCTCTTCCAATTCTAAGGGACAAAAATGCACAGATGCGCTGTTTTTAACAGCTTCAGATGATGGCGTTCACTCAGTTTTCATGGAGTTGGTACAACTGTTATTATCTGACCATCTTGGCAACTAAACAAACTCCTTAGGTAAGGCACATACTGCCTTAGAATAAGTATGACGTTTAAATGTCAGGATTCAAGGTACACGGAGCAGCAAACACCAAAAGCCTTGAAATCATTTTTTTCCCCGTCTTTCTATCTGACAGCTTCTGCGTGTGTTGGCGACGAATGCTTGCATCTTCATTATGCAGGTGCGCGCACAGACAGAAAAACTGCATGAAAATGATCTGAACACAGTTAAAGTCCTGAAGATCCTTAACTGCTGTGATGCCTGTCTGTTTTCCTTGGGTAACAAAGAAAAGTATCTGAAATGATTCATTTAAATATTTTGCTGTACACATTATTCACATCTCCCATACCCAGAGTGATAACAACTATAAAAAAAAAGACCTACAATGTTTAAAATTTGTCATGGTATCGATCCCTGACAACTGTGACAGACCTAAAGGTGTAATGTTTAACTTTCTGTGCGCTTCTGTCTGAATTTGCATAAGGAAGACCTGCTTGATGGTGAGAGCGTCGAAATACAAACCGGATCTGCATTGAGTAGTTCTTGTCAGGTATCCGTAAGCACCATTGCATAGAGGACATATCTTGATCAAGTGACATTATTTTGAGACGCGTATCTGACAAATTCGTGTCCCTCTGAGGTTCTCACTTGAACTGAAACAGCCTCACCTCCGCCGCGGCCTTGATTTTATCCTCCTGCTTGAATATGAATCCTTTACAAACACGGCCGCAGTGTGTTCTCTCTCTCGTTAATGAGCTCTCCTTTCAGCACAAGGGACAGCTCTCAGTACTCCCTTCAACGCGCACACACTATCTAAAGTCATCGTCTGGTCAGGCTCAGCCTCAAAGCAGAGCAGCACACTTGAACAAAGGATCTGTCTGGACTTGCGAAGGCAGCCTCTAGGCACATAGTACAAAGCTCGGGCCTGACTCGCTCGATCACAGTACGAGGGAGATACTTCCCTACACCCTCCATCACTGCGGTTCGGTACAGCGACGGGCAGGACTGGTAGGAAGGGAGCTGGTTTTGATGGAGGAAGCTAATTAGAGGATTGAAAATGCAGTGAGGGGTGAGAAAAAGAGAAAAGTCCCCCAGATAAAGCCGTTGTTTACTTTCAAATGGGTAAGTGCTGTGAGTGGTGATTACATTCAGAGCAAAAAAGCAGTCGTCCGATTTGTTAATTAAATTCAGTTAAGTGTGCCAAATTTCATATTGGACGTTGCCAAGACAGAGTTGTTTGTTTGAAGGCAAATGAAAGCGTAATATACCATGAAACTTTACAATTCCATTACCTCATGTCCTCATAAAAGCATTTTATCATTGATTTCATGATCATCTTGCAGTGTGATCACACCAGGTCATTTATCTCAGGCCCTGAGTCATGAAGGGGCCAAAAAAAAGGGGATCTTAGCCTTAAGAATTCTGCTGGGGGCCTTTGGAGATCATCTTATGATTATCATCTTATTTTTAACTACATGCCTGCTGAAAAATGTGAAAGCAAAATCAGCCTACAATAGAGTGGACAGTTGACTGGAACTGAGTTACAGCAATCCACAAATTTGCCTCTCTAGTTCTTGCCCCCTTCATCGGACAACATCCAACTTCGGCGATCATTTTGATCTCAACTACACAACTGTAGAGACTGTATCCTCCACGCGGACAAAATCTGTCCACAGGCAGACACATTAACCTAAATGCTTAATACCCAAAGGTATAAAAGCAGCACACACACAAATCTTGTACATCTTTTCTTCACATTATGACAATCACTTAAAACAGGCGAAATGGTAAATTTCACACAACTAACAGTAAAAAGTTCTGTTATGTTCATTCGACGTTTCCATATTTTGAAAGTGAGTGTGAATATCCAGTAAAGTGCAAGTTCCCCAAGACTCGCACACTGACAGCATTAGCAGTCGACGCTGTGTCGCCTTGGAATTAAATCAAAATGCAACAAATGTCAAGCCAAAAACAGCAAACTTTCTGAAAAACATGACATTTTAGCGATGTGATTGCCGCGTCACAACAATAATACGCATAAAAAAAAAAAAACTCCTCATTAAGTGTACACACAGCTTCCACCTAATTAGGAGGAGAAATGTGACTTAATTACATAAACCAGCCAATTAATTATCGAGCCTCCGGGTAGTAATTAAACGTTATCACAATGTAATTAACAGCACTATTTTTGCGCAGTCCATTCATCTACTGTTTCCAAGGACAAAATAAGTTGACATTTCCTAACCGCTGGATGATTTAGCCAGAACACATGATTATACAAACACTCAGAAGGGCATCTGTGTGTGTGTTTGTGCATTCGTGTGTCTGTGTGTGAGGAAACGGATCATGACTAACTGAGGCTGAAGGCATCAGAGCAGATTTATTTTACTGAAAACTTTTTGATGGTTCCTTTTTGAGCCGTTGAATCTGACTGTCGGCACCGAGAGCACACACAAAAAAACAACATTTTAGTGGGAGACTCTTGAGGTGCCACTAAGATCTGCAGGGATCACATAGATAGCCAAAGAGTCCCACTACCCCAACATGACACAAATTCTTATTTAAAGAGGCTTCAATCAATATTTCTATATTAACAATTGATCACATGCGTGGTTGTATGTGAAAGGAGTTGCTCCCAGTGAGGAAATCACGGAGAAAACTCACCCGACTCTGAAGCCTTTTAAGCGTCCTTTTAAGGGCTCTGCTTTGGTTTTACAGCCTGAAGCTTGGTTCAGTTTTACTCTCTCTCTCTCATAGTGTTGTTTCCAGCCACGCCTTTTTAGCGAAGTAAACACAATACAAATTCTCAGAATTTTCTGTATTCTAGAGTGAATATTGTGAGTGTGAGTCAATGTTGGACTTACATTCATCAGGTTACCAGAAACGCAATTCTAAATGAAAGAACAAGCAGTGCCCGACCAACAAAGGGTTGGGCGATGCCATTATCGATCACTGAGGGCCACTGAAAACTAAAATATCTAGCATTGTAAAACCAGCTCAGTTAGGCAAAACCACATCGGAGTGAGCGGTGGTGTTCTTTTTTTTGTGTTTTTCTTTCAGTTTTGCCTTTGTTATTTGCGTTTTCTTAGCTTAGCTTGCTCTGTCTCTCAGGAATCTTCCCGGGTTTGGTTTGTAGGAACTCACTAAGCAATGTGTGTATAGAAAAATTGATAGGAGTTCATTTCTACGCTTGATCATAAATAAACTCTCAAACACAATGCAAATCACACATCCGAGCGAGCTCACGAGAGTAGGCTTCTTCCCCCAAGATTAAGACATCTTCCTGCAAATATCCAGTGCAGCAAGAAAACCTCTTAATTTCATTGAAATTGCCACGTTGAGGAATAATTCCTTGTCAATCCTGACAGTCTGGTCTGTTTGCTCAGACTAACAATGGCCTCGTATTGCACAGCAGTCCATGTGCCGAGGCAAAGGTCAGATCAGCAATAACCGGCCGGGAGCAGACAAACCAGAGGCTTCGGTGTAGAAATAAGCGGAGGCAGGGATTGGCAGGGCCTGGCCTTTCCCGGATCGACAAATGGCCCCGATGACCTTTCTGGCGAGTTCAGCTCAGACATGCAAAGTCTTTCCTGAGAACCGGCGGTCATGTTAATGCGAGTGTGCAGGTGACAGGCGCGGTTGGAATAATTGCATGGTATGAAAAATGTTGCCATATTAGCGTCTCCATGGGTTAATTGGGATGCCAGAGTGTGCTTCATTATCTCTCTGAGGCCAGCTCGAGCACATTTTGTTTAATGAAGACTGTATGGGACAAGATTGTGACGGCAGAGGGGGGAGGGGGATACCTATAATGTAACAGCTGAAATGGCCGAGTGATTAGTTCCTATTGACAATCACAGCGTGTGGTTGTGAACTGGATGCTTTTTTAATCTTCGTTTCACATGTTCATTTGGGAAAACATATTATTTCCCGACCTACTTTTCTTTTAATTTCCACATTTCAAATATTATTCATATTTTTTCCGAACACCTTTTAATTATTGGTGGTTGATGACTTTCCATTTTAAAATTCAAAATATTCAAAATGACCGATTTTGGGAAACTTAGCAGTAGAAAAAATGTCTGTTTAGTTCCACCAGCAACAGGTATCTGACCCCACAAAGATGGCTAGGGCTGCAACTGAGAAACATTTTCATCTGTCGAATATTTTTTCAATTGATTGATTAGTCTTTTGGTCTATAAAATGTCAGATAATAGAGAAAAATGGCGTAAAAGACATCTTCAAATGTCTTGTTTGGTCCACAACGCAAAGATATTCAGTCTTCTGACATAGGGGATACAGAAACCATAAAATATTCACATTAAAGAAACTGTTGAAGAACTAAGAACTGTTCACCCTGCTGCCATCTGGCAAATGATACAGGAGTATCCGCGGACGTACCACCAGACTACAGAGCAGCTTCACTCCTTACGCTGCTCTCCACCGTAACTGTTTTTCTTCTGTAGCAAATACAATTTTGTCCGGCACTGCTTTGGGTAATCATTAAATGTTGGCATGCAACAGGTTGACCCACAAAAATCCCACAACGCATCTTATCTTAGCTTGACTCTTATCCCAAAGTTTGTAACACAGGCTTTTTGATGAGATATTGTCCTCTTCAAGTCCAAGATAATGCTGATGACATTAAGTGTTTTTCTTTATACAGCCACAACAGACATTATTCAACAGTTTCACATGCTGAGCAGTTCTCCCCATGACAAGTAGACTGGTCCTGATTAAAGTTTCATTGTGGGTGAGCAGAGTTAAACAGATTATTTTACGTTCACTTTTGTGTATTTAGCATTTAGAAAAGTGGTATAATTAGACAGCATCATTGGTCTAATTTACTATAATGACGACTCAAAGCGACACGTCCCATTATATGTTATATTCATGATAAAAAATGGCAGCAATTTGTTGTGACTAACTGAACCCTCTCTATTCCAGGAGTCAAGCTTGCTTTTGTCAAATTGACTGTAATTACTCTAATAGATTTTCGCAGAGAATACAGTTAATTACAGTAAAGGTGCAATGAGAGAAAATAGTAAAGTCATAATAGTCGTCTTTACACAGCTAGCCTTTGCTAAAGAACTGTTTTTAGCAATTTGTGCATTTTGTTTTTGTAAGTGACCCTTCACAAGCCTTGTCAAATCCAGGGCAGCGTTTTCCACAGACTGCTCTATAATCCATCACAGGAAACATAAAGCTTTAATTTAGTTTTTCGTCAACATTGAGCCAAAGAGTGTTTTTTTTTATAAAATGTCTGCACTTCCTGTCAATCACCTGATCCAAGGGAGAAAAAGAGAAAGGAGCTCCTAAAAACCGTAACAAACTTTACTGTCATATCACAGCTTTCTTACTTTATATCTCTTTGAAAGCTAAGAGAAAAATTCACCCAGCAATTAGCGGTATTGGTATTTTCCCTATATCATTATCTCCTGCCATTCATCCAGCAGCGATGCCCTTACACCTCCCCATCTAGTGGAAAATTAGCCAAGAAAACATTCATGATGCACATTCCAAGATAATTACATGTTAATTATACTGAGGTTGATTTATATATCACACAAAGAAACTAACTAATTACAGCCATTTATCTTAAGAAACTGCACTAAAGGGGTCTGAAGGCAAATAAAGGGATTCGTCGCGTAGAAGATTTAACACAGAGCTCTTTGCTGCGGTCAGAGATGTTTATTGAAGAATTAAGCCTCCTCTCCCGTCCCAGTGGTTGACTAAGGAGTGATAATGGTCTGCGATTCCTCTGTGTATCTCCAAAGGGGGGGGGGGGGGGCTTAGTGCTCTCAAAGGAGACGGGTGCCATCAGTGCTCAGCCTGGAAAGCCGTGTTTAAACAGCCCTCTCCACTGAGGATGTGACTCATGAGTAACGGCAGCCACTATAAATAATTTGGGGCACATTGACTTGTGATCAAAAGGCGCATTGCATGTAAAAAGGAAGAGTGAAAAATATTCACGTAAGGGAAGGAAGTGGTACAAAGGGAACGTGCAAAGGGGGTTAGAAAGCAGGAACAGGCCAGCCAATTGGATAAATGCGACTCTGACATCAGTGAAGGCGACCTCATTGACTCCGAGAGGGCTCCTCTGTGCTTTGCGGGCTCATCTCGGCTTCCTCTTGGGCGCGCTGTGACGACATCCGCCTCTTCTTAAGAATTCCCCCTCATCACTTGATGGTGCCCGACCGAATGTAATAATAATCCTAATGATGATAATAGCAAAGACAGCGAGTTGTCTCGCAGCCAGTGGCGTGCAGCCCGAGCAAGCAGAGGGCCACGCGTGTGTAATAAGAAGCTGTGACTAATTGCAAATGTGAGGCCTGAGGCAGAGAGAGGAGGAGAGAGAGAAAACCAATGACACTTGGTGTGTGTGTGTGTGTGTGTGTGTGTGTGTGTGTGTGTGTGTGTGTGTGTGTCTAGGGGTCTTTAAGACCTCAAGATGCACTTAAGCTGATTCTGACCTCTGACCTCTGTGAAGGAGAGAGCAAGTGCAAGGGAAATGTTAGAGCAGCAATCAATAAAGCATCACCTTAACATCAGTGCTGCCGCTGGGGTGAGATTATTTGACTGGCTTCCAGTTAAGGCTCACTTTGTCTTCACCTCTGTGACAGCTTTAAAGCAGCAATATGTAACTTTTTACATGATTCTTGAGAAATATAGTTGATTGTTGATTCCCATTCATCAAACACTGACGCTTCGGGGTGGCGTTGGACCTGAAGCATTAAAGGGGCTCTGTGTAACAATGCCTAGCAATAAAAGCCTTTGTAACCGATTTTTTAAAAATACGTATTAAATAGCTCTTTATTCCAACATTAATCACTGTCATAGAGTGTTTGGTCATAAACCCATGCCTCTCCTGCTCATGCAGTAAAAGAGAAAAGAAATTTCCTGCCATCCCTTCCCACTTTATCCAATCAAGAGAGAGAACATGTGCATGTGGTGACGTAGAGAGGAGGGAGGGGAACCTGACTCCAAAACAGACAGGAAGTTACAAGCTTATACCAGCATTAACTTGTATCAGTCACTTCTGTACTAGTCACATGTGAACGGATTGTATCATGGCGTGAAAACTTGGGTTGGATTTTCGACAATGATGTTACTTTAAGCACTCCTTCCCAAAGCCCACGCAGACGTCCGCAAATGTCTTGTTTCTTCCACAATCCAAAGGTGTTCAGTTTACTGAGGCATGACATGCCTGGTTGCACTACAGAATGTAGTTTAGATTGAAAAATTGTGTCGGGTGCTCTTGGAAAACAGGAAAAGAATACTTCAGATTGCAGAGGAGACCGAGCTACTCCACTTATTTATATTTTTGAAAAATGTTCTTGTAGTTGGAGTGCTTCTGATTCTTCAAATATTCAGTTTTCAAATATTGAGTTTACTGTCATGAGGAGTAAGGAAACCAGAAAATATGCCTCTAAATATTCTAGAGGCTGGAATTAAATATTTTCTTATATTCTTCTTTGAGGGTGCAATTGGTCAGAGTTGGCCACCTGTTGAATTTATACTTAAAACAAATAGGGGGCAGCATATCACCATAGTAACTGAAGCTAAAAGCAGTGAACTGTGGCTACCGTTAGCTAGTTAGCTCAGTTAGCTGTGCATCTAGCGGTTCCGAGTGAGGGCATCACACCATCAAAACTGTTGGTTCTTCATTTGCTGATGATGATTTAAGTTCACTTTTTTTCTTACACTACGATTCTTACATATGGCACCTTTTAAAAAATGTAATGAAAACCTGATTATTCGATGATCAAACTAGCTGGCCAGTGGGCTAACATAAAAGTGAAACACTTTTTGAAGAACTATAAATTAATCTTTGCAGCTGTGATGTGATGTTGTATTCAGTCTGTGGGGACTGTTGGATAGTGTCTCCTGTGGCTCTTGAGCTCTTTAAAGTCTTAAAACTAATCGATTCGAAAGCTCTATGTGTAATTTCTTAACCCTCTGATTTTTGTCTTGCTTTCAGGAAGATTAAAAAAACTTCTCTGAAGAGTTTAAAGTGCATTTAAAGCTAAAATAAAGTGAGTAAAACGCTCAAACAAGTGTGTAGCTGGATGTCAGAGAGCAAGGTGAACACGTCTTACCAAGCCCCACTCCGACGATGAGCCTCCCCGTCAGGAGCACCTCCTTGCCCGGGGCGGTGCTCAGCACGATCCCGCCGACGGTGAAGAAGAAGCTGGCCAGCAGTATGCACACCCTGCGCCCGAACAGCCCGTTGAGGAAGCCGCCCAGCAGGGCGGACAGGGCGGCTGCGGCCACAGTACTTGATATGAGCACCTCCTGCCACAGGGCGCTCAGGTCCAGCTCCCTCTTCAGCAGGAGCATCGCCCCGGAGATCACCCCGGTGTCGTAGCCGAACAGGAAGCCCCCCAGGGCGGAGAAGGCGGCCAGGACGTAGACGAAGCCGGGCGTGACATCCTGCTGGAACTGCTTGCGGGCAGCCCTCTCCAGCTCCCCCGTGGAGGCGGAGGGCGCTGCTGGGGCACCGGCGCTGGAGGCGGCGGCGGTGGAAGCGGCTGCGGTGGAAGCGGAGGCGCCCTGGCTGCTGATGCTGGCGCTGGAGGGAGCCTTGATGAGACTCCGCTCTCCTCCGTCGTTCACTTTCTTCCACCGCTCGCCCATCAGGTTGCTCATACTACGGAGGTTGTAGTCATGGTCGACCTGCTTTCGCGACATATGGCAAACACAGCACGGGACAGGGTTGCTGAGTTGTATTTAAAAAATAAATAAATAAAAATAAACAGAGAGAAAACAAAAACACACTCTCACACACTCAGCTCAGTGACCCCCCCTCCCTCAGCCTGGAGCCGCGGTGAGCGTCCACAACCGCTCCCAGAAGAAATAGCACGCTGCCTGGCCGCTGGGTGAAGTTGTTCTCCAGCCTGGTGCGCGTCAGCGTCTCACATCCCTGTGGTCCTGATGGGAGAGTTGGAGGAGAGTGGGGAGGAAAGGTGAGGTGGGAGGAGTGTAGTGGGGCGGCTCGTCACCACCAGCGTCGGCGTGACGCAATTGTTTTGGAAAAGGCGACGCTGGAGTGAGGATTCGGTCTGCCACAGCTCACTGGGAACATTGAGTAAGAAGATCAATACAAATCACTGTTGACATTTCACGAGACTGCGCTTAACTGTCAGCTGATAATGTTGCATACAGATCTCCGTGTTTGGGTTCATGTCAAATCAAAGTTCAAACCAAGTGTTGTTAAAGCGTTAATGATTACATACTTGTTGATGTGGGTTCATAAAACCCTCATCTGAGACTGCAGTGTGTCTGTATAAATAGATACTTAATAATGAAACACATTTCAATTAGGCACGTTTCACCTGTTACAGTACAACAGGTTGCCTGTGGCATCGCAGGAAGCGGCTGCCCCCTGCAGGACAGGCTCTGCTATTACACTCCCAGGTTCCTGTAGAATAAACTAACAAACCTTTTCCTTTAGGGCCCCCAAACCTTAGGCCATGGATGGGCCACAAGTGACAATTATCTTAAAGCTATTAAAGTATTATTTAAAGGTCCAGTGTGTTGGATTTAGGAGGATCTATTGGCTCTAATGGACAAAGAGAATTATGATCATATCATCACCTGAAACTAATGATCACGTTTTTGTTTATCATTACTCAATTTGGTTACATCATTCATTCTGTATTACACTCAGTGTTGGGGCTGCAAAAGTATTGCATTATAGCAATGTATTACTTTAAGCAGTAGCAGGGTAATATAACGTGTTTCTAATAGGTTTTGCATCGTTAAATCTAGTTCCAAGCAGCTCGTGATGATATAAATGTTTTCATCTTTGTAAATATAAACACGCATGGTTAACTGTGCTGCATTCTCCGCATTTCAGTCATTCGCTCAATTTCAGAGAAAACCTAAGAACCAAAGGATGATTCATTCAGATTTGCCTGCGTTGTGAGTAAAAGAGGCAGTCAAAGAGTGGCGACTCCCTTCCTCCCTAAAAATGATCTTTTAAATTGACAAAATATGTGTTAATGATGGCAGAATGTAAACAAGATCAAAAGCACACTTGAATGCAAATATTTTACAGAGACTTATAAAGAGATATCCTCTGAAAATGTCAGAAAATGTCCATTCACAAGCTCAGTGTGATGTCTTCAAATTCCTTGGTCTCTTAAACCAATGGTTCACATCGTCAATATCCTGTATTTAGGTCTGTAAGCTATAAGACAAATAGTTGATCAGCAAATTCTCGCACTAAGAATATCTGTAACGATTGAGCATTTAATTTTTGCTTGAAAAAGGTCTTAACAATGCTCAATCATCTGAATATCTGCTCTCATCTAAACTCTTAAACCCAAACTCTATTTGAATCTGGAGACTGAACAAAATGTCTTCCTTGAAAACCTTCTTTCATGCTCTAATCTCTAGTCTCCACACGTTGATCCATTATCATTACCTACTTTCTTTCTTATTGATCAAGCATAAAACCCAGAAAAAGTCATCCAAGTGAGCGTGCTGCATAGCTGCAGCCTGGGGTTGCTGACATGATTCTAAATTCATTCATGTGTGGAGTAAGATCAATATGTGGACAATGGTGTCACACAAAATGGAGAATGAGTTCAGCCTGATAATGGCTCATGATTGAGCCCATTAGAGCAGTGGGGCAATAATGGGACATGGTTCCAGCACAGTAGTGCATATGGTTTCATGGTAAAACCTATGATGTCACTTCTGGGAAAATTAACTGTGTGACTCCAGATTGATTATCTTTCATTAATTTGCTGGGCACATTTTATGCTGAGGAGGAAAAATGACTTTTGTCAGACTAGTCTCTCATCAGTGTTGCTGTGCTCTCACTAAAAGTTCTATAAAGTTAAAGTTATTGAGCATGTAAACCGTCTTCTTACTCTAACATTTTCATTCATTGATGTCATCTGAGAGCATACAGAGTGCGGCGAGGATGATTAAAAGCCAAACTCACAGTAAGAAGACTTATGTCTGTACATGTACTGGTCTCTTCCGCCCTCTGGAAGATTTTTCTACATGATCGTTAACTAAATGCTTTTCAGGTTTTAAGTCTGAGAGATTCTCAAATTCAACTTCATACGTAGCAGCTGATGTGCAACTAGACTAGTAGAACAAGGTCCTTCTTCTCACTGCTCGGCCATCCTGACTGTGTATTAACTTAAGAACCCACCTTAACTCTGGCACATAATCTTAGAATTTGTAAGAAGGAATATTACAGTGATCTATAAGATAACAAAGGTATATGGAATATACCAATAACAATGTTATTGGCAAATCATCATCAGTACTTCAATGATACGATTATGATTGTCATCAATGCCATATAATTGCTTTATCTCTTACAATCGTCCACCATGATGTTGGGCATGAAGAGTCCAAAACTAGGTCCTACCGAGATTTGAACTCGGATCGCTGGATTCAGAGTCCAGAGTGCTAACCATTACACCATAGAACCGCCATGTTGTCATACCATTGAGTGTGCCTCACGTGATATCATTTCACATCGCCGTGCCTCATGTCTGTATTGCTATAAACTGCACGCTTCTTGTGGTCATCTTGCGCCGCTTAAAGCTGTTCCAATAATATAAACTCCGTTCAGTGACTCCAGAGAGTTGGGTGATTTCCCCGCATTTAACAACTCACGCACCGTTCCGTTTGTCCCCTGTGGTTGCTGCCTTTCTTGTTTGTGAACGCAGCGTGGCTCGTTTGTGATTTGAAATTTGCTCAACTTTGTCTGTCTGCTGTTTCCTTCCTCGTCGTCTGCCATTTGTCTCTTAGAAATAGTGAGTCCTGATCAGACGATTGTGAGCCCCCTCCTTTTAAAAAAGATAAGTATACATTTGTATCTATTTTCTCACGAGTTTCCCCTTAAAGATGAACAGCTCTTCCGGGTGCTGGAGTTGATTGTTAACTGTAGCCTCTCTTGTCTGCCATTTGTGTTTCAGAGAGAGGAAAGACACGAAGAAGAAACAAGAAGAAGACATTATTATTAACTATTATTATTATTCTGATCAACTCTTCATTACACTTCAACAATTATTCCTCCTGACATAATGCTCAGAGGAAAGAGGCCTCTTATTTAGATCCATGAACAGTAGAAGCCAGAAGCATAATCACACAAGTATTTTACTCGTACAGAATATTGCATAGTGTTCAACGCCAGGAAAATACTGTATATGTTTTTAAATGGAGGTGATATATATATCTTTTCAAATAATGAGAAAACACTCTTGGCTCAAGAGCTCCATCTGGTGGCGTTAATAAGCCTCTGAGAAACAAAACACTGCAAATGCTCTAAAGCCCTCTTTTAAGGGTTTCTTCTATCATTCATACATGTATCGTTTTTTTTTAACGAATTCTAATTATTATGTTATTGCTATTGCATACACAGTACACATATACATAACACGACACTCACAGTAAAAATGCTTTCGTTTGTTCGGCTGCTGGTGGGCTTTCTGTGTACTAAATTGCACATCATGGGGGGTTTTACGTCTCAGAGATTTGCCAAGTATCATGAATGCAACTTTACAGGTAGAAGCTAATGCGCCTTTGCACCACGTTATGGCGAAAAAAATTACTGTCAGAAGTGGGATTCGAACCCACGCCTCCAGGGGAGACTGCGACCTGAACGCAGCGCCTTAGACCGCTCGGCCATCCTGACTGGCGTATAAACGTGGCGAACATCTAATATTTCACTGTCCCCCACAAATCACCTTCGCCCAGCTCCAACATTTGACCAATCACGACGGAGAAAATGTTGGACGGAGCCGAGCGAAGCCTCAAAGATTTGCGGTAACCTTCGTCGTTTTCGAAGCGGAGTTTGAGGCGAGTGACAGTGACAACAGAATGCGGACATCAAGTGAAATGGCGAGTATTTACACATTTATCACACTGCTGTACACATTAAAACTTTATATAGAGAAGTAATTTCACCTGTTGTGTTAAATGATATTATTGACATTTTGCTTTTTGTCGCGTTTGCTGACATTCATGTTACCGATGAATAAATGGGGCTTTTTGATAACGTAAGTTTATGAATGATTTTGAAGCAGAATATTTCTACCAAATCCTTTAAATTCACATATATAAACAAATATAGTTTCAGGTTGTCACACGAATACGTATTTTTTATCTTCACCACTTTTAGACATTAGCTTTGCTAACTTGAATTTGCCTCTTAAGCCCATTCACAAGACTAATTCTAGTGTTTTTCATGTGATAAACACTTGTTTTCATCGCTGGAGATATACTTTATTGTGTCCATTTAGTGTTAGTGTTACATGTATCCCTACACAATCAAAGTCATACATTGTTTGTCAAGGGAAGTTCCCTATCAGGGTGGGGGTGGGTGGTCCTAGTGGTATCCTGAACAGAGTGTCGTGCGATTTTTAACACTTCTGAGGAGCTGATTCGTCAAAACTTCATTCTGTTTTAATAAGATTATTCAAACTGTAAAGGCATTAACTTTCTTTTTAATTCATGACATTTCCCGCAACATACTATGAAAATACATATTTATAAAATAAATCAAGTTAATTCTACAGCTGAGTTACAAACACAGATGCAATCGAAGCCTAGTTGGCTTTGGTTGTCATGGTCTAGCTTTCGTGTTCCAGTATTCACATTGTTTTCATTCATTTAAAAAATGTTCATGCATTTATGTCACCAAAGGCAACATCTTCCAAGTCCCACAAGGCGATGGCGGACTCAGAGTGGATGTCCCGCCTGAGGAAGTTTGCCACACTGGCGTCTGGCCTGCAAGGGAGGGAAACATGCCAGCTCCCAGGCAGAAGAAGTGGTATGCCCTTGTGACGAAGAGCACATCGTCACCTGGCTTTGCACACATGGCACCATGCACTTTGGACTGAGTGTGACTGTATATGCACTTTAATAATTGCACAGACACTTTAAGAGGAGCAACAGCACTTTATTGGAGATTTGCACAATACATTTTAACACATTCCTTTTTGCACATTTGTTTGGATATGGTTACCATGTTTATTGAATATTTGTTGCCATGTTTGTTGTCCGTTGTCAGGCTTGGTTTTGCTGGTGGGTGCTGTGTGGGCCATACAGCACCCACCTAGAGCAGAGGGACACAGGGTTAAATATGTGGATGAAATTTGTTAATTTCTTAAACAAGGAGCTAAGCTAAAAATGGGTATTGTGTTTCTCAATCATGTATGCATTGAATAACTTAAGTGTATTGTGTACTCACCAGTCTTTTGTCTTCAGGGTGTGCGGGCAAAAGGCTTCCCCAGGCAACGGACGCCACTTTTATAGTTCCGGGGGCAGCCAAGTGTAAATGGGTGTGGGTGTGGTAGATGTGTGTATTGTATTTCAGTAAATGTAATATGAAGTAGATTTGTGCATTTTATTTTGCTTGTGGATGTAAATGAAGGTGTATATAGGCCACCGATTATGGGGTGTAAATACAGAAATAAAAAAATGGTGGGTTAAACATGTGGTAGGCAGTGGATCCCAGTGGATGGACTCTTCCAGGGTTATTAGTTGTGACACCCTGTAAATAGGTGCCATTTTGACACCTGGGTTGTTGTGATACTGATGTGCCTCTGCTGTTCTGCTGAGATGAATGAATAAAAAAAACCACCTTGGTGACCCACCTCAAACCTTGCATGTGGATCATCCAGCCGTAATTGTGGTCATTCTCACAGCCCTCTATCAGATGGTATGAGTATATTCAGTATATTCACTGTTGTATTCATTGTTATTTACTCTCACAATACATTTAACTCATTATAATTTGTATAAAATGCAATAAAGGCCATGTTCCTATGAGTTAATAAACATGTCATGAACAAATACATTGCATTAGATTTGTGTAACTACACAAATGAAAATCAGTGATTTAATCTGGTTGATTCAATCAAATGTGCAACTGTTATTTTTAGATTGAGAAATGTCCAATGCAGAGACCATGACAGAGGCCTTTGTTCGGTCAAGAGAGGCAGTGTGTGTGTCATTTTCACACGCAAAAGGTTAACACTGGTCAATTTAATACTCAAGTTGTGTGTGTGTATTAGTACACAAGCTAATTTGTGATTTTATATACTTTGCCATGTCCAGGGCACTGTGGGGCCACATAGTGAAGCAGCAGGCCAGCAGAGTGCAGCCGTGGGACAAGTGACAGCCGGCCATAAACGGACCATTATTAAATTTGTCAATGGTATTTGTGACACCTGCCAGGTGTTGCTCTATACACCAAAACACAAGAGCTCACAAAGGGAGGTTTGCGGCTACCAACGTACAGATGTGCCAGAGGCTCAACATCTTTGGAGCCCTTTCATCTCCACCTGAACCGCTTCATACCAGGTTTGTGTCTTTCAGACATGTTGGTTCATGTGCTGTATAATCCAAGAATATTTCATAATCTAACATTTGATAATGTCCTTCTAGGGACCAGTGCCAACAGCCTGGATTTTCAGGCCATACCTGCTGGAGGGGCTCCATAGGTGGAACCAGGACCGTGGTAGTGCTGCCCTGTCTACTGCACCCTCACCTTTACGCAGCTACTCAGGTGACCTGCTTCACTGCGTGAACAAGTACTACAAGAAGCTGTTTGCCAAGAAGGTGGCACCAGAGTTCTGTCCTCACGTTACACTGGTAAGCATTTGTGAACACAGTGGTATTCAACTCGGTTTGAGTGAAATTGTAATATGACCAAGTGCAAACAGCATGATGTAGCGCAGTACTGCAGAGATGCCTGGCCTACTCATGTTCCCCAGATGTAAAAGAACGTGTTAATTTGGTACAGACCCCAACAAATGTCGCATCATCATGATTAATTTTCAATCATTTTTTTGAAGATGAAGATATATGGTAAGTGTGTGTGTGTGTTCATTTTCGAATATGTAGGTGTATAGATATGAGCCCAACTCTTACATATACACGCTTGCACACACATAGTACATATGCACACACTCTGGGTGATGTGTACTTTAAATAAACTGCGAAGGTTGTAAGGTTTGCTATTTTCTTATTTGCACAGGCTGTTGATGACCAAAATGTTCCTGGAGACCAGCACGTGGACAGACTGGCTGAGCATCTGGTGAAGCTTCGGGAGCAGGCCTCTCTCTGTCTCACCCACCAGCAGACCAGTGCAATCATAGCATTGTGGGAGAAGCTGGACGAAGGTGACAAGCAGCGGGTGATTTATGCAGCACGACACCAGGGGAGACTTTTGAGTGGACGGTTCAGGACACCGAAGAAGCCCTCACAAACCCCTGGTGTGGAGAGCACCACCCGTTGCATGTTAGGTGCAAGTAGTGCACCTGCTCACTGGCCTAACTGCTGTCGGTTGGTGGAGAACATTTTTATTAGACTCTGCGATCTCCACCAAGGCCCAGTGAGGAAAGGCAAGGGGCCTGACTCAAGGTGGTCCTTTGATGAGGGACTACCACAAAAGCAAGCAGCTTGTTGTTGGCAACTCCCTGGTGATGCAGGGATCAGAGATTCAGCTGGTAGAGGTAAACCAGAACAACCTCATCCAGTGGCACAACAGCAGGCAGAAGAGGCAGGAGCTTTCTGTGCTGCTTCAGCGTTGCCTTCAGCACTCCCTGAGTCAGAGGAGCCTCTTCAGGAGGCAAGAGCACTCCCTGCTGAGCCAAGGTCAGCTCGACAGGTGCACCAGGTACCAGCTGCCAGAGAGCACAGCAGGTCAGGCACAACAGAGGCCGGCAGCCTCTAGTCGCCCCATCATGCAAAACGCACCAGTAAAGAGGCTTGTGCTTGTCACGCACCCAGCACCTCAGATCGCCACGGCAACAGGACAAACTCTTCCTCATTTTGTCCCAGTGGTCCTTCCTGCGCCAGTTCAGGGCACCAACCCACAAATAACTGAGCCCAACACCACAGTGGAGTCTGGACCTCCACCAAAGAGGCCCTACAGGAGAACAGTGGAGGCAAACCCATGCAAAAGGTGTTCCGCACTGCTGACACTGGACACAGCCAGTACTGTGGCAGAGTGTATTGCCCTGCGTTCGATACACTCACCAAACAGCAGTGGTTGGAGGAAATGAGGGAGAAATTCTCTAAATAGCGTGTAATATATTGTAAATAAATAATTCTTGTTAAGTTGTTACAGTTTTGTTACAGTGTTGTGCAGCACATCAACAGCATGTTTCTTTGTCTCTATGAAAACAGAGAGAAAGCTCAGAGGAGGCATTTTTATTACTGATAAATGATGGAGGTGGTCTCTGGTAAACATGAGGAGGAATTTCAGAATGACAGTCAGAAATGGAAAGATCTGCCACCCAAATGATGACGCTTTGTCAGTGGGCATTCTGGTCCTTCAGGATGGTGAGAGAAGAAAAAAAGAATAATTACACATACAGAAATGATGCTGAAATTATGTTTTCACAAGAAAACAATCTGCATCAGCATTTATTATTTATTGCCTAATTATTTACAACCTAAGGAAGGAAGTGGAGGCCCCATCAGAGCCCAAGCTGGGGAACACCCCCATCCCCTGCAGTAATGCCCAAATAAGGCAGTGTGCATCACGGAGCGACTCCCCTCCACAGTTTGTGGGTTCGAATCCCGGTCGCGGTGTGTCAAAAGCACTTGAATGCATCAAAAGTTTCCAACTTGCGTTCAGGCAGCTAGAAATGCCTTATAAATGTGCAAGATGGCCAATTCTTCCAAATTTCTCCCTTTTTCCTCTTCCCACTTCCCCCCCCTTTTTGACGGACGATTGTTCTCCAGGGAGAACGAAGTGCCTTAGACCGCTCGGACATCCTGACTGCTTCTGCTAAAGAACGCACCTCAAACAACCCGGGCCAATACAGCTTGTTTTTTAAGCGTCCACAATAATTAGTGGGAAGAAATACTATGGCAATGCATTAGATAAAAATAAAAACAATATTAAAGGTATATTGAGTATATTAAACAATGTTATTGGTAAGTTACAGAAAAGATAATTAACATAATTACTTTATTCAAATGATTATTAACTATGTAGATCTCACATACTGTAGTTACAGTAGCTACGTTCATGATTTAATGTCTTCTTCTCACGAGAACCGAAATTCATTTATCAGCTCCATATATTTGGTTTTACTTTTATTTCAAGCCACCACAAGGCGTCTCCCAAACAAGGTCCCACTGAGATTTGAACTCTGATCGCTGGATTCAGAGTGCTAACCATTACACCATTGAACCGCCGTGTTAGTACTTGATTAGTCTGCCGGAAATGACACTGTGACCGCACATATCGATGTGAATTGCATGCAACGATGGGTTTCCTATGCTGCTTTCAGGGATACAAGGAGTGTGGGAATTCAGACACCCCTTTTTTTTTTTAAATAAGGAGGCTACATAATTTTAACATAACAGGAGGGATTCTTTGATCAGCGCTTAAGGAGGGCTTCAAAAGCAGTTAAAAAAATATAAACTCAGGTCCAGTAATTCCAGATTCTGACAAAATCTTCTTGGTAGACCTAATTTAAAGCAATAATGGTGAAAATGTGTTTTCATGCCGACAACCACATTGTTAATATAATATTATATGTTCTTAGTATCAAACGATCAGCTTCTATCAGCTTCTTGGTCAACTAATTATATTTCAATCAGAAGATGAGTGTTTTGATAATCTCACCATGTGCCTTTTTCTTTTGAGTTCTTCTGCCGACTAGTGGTTTAGTAGCTTCACTTGTAAGAGTTGCAGAGGGGCCTAGCTGCACCCACCATCAGTCTGCTACATGGTGGTCGATGAAAGTTTATACCAACAGATTAGTTTTAATACCATTGTTTCTGAGGTCTGTCCTTTATTTTTTGTTTTTTCTTTTAGTTTTAATGCCCCCTAGTGGCCAGAAATGGATCAATGCAGCTTTAACCAAAATATTCATCATTCAGAGTCAGACACAGACTAGAAATAATTAGGCATATTTTATATATTTGTTGCATCTATGTAGTGTCGTTCTTTTTTCACGGGCACCCTGAATGTCATAATAAAGTACACTGTAATAGACTATGCCGTCATCTATCTTGCCTTAATTAACATCACAAGGAAGTGCACAGCCAGGAAGGAAGTAACCTGAGAAGTCTTACTGGCATCGAGTAAGCCTTTAAATGCATTATTGAGTTTCTTCCTTACTGAACATTCAGAGTTGTATTTCACTGTCATGCTGCCCACCCACTTAGGACAAGTCCCACAGGAATGAAGTACAGTACAGTACGATTGTCCACAGTGAATTGCCATTGTGGGAATGCCAGTGATGAGTAATCTTCTGTGTTAGTGCTGGTTAAATCAGCTCTAACACACACTCAAATATACAGTATTCCTGGACATGCAAAACAAGGGTTTAAACTGCTCATTGTCTCAAGTTCTGCCAAACATTTGTTCCGAATATTTCCACGCTCAATCCCAGTTGTTTCCATTAAACCAACCTGATCTTTTCATAACCATCCACTTTAAATTAAGTTCCACCAAGATTTGAATTCCGATCACAGGATTCAGAGTCCAGAGTGCTAACCATTACACCATGGAACATCTATAGAACTTGTCGATATATGATATGATGGTGTCCTATACAGACCATCTAACAGTGAGCATACAACCAGTGACTTAGTAGTTTAACCTTGCAAAAGAGCAATGTTTACTGTTAATGTCACTAGTTTTTATAACTTACACTACACCTGAGGTGGGAGTCACAGCAGCGTGACAAATTACTTTTACAGTTATTGATCTTGAAATGTTCTTTCCTCATGACCAACAAGTATCTGGTACTGCATGGATTAATTCACTTCCCCAAAAAAATTTAAAAAATGAAGGTTTGATGTGCAGGTGGATGTGGCAGTAAAAGAGAGCCTTGCCACGTGCCACATATTGACAACAACTGCTATCCTAGAGAGGTATGCTATCACTAGCCACACAGCACGGGAATCGTGTGCCAATTCTCTGTATCGTCCTCTGTGGATTACAAAATACCGCAGTTATATGTTTCAGCTCTGTGTTCTCTTCAGACTCATTGTAAATCCTGCTATCTTCTGTTGTCGCCTAATTCCACTAACAAGAAAACTTGGAGCCATTTCCTTTGGGTATTGTGCCAATTCTGTTTTTCCATTCCCAATTTATTACTTAATTTGGGCAATGAACTGGTGCTTTGATGGTAATGGCACACCTGTGGCCAGTCGGTTGATTCGAGCTGTTTCAGTGCAAAGTGTTTTAACTTTTTAAGTTGGAGTTTTTCAAAAAATAACATGCTGTGATACAATTCATCTAATACTCAGAAGTAATTGGCTTCTATACAGTGTTATACATGCTACAGGAATGTGTACGGTAATCAAGGTGAAGGAATAGTACAGAGCCCTGGAGGTGACGTGGATGGGTTTTTTTTTATCTCGCATGCGCGAGATAGTAACTGGCACTTGCGAGATAGTAAGTCGCACTCGCGAGATAATAAGTCGCATGTGCGAGATAGAAAGTCGTGCTTGCGAGATAATAAATATAATAACAGAACACAACAAACTTGTTTAATGTTACTGTGAAAGCGGAGAGAATATGGTCTGTGTGAGAATGTCGTGGAAAATCGAAGGTATATTAGTAAATTTAGGTTTTCTGTCACAACTTTCACATGAATACCATACTATATGCACCTTACTGTATCTTGCGCACGCGACTTAGTATTTCGCGCGTGCAAGATAGCAAGACGCGTGCGCAAGATAAAAAAAACAAAACATCCATGTCACCTCCAGGGCTCCATACATTTAGCCTCTAGTTAGCAACTTGTAAGACATTTAATGATGTATTTTATGTAGTATTTAAACTGACCATTTAACCGCAAACCAATTAAAACAATTTGTAGACTTTAAAAGGACAGTGTGTATTATATCAAGTATTTAGCGCCATCTAGCTGTGAGGTTCTACATTGCAACACTCCTTTGCTCACCCCTCCCATTCTGAAGACGTTGGAGGCGTTCCGAAAGCTATGGTAGCCCTGATGGACAAGAAACTCATTTTCCAAATATGGACTATTTCCCAACAGCGTTGAGTATTTCTACTGATTCAAGTAATGAGGTAAATATGTAATTAGTTATTAAGGCTATAAAACTAGAGGTTATAACTAAAAAAAAAAATTCTGAATTCGCCGGTCACGTTGCCTTTTTTTTTTTCTCTTTTTGGCTTTTTTTGTGGCGAGGATTCCTTCTCTTGTGGCGTGGCATAAGTGCGGTCTTCCATTTATAAAACGAAAAAATCGCAGGCTTTCAAATTTTCCGGGGCAGTGATGAGCGCTCTTGCTGAGCTCTCTCTCAGTTCCGCAGTCAAGCTGGCTCTGAGTGAAAACGCGTTTAGCCTTACTACGTAGTGCCACGTAGTGCTTTGTGTCCCTGTCGGCAGTCCATAGTTTTTTAAAACCGGAAAGACATAGCGGCCTCCACAGAGCTTGCCCGTGCTATGTATATTCAGATAGGCAATTCTTCGCTCAGGAGGATAACCCCCAACTTCCACTGGATACGTCTCCGCTGCGTTGCGTCTCCGCCACGCCAGCGGAGCTGATACGTTTCACTTTAGTCAATGTGTCAATCCCCACCAGGTCCGCTGCGCTGCGTATCAGCGCAGATACGCAGGACTTCTATTACGCAGGACAGATACGCAGGACTTCTATTTCTGGCGGATGTCTACCGTACTGTGCCGTGGCGTACTCAAACCGCAATCGGTGGGGATTGGCGGACGGCGGAGCAAAACCGGATCGGACCCGCAACGCAGCGGACACGTATCCAGTGGAAATTGGGTGTAAGTCAGATTGTTGGCCGAGGTAATTGGACACCAATGAGGACTTACGTATGAACGAAGACATTGATTTGAGTTAATAAATTACTTAAATCGTAACACACTGTCACTTCAAGAAATTACTACACCACTCACACCAGCAAATTAAAAATACGACTAACAACAAAATATAACTGTAAGATGCCCGTGCGCGCATGCTGCACCAGTGCACGTGCTGTGTGCTGTGCCCGTGTGCATGCTGCACGCAAGCGTGCAAAATAGTAAGACACACATGCAAGATAAAAAAAACCAAAACATTCATGTCACCTCCAGGGCTCTGTAAATTTAGCCTCTAGTTAGCAACTTTTAAGACATTTAATTATGTATTTTATGTAGTAGAACAAAATGTCTAAATATCTTAAGTCTGTGGTAACCACAGACCTTATGGGCATTTAACGAAAAACCAATTAAAACAATTTGTAGACTTTAAGACATTACTACACCACTCACACCAGCAAATTCAAAATACAACAACAAACAACAAAATACAACAGTTAAGGAGCGTTCACACCAAACGCGATAGACGCGAATTGAGCGGCAACTCTACATTGAAAATCAATGTAAATGGCGCGATGACACGCGATTCAGGCGGTGTGAATGGAGCGTCTAGCGCGGCGAGACACTACGGGAATGAAGCGTCTGGGGCGTCGGAAGCGTCTGAAGCGATGCGAATAACGGTGAAAATATCGAACTTTTCAGACGGCATCGCACCACAACATCCAATCAGCGATGAGTTCAAGCCGACGACGTCACTTCCCTCACGTACGGTTGTTTACACTCAGTGGTGGCTCCACCTCACTCCCAGTGATGTTTCCTCCAACTCCCGGTGTCTGTGCTGTCATGCACAGGAAGTTGTGAAGAACACAAGTCGCCTTCACGCACTTCTCTGCCACTTCCGGCTGGACCTCGAGGACACAGTGGTACATCCTCCACTGAGTCGCCAGGATGCCGAAGGCATTCTCCACCACCAACCGGGCCCGGGACAGATGGTAATTGAAGATCCTCAATTCTGGGATGCGCCCAGGGAATGGCCTCATGAGGTTCCTCCGGAGTGGGAACGCTTCATCAGCCACAAAACAATGAGGCTGGGGTCCTCTGTGTTCTGTGGCTGGTAGAGGCTGGTCCGCTGGCAAGTGGAGGGTTCCAGCATGAAGTGCCCAGCCAAAGGCAGAGTTAGCTAGGATACCACCGTCACTGGTTCTCCCGAAGCCCCCAAAGTCAATCACCCTGAACCGGTACTTGGCATCGACACGGCCAAGAGGACAATGGAGAATGTCCCCTTGTAGTTAAAAAACTGGGATCCAGAGTTGGGAGGGGCCATCAACACCACATGCATCCATCCAGAGCTCCACAGCAGAGAGGAAAGTTCCACCTCTCTTCAAACTGCTCTGCAATGGACCTCCAGGTTTCTGTGGTGGGCACAGCCATGAAGTCCTCGACCAGGCAATCCCAGATGGCACTGACCACGGCAGGAACAATGGCAGAAACCGCAGAAATTTCCACACGGAAACTGTTGGCAATGCTCCTGTAGGAGTCTCCTGTGGCCAGGAACTTGCAACAGAGAATAGATAATGGGTCAGGCTTTAATTTTCTTGAAAACCTTAAATACAGCCCATGGAATATCACTTAAAAATTCTCCAAACATTTAACAACATTTCCACTTAATTATTCATTTATTGGAAACTGCAAGCTTTGTTATTAAAAAAAAAGTCAGTGTATATTATCCATATGTAAAAGATTAGGTATATCTGTGTAATCTCAATCTGAAATAAGAACCATTTTCAAATCTCAATAAGGAAAACTGATAACATTAACAAGTAAAGAGTTAATAAATAGCCTATTGTATTTGACAGAAAAAATGAAGTGAAAATTAAAAAGGTTGTTTATGCAGGTTTGTAGGTTGATATGCATTTATCACACCACGTAGGCTCCTGTACAGTGGGTAAAATTAGTAGCATACTACCATGCGTCTCCGGAGGACCCAGACACGACGGCGGGTGGTTTTCCGGCGTTTCTGGGACTTTTACTGCAGGTACAGTGCAATGGTGGTGATATCAGCCATGATCAACGTGGAAAGAGAGCGGATTGAGAAATACCGGTTCAAAAATGAGCGGGCAAGCACGTCATCTTTTTTTCCCTCCTGAGCGTCAAGCGCGACAAGTGCGAATGACGCGAATAGTCCAAAATGATCAAGCAGTGCAATACAAGCGTCTCAATCGATTGTATTCGCGTCTGTCGCGTTTGGTGTGAACGCCCCTTAAGATGATGTATCTTGCGCACGCGACTTAGTATTTCGCGCGCAAGATAGTAAGACGCGCGCTCCAAAGAAAAAATAACCCATCCATGTTATCTCCAGGTCTCTGTACATTTAGCCTATAGTTAGCAACTTTTAAGACATTTAATGATGTATTTTATGTAGTAGAACAAAATGTCTAAATATCTTAAGCCTGTGGTAACCACAGACCTTATAGGCATTTAAGCGAAAACCAATTAAAACAATTTGTAGACTTTAAGACATTACTACACCACTCACACCAGCAAATTAAAAATACAACACGCTCAACCAACCTAAAATGACAATCTGTAACTCACCTTAAAATCAAATCAAAGTATGCGTACCCACCTCTGCAGTTCACCAGAACTTTTAAGCCTCTTAAATCTCATTGTTTTTTTTTTATGGGACCTTTGGTGTGCAGCTCTGCTCTCATTGACCATGTTTTCAGCTCTGATAAACACTGTGTTAGCTGCCCAGCACTAAACAGCAGGCAGAGAAAGTTAGCAGCTAGCTAACTGGTGAAAAAGTTGAAAAGCTAGCTGGCCATGGCTGTTTTTCTCTCAGGAATTTGTGAAGACAAAACCAGGTTGAAGAGGTAAGCAAATACTTTGCAATTATGTTTACCAGTGGACAGAAACATGGCTCCAAAGGCATAGTAATGTTGCTCTGCTGGGTTTGCTAAGTAACCTAGCTAACCTGTCTGAATTGCTAATAAATAAATAAATATATTTAAACCTGCTTGCATTGCTAGCCTTTTAATGCGCTAATACCAAGAGCGTGTGTGTCAGTTAGCTTGGTTCAGAGCTCTTCCGGTGCTTGGAGAATAGAAACGAAATGTCACTTAGAGTTATAAAAATGTCAAATGTTTGGTTCGAAACTCAATTCATATCACTATCATGTATAAAATCACTTCAGTGAGTTAGACTATTTGCATTGACGTCATTTGTAATATGCTAGGTTGTTTCTGTTAGTTACATAGAGTGACCTAGGTTAATAAGAAAAATTATTTTTCAGCACTTACTGTGATAACTAATCAGGTAAAGCAATATTTGAGAGGTTTAGAGCATGTATTGGTTCAGCGACCAGGCAAATCACTATGTGATATAATAGTGTAGCAGCTAATTGCATTTTTGCAGGAAAATCTTTCACAAATAAAAATAAGTACTAAAATTAGCACAAACATTTTTGGTATATAGCATTTGAATTTTCCTTAGCTAAAAACCCCATCACCAGAATCAATTAATGACAGTCTTCAGGTAAACAAATGTAAGTAAGGGAAGCTGTCTTTAGAAATGGCAGCCATTTTAAAATGAGTAAGGCTAATGGGATTTTTTCAAAACAATGAGCCAAGAGGTACACAATCTACAGTAAGGACCATCGACGGAGTGAGTGAGTGCATGGTTATTGTGGCCATATGCCAGTGAAATGTCAGCAGAGCAAAGTGATTCGATTGTCCGTGCAATTATTGTTTTTTGTTACTTATATACATGTATGAACACAGAATTTTGTTGTGTTTTACAAGTATATTTACCTGCTTGAAAGACTACTTGTATTTGAATTTAGTTGTATCTTTAACCAATGCAAAGTTAAGACAGTTTAAGTTGACTTATATTTTGAGTTAAAGTTTACTTTTATGCGTTAAAAGTTATTCTTAGTAACGATACGGAAACACTATAGGAGTTCTTAAAAGAAGGTGATATCCTGATCGACAGGTGTTTTTTTTTTTTTTAATCTCAGGTTTAATGAAGCCTGCTGACTGTTGATTAGCCTCTTAATCCTTTTACCACCTCACTGATTTTGACTCAATTTGCAGCTCTAAGTATAGTCTTTGACCTGAAAAGAAATCTGAGAAGCTGCAGAACACATCTTTGAACATAAAGACGTGTTTTTTGCCCCCCCAGCTCTCAAGTGGAAAAATAAATAGCTACATCCTGGTTCATGCACCCTGGCCAGTCTCATTTTCTCATTGTCTGCTTGTCGTCTGTTAACTATTGAGGTGTTGTCCCTCTTCGCTCATAATACAACACTTAATAATTGACCTATTATGTGTGAGGTATTGACACAGATACTAAAATATACAAAGGGGTTGTAATCTCCATCAGGAACCAACCGCTCAAGTTTCAAACTCTCCCTCTGTTTCAATGTCTTGTCTTCAAGACTTTGTGTGTCTATAAATTCTGACCTCATTAACCCTTATCACACGCACTTTCCCACAGGGATATTTTGTATCAGAGGGACTGCTCTGATATGGAATCTATTTCTTTAGTTGCGACATGATAAGCAGGATACCTTTAAAATTCAGAGGGATTTCCAGCATTGCGTGATCATTTCCATGTTTTCTGATTAATTATAGCATGCAGTTTAATTTTTAATCCGATTTTTGGTTTTTCTTACACTAGTTCCTGGTAATCTCATTGAAAGAACTTAAAGCAGGAGTGCATGAGTGTGCATGTCTCTGAGTGGGTTGTTCATCACACCATGTCACACACACAACTGTCTGGGTGTGTGTGTGTGTGTGTGCGCGCGCTTGTGTATGGACACTGCTTATATAAGGCATTTGTTGGGCTCTTTGTGCAGTTCCTCCTGCTCGCCTTCAGCAAGGAATCCTCAGATAACATGACCTCACAGCGATGGATGCTGGCTTTCTGGTTTGCACTCTCCTCAGGTACCCTGCGATCATTCATTTAATCATTTGAGCGTTAATTCATTATTTTGAGCAAAAAAATATGCTGAGGGACAAGGATTTTGCAAGATTAAATTACGATAAAATCAACAAACGAGTGAGGCTGCAATATTCAACATTTTTCATATTATATAAAATAATTTGCTGTTTTTCATGGTTGTTTCCAAAGGTTTTTTTTATTTTTATTAAAATTTAATTTGTGACATTGAGAGCGGCAATAAAAAAAAGGAACATATAATCAAATAGCGGACTTAAGTAGAATTAGAAAGGTACTTAGTATTTCCATTTCATGTGTCCTAAACTTCAATTAAAAAGTAAATGTTGTTTCTTTCACTCAACTGTTAAAAAGTTACTGTACATATTCTGAGTTTACACACAAAAGCAGCTTAAGATATATAATAACAGTAGATAATTTACTCAACAGTGAATAAATTAGTTTAAATCAACTCCACTGAAACCAGCCACAACACAAAAATGCTTCTTTCACATTCAAGCAGTAATAATAAGACAATCAAATAATGCAGTTTCCAGCAATTTTTACCAATATTTGCAATGATATTATATTTAGGATCTTTATTTTTAATGCTAGTACTAAAGGTACATTTAGAATTAGCATATATTTTCATTGCATATAACCTTAACAACATGACAGACTTTCCTTGATCCACTTCAGTTTATTTGTCAATCGCTTAACGCTGTTTCCGATGGGAATTAGGAAAGGTGATTGAAGAAGGTCTGAATGTCTTTGTCAATATTGCTTTTCCAAGAAATGTTCATCTTTTAAGTCATTCATTGACAATACCATGTGAGCAACAGAACTGCGGAGCTTAATTCTTAGGATCGCCAGAAGGAGAAAATAACATAGATGACGAGGGCAGGTGTTCACAAATCACAAATAGAATCTGATCTTAGTGGTTTTACACACTCACTCACTCACACACAATTAGTCCAGATCTGATGAAACTTCTCTTTTGCACTCACAAAATGAAAACTTTTCCATAATGTAAATCTCGTCTATTTTCTATTTAAGTGACTAGTCAATATTGTTGCTGTTACTTGTAATGAAGTGTTTTTATATTGCAGTATTGCTACTTTCTAAATATGTCATTGACAAGTGAATGACACATCTTATCTTTTTTCCAATATTAAATATTGTTCTCAAAGTAGTTTTACTTTTATTTGATATTCATTTAAAAAAAAATATTATTCATGTTTACTTCAAGGTTTTAATGTTTGGTTGCAAGTTTAATGCAAAACACCATTTTCAGTAAGGAAATACTTCTTTACTCTACCATATTAGTACAATTAGGAGTGACAGAGTGAGTAATATAATAAAAACCGTTTTAATATAAATAATAAGGGTCAACTTACATCTTGATGCTGTATGTCTCTCCTAGTTTTAGGGACAGGGGAATCGGTCGCAACAACACAAACTCAGAAATGTGAGTATAACTCAATGTTGGATCTTGATCAGTTCATTTTACTGATTACTTTTTCCAGTAATGAAATAACAATTCATCATGTGGTTTACTCATTTAAAAAGTTTTTCATACATACTACTACAAAAAAGTAATTCAAAGTTAGTCAATGTCATTATTGAGTTCTGAGTTAACTATTAAAAAGAATATAGATTACATTTTAACAGCAACATTTTTAATCCAACATATCAAAATAATTTCATTGATTTATCCTTCATTATTAACGTCATATCATTCAGCCATTGTCTGTTAAGTAAATTGACCTTTATTGTGACCAGACACTTGCAGGACATTTGGCAGTGGTGTCGTCCAGCCCTTCAATGATTCAATGTTCTATGTGCGGTCCAACTGCCTGTTCACCCTCACTCACTTCACCCACAACCGGGTAGAATGTGATATCTCCACACGGCGAGGTGACAGTGGGCTGCTGGTCCAAGTCGAGATTATCATCAACAAAGTCAGGACCATTCTGCAGAATGGAAGCATCCAGGTGGAGAGGAAAAGGTTTGGGCCCAACACTTATACTGTTTCATTAGAGGGAAAAAAAGTGAAGCTGAGGGAGACTGAGTAAAGTTTAATCTGATCACACATCCTCATAGTCTCTATTTGTTCAGATTGAAGATTATAGTCTTAAAATAATTTGCATTTTTTAGCCTCACCAACGACAGTAAGATGATTTTTTGGCCCAAAGACACAAATCACTAACTCATTCTCTGCAACACTGCCAGGTGTTTGACATTCTTGATGTCATCAATGTTAGTTGATCATTAGCTCTGACTCTGGGACACTGAGCATTATTAATGTATTTTCTGTCCTCAGTCAAGTTAAATGAAAACACATAGACAAGTCTTACGGCAAGTTGCCACATTTTGAAGGTGACTTAGGTGACTGGGCGAGGCGGGCTCAGTAATAATACATTACCAATTAAATCATCTTTTCTGATCAAGGTTGAGGAAGTGAGAAGACTTTTGATCAACTGATTACACACTAATCATAGCGTAAAATATTAACAAAAGTTTCTGTTTCTTTCAAAATGATGTTCCATTTCTGCCTCAGAATTCCCCTAAATCCTACACACTCGACTGCAGACTTTCAGTCGGCATGGGGTGAATAGATAATAATTTGGGGTGAACTGTTCCTTGAAGTGCTTTTGTATGTATGTATCTTTAAAGCCCACTGCGATAACCCCTGTTGCCTGTATCTGTACTTATATCTGTGAATGTTTTCTCATCGACAGTGTTTCCCTGCCATACGATCACACCTACCAGCATGTCTTTCACTACGGCATCTACACCAAACTGAGGAGCTCGTTGCTTCCTCTGTCAGTCACCTGGCACAATGTACCTGGAGGAATCGACACTTTGTGGGTGAGAGGACACTGTGATTACATATAGGTTGATAACATTCAGCACACACACACCAAAACCTAACCCACTGACGCCTTTCTTTGAATCTTGTCAAGGTGGAGCTGGAGCAGGAACTGAGCACTGACATGACCGGACTGTGTGGAAAACACAATGGCATGGGTATTATACCAAAATGATTGGAGGGATATAGCAGGATTTATAGCAGTATTGTTGTAGTAAAGCAGTAGTAATATTAATATTAACATTAACGCAGTACTTTTAGTGGGAGTAGTAGCACTTTTTAGCATTGCTGATAGGAGAAGTACAATTTGTGGTTATTAGGCCATAAATAAGGTTTATATAACTTGTTGACGTAACAACATGACGTAACAACATAACGTAACGTTTAACTGTTTATAAAACAGTCTCAGTTTAACACTGATACCTTTACATGGCTTTCATAGGCAAACGAGAGCATCAGCCAGAAGACTGGCTATTTCTATGATTATCATAATGTTTGGAATTTCTAGGAAATGTTGATAGCTTTATCTTTCTCAAGGAATTACTGAGCAAACTGTTAGGGATGGTTAGGATTACATGTAAACCATGTTATAGGTTTTTAAAATTTTGTTTCACCACTTTACAGTTATTAATCTTAGCTAACACAGATACATGAGATCATCACAGTGCATCATACAGGCCAGACCCTGATATTGCCATGTAAATCTTTGGTCCTGGAACTAATGTTGCTTCAGGACCATCACTGAAACCAACTAATCAGGACTTTGTTATGACATAGCTTTGCAAGTTGGGAAAAAAGTCCAGACAAATGTGCACATATTAGAAGGGATCCTTTCACAGACATGTTTATTATTGTGAATGAGTCTATTTAAACCCAAACAACATTTGTTCATTGTTACTGTTTTAAATATAAGAAGAAAAAAAAGTCTTGTCTTGTGAAACTGGTCTAAAATTAAAACAAAGTGAGTTATATCATATTATTATCATTATAATGTAGCCAGTCATAGGAATGCACACATTTTATGTACTCTTTGCTTCAAGAATGAACATTTTTTGTGAATATAGGCAACCAGAAGGTGGTCATGGAGAGCGTGCTTGCTGATGACACATGTCAAACACGAGACCCTATCTCTGTTGGGAGTCCAGTAAGTTAGTTGTGATGATACAGTACTCACACGTCTGCTGTTGGCACTCCTGCTCTGTATGTACTTTTTCTTTGTCTTTCTCACACTCCAACCTCTGATGAAAAGTGACATTATATCATAGAGTAGTATGGAGCTAGAACAGTCTCAATATTATTCACAAATAAATGCAGAGGGATTTGTATCCACAAAGCTGGATCCGTATCTGTGTCTCTAATTTGCAACTTGTATATCATCATTTGTTCATCAACTTGGTATTTTTCAGTGGAAATATATTTGTGAATTTCCACCTATTTTTGTGGATACTTTTGAGACTCTTCTACCGTGCTGTTTTCACACAAAATCCACAAAAGCAGGGCGCCGGTGACTCGTAAAATGTCACTTGACTCGTGTCTCGTAAAACACAATTCACAAATAAATACAGAGTGATTTATATCTGTAAATCTGAATCCGTGTCCGAGCCAAACAGATTTGTATCTGTAAATCTGGAATCTAACTTAATATAACTTGTATAACTTGAATATCATCATTTGCGTATCAATTTAGTGTTTTTCAGTGGAAATGTATTGGTGAATCTCTTTTTTTCTCATGTCGTCCTTTACTTTGAAATACTGAAGCATACCTTCATGATACCTTCAGTTTATTACCGGGATTAAGTACTGTAAAAATCATATGTTTCATGGGTCTGACTGTGAGACTGCAGTCTGCCCCACAGTCACTACCAGTAGCTCTTCAAAACGGTTTCATTACGATTACCGTAAATGTTAGTAGATTCAAGCACTAGAAAACAACGTGCGGCTGATTTGACCAAGCTAACGCGAACCACGGCTGGCTTGACTGCAGTTATGGCTCTGAGTGACTTTTCATAATTAATAAGTGTGAATATAGCAGCATAGAAGCAGCTAGTTAGCTAGTCATACTGCTGCTGCCCCTTCATCAAGCAGGCAACCAGTGGCAGCACTTGGTTCGGTCTTCTTTTTCTTCTTCTGTTTAGTATAACAGCGTCTATCAATGTTGCATTAGTGCCATCTACTGGAAGACACGCACGGGTTGTGAATTGTGTGACACAAAATGGCACTGAAAAACAGTCTCAAAAAGATCCACAGCAAAAGATGGAGATTCACAAATATATTTCCACTGAAAAATACTCAATTGATATGCAAATGATGATATACAAGTTAGATGGCACAGATACAGATTCAGATTACCAGATACAAATCCTTTTGGCTGAGATACGGATCCAGATTTACAGATACAAATCCATTTATCTCAGATACGGATTAGATTTACAGATACAAATCTATCTGTTTGGCTCGGACACAGATTCAGATTTACATATATAAATCACAATCGCATTTATTTGTGAATTGTGTTTTACGAGACACGAGTCAAGCGACATTTTACGAGTCACCTGTGCCCTGCATTTGTGGATTTTGTGTGAAAACAGCACGGTAGAGTCTCAAAAGTATCCACAGAAATAGGTGGAAATTCACAAATATATTTCGACTGAAAAATACTAAGTTGATGAACAAATGATTATACACAAGTTTCAAATTAGAGGCACAGATACGGATCCGGCTTTATGGATACAAATTACTCTAGCACAGATACGGATCCGGCTTTGCGGATACAAATCTCTCTGCATTTATTTGTGAATAATATTGAGGCTGTTCTAGCTCCATAGTGTGGCAAGTTTTTTTTTACTGTACAGTATGTTGCATTACCAGATGCTGAGTTGCTTTCTCTGATGATATTTTTAGGAATGTGTCACATTCTTTTCCCACACCTTCGAATGTCTGCAAGCCCGGGTGCTTCCATATGTGGACCTATGTGAAAAGAACATCTACAAATATGAAATGAGCAAAGGCATCACCTGTTCTTTCTTCAAAGAGATTGTCCAACAGTGCGGAAACACCAGCCGTGTCTGGGACGTTTGGAGATCTGTAACAAAATGTGGTAAGTGCTCTTTGAAACTAGACTTCAAAACTCTTGATAATGGCTCAAATGTATGTTTCAGTTATTTCATGATTGATTTGTGACTATTTGTTTCTGTGGGTGAATGCAGACAAACCAGATTGTCCAGGAGACCTGATTTATGTAGAACAGGGCCCGGCCTTTGTTCCCAGCTGCACCAACCCTAACCCCAGGTTTTCCAACCAGGATTATGTCAGCACCTGCATCTGCCCAGAGGGTGAGCACTTCAGCTATCTGCCACTGTTGTGATACGGCTTCTTCAGCCTACAAGAGCCTTATAATACGTGGTTGATACATTTGTGTTGCAGGCAAAGTACTTAATGATCAAGTGGACGGCTTCCAATGTGTGAGCGTGTCCAGCTGCCCCTGTGTGTTTGCAGGCAAGAGCTACTCAACTGGAGACACACGCAGCACAAAGTGTCAGTCATGGTAAACAGTTTTGATACTTATGGAATTGCAAATTCCTATTTTATATGTATATATATATGTGTGTGTGTGTGTGTGTGTGTGTGTGTTTGTATGTAAATTTGGATGAATACATTAAAAAAAAGAAAGATTCCTCATTCTCTTCACAGTAAATGTGCCAGTGGGAAATGGCGATGCTCAGAAAACATCTGCCCTGCCAGATGTATCATTGAGGGGCAGCATGTAACGACTTTTGATGGCAAAGAATATGTCCTCCCTGGAAAATGTACATATGTGGCCTTACAGGTGATTTTCTTTCCTCTGCCCTGACATTTAACACTAACCGATGATGTCTTTTTGATAATACTAACGGACATTTTGAAATCTCTTCTAAGGGTTTTAACTGGACAATAAAAATTGAGTTTTCCGAAAAGGCGCCCTCTCTGAAAACAGTTGCTTTTCAGCTTTTTCAGGTACAGGCAGACTTTGAGGGTTGAATTTGAAACAATATCAAATATTGACCAAATGCCAAGCAAAAGTAGTGTGGGGTCACTGAATATAAATGTGCTCCTTGTTTGGATTTGCAGGAAAAGTATAATCTCTCACAAGGCGTGGCTAAAATCGGAGAAGAAGAGATCACTGAACTTCACAAGTCTGGTAAAAACAATGGGAATAATTGTTGACAGTTCAACACGTTTATTTAAAATGTTTAAATGCATTAATATTGAGAAACACATTTTTTTCCATACTGTCCATTGCTGCATCACCTCTATTCAGCGTCTGTCTGAAACCTCTGTTTTTTAGTGTCTCTTTAAGCCCCCCTCCCAAAAAGCAGAGTCTGCTCCAATTGGTCAGCTCTCACAGGCCTCAGCAGGCACTGTCCACCATGTTTCTGCATAAATGTTGCCCATTTTACTGTAAATAGCACCGAGATCTGCTCTTTAACAAAACAACAGCAACAACAACAGTAACAACATGTAAATCTTTCTTTCTACAATATGGGGAATATAAGGTGAATATATAATATCCAATCACTTACCAACCTCTTTTACCTGTCAGACAATGTTCTGGTTTTCTGGCAGTCCTCCATGTATGTCCAGTTCCTCACATCCTTTGGCATGAAGATCGAAGTTCAGATGTCTCCCGAAATCCAGCTGTACATCACGCCACCTGCAAACCACACTGGCATGATCTCAGGTTAGGATCTCAAACAAAGCCAAGATACAGTATATTGCCATTCCATTTGGGATTCAGCTTTTTTATGACTTTTAGTTGTTCCATGAGCTTTCAGGCATGATCCAGTTTGTTTGGTAATCATAGCTAGTCTGTTTTTCAGGTCTTTGCGGCAACAGCAACAATGACACCACTGACGATTTTACCACCACTAGTGGGATCATTGAGAACTCAGCTCAACCTTTTGCTCAGTCCTGGAGTGTGGGTGATTGTGCAGTGGATATACCAGACACCTGCATCAACAAAGACAATGGTACATGTAACATGTTAATTCACTTGTAAAATATTGAAAATATTTGTAGAAATTCATACTCAATATCTTATTTGTTTTCCATAATTCTGTAAGTCAGGGATGATATATTTTTTTAGGTACACATTTAAAGAATATTCTATATTCTGATATTGAAATACAATTTTCTGTGATATGATACACAACCTTCAAGTACAAGACCAAATGTTTCCCAATAGTTTGCAAACATAGTTCATTGTCTCATTATGTGTTTTTGCAGAGATATTTGCAGATGAAAAGTGCTCTGTGCTGAACAACCCAGACGGTATATTTGCTGAGTGCCATGGTCACATCCCAACAGATTATTACCACAGGGTAACAAGACCGCAGCCCGAATTAAATCCTCAATTAGTCCTTGGCGTTTTAAGCAATTAAATATCATTGACGCACCAATGACAACTCCTGTTCAAATGAAACTTTTATCATTTCCAGGCTTGCATTCTCAGAACTTGTAATTGTGGCAGCAGTTTGCAGCAGTGCTTGTGTGTTGCTCTGAGCAACTATGCCAAAGCCTGCGCCAGCCTGGGGGTTGTAGTCGGTGACTGGAGGAAAGCAACCAACTGCAGTGAGTTCAGCTTTGAAAAATACAACTCATTCTGTCTGCATCCTCCTGCTTCATTGTTCATAGTACACAGAAACTGAATAATGTTGAAATTGTTTGAATATCAAGTAGTCTAAAAAGCCTAAATCAAATCCATTCAGCTGTTACTATATTATTTGTTAATCACAATGTTTTGTCCCAGCTGTGACATGTCAGAAGAATCAAGAATTCTCCTACGACACTCAAGCATGCAACCATACATGCCGCTCCTTGTCTGGCCCTGACCCTCGCTGTGGGATGGATGATGCGCCTGTGGAAGGCTGTGGCTGTCCAGAGGGAACTCACCTGAACCAAGGAAACATCTGTACCCGAAAGGCAGATTGCGTTTGTCACTACTATGGTGGTACAGTGCCCCCGGGGTCTGTTATTGTCGATGGACGGAAATGGTGAGATGACCAGTATTTAACACCGTTTAGAATGCTAAAATACAATTTATCCATTTACTGCCCTAGTGGCTGAGGGTATAACCTACCTTATGCCCTAACCAAATATTTTCCAGTGCTTTTCAGTTGTATTACATAACCAGTTGTGATATATCTCAAACCAATTACGGTGTCTATTTCAGCTATTGTGAGAATGGAGAACTGCAATGTTTTACGGATTGTGGTAAATATAGATTCTTTTTACATCATTTGCATTTTAAAATCATGCTCATCCTCTATCTTTTCTCCATTGTAACTTAATTTATTTGTTTAAGCTCCCTCAGTAAATGTGTAAGATAGTTGATGGCTGAGTCTCATTCCCAGGTCAACAAATACTGAATCATTGGAGCGAGACTCAACAATGAACTGTCATTCTCCAGAATTGCTTATTGCAACTCTAATAGTGAAAAACCAATCAGAATGTTTGTGCTACTTCCAATAACCCCATTTAACTCTTGTTCCTGACAATGTAAAAACTGTCTGTTTGCATCAGGATGCTTGAATGGGAAGGTCTGTGTTCATTGTGCCAGTTTCCTGGTCGACACGGCTCAGAAAACCTGTGACAGTCTCAGCAAACCCATGGTAGGTCTATAGATTATGTTCATGTGCATGCTTTGCTCATTATCCATTCTTCATTAAATTCATTATTGTGTTAGATGACAGAGCTGGTTTTCTTGTGATAGCAGGTTGATGTATCTTCATATATCGAGAAAAGAAGCTTTGCTATCTCAAGATAACATAATCAATCCATTATCATTCTCGGCTTCCGTAAAAATGTATCCTTAAGCTAAAAGATTTTCTTTTTGGTTGATTTCCAGAGTGACAGATCCATTTGTAACAGTGGCTGCTACTGCCCAGAAGGCCAGTATGAGGATCACCGAGGAAACTGTGTTACTCGGGACAACTGCACCTGTGTGTACAGTGGCAAAGTATTCAGCCCAGGACAGCATGTCAAAACAAAAACAAACTGCAAAACCTGGTAACGCCTGCATTAGTGCTGCTCTCCTACTCATGCAAAAAATAGTATTCCTCCAAAAGCTAAAGAAGCTATGGTGCAACTAAAGGTTTAAATTCTATCTTACAGTACCTGTGGTCAGGGTCAGTGGCACTGCAAAGATGAGCCTTGTCCTGGGAAGTGTCAAGTTTACGGAAACGGACACTACCAGACCTTTGACTCCAAATGGTACCGCTTTGATGGACACTGTCAGTACACTCTTGTAGAGGTGAGAGCAAACATAGAAACTGGAATTTATGTTTCTTTGCTCAGGCTTTGTAGACCTCCAATACATTAACTTCAAGTGAAACAGTACATCATCCAGACAGCCTACAATAAGGGTATTTCAAAAATGTATAGAATATTTGTTATATGTTAAATCTTTGACCTATTTGTCATATTTTTCATAACTATATGTTTTTTTATCTGTTTTTTTTCACCTCAGGATGGCTGTGAAAATAAAAATGGCACCTTCTCAGTCAGAGTGGAGAGTGTACCCTGCTGTGACGAGGCGCTCACCTGCTCTCGGGCGATCATCCTTGACCTGCAGGTGGCTGTCCCACTCCCATTTTTCTTCACTGAAACACAGAGTTTTTGTCCACGTGTTTATGATCTATCTTCATTATTTCAATTATATTCTTACTATCCGCTCAGTTATTCACCATTTTCTTCGTCCCATTACTTCACATAGTACATCAGCCACATCTTTCACTTGATAAGTGACATACTCAGATCATTCAGACCCCAGTGAAAAGTAACAACATGCTACTGACTGAATTTTATTGCAGATAAACGGTCATGAACCAGTTGAGTCTGGTATCTTTTTCATCAGTGACAAAAAAATCTGATACCTGTGCTGTCTTTTAAAGGGCAAAGTCACCCTCACATTGAGTGATATGAATGTGACCAGACAGAACCATGAAGGCTGGACTCTTCAGGAAGATCCACTTTACTCTATACACACCTTGGGACTGTACATCATAATTTCAGTACCTAGCAGAGGGATAACTCTCATTTGGGACAAACACACCCGGATCACTATAGAACTGCATGAGGACTGGAGGGTGAGTGATGAGGACTTAGTTGATAGTCTTTTATAGATAATTTGTCACATGAATATACATGTTCACTTACACTTTCTTAGAAACAGAAAATAAATAATATTTAAGCATTGAAAAAAAATGGCTAGATTCATCCTCAATAAAGATCAGCAGTTCTTAGGTATAGTTTCTGAACTTTTGAATACAATTTAAATAGACTTTTTAACCATCTCTTCTGCAGAACCTAGTGTGTGGCCTTTGTGGAAATTTTGACTCCAATGAGATGAATGACTTGAAGATAAGTGGCTCAGCAGGTTAAAAGGTTTTCTCTTGTTGTCATGAAGCATTAATGCCTTTGTCATGGTGGTCAAAATAACACCCCCCAAAAAATCTGTTCTTAGTGGTCTCCAGTCCCATGGCATTTGGCAACAGCTGGAAAGCTGCCACACCTCCCTGCTCTGATGTGACGACTGAGATATTTCCCTGTGAACGCAACTCATACTGCTCAGCCTGGGCACAGCGACGCTGTATGATCATCAGAGGGGACACATTTAAAGCCTGCCACTTTAAAGTATGCATTTTACATATTCAGCTGGCCAATAACACAAGATTTCTGTGCATGTCTGCAGTTGCTATACATTTGGGAAGTAGGGTGGCAGAGATTATAAGGAGGAGAATTAATGGGACTAAGATCATTAACAAACCAATGACCTATAATATCAAGACTCAACACTAAACATTTTTTAATCCAAATCTACTATTTACTGTAATAGATATTCACAGTGTTGACTAAAGGTCTGTTCTTGATGTTCTGCAATCCCCAGGTGGATCCAGAGCCGTACTACCATGCCTGTGTGCAGGAGTCCTGCTCCTGTGAGTTTGAAGGCAAGTTCCTGGGGTTCTGCACAGCTGTGGCGGCCTACGCAGAGGCTTGCAGTGACCAGGATGTGTGTGTCAACTGGAGAACTCCTGATTTGTGTCGTAAGTTACAATACTTTTTTCCCCACTAACAGTCATACATCAAAGGCACTCTGTGGAACTTCTGTGTTGTACCGGAAGCCAGAAATGGAGGAGGCTCCATTTATCAGCTAGCATTAGCAACTGTTGCTCTTTGTTAGTGGAGAGAGGGTACTAGAAAATGTACACAAAGTCACATCTTTGGATTGTCGTGAAAAATCCGACCCAAGTCCTTCAGAGATGGTTGTCACATTCAATCAGCTTACACATGGCCAATACAAAGGGATTTATATATATATATATGAACAACTGAAAATTGTTAGATAGAGATCCTTTAATTCTCAACGTCTTTATTTCAGATGGTAAGAAGGTATGTAACAACAGTGTTACAATTCTACACTAAGAATGCTAACTATGTATCATCTCTTGTTTAAGTATATTTCTTGCTCAGAGGGAGTTATTAAGAGTTGAGTAATATTGCACATACAGTGCTGTACAGTACAGCTTGATTTTATTGCTCAGTATTTTCAATTCTTTATAGACCTACATATGTTTTTATCTGTATCTATGTCTTTTTTCTGTTTGTATGCAAAGCATGTACACCATTTAAGACATAAACAAAGTAATCAATGCAGCCTAGGATACACATGATGATAAGTTTGTTAATTATTACTGAAAGTTTGCAAAACTTAAACTCTGTCACTTTTTTACTTGTGATCATTTAAACCATAGCGGTCTACTGTGACTACTACAATGAGCAAGGCCAATGTAGCTGGCACTATGAAGCCTGTGGGAAGATGCTAACCTGCAGCGAAGAGAACTATTTACCTCACAAGCTGGAAGGTAAAAAGACTCTCTCAGTTGTGTTCATATGTAAAAGTTAAACGTAACTGTTCATCATCAGTTGAATCAATAAAGTGAAAAGAGTGGCTTACTGTTATTTAGTGTGTGTATAATTGTCATCATATTGCAGCAAACAATTTAGCTATCAATTGAATGCTTTGCTAGTCTATGACTTGGCCATATTAATGCTCACAATAGCTATTTACCTTCATAAAATTAACCATATTTATTCCTGGAAAAGGCTGCTATCCACGCTGTCCAATGGAGGCACCATACTATGATGAAAATACTGGTGAATGCACTGAATTGAGGAATTGCACCTGCTTTTTTAATGACACTATCATTCAGCCTTGGGCAGTTGTGATAATAGATTCTACTAAGTGGTAAGTTGGGCCATTCTTAATGTACACATGTTTAGATATTTACATTTTCAATGGTAGCCATAATATGAAAATCTGTACACCTTTCCTTATCGTATTAATTTTCAGATATTTTTACTGTCTATCTTTGTCAGCCGCTGTGAAAATGGAACAACTAAGTGTAGTAAGTATGAATTGTATTCTATTTAAAGTATATGTGCCTTCACAGAACCTAATTTCAAAACACCTGATCTCAATTCCACCTTTACTCCAACAGCACCTCCACCCCCACCACCCACAACTATGCCTGCCACCACTCCTACATCAAGTACTCCCATCACAACTACCTCAACTGCCACTGTAACAACTGTGCCTTCTACCACTTCTCCACCGACAGCTAAAACTTCTTCAACTACCACTGAAACAACTCTGCCCTCCACCACTTCTCCATCAATGACTACAAATACTTCAACTACCACTGAAACAACTATGCCTTCCACCACTTCTCCATCCATCACTACAAATACTTTACCTACCACTGAAACAACTGTGCCTTCCACCACTTCTCCACCTACGACTACAACTACTCATTACTCCATGGAAACAACTCTGCCCTTCACCACTTCTCCATCACTGACTACAAGTACTTCAACTACAACTGAAACAACTATGCCTTCCACCACTTCTCAACCTACGACTACAACTACTTATTATTCCATGGAAACAACTCTGCCCTCCACTACTTCTCCATCAATGACTACAAATACTTCAACTACCATTGAAACAACTCTGCCCTCCACCACTTCTCCATCAATGACTACAAATACTTCAACTACCACTGAAACAACTCTGCCTTCCACTACTTCTCCATCAATGACTACAAATACTTCAGCTACCACTGAAACAACTCTGCCCTCCACCACTTCTCCATCCTTCACTACAAATACTTTACCTACCACTGAAACAACTGTGCCTTCCACCACTTCTCCACCTACAACTACAACTACTCATTACTCCATGGAAACAACTCTGCCCTTCACCACTTCTCCATCACTGACTAAAAGTACTTCAACTACAACTGAAACAACTATGCCTTCCACCACTTCTCCACCGACGACTACAACTACTTATTATTCCATGGAAACAACTCTGCCCTCCACCACTTCTCCATCAATGACTACAAATACTTCAACTACCACTGAAACAACTCTGCCCTCCACCACTTCTCCATCAATGACTACAAATACTTCGACTACCACTGAAACAACTCTGCCCTCCACTACTTCTCCATCAATGACTACAAATACTTCAACTACCAATGAAACAACTCTGCCCTCCACCACTTCTCCATCACTGACTACAAGTACTTCAACTACAACTGAAACAACTATGCCTTCCACCACTTCTCAACCTACGACTACAACTACTTATTATTCCATGGAAACAACTCTGCCCTCCACTACTTCTCCATCAATGACTACAAATACTTCAACTACCACTGAAACAACTCTGCCCTCCACCACTTCTCTATCAATGACTACAAATACTTCAACTACCACTGAAACAACTCTGCCCTCCACTACTTCTCCATCAATGACTACAAATACTTCAACTACCACTGAAACAACTCTGCCCTCCACCACTTCTCCATCACTGACTACAAGTACTTCAACTACAACTGAAACAACTATGCCTTCCACCACTTCTCAACCTACGACTACAACTACTTATTATTCCATGGAAACAACTCTGCCCTCCACCACTTCTCCATCAATGACTACAAATACTTCAACGACCAATGAAACAACTATGCCTTCCACCACTTCTCCATCAGTGACTACAAATAGTTCAACTACCACTGAAACAACTATGCCTTCCACCACTTCTCCACCGACGACTACAACTACTTATTATTCCATGGAAACAACTCTGCCCTCCACCACTTCTCCATCAATGACTACAAATACTTCAACTACCACTGAATCAACTATGCCTTCCACCACTTCTCCACCCACGACTACAACTACTTATTATTCCATGGAAACAACTGTGCCTTCCACCACTTCTCCATCAATGACTCCAACTGCTTCAACTACCACTGAAATAACTGTACCTTCAACCACTTATCCCACCATTGAAACAGGACCCACACTCACACCGCCGGTCTCCACCCCAAACGAGAGTACGTTCCATGTACTTGTACTGCATATAACTCAATTTTTTTCTGTCAATCAGTTCCTTAAATGACCTCAACAATGTTGTGGTCCTTTTTCTGTGCTCACTTTCCTATGCTGTTGTATTTAGACCAGACAGGCCCGTGTACGTGTGAAGACCTGAAGAGGAACAAAAGCTGGAGTTGTGATGAGACATGGACAGAGGACTGCTTCAATAAGATTTGTAAAAATGGGACGATAGAGTTAACCCCAGTGGTTTGTCCAGAGCCTACAATTCCCACCTGCCCAAGAAATCTGGTCACAAAAGTCTCAGACGGATGCTGTGAAACTTGGAAGTGTGACTGTAAGTGTATCCATGTGTGTCTCTGTCACTGCTCTAGCTTTCTTTTTTCCCCCTCCTCTCCCTTCTTTTGTATTTAACTTTCCACATATCTATCTCTGTTTTTGTGGCTAGGTAAGTTATTTTATTTAGATTTTGAGTAGACTGTTAGTAATGCTGCTCTCAATTTCCTTAAATCAAACAGAAATAAATTATTTGCCATGATAACACCAGACTTGCATAAAATATTACCAGTACACTCAAAGTAAAGCTGAGGCAAATGGTTAGTCTTATCAAAGTATTGTACATGTGTAGGTTAAAGGTTGACTGGATTATGATACTAGAGAAATGATTGAGGGATCACCAAGGTTAATCAATCCTTTCCCATACCGTCTCTAGGTCGCTGTGAACTATATGGGGACCCCCACTACATCTCTTTCGAAGGTGTTACCTTTGATTTCTTGGAAGACTGCACCTACATCCTGGTGGAGGAGCCGTCACCACGTCATCATCTGACCATTGTTGTGGACAACTTCTACTGTGTGCCAGGAATCCCAGGCTCCTGTGTCAAGGGAATCATGATGATATATCAGAACAATACAGCTAGACTCAGTATAATGCCACATTTGTCAGCAGTACAGGTAGGATGTAATTCAACTCTCTGTTTATTTTAAGTATGTCACATTTATTTACCTCCTTATATACTGGTTGTGATATTTTTCTGTGGAATGGAGTATTTTTTACTGATACTGATATTATCTGCCATAGGCCACACTAAACAATGAGGTCATAGAACCACCATATGAGGAGAATGGGTTGAGGTTTGAGACCACAGGGTACCAAGTGTTCATCTACCTGCCAGAGATCCGCTCTTATGTGTCCCTCAGTCCGACTTTTACCCTTGTGGTCAGTCTGGCCATGGAGCACTTCCTCAACAACACCCAAGGACAATGTGGTAGGTAATGGATCGGAAGGGATGGTCCAAGAGTGGGGCAAAGTGCACATTGTATTCCTGTTTTATACATGTGTGTTTTTCTGTGTAGAGGGGATTTTCTGACAATGTTAAAAAAACTTCTTTTTTTTTCTTTTTCAGCTGTTATCTTAAATTAGCATGCAGGCTAACTAAACAGTATACTTAGCTTAAAGCTGCATTAAACAACTTCTGACCACTAGAGGGCAGAAAGAAACACCAGTCCCAAAGGAACACGTTGTAAAGTGTTAAGTCACATTTGTCTTCCAGTACCTAAAAAAAAAAACTTGTTTGAGGTTATGTGCTGGACATGTGTGCTTACAGTTTGTGTGTTAGGACATGAACATATATGCGCATACTATTGAGTGTTGATATTTTTTAAATCTTTTCATCAAATCTTGATATTAAATTCATTTCTTAATACAGGTGTAACAAACTGCATACTACCAAATATCTAACAAGACAAACTAATTGTGGCACATACAAATCTACATCAGTCGATGATTTTTACATATTAATGTACCAGAATAACCTTTTTTGATTTAAAGGTCTTGACCATTGCCAGCTATGGTTCCTATTGATATATAAGGTGCCACTAAGCTGCTACCCTCTCTGTTTAATGCACAGTCTTGATCGGGTGTTTATCTCAATAAAAAAGGTATATATTATGTATCAGATCACACATTTTCTTCATTAAAGCTCACCTCTGCTCCTTCTCTCCAGGTGTGTGTGGTGTCGGATCATGTATCCGCAAAGGAGGGCAGATGGAGGACGACAGCTGCTGTGATAAGACGGCTCATGACTGGCTCTACGACGACCCGTTGAAGCCGGCCTGTGCGTCTGCACCAAGGGACGTACCTTGTCACCCCGGGACCACTCCTATTCCTACTAGGACACCTTCTTCCACCACTTCCTGCCCTGCAAGCTCACTGTGTGAGCTACTAGACCACCCGTAAGCTACCCACATGCACACAGTAGTAGTCAATATATACAGTATATATATTAGGAACTCCATAGTACATGTTTACTTTGTAAACGTGGAACACTTTTACGAGTCTTCCTAATACTGTATGTAATTTTCTGTATTCATTCTTTTGTTTTGATGGTATATGATGTTGTTTAACCTCTGCCATTTATCTTTTTGTATATTTTGAGTTGTTTTGTGTTTTAGTCGCTTGTGACTAAAAATCTATCTATTCTGTTCCATAGAGTCTTTTCAAGTTGCAGCCGTTCTGTAGACCTGTTTCTTAAAAAGAAGAACTGTGAGTTCGATTCATGCAGGAATGGTGCCTGCTCTTCATTGGAGCAAGCTGCTGAAGAATGCAAGAAAGCTGGTTTCTGTATTGACTGGAGAAGACTGACTAACGGAAGCTGTGGTATGTGCCCTATTTTCTTTTTATCTTTCTCTTTTCACACCGCTGGCCTGATGGAACAACATTTGATCCTCTGTATGTGCATATGGACATACACAATAGACCCCTTCACAGATTGTAAACATCCGGGTGGGCGAGCGATCACTGGAGGCAGAAGAAACATTTGAACACAGTGGCTAGCTAGCTAGCTAGCTAGTATTGTTTAGGCTTGTTTGGCTATCGTTATCGTACACAAAATGGCTAAAGAAGGTAAGAATTTATCGCAGTATGTACAGACACTCACTGTACGGTATGGGGAGTGTTATTTTAAAAAATTGATGTTATCAAATGGACCATCTTGAACGACCCTTACCGGGCGCTCACACCAAAAGCGATAAAATAGCCTGTGGTTGCTCTCGTCACTCACATCGCGTCGCTGCATTCGCCTGTGTGGCAGCAACTGCAACGACTGAAGTGACCAAAGCGACCGAAGAGGCGGGTCTTTCAAGCAGCAGGCATAGGCCTATATAATAATCCATCCATTACATCAGCCCCCAATTGGCTGTCGCCGAGGTTGCGCCACTGCTCATTTGCATAAAGTTGAGCGTATGTCAACTTTCGTCGCTCACGTCGCGTCACTGAAACCGCGCCACTCCTCGTCGCCAGCGTACATTGAAAATGAATGCCAGCTGGTCGCTGTGATCACTCAAATCGCTTTTGGTGTGAGCGCCCGGTTACGCGCTCACTCAATGGAAGGACAACGTAACAGGTTTACCCTCTGTTGAATGGCCGGAGATTTACACTTACTTCATAGAGAAACCAAGCATCTACAGTAAAGAAAAACTTAGGGCATATAAATTGCTAGATGCCTACAACTATGTCCTAAATGGCCATGTCCAAGACTTGCAATACAAAGATATATCAGATGAGTTTTGTGTTGTGCGAGCACCAAGTTTTACCCAGCCAGCACCAAGGCCACAAGACAACGACGAACCAGGCTTGGGTTATCGCGAGTCGAACAAAGAACTACGTCTTCACTGCAAACTGTACATGCATGGCTGGGTAAGTAGTAGTAATTACCTGATATGAAGTGCGCGCTGCAAACACAAGCATTTTTGATGATTGCCTCCGTCCAGTCCTTTCTTCTGATTGGATTCAGCCATAGTTGTCTTCGTTTTTTTTGACTGGCAGGTGGTATCCGGTAATATTTTAGATTTAAGCCATGACTCTTTCGGTTCTGGCACCCGACAGCACAACAAGATAACACCATGGTAGCAGAGGTGGCAAAGTCCTGGAGCTACTAACTAGAGATGCACCGATCCAGTTTTTTCCGATCCAATTCCAGTACCGATACCTGGACTGTACGTATCGGCCGATACTCGATACCGATCCGATACCTTTGTTGAATTAATAATAAACTGTATACCTTCCACCATGTGAAAGGGACTAAAGGCACCAAACTTTCCTAACTAAGACAAAATAATCAAACAGTTACCGAACATTGTAAACATGTGTAACATTAATAATAATAATAATAATAATTAAAGCTGCAGGCAGCGTTGAACGGGCCCTTGCAGGCTTTCTAACTTCAACATACACTTTCCAATCTACACCATAAGGCACATTCATGTAGACGGTGTTGCTCGGAATACGTCTCTGCATCAATACTAAGTCGGCCATTTTGATTGTGGCCGCCATTTTGAAATATTTCCAATCCTCGCACTGTAATGACATCCTCCTATAGATTTAACACAACAGACTTCACAGTCACTCAGTATCATCCACAGACCTTAAAGATGAAAACCTGTTCAAAGCTTTCGCCTACGTCATACCTGCTGGCCATGGTGGGGCGGTCAATTTAAATCCTTGCCATTAAGCATCAAGTTCTCGTAACTTCAACATACAATTCCCCTTCCACACCAAATCTCTAAGGAATGTAGAGGGAGTCGCCCTGAATATATCTGTGCATCAAAACTGTTTCATAATCATAGCGCCACCCACTGGACACAGGAAGTCAGACAAACATCATCCGATTGACATGACGTTTACTGCTTGTTTTGTCCCCAGCATGACATGCAACAGGTGAGTGCGCAATCCGATGGCGTTGCAGCCTGACACATCTGCTGGCCGTGGTGGTGCCGTCCATTTAAATCCTTCGCCATTAAGCATTAAGTCCTCGTAACTTCACCATACAATGACCAATCTGCGCCAAATCTCTCAGGAATGTAGAGGGAGTCGCCCTGAATATATCTCTGCATCAAAACTGAGTCGTATCCATAGCGCCACCCACTGGACACAGGAAGTCAGACAAAAATCGTCCGAATGATATGACGTTTACTGCTTGATTTTTCCCCGTTATGACATGCAAGTAACAGGTGAGTGCGCAGTCTGAGGGCGCCGCAGGCCGACGCACGTGGACTGCGAGGGCCCGTTCATCACTGCTCGCAGTTTTAATTAATATTTGAATTTGAATTGCTAAATTTAAATAATTGCATTTAAAAACTGAATTTGAATCACATAATTTGAATTTGTATTATTTAATTTGAATCATTGAATTGAAAAACTGAATCTAAATATTAAAATTTGAAATTGAATTTCTTCGTTTGGAAAATTCAACTCTATATGTTTTCACATTCAGTTCTCACAATTCAAATTCAGTTCTCAAAATTCAAATTCAGATCTCAAAATTCAATTTCAATTTACTGTGACTGACATCCGGGTAGTTGAGGAAGAGCAATCGAGCGCAGATAACTAAGACTCCTCTTCGGCCAATCAGCACGTACGTTTTCACCTACGTAATTTACCTTGACTGACTTGGTGCTGGCTGGTTGCCACATGCCACGAAATGGAGGAAGAAGTGGAGACGAGGTGACCATTAGGCTTTTAATTAAGTGGATGACTCTTGTGTGCATCTCATGTGGACTTCCAACAGTCCAAAACTATCCAAACTATTTCCAAAACTGTCCGAGGGTCATCTACTAGGTCGTGAAATGACAGGAAGTCTGAATAGACAAAGTGGTTCAAAATTAAGGTTAGATGGTTAGAAATCAATATCAATATCTCCCTGCAACTACAGGAATTTAGAGTAAACCTGCTTCAACTTATTTCACATGTTCACCTGCACTGGACCCACACAAAGGAAGTGGAAATTGCATCATTTGGTGAAAACAATACAAAAGGATCCATCATGTTAAATCAAGTTTTTTTAACGCGGAATTTTCTTTTCATGTACATATTAGGAATTGAGGAAAATGTCAATACAAAGATAATATATGTTTTACCTATTTTGGCCATAAGCGGTCATATTGACCACACATCATTTCTCGCGGTTTGCTTCTTTCATTGTCTTTTTTGTCTCTACCTGTGTTAGCGGTCTCCAGCTGTGCGTCTTTGTTAATTTACTTGTGAGTTAGTTATTCTATAGTTGTATAATATAGCCTGGTTGGCACCATGGGCAAACAACAGTGAAACAGCGAGCAGAGCTGTTCAGCACGATTGCAGCTCTGACTATGTACCAGGGAAAGCCGAGGAAGAATGTCTGCATCCTGAGCACCGTGCACACAGGTGTGGGCACCTTTAGTGGGACGAAGGCTAAACCAGTCTGTGATGTAGCATACTATAACAACACCAAGTATGGCATGGACGTCCCCACTCCCGGACCAGATGCGAGGGCGTACTCCGTCAAAGGCAGTTCGGGAAGATGGCCAGTGGCGGTCTTATATAACATCCTCGACCTGGCTGGGATCAATGCCCGCATTTTATTCAAAGAGCAGCAGCAGCAGGAGAGCCCGGAGGAACGTCCTGCAGCAGCTGGCATTGGAGCTGAGGGCAGAAAACATGGAGGGGAAAGCGGCCGCGGCAGTCAGCACAAGGTGGGCAGCAGCGAAAGCAACCACCGTAGCAGCAGCAGCAGAAGAAGAAGACACAGACACGGAGGCAGTGACAGTCCGAAAGGGCTGCAAAAAGAACTAAACGTCGGACACTTGAATAACACAAGCCCGTGTGTGGTAACTGTGCCAGCCTGCAAGGAGAGCGGAGGTAAACTGCGTAGCCTGTGACCAGTGACTATGTCCTAGTTATCGGCGCTCGATTGCTCTTCCCCAACTACCCGGATGTCAGTCACAGTAAACTGAATTTGAATTGTGAGAACTGAATGTGAAAACATATATAGAGTTGAATTTTCCAAACTAATAAATTTAATTTCAAATTATAATATTCAGATTCAGTTTTTCAATGCAATCATTCAAATGAAACAACACAAATTCAAATTATGTGATTCAAATTTAGTTTTTTAATGCAATTATTCAAGTTTAGCAATGAAAATTCAAATATTGATCATTCAAATTCAGTTTCTAGTGGCACATATTTCAGCCCATAGTTTTCTGCCCGTCTCATTCTAGTGAGAGCAATATCTGAGGAAGGCCTGTAGGGAATTTCTTCAGATTTGCCACTCAAGGATGAACTGATTAGATGCTGGTGGTCTGCCAAAAAGCTGAATGATCCAGAGACATTATTATCACAATATTTCAAGATATGATCCAAATATGGTCATACAGTATGTATTGTGATACTCTCCAACCATAAGAGCCACAGATTTCATGTTCAGAGAATATCTAATACCCAGTGTGGGATCATAGATTTTATGCATCTAGAATTTGGAGTTCCTGTCATCCAGGATTCTGTGGAAATTAGGTCATAATTGAACCACATACATGACAAAAATAAGGTGTATCTGGTATCGTTCTGTCTCTTGTCTTGTGTATGTGTTTGCACATTTTCTTGTGTTTTATGACCTTGACTGTAATGATGCATTTGTTAAAATGTCAGTGATGCATTCTTTATAAATGTGACTCTCACATTAAATAAAGTATGCATTCTTGTTCATGTTTCAGATGTGCCATGTCCAGCAGGATTGATTTACAGACAATGTCATGAAAAGCTGGATGACGTCTGCTATGGAGGGTTTGTAAAGTTCCGTTTTACAAATTATAAATTACATTCCCACAGTCTTGTTCCTCATTCTATTTAACCCAAAATATTTCCCCTGTCAAGACTTTGACTAATTCTGCTTCTCTCTTGGTTTGGCTGTTTAGAGTACGTTATTCCGGAGCCCCCATCGAGAACGACATTGAAGGCTGTTTTTGTCCCAGTGGCCTGCTGAGGGCAGGAAATCACTCAAACGTGTGTGTGCCTGACTGTCCCTGTGAGTAACACCGCCATAAGGCTAACACACCAAGATAATCTTTGATAATCTTATTGCAGTACATGTGCTTGTTGGAGACATCCATTTCCACTAGTTGATAATGTAGAGTTTGTTTTCCCTTTCATCAGATTGTAAAGGGCCACACGGTGAACCCAGACTGGTAAATATCTTTGTCTCATCAATGTGAAAGTAGTGAAATCTGTACATCTAGATTGGGTTATTGATTCTTAATATATTTCTCTTCCTGTCTTCTAGCCTGGTGAGGTGTGGCAGTCTGGCTGCCACCTGTGTACATGTAACAACCGGACTCTCATGGAGGACTGTATTCCAAAACCTCCCAAGCAACCATTTTCCTGCGGCCCCAACACTGTACTGGTGAACACTTCTTGTTGTGGTGATCAGATATGTGGTAAGCACTGGCACTTAATAAGATTTTAAAATTACGGTTTAAATATTATTTTAGAGACTTTGCATTCATCACAATTAATACTTCATGTGTTATTTTACAGTTGAGAAGACATGCACTTATAATGGAAAGACATACATGGTATGTTACGTCTAGTTTCGCAACAGTTTCTCTATATGACAAAGAAAAGTTTCTATCCCTTAGAAGAGAATTTTGTACTGTGAAATGCATCAATATCTGTCTTGGTGTGTGTAGGTGGGGGACAGATGGATGGACACCACCCGTCCCTGCATGTCATTCAATTGCACCACCGAGGGTATTCAGACTGAGACAAGAGTCTGTCCTGCTGAAAACTGTCAGGAGGTACTGTACGCCCTCCACTCCGTTCCATCATCAATAACTGTAACATCTTACAAGCTTAATTCTTCAGTCATAACTCATTTATTGCTGCAGTTTAGGAGTCATTTTATAATGAAAGTATATTTTAAGTATTGCTTAGAGCTGCTCTTGAAGTCAAACTTTTATCTTAAATGCAAATTGGAACACAGAAAACTTACATTCATATTTTTGGGTGTAGAAAGCATATTTCTTTCCTACACGATGAAACATTAGCTGGCAAAGGGACGCAGAATTAAAAAAACGTAACAACTTAACAATAGCAATTCAACATTAATACCTCTAAAAACAGCTACGCCTTTTTTTATATATATATATATTTTGTTGAATTGTGCACTCAAATTATTCCAAATGTTTCCAACAACACCCTCTTGTTATAACGTCCATGAAAACACCAGGTTATATGTCAGAGAGTGAGGAAGAAAGTGGTTAAACAAGGGATAGAAATGACATACTGTGCATTTAAATAGCTGATACACCGGAACCAAGTTGTAGGTAGAATAACAAAAATCTGACCTCTAGCTGTTGTGATTTAATCAACAGGCGGACAGAATTTGGGATAAGGACCACTGCTGCTATACATGTAAGTTCAGTCAAACTTGAGAATATACTGAAGTCTTTTAGAACTGCTGATTGTTTGTCACATTGCCTTTCTGTCAGTTTGCAGTATTTTGACTTAAAATTCCAAATCAGTAATTTTTTGTTATTCATTTCCTCTCACTCCAGGTAACCAGAGCTGTGCTCCCAAGGTGACCAGTATCTACCTGACCCTTGACAATTGTACCACCATCATGCAGATTCCTGTGTGTGAGGGCCGGTGTGTGTCTGAGCCCAGGTGAGAGGAAATGTATTTCAATACCATTTGCGATGCTTTGGGGAAACAAATCTGCATTGTAGGGCTTGATCTTTTAGATTTTGACGAAAGGATGATGACTAGGCAAAGCACAGAAGGAAAGACTGGAATTTTTAATCTCTGTCTTTATAATTCCCTCATCCGTACGTTTACGGACCCCTGCCACATCTTTTAACGGTTAACATAAACTGTTAAACTATCAAAACATTCAGCTCATTAAGGAGATGATTGCTTTGAGTTTTGGTATTTCTGCCTTTTGTAATTTTTAGAATATCAAGCTTTCTTCAATCTTCAAACCCCTGCTACTTTGGAACTCTTATGCTTCTTGATAGATTGAGCTACTGACACGATTCTCAGTGAGGGCACCCTTGATGCTGTGCACACTGAACTCTTCTCTTCTTCTGCTACTTTCAGTTTTGTTTTGTTTTGTTGCTCTGTAGATTCCACAGTTTTCATATCTCATACACATATGAAACAGAAACATTTAGGAAATCTCATCTTCCAGTTAATGGGCTGATTTCAGAAACAGGACCCCCACTTTTAGCTGTGGAGGCTTTAAAGCCTCAAGTACTCCAGCCAACTCCCCCATAAGCCCCAATATTAATTTTGATCGTAAAATTTCTGGAAGGCACCAGACAGAAGCAGTTTTGTAAACTGCTGAAATTTGATCATTTTTGACTCTAAAAAAACAATAAAATGAGGCATGAACTTGGTCCGGCTGCTTGTCCTCTCACTAAATTTGTTGAGATATGTGCAACAGCAGTAAATATAGCAGCCATTTTTCTGCTTTCTTTCTGTGGGGTTTTCAGCTTTGTCCCCAATTCCTGTCTCTTTCACACAGCAATTTCAAACCTTAGACTGATCCTCCATTCAGTGTTCCTCTGTTCTGATGGTGGACTGATGTTACACTCTTTCTGTTGAGTTTATCTGTTAATAAATTCAAACTTTGATCTGCTTCTGGTTTAAACGCTGTCAGCATTTAACAGTAAATATCCCACCTTTTTAAGAAACATTTGCTTTGTTTCTTTACATTAGGCCTTTAAAACTAATATGTGTGTCAACTGTATGTCAGAGAGACAAGAGTGAGTCCAGGTCCAGCAGGAAAGGTGTATCAATACTGCGGAAAATGGGCATTGAAACCATTTCAATATTCATTATCAATATGTATTGTTATATGGATATTTTTGTCCACACAGGTTGCTTTATCACAGTTAGAGTTTTATAAGTCATACTCATGATTCTGCAAAAGTTTAAATTCTAGGGACTTTGCTGTATACTAACTCTGGTTTCAATCCCTCTCTCCCCTTCTCCCCTATGTGCTCGGTCAGTGTGGTGTTACGCGGTGACCTGCAGGTGGAGCAGAAGTGCCGGTTCTGTCATGAGCGAAGCTCAGAGAAGAGACCAGTGACCCTGCAGTGTTTTGACCTCACTGCCAGACAGTACACCTACAAACACATCACCAGCTGTGAGTGCAGTGCCTGTGAAATACTGAAGTAAAAAGTACTGACAGCACAGACAGGAGCCAAGTATAAACAATATTGTATTTGTATTCATTTGATTTATAAAGAATATGTAATATCTTGAAATTGAATTGTCACTAATCAGGTTCAGACTCAGGTTTATTGCCATGTAGTTTTCACATACTGTGCAAGGATTTTGCCTAAGCATTTTGGTGCATAACAATCAGTATAGTAAGAGAGAAGAAAAAGACAAATGTACAAATAATGTCAAGAATCATAAATCATTATAGTAAAGAATCTGAAAAGTTATATTAAAAGTATGTAACATATTTGTTTGACAATGATTTCTATGATGTTTAAAACAAAGAGGATGGAATGTGCACAAAATCAATGTATTGAATCATCTCTTATTATTTTTTAGCATCAAATAAAGTGAACCATTTACTAATCAACGAAGCTTGTTGAAGCAGCCACGCACCTGTCTAAATTGAATGTTGGACCAGGATTGTAAACAGCGTCTTAGCATCAAACTTATCTAAAAAATGTCGGCTATTACTGCATAAAGTTAACCAAGTAATTTTCATAAACCAGCCCCTCGAAAAAGACCTCCAGAAAGTCAGGTCAGAGCTACCACAACAAGCCACTAGGTCTCTGCTGCCACCTGAGTTGCATTGTGGGTAATGTAGGCACTTTTTTGAATATGAAGATCCTGATCCTGATCACCTCAAACTGTCCATAATGACTGCAGTAGTGTTATAGGAGTGGACTGCTTTTCAAAACCTTCAGGCCTACATTACCCACAATGCAACATAGCCGCTGGGTGACATCACACACAAAAAGCTTTATTTTAGTTTTTTCACATATGCAGTAGTACTCCCCAAGACCTGTAAACACACTTTAATGTGTAAAATTGTCAGAGTTGCTCTTTAAGCCCTGCTTTAATCTACTCAATTCACACATTTTCACAAGGTCATATCAGCAGCTATGCTTCTTTGGCTTTAATCACTCTCTCATTAATACCAATTGCAGGTCCTCTAAAGGATTAACGGTTCTTTCAGGCAAAGTACATTGGATAAATCTTGTCAGGAGGATCTAGTCATCTCTGAAACTTTCTACGAAGAAGAAATCCCTCCGAAAACAAGTTACAATGTATTCTGTGGATTAAAATTCAGTCAATAAGGCTATTAAACAACAGAGGTAAGAAAAAATGTAGTGTATTTATTTTGGTGTGAGTGAACTTTGTTAACTGTACACAACACACAGCTAACAAAGACTCCAATGTTGTTCACAAGCAGCCGTCCATGGTGCAGTTTTGCAGAGCTGAGATTCCTGCACAAACTCTAATATCAAAAAGTTTTTTAAAAGTTCTTTCATGTGCAGAATTTTTTAATAGTATTTTTATTGGATATCTCAAATACTGTCTTAAAAAATCTTATCAGGTGATGTGATGTGCGATACTCAGAGAGAAAGCCATTGTTAAGGCCTATCAATAGGACAGGAAGACTTTGATCAAGCCTAGGAAACACCCAACCTTACAAAAGCTGAATTTTCTCCAGGAGAGGAAAGCATTTCATTCTTTGAAAACAGCAAACTAACAGAAGCAGCAGCCTTGGAAAATAAGCTTTGGCCAGCTTCACGCTGCTGCCGTTTGTTGTGCGTTCAAAAGGATGGATACTCGGGAGGCTTATGATGTTCACAGAGGAGGATGTGTACGCGGGTTATGAATGTGTGTGTGTGTGTGTGTGTGTGTGTGTGTGTGTGTGTGGTGTGTGTGTGTGTTTTGTGCATTTGGTGAACCTCTGAACCTTCCGGTGCAGGTCGAACATGCATCCCACTGGATATCAGCCAGCCAGAGTGGTCACGTTTGGGTTTGCGTATGCCTGTTTGCCTGAGGGGTTGGAGGGGTTTTTTTATTGACATGATCAACAAGTGCACATAAGTGGCTGAGTTACTGATTACAGGTGATGTTATAGTTTGTGATAAGACTCTTGTTTTAAGCACAAAGTCCTGCCAGGTGCAGCCAGCCTTCGGCCACTTTAGCACATCCTACCCATCCCTCGTAGGACCGCTGCTGCCTCTCAGGTAAATACTTTTCTGCTTGTTTTTCACTACTTCTACTTCTAAAGCATGAATGTCTCCTTTAAAAAGAGAATGAAATGTTCGATTTATTGGTGTTTTAGTGCAAAATACTGGTATTGTGATTTGAAAACCAACAATCAAATCCCAAATCCTATAAGATTCCAAAATATATGTCTTGACAGGTTGGAGACTCAATTTTATTTAGTTTTTCTTTCTTTGTATTCTCAGATGAAAGTATTTTTAAATTTGGGATATTTTGAAGAAAATGTGATAAATCTGATGGAACACAATTTGCTCCAATCTCTGATGTGCTCATGTCTTTGTTTTTGTATGTATGTGTAGCTGTATTTCTGCAGGTCCTTTGGTACTGTGTTTCGTGCTTCCTCACATCTGTTGTGCACACAGGAGCATCATGAGTGTGGAGTCCAAAAAAACACGTGAGGCTTGCTGCTCAAAGCTCAAGGTTGGTGAAATGTTACCTTTTCCTTGCATTAAAGTGTTGCACTGCATCCTGTGTGGACTTAGTTATTTAAATCCGCTATTGTGAATGCAAATTAACACAAATTGATGTGCCAAGTTGCAAAATTTCACTGTAAACCTGATTTTTTTTAACCTTACCTCCATGTATTTGTCTTTCTAGGCCATTTCCATGTCACTTATCTATGACCGACAAATGCTTCACCTGATGAGGCTATAAAAGGCAAAGCATTAACAAGAGAAAGCCTAATTTTTCTTTCGGCCAGATAAGACTGAGACTTTGACACCAAAAACTGTGTCTTTTCTTGCTCTTGGAATAGGAACAGAGTTGTTTATGATTGTATAAATGGATGTCCTTCACAGAGGACTGCAAAAAGATAAGGCAGATAGTCTAGTTAAGTGGTCCTTGAAGAGCCTTTTAGGAAGAAAAACCTTGTTATTGTTGCAGTTGTTTTTCATTGGTGCACAGTTTATGGCCTGCCCTCTGATAACAGACTGATCATATAAGAAAATGTGGCATTATCAGCTCTGAGTAACAATTAATACGGGTTGATGATGTTGATTTCCTTCAAATAAGTTGCCAGACCAGCTCAGTTCAAAAGTGAAGATGTTAAAAAAATGTAAAAAAAAAAACAAAAACATGTTGAGCTCTGGAAGGCTCTGTTCTTACGTCCACATTCACAGCCTCACAGTCTTTGAGGCCCATTCCCAGTAAATCAGCAAAAAAACATGAAGTGCATGAGTGCTCTCTCGCAGACATTTTGAGCCCTTTAAAGGCTTCATTTCTGCAGACTTTGCCTGAGGGATGATCGAAAAAACACAATGATGATCCAGATGATGCCACTCTTGAACATCTGATTTATTTTAAAGCTCTGCATGTGACAACTTGTACTGTCAAACAGAAATTCTTCTAACTCACTGCCTAAGATCTGACATTTTCTCCTAAAACTGATTCTCTACTTAAATCACTCAGTTTATGAAATAACAAAAAAGTAATAAACTTTTGAAAGATTATGGATTTTTTAAATTCTTTATTATATATTTTATAAATGTGGCCTTAGACTGGATAGGGCAGAAGAGCTTTTTGTTTACCTGTGGAACTTCTAGTGTTATGCAAGTGGAGATACTTTGATTGTACTCAGAATAGTCTATGACCTACAGCCCAGTGTGATTTCCCTTTTAATCTTTAACTACCTTTGTGGCAAGGATATGGCTGCTCACAGGAGAAATGTGTACTGGTAAATTAAACAAACTCTAAGATGGACCTGATGTTCAGATTGAAGTTGTAGGTTTCAATAGATATTGTTTCATTTAATCAGCACAACCACATTCTTACTTCACCTGCATACTTGGCTGAGCCATGTGTCAAAGCACGGCTCGACAACTTGTTCCTTTAACCTCCATCAAATAACATCATGTGGGAATTAATATAAGAGATGTAAGTGAATGTAGATCTAATCAGTGTTGAAGGAAGGTGTGAAGTACTATGTGTGTGTTGTCTCGTGTGTTAGGCCTAATCTATCATGTGATAATACAGTAAATTGCCCTCTACCTTAACATCAATGCAAGTTGCAATTACATCCCTTTATCCTTTGTAATGGAATAAGCCTCATTCAGAAACGTTTCATTGCGTGACTGGGACTGTAAAGAAACAGATTAATCCTCTCACTCAGACGTCTTTTAGGAGAGATTACTACAATTATTAACATAATCTTCTCACAACTGGCATCGTATTCACATTAAAAGATGTTTTGTGAATAAATCTGAGCATCTCTTTTTTAATTAAATCAAATAAGACATCCTCTGAATGCAGAGGAACAGCTTCAGCTAACAGAGTGTCGTGTGTTTCTGTGTTCCCAGCTCTTCCTGGCTTCTATGGCGCTTGTATTCTTTGCCAAAGCCTTCGGCGGAGCCTATATGAAGAGCTCCATCACCCAGATTGAGAGGCGCTTTGATATCCCCAGCTCCTTCATTGGTGTCATAGATGGCAGTTTTGAAATGGGTATGTGCAGGTTTTTTTTCTTTTTTCTTTAAAGAAGAGTTACAGTTTCTCTACAGTAGATTAAGGCAGCATTCCGACCTCTTAAAGGAAAAGTCAGACATTTGGTGGAATACGCTTCTTTGCTTTCTTGCAGAGAGTGAGATAATTGATTGATACCATTCTTATATGTGGATGCTTAATGTGAGGCTCCAGGAAGAGGACAGCTTAGCATAAAAAAAACACCTAGCCTGGCTTGAGTTGAGATTTGAGTTTTTGTATAGCTTCAACAAATTCAATGTTATATTCACCGCAGATTAGTAGATTATAACAGCTAGGCTGAGAGCAGAAACTTCTGTGGTCTTTCTTTACCATCACTTTGTGGTTGTCGTGAAGCTTTTACACTTTAGTTTTTGTCTGGATTCAACCAATTAGATGTTACATGTTAATAAGTGAGCTTTAGCAGAACAGCTAGCCAGGCTAACTGCAGTACGTCCCTGCTCACTGCCAAACAGTAGTCTGGTGCAATAATCCTTGTAAAATGTGCTATTTTTACACTTGGATTAAACAAACAAGATATAATTAGACTGCTTCACAGGTGCTGGTAGGTGGACTTTAACAGGCTTATTGTTTCTCTGCAAGGAAGTGACAATGCATATTTTCTGACATTTCAAACTCTTCATTTGAGCCAATAATCTATTCATTGAGCAATTTTTTTAACTCTTCTCCTTCCCAGGCAACCTGTTGGTAATAGCCTTCGTGAGCTACTTTGGTGCAAAGCTCCATCGTCCCCGGCTCATTGGTATCGGCTGTGTGATCATGGCTACTGGATCTTATCTCATAGCCCTGCCTCACTTCTTGCAGGGACCGTCAGTACACAGTTTCCTTTGTTCTTCTTCTATTCTCATTTTGTATCCGCCATACTGTGGCCTTGTTAAGGTTTATCCTGTAGTAGTGCAGTAATGATTTACACTGGTTCTTAAGGGCAAAGCTGGCAAGAACAGAAACGTTTTGGATTTAATTGAACCACAATGAGAAGCGTCAGGGGTACAGTTATTCTAGCAACAATAGATTGGATTAAAGGAAGGGTTCACCCCAACATTTAAAGTCGTTACCTCCTTAACCTCATAATCATTTGAACGTTTTTGGTGAATCTTTCCTTTAAAGCCTCTTGCAAAATATAAGGGACAACACAACATATATATAATATAATTAAATTACAACTCATTTCAATTAGTCCAGTGTAGATATGGTGGGTCTAACCTGTTTGGGAGCAACATGTACCCTGTTGCTTACATGCAGACTATGCAGTACTATATGTAGAAATAAAACTACCTGGACACAGGTTTTCTCTGTGTTAATCTGTTCATGGTCATTTTAAACAAAATCTTATGACTAAATGAGCATTATATGAGGTCAAATAAAAGTGTTTGAACTATATTTGACACAAGGCTAGAGGACTGGGAATTGTGCATGACCCACCGAAGTTGATCTTAGGCCCTAGTGGGGCAAATTGCAAACTTTATTAAAGTTATATATAAAAACATAAAAGTCTTTTTTCTCACAGTAATGCTGGGGCACTGTCAGTTTTCAAAGCTCTTGTTAAGGAGATACTGAGATCTAAATACACATGCAGTATGCTTGTACACTGGATGCCTTGATCGTCCTCCTGCTTGCCGCAGTGAGGTGGCATATACCCCAGTCTCTGCCCTGTTTCAGCTCAAAATCAAATCGTCTGTAACATTGGACATCTTCTAAAACATAGGAGTGATGCTACAGATGTAACATGAATGTGTTTTCAAGCCTCCAGGAATTGTTAATATAACATAAAGTCTATAACAATCTGCAGGCGCACCATTCACTATTCATATGCACTGTAATTTTCAGAAAATACATTCAAGCCATAGATGTGTCATTTGTTCATTCTCAATATTTTCCAGGTATAAATACGAGACCAGTGTGTCTCACAGCATATCTGTCAACAGCAGTGAGAGCGCACTGCCCTGTCACTCCAACCACAGTCTGAGTGAAGATGAGACGCCTGATGTAGAGACCAGAACAGGTACAAGGCAAACACACTAAATTATTTAAATGTAGGACCTCTCAGGTTTGAGGTTTCAGTCACTTGTCCATCTTAGATACAATACCAAATATGATACTACATTTTTCTTCCTTCAGCTTGTGAAAAGGCAGCTGGCTCCTCTCTGTGGATCTATGTATTCCTGGGGAACATGCTGCGTGGAATTGGAGAGACTCCCATCATGCCTCTGGGTGTGTCCTACCTGGATGACTTTTCAAGAGAAGAGAACACTCCTTTCTACCTGGGTCAGTTCCTACTGTCTTAATGACACTTTTTTACGACACATTGTACACTTAACATCTGTGTTACTTTATTTCCTTTCTTGTTTGGGTTAGTTGCTTTTCCTTAATTAAGTAGAAATAGAAGATTTGCGAACTTTCCCTTCTCCTCGTGTTTCCCTGTGGTTTACTGTTGGCACCGCTGTTTCAATAACAGCATTAGAAATAATGCTACCACAAATAGCCTGGCAACTGTCGCTAACAGTCCACAGCCAAAACAATAGGAAGAATCCCAGTTTGACATGTAGTAAAACAGAGTTTTCCAGTTGTTCCCACTGTTACCAGGTAAATCAGTGCCTCTTCCTGTTTAGGTTGTGCGGTGGCAGACTCACTTCCTTTTGCTGCAATGCGATCTTTGTTTTTAAGGGTAAAATCCAGCCTGGTGGCAGACCAAATAGTGGAAACGAGGTTTTTAGGGAACCAATCCATATGCAGATGGTGTCATTTTTCTACAGCCATTACACCGTGCAATCAGTATTTGATCCAGAATGTTAAGTTTGAGCAAATGTCCTGTAACTGGTGTTTATTGTTTTTTTTATCTGTGTCTATCGTGTAGAATCTGATTGTTGCTTGATAATAGAACCATATCAGTAAATAACATTTTTCTTCCATTCTCCAGCCTGTATCCATACAGTAGGAATCTTAGGACCTATGTTTGGGTTTATGCTCGGATCCTACCTTGCCAAGATCTATGTGGACATTGGATCTGTGGACTTAGGTAGGCGACTTCTTCATATCAAGGGGTGACAATTGGTACGACAGTACTTTTGATAATTTTTGGGGGGAAAATGTTCTCATTTTGTATCCTAAGGCCTTACCTATTATGATTGTATAACTGCTGGCTTTATGTAGACCTATTACACATAAGCACTAAATAGTTGACCCTTCATCTCCTTGAACCTACATGGCGAGTTCATTGTTTAAGAGCAATAAAGTTGATTTTGGATTCAGGATTTCGCAACATTTCATTCTGTTGTCATAATGGGATTAGTTCAATATTTACTGCATGGACTAGCACCATCAATGGTCCCTGAAAGGTCCCATCCTCCTGCTTATGTCTAAGCTGTTGGGATGAAAAAGACTCAGTTCTACCATGGAAGTCCTGTAAACACAATCCACTTCCTAACCTGCGGTCTTTGCTCCTCTCCCAGATGCTGTCACCATCAACTATAAGGACTCCCGCTGGGTGGGCGCCTGGTGGCTGGGCTTCATAGTGACTGGCACCATAATCATGCTGTCCAGTATACCATTCTGGTTCCTGCCCAAGTCTTTGCCCAAGCAAGGGCAAGAGGAGAGCCAGAGTAAAGGCACAGAGCTTGCCACCGTGGCAGAGCAGGAGAACTTCCTGCCAGAAGAAACCCAGGACCACGAGGAGAAGGAGAAGCCAGTTACCTTCCAGGAGCTGGCTAAAGGTACCATCTAAACACTATGAAGCACTGGGATTAGTTTTTTGGGGGCTAAGGTGGTGTTGGCATACAAAACTCTGCATTAAAGGACCAGTGATTACACATTTATGTTTTAGTTTTGTTCTCTTATTTCTCTTGTTTTACACCCAATTTAGACCAATTAGGTTCCTATACCACAAACCGTGAAGCTTAATGAATGTCTGTTCAGAAAGGCTTTATCTATGAGCAGCAGAGCAACAGCATGCCATAAACTACTTCTAATATTTTAAGCACCACTGTTCAAATAATTGCCAGGGTCAATGTGTTTAATCATTAAACAGTTATGGTCCTGACAAACCAGAGCCCAGACCATGTAACCCTGAAGCCTGGACCATCAGGCAATCTGGGCAAGGGTTGAATGACACATCAGGACACGTGACCACTTTTAGTTAGGCCCTGTCATGCCATAATACATTACACAACATTATATCAGACTTACACAAATTGCGTCTCCTAAATGTTGCACTGTTGTAAATTGTTATTTGAAAGTGATATTATTTCCAATAATAAACAAAAGATAAGTATAATGTTGACAATAAAAACAACTTTAAATGATAGACAATAGACCAATGAACATGAACAATAAAGAGGTTATTTAAGATAAACGATTACATTGTGTAGTTAGATTAAGTATCATTGGAAATTTAAATAGATATAAGTGTAGACATTTGTTATGAATGCCTATAGACATGGATATACATAAATATTCAGATATTCAATTTCTTAATAAGCTGTTCTTTCCAAGGCAAACACATAATGATACTAAATCACTTCGACATTTTAACATTCACTCCAGAATGAAGTATCCCAATGAAACTTTTGCTAAAATCTCTGTGCTTTGTTCTTCACCAGATTTTGTTCCATCTCTGAGGAGGCTTTTCAAGAACACCATCTTCACACTGATGATTCTCACCTACTTGGTGGCTGTCAACGGCTTCATTGGCATGATCACCTTCAAGCCAAAGTTCTTGGAGCAGGTCTATGGTCAATCAGCCTCCAAGGCCATTTTCCTCATAGGTACAGAGCAAAAACTGACTCTGATTCCCTCTGCTCACTGCTCTCTGTTGCCCAAGGCGACTGAAACAATGATGTTATTGAAGGGAAGTGTGAATGCGAGAGATAAAGTTGACCTGAATTGTAAGCACTAGGTAGCCCACTGTGGGCTCTCCTTTTGTGTGTGCCTGTAAAGTAGCACCCTGAGCTATGATTAGCTTTTTTATGACTGTTTACCAGCACGGCTAGCTGTGTTTTTGTTGGAATATAGATCATTTAACTTCATTGTTGTACAACCACAAATTATGACACGTAAAATTAGAACAACAACAACAACTGGCTGCTGGCCAGAATTATGTTCAATACAAAAAGCTTATGACGTCTTACGGATTTGACTTTCTCACAACATAGATCTTGAATGCCAACTGTCTGGTTGCATATCTCAGACCCAGCATGTCTTATCAACACATTGAGCCACCATGGCAGTAGCAGTAAATGTTAGAGGGTAAGACTAATTAAGAAAAAACTAATTAAGAAAAAAAAGGGCAGATGTTGTAGAAGTTGTAACACTTGTGCTGAGCTGTGTTGTAAATGGGAATGGATCAGGAAAGTATCAATTCATGGTTGAAATAGTTTGCCAAAAGCAAAAGATAAATGTTTTGATAGCTAAAAAATAATGGATAAATGGATAAATAGTTAGCAAAAAATAAGATATACATGGTAAAATAGCTAAAAGTAATGGATACACGGTTATTAGTATGTTTATACCAAAAAGCATTGGATAAATTCTAGTAGTTAGACTAATTGGCTAAAAGTTATATAAAACTACCCAAAACAGTTTGCTGAAATTGTTTGATAAATGATCTAAATACAAAAAGAAAATGTTAAAATAGTTCAAGTAATGGATATGTTGGATATAGAGTATGGTTGGCTAAAAGTAGCACACAAGTTAAATGGTTAAAACAGTAATACTGCATACTATCAACATAACAATGGCATCCATGATATTGTCTCTTATATATTATATATTATATATTGTCAATTCTCCAATCCTTTTCATCGATCCATTCATTCAACCATTTATTCATCCATCCAGGTATACTGAACCTGCCAGCAGTAGCCCTGGGCATCATCACCGGAGGTTTTGTACTGAAACGCTTCAAGCTGGGTATCATTGGGGCAGCCAGGGTGGCATTCGCTGCCTCTGTTGGGTCCCTTTGTCTGCTTTCCATTCAGGTCTTCATCAGCTGTGACAATGCAGATGTGGCAGGTCTTACCGTCTCATATCAGGGGTGAGTGACATGCAAGCCATCCTTTCACATGAAAATAGAAGTCGGTGATTGGCTGGGTGCATCGCAGAACTTCCTATGACTCAGTCTTTGTCCTGTTGTTGCTTTTTATGTTGTTGTTTGTAGTATTGCTGCACGGGGAAAATGTATTTCTAAAGCCTAATTATGGTCAATGTTTGCAACTGAAATGTTGATCTTCAGGAAAATGAATGTACTCATGCGGGTCTTTTCATGTCCATGTGCATCAGGGATACTCAAGTGTCCTACGACAAGCAGACTTTGCTGTCACAGTGCAACACGGGCTGCTCCTGCTCAATGAAGCACTGGGACCCAGTATGCGCCTACAATGGAATGACGTATGCCTCGCCCTGCCTGGCTGGCTGCCAGACCTCCACCGCCACTGGCAGAGAAATGGTAAGACAACGTGTACCGCTATATACGTCTTCATCATATAGTCACATTATAGTAATGGATAAGACTGGTAAATTAAATATGAGATGGACAACAGGGCAGACACACAACATGGACAAATAGCGGCTCTGTTGACCAGAATGCAATACAGCCAGACCAAGGACATGTTCGAATCGAAATTTATTCAAATTTCTGTCCACAAGCCAAACTTTGTGACAATAACATATTTAAGTACAATCTGTGTAGGCTGTTTCTGTTTCTGGAAAAAATAGGTATTTAATCATCAAAGAGTGATCAATTAAAAATCACCTATCGTCATAAGTATTTTATACTATAGGTGTTAATGTCCCACATATTCCTCCTAATGGCTACCATGGTTATTTCAGCTCACAATATGAAGGTGTTGATTTGAAAACAACAAAGATACAAAAAATGTTACTATTAGTGCCTCATCAGTAGTTTCTCCAAAGGCTGGTTAAAGTGTAAAGACCATGGGATTCAGGAGCACACACACTGATGTGTGTGTGCTCCTGAACCTATATCAGGGAAATGTAAAGGAACAATTAGTATTTCAATCATGGAAACCAAGTTGTTCTCCAAACAGCATGTGGAACCAACACCACCAGTAAGTACATTCCGTCAAAGGTAATTATTCACATCTCTGTTCTCTTCCTTCAGGTTTTTCACAACTGTACCTGCATCAATGAGATGAAATCTCCAGCCATGAACATGTCCGCAGTGCTGGGCCAGTGCCCCAGGAAGACAGACTGTGATCGCATCTTCAAAATCTACATGGCTTTGTCCGTAACAGGGTCCTTCATTTCTGCCTGTGGGGGCACGCCAGGATACATCGTGATGCTCAGGTCAGAGACACTGAAGCTTTTTGTTATGGCTTTAAAATGCAAACATCAACATTTTGTGTGGACTCCTTCTGTAACACTATTGAAGGCAAAATTGGATTGTTATTTGTTTATTCTTAAAGCTAAAATGCTGATTTCAATGTCTTATGTGACAATCTTTGGGTAATCTTCCAGGTCCATCCAGCCAGATTTGAAGGCGCTGGCTTTGGGTATGCAAACACTGATAGTAAGGACTCTGGGTGAGTACTGAAAAATACACAGTATACTGTTGCAATGTAGTAGACAACATTGCATTTTGCTCCTTAACTGTCAATGATTTAGCTCTCAGGACCATTTTGATAAAAAAAAAAAAACATGACACATAACTTTTATGTTGATGTCAGGTGGGATACCTCCTCCAATATATTTCGGAGCACTGATTGACCGAACCTGTTTGAAGTGGGGCACCAAGCAGTGTGGAGGCCGCGGTGCATGTCGACTGTATGATGCTAATGCATTTAGGTATGGTGAATCCAGGATCTTATTTTCCTAACAGTTTAAAGACAAAATCCCGGTTTGAAAAATACTGAAAAATTTGTTGTTTTTATGACATTGTTATGTGCAATCTAAATCAGATTGAATACTCTTCATGTGTGGAAGTTTAAAGGTGCAATATGGAAGAATTTTAGTTGAAAATATTCCAAATCAACTACAATTATCAACAGAATGTGATTTTAGAACAGTTTTGATTTGATGACATCAGTGTATTGAGCTAGCCAGCTAGCCCCCTCCCATCCCAGTCTGAAGCTCCTGTGCTCGTAGAGTAAACACCAAAACAAGCTCCCAGTCTGAACCCCGAGCTGTGTGGAAGAAAAACTGAACTACTCTCACTTGCTAACAGTAGCTACAGTTGATAGCTGATAAGCTCCCCCTATTTGTTTTGAATATGAGTTCAATGGTGGTCAGTTCTTATATATCGCGCCATTAAAGCAATATTTATATATTTTAAGAAACATACTTCTATATACTTATTTAATTTCAGAGGTCTTTGTCCTTAATATGAAGCTACATCCAGCTGCCACATTTTAGCCTAGCTTAGCATAAAGACTGGAAAGAGGGTGAAACAGCTAGCCTGGCTCTGTCCAAAGGTAAAATGAAAGGGCTATTAAAGCTCATGAGTTAATATCTTATATCTCGTTTGTTTAAACTGCATAAAATCCGAAGAACTAGACCTGCACACAATCCTGTGTAAAACCACTTGTCGGTGCAATAAGTAGGTCCTGTTAGGCAGATTCTTTAAAGTATAAATACATCTGATTCTGCTGGGTTTTAACAACTTTTAAGTAATAAAAAATGTTCATTCGACAAACCATTTTTAGCTCTGAAAATCGGACTAAAATATCCAAACTTAAGCACTCAAATGTGAAGTAAACGTCTTGATGTGTCCAAATGTGCTTTTCTTCCAGAATGACATTCATGGGGTTGATTACTGGACTTTACTTGCTATCCAATATGCTTTGGGGAAACCTCTACCTCAAAATTGTCAAGAGACAGAAGAAGTTAGCACTGAAGAATCAAGCCAAGGAAAATGGACTGGAGGGTGAGAGCCGGGCCAATGGACATGCCAGCATCAACATCGACACAAACAAAGATGACACAGACAAGGAGAGTACCATTTAATGGGTTTTAGGGAGGCATTACCATTGTGTGATGTAGAGGAAAGACAGATTTTATAGAAACACTGAGCTTGACTAGACGTGGTGATGGTTCAGTGTTTGCACCCTTTCGTCTTTCGGCAATACAATTAATTTTTTTACACACTGTTCTGAAAACAACACTTGCTGTTTCTTCACTTCAGAGGTCAAAGAGCCTGACAAGAGCTTTAAAATAAACACAAATCATGTGTACAAAAATACCAAGACACATAAACCTAGAGGTCAGTTTCAGGTTTGCTTCTATACAGTCAAGAAAAACATAATGGGAACATTATGTTGTACATCTGTGTGGACAAGGAATCCTTACCAAAACACAGTTCACTTGTGATGATGTTCACTTTTGAAACGCTTATTATTTCAGAATGAGACAGAACAAAATATGTCAAATACTGTATTTGAAGAAGATTCTGTCCATCATTTATACTTGAATAACATGAAGTCAGGAAATGATAGTTATATCTAATTGTAAAGCTTTACATTCAAAGTGATTGCCTGTGTGTTCAGTGACAGCTGGCAAACATGTATCCAGTAGATGTTAATATACAGTATGTACAGTGTATAGTTTTAAGTGCAAGTACAAGACAGTTTAAGTTGATGTGGCCTGAGATGCAGTAGCGACATTTAGTGACATGAAGTATTATCAGTGTCTTGTTTTCAGTTATTAAGAATGTTTTCTTTCATGTGTTTCATTGACAGTGAGAGGTTCTGATACTGCCTACCCTATAGCCTCTATTGAACAGTGGACAGTGAGGGGGGCTGCAGTTTAGGTTTTGAGTGTGTTAGAGTTCAGAGTGAGTTAAAAGAACTGTGTTCACATGTCACCTTTATTTTGACTTTTGGTTATTGTACCTCGGCAACATTTGACATGTTTGGACATCTCTTTCACATTGCACACACTTCTTGTTACATCACATCATTTACACAAACCTTAAAGGTCATGAACGTTCATATAACCCTCTGACTCACAAGTGTTTGTCTGGATAAGTTCACTGCAGTTTGGACAGTGGAGTGTGAGTGGAGCTTAAGTCAGACTTGATTGTGCTATATTTGTAGTTGTTGATTAAGATGTATCATTAATTAATATCTACAATTACTGTTAATAAGGAGAATTTATATATTGAGTTAGATGTGTTGGTAGATATATTATGTGTATTGTCATATTTTAGTTTTTACATAATTTCTCTCTTTGTTTCTTTTTATTTTACAATTTGTTTGATTGTCTTATATATATAGCATCTATCTGAAAGTATTAAAGACACTTTTTTTTGTGCCTCAGTTTACATGTGACTTACCTTTTTCATCTGCACAGAGTGACCCACTATATATCTGTTATGGTTCAGCTATAATCAATATTTTAATATTAACTATGGAACCAATGATTTGACCAGTGATGTGGTGATGGGTTAAGAGCTTCATGTGGTTTTTTGTCCTTTATTTGCACATAATTCTCTTTCCAATTAATTATGTGCAAATAAAGGACAAAAAAAACACCTGAAGCTCTTAACCCATCACCACACAACAAAGTTAGCAATTAGCCAGTGAAGACCGGAACATTTAGCAGCTAAAAAGCCAAATACTGCTAAATGCTAAAAAATTGTGAATACTGAATGTATGCTAACAGGATAGCCAAATCATCTTTACGCTAACAATACCGCAATAATGTGTTCACAGCTTGTTTCTGCTGTCCCCATGTGGTGAAATCAGTTATTGCAGATAAAGTTGGTAGGACTTACCAGACCAGTCTATAACAAGAGTCTGCGGCTGTCATTGTGAAGCTGCTGTGGTGATGCTTTGGGGAAAATGCTAAACTGAAGACTTTCCCACAACAACAATGCTAATGTTCGGATGTTTGGCAGGTATAATGTTTTATCGTGGTCATCGTATTAGTTGAGCTTCTTGGCATGCTGACATTTGTAGAGATATTTCACTATAAATCAAAAATATAATAAGTCAAAAGTCTTTTAAAAAATGGCTACGAAAAAAATAACCTCCATCGTATGTTATCCCTAAAAGAAAATATATAGCTATAGACAACACAAAAAAGTGAGCAGGGTCAGTAACACCAATAGTTTTTCCTTCGTACACGTGCATTGAGAATCAGTTTGGCTCGCTTGAAGGTTGTTATTACATGATCCGCCAAACTTTGTCTCCTCTGTGTTTACTCTGTGAATCAGCAGTGAGCTTTCCTTGTGTAGGACAAAAGTGATGGGTGCACTTTTATTGCTGTGGGTTTGTTTTCTCACCATGTTATGCAATATATTGTAAATGGTATGACCAGTGCAATATTGTATGATTGTAAAACCCTTTTAATCACTACACTCACTGTTAAGGAAGCTATTAAAGCTATAAAGCATTGCTTTTTCAAGCTACCAAATACTCCACACTAGGAGCTGAACTCGAGCAAAGGGGAGAACTTACAAGGAGAAATCTAGTTTGATAAACTAAGCTACAGCTCTTTACCAAACTTACCAAAGAAGTTAAACAATGATCCTGAAATGAAACATAGCACAAAGAAGTAAAAAAAAAAACACTTGATCACAGATCATAAATAAGCAAAAGCTACCACTCATAGAAAGTGCCAGGAATGTCAGCGTTTGGCTCTGTACACAATGTCCAAGCTGGATTAATGCTTAGCGCTACTAGAATGCTACAACTTATGATCATAATCAGCAACAATAGATATTTATGACTAATCGAGCCAAGAGACTGCTTGAGTATTTAGCTAAGGAATTAAGATTGATATTTTGTCCAATCAGAAAGCAGGTTGGCATCCTCTAGTATGCAACAAAACAAGCCATTACAAGCTGTTACGTGCAAATTTCCTGAACCCAATTATAAACAGGCTCCACAACTATTTAAATGAATACATGTTGCAAATCATAGTTTGGGTTCATGAATGTTTAGGAACAAATTCAACCCAATCTAGTAAAAAATAGGCAATTGGTGAGGCTATAAAATCACATATAAATAATTATATGCACAATATTATAATAAGCTCTGAGGGACAAACTAAACTTCAAAATTCATAACTCAAAATGTATTTGAGGTATAGCACTGGGTTTTTGCAAGGTTCCATGAAATTAATACAAGTTTTAAAGTAGTGCAAAAACCTTAACTTGAACTGGGAAAAGTACATAAGTGCATCTTTACTCCGAGTAGATCAGCTGGCAACTTTAAATGGAAATAAGTTATACATACATAAAGGCTTGTGTTATTTCAAATAATACAAGCCTTTATGTATTTATAGCCTTAATTTTTATTCATGCACTATATATTTTATATTTTGCTGCCCCTAAACCAATAAGGATGTGCAGTGTCTGGTTTCTCCCAGCAGGCTGTGCTCTATGCAACAATATATCCACTGTCTGGCACTGAGTGTGTGTCACTGCTTTTATTTGTGCAACCATCAGTCAGTCAGACAGGACAATTGTAATGTAGAATTTAAAAAAATAACGGTAACATTTTATTAAAACCACAAGTTTCAATGTGTTTATTTGCAGCAGGTACAATGAGTGATGGTCTAAGGCACCCTGATGCAGTTACAAACTACATGCCTGTGTACCTGAAACTAGATACAGTGACAAAAGACGTGCACAACACTTTTGGCAAAAGAGAATGGGTATGAATTTTCAGAAAGGGAAAGTTTCCCTCACTGTGGCTGTGCAGGAATGTGAAGGCTCTTAATCTTAATCCTTGGAATTTGTGAGGGGGCAAAGCTGATTGTGTGACCTGCTGCCTGGTGGCCTGAACCCCCCACCGGTCAGTGGACTAATAGAGCATTTCTTGACATGTTTGCATCGAGAAACACAGTCATACCTGAGACACACACGCAAATCTATAGAATGAGTGTGGCTGATTGCAGGTTGAAGTGTCTTGGTGTTACATGAGTCTTTTTCAAGTCTTATCAGTAGATTTATAAAAGGCAATTTCCTTCTTCCTTTGTATCTCATATATTACCTTGTGAGAAAAAGACAAAAAAAAAAAAAAAAAATCCAACAGGCCTAGTTTGGAGTTACTAATCTGTCTCCCCTCCAGCTCCCCCCTGTTCTCTTGTTGCTGTCCCCCTCCTAGACTGACTGGCATGTGTGCAGAATGAAAATGTGAGAGGCCTTTTGTCCTCACTGGTTCCAAGTAACTGCTCGGCCCTCTGACAGGAGAATTGGAGCTTTGGGAGAGCAGGTTTTCCTCCTCTCAGTAGGAGGAGAGACACATGGCTGCTTAAAGCGGAGCAGAAGAAGAAGAAGAAGAAGAAGAAGAAGAAGAAGAAAAAGACAGGGGAGACTCCAGTCCCCATCAGCCTTGAGATGCACTAGGTATTTTTATCTAACCTCCTCAGTAGTTGCTCTGACTTAGTCATTTTGCTATCTTTTGCTATTAATGTAAATCAGATTTGAAATGAGGAATTCCTATGATGAGACCGGGGCCTGCTTGCCAAGAAATATCAGAGTTTAAATGCGAGCTGCAGTTTGGGTGGAAGTATTAACAGGCTAAACCTCATGGGGGATTATTGAGCTATGAGGTGAAAACACAATGACTGATTATTTGGTCACTTCATGTCACTCTCAAGTTTTCAAAGGACAAGTAAGCGAAGTCATCGGAAACCATTTTCTCTCTGACATGGATTCGACCCGCAGCTCCTGATGCTTACTGAGCTGAGGGGATTGTGAGGAGAAGACGCTGGTGGAGTTTACACAGGTACCTGCTTTTACTCACTTTGCTCTTGGGGAAATGTTTCAACACTATGCTACTGCTTGAGATTTGATACCAATTGTCAGACATTCTTTTATGGTCACAGTTAATTACTGAGAATCTGAAGTACTTGACAGGCTCAATATAATAACCTTTGATACATAACAATGCAGTAGATTTTAAGATCGTTGTTTCTAGTGATGAGTGAACAGGCTGGGGAACCTGACCATTCATGTTCGAGTTACTTATATTTTGGGGAGCTTTTTCTGTGCCTTTACTGTGAAAGGACAGCTGGAGATAATGACAGGAAAGGGGGGGAAAGACAAGGTGGATGACATGCAGCAAAGGGCCTAGATAAACATAAAACTGAACTGACTGTCAAAAATGATATACACAGCTTCTAAATCTCACACATTCATGAAATACTATTTACATATAAATATGTTTTGGCTTCATGAGGCCACGTGACATATTTATGTGTAGAAACTGTTTTTTTTCTTTTTTGGTCCCAAAATATGTCACAAGGTCACAAAGACATCTGACCTATTATATATTACAATATTGTGATTACAGCAAGGTGAATAAACGCTGCATTGACACAATCCTAATCAGAACAGAATAAAATGCACATTGTGATTTCTGTTCAGAGTTTTGCAAAAGTGTGATGTGACCTCCATTTAAGGAAACAGGGGAGTTGTGCTTATTGTTTGGCAGGCTTGAGTTCCATTTTTGATAAACAGCTTCAAGTTTTATAGACAATTACAATTACGGAAAATGTATATATCTGTTATGTGACATGAGTGACTCAACCAATTTAAAGAAATTAAACAACGCCTCTTAGCCCCGCTCCTGGTCTTTATGCTAAGCCACGCTAATCAGCCAACATTTACTGTACAGACATGACAGAGGTATCCTCCCCTTTAGCTCCTTGCAAGAAAGGGGATAGGGTCATTTGCCAAAATGTTGAACGGGTGAGAGTCCTGTGTCCTTTGTTGTTCTTTATACTACAGGGACCGACTTCCTCCTTTGTTGCCGTAATAATCACTATGGCCACCAGAGGCCGCCGCCTAACGAGAAATGTAAATATTGGTCGCGCTGCAGCTGCTTTCCTAGTCTACCCTATAAGGACAGGCTGGGAATACCTTCATTAAAACATAATAGAATCAAAGAGTGAATTCAGTCAGAACATTTTCATTATCCTTTGTCTCAAATAGGTTACTGTTGCTTTTTGATCCACTGTATGTGTAGTTATTTAATTTGTTATTTGTATCTTTATATTTCACTTCCTTCTTTAGACATATTAATCCTGCACTAATTCCATTTGTACTTTTTATGATTGTTATGTTGATGTGGACTCAAGAAGCCTAGCAACCACTTTGTGGAAGCTATCGGGGATCCATAAAAGAATAAGGCATAAAAATAGATTGTTCCCCTGACCTTCTAATCCTATTGCGCACTGTGTGTCTGCTTTTCCTGCAGTGCCTTGAATGCAGGTAGATAGAGCGGCAGACAACCGTTGAGTGCAGGATGGAGGAAGCAGCAGAGGACAGAGACAAGATGACCAGCCAGCAGGCTCTGTGTGAGCCTGACGAGAAGCCCAGTAAAAGCCCCGGCCTCTCCACTCTCAAAGTACTGAAGCTATGTGTAATCAAAACAAAAGTTCATTCTGTTGATGCACTTCAGTGATACAAATCTAAAAAGGTAGCGGTGGCGCAGCTGTAAATTCTGTCCCCTGACAGAAGGTTCAAACCTCGTTAAGTATGTAAAAATTTGGATGGATAAATGCTTAAAATGTGTGACTCGCACCAGTTGTTGGCGACTTTCAGAGATACGCTTCCCAAAAAGTAGGTGAAATCAAGTCAAGAGCTGATCTTGTGTTGTTTTCAACAATCTTTGCAGGCCATGTTTCTGCTCTGGATAAGCCTCACCATCAGTCCCGAGCACAGCTTTGTCTGATTGCAGCACTACATCAGCATGTGCAAAGTTAATGGAGCATTTCTCCCAAACTGCATCTATGCAACAATTTCATTTTAAGAAGTTTTCCTTGTGGGCCTTAACTCAGTCTGGAAGGATAGGACATTTTCAAAATCATCAGCAAATAAAGCCTTAAAACAGCATTAAACGTACCAAACTGTATCAGCAGCTTTACCCGGCTGCTCTCTTTTTGCAGTTTCTGTTTCACATTCTTAAATCTAAGATTATCTTTAAAAATACAAACTAATTACTCAACCCTTACTCCAAATCAGACGAGGAGGTGGGGTACACAGAATTATACATGGTGTTACTTATTACCAAGGACGTTGATTTATGTGCTCTAATTAGGGTTCTCAAGAGTATTTAGAGCCCAAGTGGTCCATACCTGTCAGATTGAGTGAGGTTTAAGCTGAGAATGAAAGCCTCTGCAGCAGTGCAGCATGATAAGTGGAATTCTGTACATTCAAAACATGCAGGAGAATTCCAATAATCCGCAGAGGGACTTAATTTAGCAATAAAGAGACTGCAGGGTGCCCACACACGGAGTAGAAGCCAAAAATTGTGGAGGCTGTGATGTAGGAGGCGGAACTGTTCCGAGGCATACGTCAGCAGCATACAGAGTGCATGTAAAACCCAGACAAGATATGCATTTATGAGATTTAAGTGGCTGTAATCAATATTTGTATAAACAATCGGACAATGTGAAAGAGGGCGCTAATGCTGGTGACCCTACGGAGAATTAACACCTGAACATGCAGCTTGGCTAAGCGTCAAGTAGCTTTATAGCAGGTTCCTTCCCAGTGATTAGCTGCCCGACCTGCAAATTTAAAGGGAATTTCCACCAATTGTATTCATCATGTTAGCATGTTTACAGCTCTCAGGGAGTACTACTGCAAATGTGAAAAAAAAGCACTTCAAAGACTTTTGTAGCTCCAGAGGAAGCTGCGCGTAAACCCTTTTTAAGACCTCATGCCTACATAACCCACATTGCAACTGAGGACCACTGGACCACCATCTGTCCGGTGGTCAGAAACACCACTCACACAATGATGATGTTGCTTCATAACGGCTGGATGTGTAAATAAGCAGCTGTTTGCTCATAAGTTTGTCAATGATATGTACACGGCTGTGATCAAGCCGACTGCAAATGGCCAAAGAATTGAGATTATTTCCTTGCTGTAGTATGTCCTTGGCAGCATTTATGTTTTATCAGCGTAGATAAATATATTTGTGTGACTTGTTTTTCCCTTTGTGTCTTCTAGCTATTTATTGTGGCGCTGTCCTTCGCCTGTTTCTCCAAGGCCCTGACGGGAACCTACATGAAGAGCTCCATCACTCAGATTGAGAGGCGTTTTGACCTCTCCAGCACGCACATTGGTCTCATAGATGGCAGCTTTGAGATGGGTGCCGTCTGTTTGTTGACTTAACCCAAATCATTTGTGCTCTTTCTTTTGTGTCTCCTACCTTTTTTAGTTCGACTGTGCAGCTTACGATTCTCTGAATGTTTTTTGTCTTTCTTCTGCTCTCTCCTTCTGCTTTTTTTTTTTTTTTTTGCTGGAGGTAGGCAACTTGTTGTTTCTCGCGGTGGTGAGCCATTTTGGGGCCAAGCTGCATCGACCCAGGCTCATCGCCATGGGTTGTTTTCTCATGGCCGTAGGGGCCTTTCTCACTGGGCTCACACACTTCTTCATGGGACGGTAAACATTAACAAACACCTGATTTGAGACATTTTGGAAAATCGTGAATATGCAGAAAGACCTCCAGATGATCCTGTTAATGTCTTCTCTGTGGCACTGCTGGTTTCTTACAGCTACACGTACGACACAGTCATTCAGGTTTTCCAGAATGACAGTGTGAATATCGTGGCTTGTGTGGATCCTCTGAAAACGGATGACGTACCCGAAATTCAGATAGAGCCCTCTGTGGAAGACAACGCAGGTAAAAATGATTTCCACTCGCACATCACTTAGTTGAACTCCCATTTCCATCTAAATCTGAAATAACCAATCATTTTTATGCAAGGAAGACACTAAAGTAGAATGTGGGTACCCTTAGGTGTGAGGGAACACTGTCTCATTTTTGTAGTAGCTAATTGAAAATTGGGGGCAGGCTTTTCAGAGGCGCATTTCTCCTCTTCCCTTTTCTAATTACACAGACAGCTAGTCTTTATGTAACATATAAGCTTGTATGAGTTCATGGATAAGCCAGACTTTTTTCTTCTGCACCAATGAAGTAAAAAAGGACCATATACTGGTTTTTAATCTGTTGTGAGGGATTTCTGCTCTGTGTGTGTGTGTGTGCGTCTGTTCATCTCTGGGGATATAAATGAGCCAATGTAAAAAACACAATCAAAAACAGCAGTGACACAATGTCCAATAGATTATCGCAGTAGGCAGAGAAAATATAAGATGCCAGCTGCCCACGGAGCTGCGCACTCGGCGTGCTCTGTCCTAGCAGCCTGATAGGTTAACATGGGCACTTTGTGAATGCAGGCAGTGCTTTGGCGTGCGTCCGCCTCCCCAACATGATATGGAGAGGGCAGAAAAGAGCATCGGCAGGTTGTGAGGAGTGGTCATGGTGCATCAATTAGTAAAATGTAAAATGCCGGGACTGCCTACCGGTCAGAAAGGCATGTTCATATTCATCTACTGGCAGTGGGAAAAGAGCCATAAAAACACCTTGTTACGTCAATAATTAATAAGTCACATATGGGCTTGTATCTTGCCCATACCAATAACACTTGCAACTGTCAGATATGGACCTGGTGCCAACCCTACCCCGCTTTCTGCTAAACCTCTACCCATTAAAATAAATAAACCTGAGGTCAAGACCACAAACCACAACAGTAGCACATACAGAGTCCGACTTAACATGAAACCTGGATAAAACCCCCTATCAAGTCTCTGGCTTTCTTTCAACCATCCCTGGAATGCACTGACCCTGGTCTGACCTTCAAGCCGCTCACCTCCTGTGCTGTGTACCGCTCAACCCCAAAGCTAAACCTCCTGTGTGGCTGATAAGTCAGAACCTCTGTAATTACAAACAGGACTAATCTCCCCATCCATGCTACTAGAACCAAACAGAGACGCCTCATTCGCACCCTAGCTACAACAGCACCAATGATCAGTCTGCGTGTGGACGGCAGAGCACGACAACAAGAGCAGGAAGCTGGAAAAAGACTCAAGAGACTGAATGATATGTGGGACATTAAGGTCTTACGCCGTCACTGAGAGAGAGCAGACATTGGTAATATTTATTGTGATAAATTCAGCTTGGACTCGTATCTGTCTAGTATTCTTCAGTGTATTGAGGAGCAGCTTTTGTTCCGATCAGTTCTAGCTCCCTGAGATGAACTTCAGCTGAAATGTTGGGTCTGTCTTTCTATTGTTAATCCATAATTAATTTTCCCTTCTCACGGAAACCTGTCATACAACCGCAGAATGCAGTGTATTGATCTCGTTCAGCTATTCTGGTGAGATGTATTTAGAAAGCAGCACAATGTAGAAGTCACCTTCAGCGTTGTGGTGTGCAAGCTTAAAGCCACGTCCTATTATTGATATTAAATGAACTCCACGTCGTATTCATGTTTTTGGTTTAGAGGCAGTCCGTACATACAACCGAGGCAGCGGACTCTATTTTCTGTTTCACAATAACATGCGGGAGGGGTTCAATACAGAGTTTAGTGTTTATTTTAAATTCAGCTGTTGATAAAGTATTTCTTAGTTACAGAATAAAGAATCTGTGAATGATGCAGACGATACATACACACACACAGAACACGCACACACTTGCATTGTGGTGGTGATATGAACTAAATGTTAAACTTTATTTGATGACTTGTGTATTGTCTATGTGAAAAACATAGGGGCTTATCTAAACGATCTATGACGCATGGGCTAAAGTGCATGATGTGAGTGGGTTTAGGGCATGTCCCACCCCCTTTTGCTAGTTAAACAAAAGATAATCTGGTTGCAAAGGAGGACACAAAGAGGTTATATTAAGACTTTCAGAAATCAGAATCTGTTCCCTTTAAGACCCAGGTGTGCCAGGACCTGTCCCTTTGATATTTAAACAGCAGCACTCATGTTCTCTAAGGGATAGGTATGTGTTCTTCGGCTGCTGGACCCTCTGCTGCTGCCTCTATGGACCTCTATAAATCTCCGCACTCACCAACAGGAATGGTTCAGGATCCAATGTTAACAAATGCTTTATTTTTACACTTCAAAAAGATCACACATACAGTTCAGATTCGTCCAGTAAAATTGTTCAGTGTGACCCCTGATGAATCCCGAGCTCCAACAAAGCCGTCAAAAAGTGTTTATTTCATGTGATAAAAGTTTAATTCTGATTCCTCCGGAGAGTTTCCTCTGCCCTGTCAAGTTTATAACTTAGCTTTTATCTTTACCACATAAATGTTCCACAATACTTGCTGATAAGCGACATTGCTGTTCGCATGAAAGCGTTTTAAAATGACTGAAAGCAGCCTCTCTAATCTTTAAAGCAGAGTGTTGTGAACCTGTCTGTGTGGGCACATCTTACCATATGAATAATGCACCCTTTAAACAGCAGTGAAAAGTCACTTTCTGCTGCCTGTAGATAGCACCGTGCCATCAACACGTCTGACCACACCTTATTTTCAGACCAACATGCCCGGGGCGCAGGCAGGCTTTTTTCTATTTACACAACTTGTTCATTAGATTGCAAAAATGAAATACCAACATCAACTTGTTCGTGTGTCTTTATGGAGCCTGTGTGAGAGAATCGAGTTCGCATATGTGGATCTATGTGTTCCTCGGGAACGCACTGCGGGGGATTGGAGAGACTCCTGTCACACCTCTGGGCATCTCCTACATCGACGACTTTGCGAAAGCTGAAAACTCACCCTTCTATATAGGTAAGATAACACTGCTTATTTTCAGTTTCCAGAGTGGGATTTCTAAAAATAGTGCAAATGCCAAACTGTATATTATGTTGTTCAATAGATAACCTTCTTGGACACATAAATGTTAAGATAAGTTGCCAGACTAATATTTCTGTTTAGGTCCCTGCCCTGTCAGATGGTACTAACAGTGAACACATTTATAGTAAACACTTTTTGTGTTATTATTTTGTGATCTGCAGCTTGTCTTCAGACCATTACTCTCCTGGGCCCCATGTTTGGTTTCCTCCTGGGTTCTTACTGTGCCAAACTCTATGTCGACATTGGAGATGTTTCCATGGGTGAGTGCAAACGAATTTGTTTTGGTAGAAGTGTGTGTCATTAGCTATGGTTTGTCAAGTCTAGTCTAGTCTACTTAAAATTAAAGGCTGCCTTTATCTATCGTTGTCTGAAATCAAGGACTCATTAGCTGTGCTTACATGCGTATATCTGATATTTAACATTAGGAACTATTTACTTAGTAGATGAAAAATGAAAATAAGAAATACAAAGCCAGCCAGCCAATTTTGATCTGATATGCGTGTTTGATCTCTATATTTAGCCTCCATGTAAGCAGTTTAGTTGGATCCTCTAACCAGAATGATCTGAATCGGGTTGACAAAATATTGTTCATGTAACCACTGACACTGTTAGACATCTAGTTAATTCAAGTAGAAGCAAATCTGCTCCATTAGAGGCACGAGACCAACAACTGTGCCTCCTGTGTAGACCAATAAGAGTTTTTCGGCTGGAACTTGGTGTTTTGACAGAGGAGACATGGTGACTACGTCTGGAGCTTTGGTTCAGACTGCTTTTGAGTCGACCTGCTGCTCATGATACGAAGGTCAGACACGACTATAAAAATAGGCTGCATACCTGTCAGGACAGGTTAGTGAGAACTTTTCTGAGTATCCCTTTGAGGGATCGTCCTGACTCTCACAGATAGATAAAATCTATAATTTATTCATCAAATAAACTCAATCAGGCCACACAAAGTGGGCTGTGTTCCTACCAGAGTGGAGAGTGTCACATCCCGCATAATTAGGATGCAATTAGCGAGTTTTTCCCAAATTAAATCCGGTCCTTTCACACAGAGAAAGTGACAATGAAATTAGCTTCCTGCTCCTGATGTGCACTCACTCAGAAACTCTTTTGTGCCATCCAGACAGTGTGACCATCACTCCTAAAGATGCCCGCTGGGTGGGCGCCTGGTGGATGGGCTTTCTGGTGTCGTCCGCCCTGCTGCTCATCTCCAGCATTCCGTTCTGGTTCCTGCCCCGCTCTCTGCCAAAGCAGGGGGGAGACAAGGGAAGGTGTGAGAACCCAGAGGGGACAGAGGGGACAGAGGGGACCTTCAACAACAATCACAACCTCAAACTGACCGAAATTGCTAAAGGTTGAGAGAGTCCTTTTTGTATTCTTAAAGCAGAACAGTGCCGACACTCCAAAATTATTGTCTTGGTATTTCACACGTTTATAGTGATTGCTTGTATTACCGCTGGATGTCCTTCCACAGGGTTTCTTCCCTCGCTGAAGCGCCTGTTGGGAACTCCTGCCTACTTCCTGCTCCTCTGTGGGAGCATCCTGAAGTTCAACTCTTTCATCGGCCTGTTCACCTTCAAAGCCAAATACATGGAGCAGCAGTTTGGACAGTCTGCATCCAGAGCCAACTTCCTCATAGGTAAAAAAAAAAATTGAATCTACAGAGAGATCTTCCACGTAATCCGCCATATTTCATAGTACAGTAAGCCAAAGTGGACTAACCAAAGAAGATTTTAGGGAGGGCCAGGCGAGGGATGTTCAGCTGGTGGCAAACTAGTTGCCACTAAATCCTACACACTGGACCTTTAAAGAAAGAGCGACCACCTCTCACTTAGGAGCCAAAAACTCTTTACTTACTCAAGGCTTAATGTTTGATTTGGTGCGTACGAACCGGAAGAATCGTACAAAATAACCACAGATGTCTATGATTTGGTGTTACTCATCCCTTTGATAAAGTTCAAGGGGTCAAAAGTCAGAATTCGAGTCAGCAGTGCCTGGTGTCTCATGAAACACACTACCATCTCTCCAACACTTCTACCCAAACCTTAAAGAAACAAAATTTCCCTTGTTTTTTCTCCTTCTAGGTGTGCTGAACCTTCCAGCCGTGGCAGTGGGGATCTTCCTCGGAGGGCTGCTGATGAAAAGGTATAAACTAAGTCTGGTGTCAGGAGCTCAGCTGTCCTTCGCCACGTCATTCATGGCGTACCTCCTCCTGCTGCTGCAGTTTGGCACCAAGTGCGACAACATTCCTGTGGCCGGGCTCACTATCTCCTACAACGGGTCAGTGCCGAGGCATGACGAGTATGTGCTGGTGCTTTGACAAACCAAAATAACATAACATACAAACTCCTGTTTCAGCCTCAAAACACTGTGATGCTGATAATTCTAGAGGCGACACCTGCAGCCAGTGTAAAACACAACCCCTCTTTGCTCCGCAGGACGCAGAGTGTGTCATCCACCAGCGATATGCTCTTCTCAGAGTGTAACAGACACTGCTCGTGCTCAGCAGAGGAGTGGGACCCCGTGTGCTCAGACAGCGGCATCACCTACATCTCTCCGTGTATGGCCGGCTGCCTCGGCTCCAGTGGATACGGCAAGAACACAGTAGGGCCGCACGCTAAACCTCCTCATCAGCCAGATTTTTGAGTCTGATGAGTGTAGAATTACTTGACCTGATCTGCAATTTTGCAATGTGAACTCTTATAGCAATTTCCAATTAATCAACATTTAAGCAACATCTCCATAAAATTATATGACATATTTATCAGCCGTGCCATGCAGCCCACAGGGTTCATTCCAGAAAATAACACTCCTCAACAGCAATGCCAAGGAAATGTACTTTGATAAACCCTGGAACATTTGACTTCAGGAGAGGATTTGATCATGAAAACCCCAAGATGAATAAGAGTATTTATTCCTTCAATATCTCCCCCTGTTCAGCAGCTCTGTGAAATAGTGGAATCATTAAAGCATGTTCGTTTCGCCGCACTTACTACCAAGTCTTTTCGGTTTATCTGTAGTGGTTAATATTTCATTATCAGTTTGATTTCCATTTGTTTTAAGGCCCCACATATCAGAATTATGTATCTAATCACACCTGTCACCTAATTTAACAATAAAGTTTATTATTTCATGAAACGTTATTGGATTTCCATGACGGCAGAGAGTGGAATCAGCAAGGCATGTATCGTGTTCATCCCAAATTATAACTGGCTGGCGCTACACTTACTTTCCAGTAAATCCTCCCGCTACATTGCAGTTTGTATGTCTTCACCAGGTCTTTCACAACTGCAGCTGCGTGTCCGCCTCCTACCCAGCGGGCAGCAGTACGTCCGTGAGGCTGGGCCAGTGTCCTCATGCCAAGGACTGCACCCGAAGCTTCACCTCCTACATGGCTGTGTCTGTTCTCAGCTCCTTTATCAACTCTCTGGGAGCCACACCAGGCTACATGGTCATCATACGGTCTGTGTCTGGAAATAATAACTGGGATATAATAATAATATATCTAATAATGTTACTATAACACATCCTTATGATATGATTTGAGCTGTGACGGACATCATCCATCAAGCATGGCCGTAACCAAATGAAATACCTAATGTTACACATCAGTCCACTGCATTTGAAAGAAATTGTTGAACTCTCTGGGAATAATTGCTTTTTTTGAAAAGAGTAAAATGAGACACCGATCTCATTAGTGTAAGGTAAATATGTCGCTACAGCCAGTATTCGGTTAACTTAGTTTAGGTGGTTGGGGTGGCTGGATGGGTCACACACCTGACTTGTGATTTGTATATAAGTTGTGCTACTTAAGTAAGAAAGTTTGACGTACACTGCCTGGCAAAAAAAAAAAGTCACCATCCGGATTTAACCAAGCAAATAGGTAAGAGCCTTCAATTGGAAAATTACTGCATCGATCAATATGTTTCAGCTGGCAGCAAGCTATTTAACTGGATTTGTCACCAAGCTTTATTTTGAAAGTCTAACCAAATGTTGCATATTAAGTATCATTGCTAACAGGCCACTGGGCTGATGTATTTGACAAGTTGGAAGTGATGGTGTGTTGTCCAAACATGCTAGAGGTATCAGTCTTCTCATCTAATTCTCAGCAAGAACGCAAATAAATGTATTACCCAAATGTCAAACTCTTACTTTTAAGACATTTTCTTTAAAGGAGCAACATTGTTTTGTAATTGCAGATGTATCTCACCAGAGCTCAAGTCCCTTGCGCTGGGTATACAGACCCTTGTAACCAGGACTCTTGGTAAGCTTCATTACTTCCACTTGCATGTCAAATTCATTTTTTTGTAACACTCAACAATATGGTGCACAAAAATGTGAGTCATTACTAATGAATGACAGAGGAACGATCAATAAATTATGAACTGTCAATGAGCAGTTGCTAGAGAACGGAGGGTAGAAGAGTACCTTACCATGGAGTGCCGCAGGAATGAGACCTAAAACCTGGAAATCTTTTTCACATTTTGTTATATGACATAAAACACCTAAGTTCTAATCTTCCACATATTTACAATGTGTTGACATGTCCTAAAAATGGTGGTTGCTAGCAAGTGGCTAAATGAGACTATCGGGTCATCAGGGACAATAAACGTCACAATGCCGAACACGGAGACTCATTTGCTCACTAGACTGAAGTCACTTTTACAGATGGACTTTAGTTGCAAACTATTCTAACTTTCCAAGTTGTAGATTAATCAATTTATAGTGAAGTGTGTATGCTGTAGTGAGATGCTTAATGGTGGTGACGCTGAAGTCATGTGATCGCGCTGTAGTTAGCTTAACATTAGCTTCATACTTCAGGCACTACCATTTAACTTTGAGTGGTGTTCATTTGTGATCCAATTGAAAAAGGCCCAAAGGCTTTATGACAAGGGAACCAGGCAGATGCTGACTTTAGCCTACAAAAAGAAATTGTGATTATTAAAACAGGTAAATAACAGAGTACTGTAGGGATGATTTCTTTTCGATGAATCAGTAAGGATTCATCAATCATTCGATAGTTCCTCACTCGTTTTTTAGTAACTACTGAGATTTTTGTGTACAACATTGTTAAGTGTTGCCAATTTTACTTTTTTATTTGGACTTGTTTTAACAGTGCAGTGTCTAATACCTCCCTTTGGTAAAAAGGTGTGGCAGTCAAAATAACATAATATGATATATATATACTGTAATGTAAGGCACTGCTGTCATGTTGTAGCAGTACGTATTTTGTTGATATGTTATCTGTAGGTGGACTTCCTGCACCAGTGTATTTCGGAGCCCTGATTGATTCAACTTGCCTTAAGTGGTCGATCAAGAAGTGTGGGGGCAGAGGGGCATGTCGCATTTATGACTCTGCGATGTACAGGTACGCCATGGAATACAAATGTGGGAATAGTACCTCATTGCTATGTCATTGCTATTCTAGCCACAGTACAGCCAGTGCAGAGCTTACAAGTGTTGGGTGTTACTTTAGACGCTATAACAAAAAAGATTCCTTTGATTGTCTCTATTTTCAGGATCATCTTCCTGGGTCTGATCACTTGTCTCAGTGGTTCCTCGTATTTCTTCATCATTGCCGTCATCATCCTCCTCAGAAGACAATTTCGGAAACCAGAGCGAGAAACGGAGACGCAGCACAAAAAGCCTTCAAAGAAAATTGAACTTCAGGCCCCGTCCAATCCCACTGAGAAGAAGCCTCGCACTCCTAAAACTCAGAAACTCACACCTCATGCTCCAAAAGTTTGTGCAAGGATCGTATTGGAACTGGAGGAGGGAGGGGAGGTTCAAGGAACAGAGCAGCCCCCCCAAGGTGGTGGACTCATCTCCACAAATAGCACCCAAGAGAGTCTACAGCTCCAATCCCTGACAGAGACCACTGTTGAGTTTGCTCCTCTTCCAAGTGTGGAAGCAAAGATGGAGATGGACGGGCAGGAGGAGGAGATGAAAGAGGGAAAAGAAGAGTTTTCCAAATCTATGAATGCGCAGGTGGAAAAAGAAAAGCTGGATCATCAGACAGACGACAAGAATGAGTTGGAGAAAGAAACTATGCAAAGTAAAGAAACCGGCGGCCCACAAAACTAAGGTGTTCGCCAATGTTGTCCCCAACACAGGGTCAAACCAGGCCAACTAGAACCATTCTAGAGATGTCACTGATTTTGGCACATTTAAATGAAATGTCAAGAGGGATTATTTTCTTAGCATGAATAATGCTAACAGTATTTTTCCCTTTTGTATTACCAGATAGAGCTATCAGTGGTGCCTTTTCCACAGCTGTAGAAACATAGTACAATACTTGGTATACAAATGGAACAGCACTGGATGTGCACACTGATCAACAGTCCCGAATACTGACTTATATGATCATGATTACAAAGCCCAGACGGAAACACATGAAACTGACTGTTTCTCTTTATGTCAACTCTTGAATATGTGACATTATTGTAACATTAAATCGTGCAGTCTCAAATACGTACATGAGAACAGTTTTAACATCATGATGTGAACGCAAATAATGTGAAAATGATGTTCCCGTTCCTTCCTCGCCGGTGGTTCATGTACTAAAAGTTCAAATTAAGAACACAGTTTTCAGATGTATTGTTTTTGTTTCATTGTTAATTAAACCTGCTTTGATTATTTTTTTCTGTTTTTGGCAACTTGGGTGCGGTGCAACAAGCTGTGAATGCGATTTTGTCTCATTACCACCTGATAAAGTTGAAGGACAATTGTGCTAGCAAAGAGTGGCTTATTCACAACTTGAAAAGACAAAGAGCATCGATAGAATTCATTTGAGTCGTGTTTCCGTCCAAGTCCCACACTCACTCTCTCGGTTTGCTCCACTATGTTAGACAGCTAGTCACTTTAACTTGTAACTTTAACTCTTTATACACAGAGATTGCACAGTCGCCTACAGCTGCAATGAAAACCCTTCTTGTTGATTTTTCGCTCCTCACAAAACAACGGCAGCACAATACCGCCTGTGTGAGATTTAAGATAGCATGCCGGCATCCCGCACAAAAGAGGGATGTCAACTATCGCCGTCTAGTGTAACATGGCAGTAACAATCCATTACCAGCACTGTTAAATACTGCTTAATCTCATCCTGTACTCAATGGCTAAATAGCTCCCACATGTTGCTTTGTCTCACCAATTTTCAGATATTTTCCATTTATGATCTTCTTTGAGTTAACTGCTAACTGTGGCTAGCTGCTTTTTAAAAGTCCCGCTGGTGAGTCACACACATGACACGTCATCAAAACGTTACACCCCCTGTCCCGTTGTAGCCATACCGGAATGTACGCTGATGAGAGCTGTGAGATTTTACCAAAACAGGGAAGTTGCAGGCCATTAAAACTCAAAATAATCAGTTAAAAGATGCTAAAGGTCTGTAGAGTGGTGGTGGGTTTGTGGGTTTTTCACTTCGAGCAAATCTTTTCACTGTTGTTCACATAAGATTATTGATAATAGCCACTTTAAGTTTGGGTAGAAGATAGGATTTGTTTATCTGGAAAAAAAGCACCTATCACATGTTAAATTAGTTGCAGATAGTATAAGAAATTAAAGACCGTTTTGATGGTCTTTTTCAATCTTTCAACCACTGCTATTGTGTCCGCTAGCACCAACAGAGTCACAGAACAATAGTTTAAAAAGCTCTTGAAGTACTGCTTCAAGAATAGGAAACTCACCAGAGACCTAATACTTTATCTGGGCTGCCTAATGATACATTTATGTACGGAAGAGGAGATATTAGTGGTGTAATTAGGCTAGAGGGATAACTGCATGTTTGAGCAATATCTGTCGGGGAAAAAAAACCCACTTGCATTTCTGACTAAGGAGTCATTTATATTTCCATGCACACAAACAACTGCCATTTGTTTTTCTGGAACAGGTAGGAGTCGGTGACGTTAGCGGTTTATTTGCGTCTGTGGGTGCATCATGGGGCAGGAGGAGACTGTACGCACTACTTACATTTATGCAAGGACTCCTCTCTTGACCAAAAGGTTTGGGCTGTTACTGAGACAAGATCTCTGTGACCGTGGGTTCCAGTTGCATTCCTCATTCTTCATCACATCAGACATCAGTATTTGTATAATCCAATAGTGGACATATCCTCAGCTAATGAACAGTTATTATCAGAGGCCACAGTGTCATTACCTACACTGACACTAGCTGCTCATCATTCCCTGGTGCCTTTAGATCCCTCTTACACCTGTTGCTAGAGGAATACTAATAAAGCCAATGAAAATAAAGCTGCCATAAGAGAGAGCACCTTCTAATTATGAAAAGGGAAGGTTTTTGGGTTCAAGTTCACCTAACTTTCTGAAATCTAAGGGTTAGTTGTGTTATCAGTAGCTTCCTATTTGTGACAGGAGCACAATATAACACTGTCACGATGCCACCCATGCCGCATCTGGCTTCACACAGTTACCAAAGTAAACCATGGGACACAATACAAGATGAATACTACAGACAGGCTTCCCCAGACTAAAGTTTATAAAAATAGACTTAAAATCCTACACACACCACCCACTTTCTTCTTCCTTTTCAACTCCCTGACTCTTCCTTTTCTGTATTTCCTTTTACAATCTTGTGCACATTAGCCTTTCTAACCCCCTTTCCCTCATATTAACTGGAGTAGCTAAATATTTAATAAGTCAATTATATATTCAATCAAATCATTATGATTTTTTAAACCAGCATTTGCCAGTGAAACCAGATATAAATGCCTTAGCAGGCATTGACAGAAATGTGTTGTACTTGGCCAATTTAGCAATTGTTTCATCTTTAAATGTCAGATCAAACTTGACTGCAGAATCAGATGGTACACAACTACATAGTCTGCGTAAATTACATTTATCTTTGTCTGCAGATACTGCAGGGATTCTTGGGAGGCTTACGGGAAACACAATGAGGTGCGAGTTGGACCTTGGTGGGTTTGGGGGTGTTGCGTGTCCATTAGGACTGCACTAAATCTCTCTGCTATCTAAAAAGCTGCGGTGAAAAGCCACCAGCACTTACCAGCAGTCTGCAGCCTGTGGTGCCATCTCATGAACACAGAGGTTCATTAGAAACATAGTCATCGTAATCATTTTAAATCTAATGTGTTCTGTCCTTGTGTTCTCTGGTAATTACATTTTTATGAGCGCAATCATATTGTTGGGCACATGGGAGCCTTGGAAACAGGCTGTAAACATGAACTTTGACATCATCATCATCAAGTTGATATGGCTATTTTAGCAAACAGTTTTGTAGTAAAGAGGTATGTCTGTTGCCAACAACACAATATCAGAAAACACAATAAAAAAAGGAGCTTACGTATGTGATGTTAAGTTTCAGTTTGGTTAAGGCACAGAAAAGTACTTGGTTAGGAATAAATCATGGTTTGATTTCAAATAGGTACACCGATCACATTATACCCTAAGTTGAGTGACATACGAAAATGAAAGTAACAGTAAGCAAAGAAGAAGGATATGGTTGGGATAGGTGGCTGTGTCACTCCTAAGAGCATGTGGAGCAAAGCTATTCCAACTCCAGACCATGATTTCTTTCTTAATCCAACCACTGTATAGCACCCCCCGATTGTCCATTGAAACAGAAATACAAAGTTATTGTCTGTTAAACCAATCACACTGCGAATTGAGTTAATGTACTGCGGGCCAGGAACACGGCCACAACCACAGCTCCTGTTACGCATCTAGCCAAGGAGCCAAATGAACATTTATTTGGAGAAATGTTTCTGGCGACCTGACACTTACAAGCCCATGAGTCTATTTTTAGCTCTGTTTTTGGTCTCAACCAAGTCCAGAGGAAAATACCTGGTTGATTTATCTGCTAAGTACCGTAATTTCCGGACTATAAGGCGCACCTGAATATAAGCCGCACCAGCCAATTTTAGGGAAAAACACAAATGTGTACATATACAAGCCGCACCCGATTATAAGCCGCAGGTGTTTTAGCGTTTAATTACCATATGTAAAGGCTCGTGCACAGAGGAGATTGTCGGGAAAGAGACTGCTGTTTGGGGAAGCTTCCATTTTATTAGCATTTCAACAAACAAGTTGCATATTTGCATAACCTATGACCACGCAAACGTCAACACGCAAGAGTCAGAGACGCACAAACAGACGCACAAAGCTGCGGACTGGTTCGCACGGACAGTTAAAGACAACATGAATGTCATTTAATTCAACTAACAGCGAAGTAAAGTGAGAAACTTCTCGGTCAGACTGACAGACAGCTGTTAGCTCCGTTAGCACCACCACCTGTCTGACTATGTGTTGTTAGCATAACAAACTTGAATCACTGACGTTGATGACGTCCACCGACAGAACAACGCGTTCCCTCGACGCAGAACTCCGAATGCTCAATCACGGTGTAGGGTCGACGACGTAGCTACGCTGTCGCCGCGACGCAGAAGCATAATAATAAACCAGGCGTTAAAGGTGAGGGACGTAACCTGTACAATCCATAGATTGAGGAGGTCCCCTAGTGGCCGTTAGCTGTAAAAATCCATAAATTAGCCGCACCGTTGTATAGGCCGCAGGGTTCAAAGCATGGGGAAAAAGTAGCGGCTTATAGTCCGGAAAGTACGGTAGTTCACCAGATATTCGCTAACCTGCTAGGCATGAAGCGTACTGTCAGTTATTAGGGCTATTTCAGTGAAAACTGATGCCTGCTGAAAACGACAATGTGGACAGCGGTGCGAATGAGCCGCAACACTAAAGTTACAGGCAATAAAACCAAAACAATTGTCTAAAAGACACTTAAACACTCTAACACGCTAAGAGGAACTGCAAAGTCGGTCGATAGATCTCTGTGGGTTTGTCATTACAAGCAAAACCTTACATTACACATTACATGTAGACAGTGGATCCTTTGGTAGTGTAAAAATATTGATTATAGCAGCTTTAAAGTTACGGAAAACGTATACTTTAAATAGTTTCCATGAAACTATCGCAAAGAGACGTGATGGCTAATCTCTTCAGAGATTAACTATTCAGAGTCCCAGGTCACATGCTTATAAAGTGTTACTCTCAAGTTTTACCATCACTTCATTAATTAGTACTCTGTCAGTTGTTTGTGACGTGCCCCTTCAAAATAATGAGACATCGTTCATTATTCATGATAATTCATCTTCACATTTATTATTCATTGTCGATGGAACCCAGAGGGAGGCGGCAGGGCCAGAGTTTGGTGACCTGAAACTTCATTACGTGTCTCAAGGTAAATAGGAAGACAGCTTCCCTCTCCCTGGTGTGGGTTTATGATGGGTCAGTCCCACCGCAGACGCTGATGGCAATGATGACGAAGGTGATGATGAGGATGGTGACGTACAAAGATGCGCACGCGCGCGTGTATGCGTGTGTACATTGAAAATTAGCATTTTTCTGCAAGTGAACAAGTTTAAAAGTGTACAATAATGCTCAGCCGAGTGTGTGTATGACATAAATAAGACCCTCTTGGACTACCCTACACCCCCATACACCCCTCCCCCCCTCCCCCGTCCTCCCCATTCTCTGTAAATGAAAATGCAAGGCTATATTTGGAGAGAGCTGATGTCACAAGTGGTTTGAGCGATGAGCCTATAACTGTTGGAGTCGGTTTGTGTGACAGTCTGACAAACCCTGGACTGCTCCAGTGACGGACTGGGATCTGCTGGCTACTGGCTACCACCACAGAAAGTAAGTACTCTGCCTCTATTAAGGGCTTAGTTTGTCTCTTTTTAACAGGACCTGTGTAAATCTTGTGTGTGTGGGCTGCTACTGGAAATGAACAACCTTTCAATCTGTATAGTAATTGTTTTCTTATAGGCTTGATACAATATTTAACTACATCTCTACCTATCACACATACTGTTCATATAGTTTAAATCTTAAAATTGTGTGTGTTGTTAAAATGAACAGAACTGCTGTATATTTTCAATGGAACATCCAAAAGGGTTTCCAAAAACACCAAATGTGTCTTGTTTGCATAAAATGATGTGGATGCATTTTGGGATATTCTGTTTAATATAAGAATACATCAAAGGCCAACAAATACACAGAATTATAAATATGTCATTATAAAGAAGTACGATGTACAGAGGCTTTAATAAACAGCTCGAAACACAGGATTTCAACATGTATGTATGATGCCAGATGGAGTGGAAAAAAATGTATCTTGATCTGAAACAGTCACTCAACAGAAAATTAGTAAGCAGCTGTTTTCATATTCAGTTCACGTTCAAACTATTTATACCATTTTATACAGAGATGCCAAAGATTTTCTAGGTTCAGCTTCTCTGGACTGTTGGTCAGACAAAACAAGCATTTTAAAGACATCAGCTGAGAAATCGTGATTTTTTTTTTCATTGTCTGACATTTTAGAGACAAAATTGATACATTTTTAAGGATATCACTGGCAGATAATCGATAATGAAAATAACTATTCGCAAACCCAATCAGTAACCCTTAAGTTATAAAAATACAAATATATTATGTATACATATAAATATATATTTTAATTATTAAATATTATTATATTAATAACACGAGTTGAACTGGTTTAATGCTGGGTATGTGCAAGTGGAATATTGTCCCTGGATCACTGGGCACATCTTTAAACTGAATCATAGATCATAAAGAATTTAACAGCTTCCTGTCCTTTTCCCCCTCATAATAATGACTCTTCATTTCTTCATTTAATTTCCTTCATATTTAAGAAATACTCAATATTTTACCAATTCCAAGTTCATTTTAACATGTTATGGTTGTGTGTATGCGTTTAATTCTGACATCATGTGTACATAAATAAAACAAAAAAAATAATTAATCAAACTCTGTTGTATCTACTGTGTTGATCCAGGTAATCAACCAACACTATGTATCACCTACGAGTGCCTGTGCTTCTTCTCATACTGCTTGTCTTGCTGCGTTGTGTCACCACGGCCCCGAGTTACAGGTAAGTGTATACTGTATGATATAGAATTGTGTGGTTTATGATTATGTATGGAGTTTAGTGGAAAACCATTTCGCTTTGCTGAAACGTTGATTGAATCAGATAACGGCTTAATTGACTATTGTCTTAACAGGCAGGAAACCAATATAGCAGTTTAACCTGGGGTCAGCACACAAGCAGCTGAATGTCATGGAAATCGTGTGACAAGTAGGGCTGTAATGCTCTGTGTGAGGAGCAGCAGAGCATGTGGGAAAGTGCTTCATTGTGCAACTGGGAGGGCCCTAAGTGGCCACTTCTTCTTCTTCCTCTCGGCAGTAGTGGATGTTTTCAAGAGGGTGTCATCAGCTATCAGTGTGAAACTGTTTGACCCCTTTCCCTCCTGTGATTCAGGTACTTCAGTCCCAGCTCATCTGGCGAGCAGGAAAGTGCTCTCCCAGACAGTGAAGGCTGGTTAGCTCCTGGGCTGATCTCCAACCCATTCCTCGGTTTTATGGGTGCACGGCCTCAAAGGGGGCTCACAGCTATGAACAGGTGACCGCATTTACAGAAAATCAGCCACTGTATTAAACCCCCATTACATCTGTTAGCGTCACTGTGACATTTCTTAATTGCTGCACTTAATGTTATCCTCCCAGTCACCACATAGAGAAGAGGAAGTGCAACACAGCCACCTGCGTCACCCAAAGGCTAGCAGACTTCCTGGTCCGCTCCAGTAACACTATCGGTACCGTCTACGCACCGACCAACGTAGGATCTGCCACCTATGGCAAGAGGGACCTACTGCAACCTCCCAACTACCTGCCTCTCTAGTAGGAAGCTCCACCAGCACTCCCAGTGCTCCGATGATATAACCAGACATCTTATGTAACAACGATTGTCAGAGTGACGTTATTACTAATGATGACACTGATGGTAACGATGATTACGAACAGGTTTCTCTTGTTTATTTTATAAACTTTAAGAAACAGTGCCTTTAATTTAAAACCATCAAAGTCGATGTATGTTTAGTTTTCCGGCTCTGTGTGGTGTGTTGTGGCTCTGTTAGTGTTGGTCCACAATGGCATGATGTGAATATGAAAATACGTCAAAAGTAAATAATAAAACAATAAATAAAAGAAAGCAAATGTAAAGCCATATGAAATAAATGTTATTTGTTTTGATAATAAAATTGTGAAATATATATTTTTTTTAAATCTTCGCACGTTTTAAGCCACATTATTGCATATCATGTCGACTGCATGCAGGAGCTATGAGCTGTTAGCATATCCTCAGCTAGCACTCCTACATGGTATGTCCAATACAACAAATTAAAAGGTTTTTGCTAACAAGCTCCCAACTCGCTTCCACATGTTCCACACAAACTCTAGAATAAACTTGAAATGAAATGTGGTCCGCCATGTTTCTCTGTAGGTAAAAGACATCCAGTAGGTGAAGATTAATTACATTAATAATGAGATGTTATGTACCCGGAGTTGTCACAGGCAACCTAAGAGGAATGCCTATGAGCCATGTGTGTTTAATGTGGACCTATAGACCACTGCATGCCGCAGTGACTGCCTGGGAACATGGAGGCCTCTATAAAATGAAGCCACAAATTTACTTAATGCAACTGCTTGTTTTGCTCCGAATTCAACCTACATTTTGATGCCGTCTTATGTTTATGTGTTATGCTACATCTTATCGCACAGCCTCAAAAACTAGTGAAACATTGTGGATTTTTATCATTTGCTGTATTGCCAAGGGTTAGAAGATTCATACTTGTTTCAGTACTGTAGAGATGTAGCTGGAACCAGCAGCCCGTGTCAAGTGTCAGGCGTGTTCTTTGATTTGAGAGAAGACAAACTATCCAGCACACTATCACAGTGTGCTGGATTTTATTCATATCAGTGCATTGTTATGAATTCATAGTGTTAAAAACTCGAATCATATGGGGAAATAATAAGTCCTAACACCAGGAAGTGAACGGTCAAAGCCTGGCACATAACCCCACATAAAAAGACAAATTTACATTTTCAAACTTCATTGTTTGTACACTTTAAACAAACTTATATAAATTTGTCAATTTGAGATTTTAGATGACACTACATTTTTCTGCATGAAATAGGCTGTTTTGTTTTTTATATATACATACCTACTTACTTTTTTTTAAATAACACACTGAAACTATATATATGAACTTTTCAAATTCAAAGTACAATTGAATTTCTATTCAAAAAACAGTTCCAGTTAGTGAACTGTGAGTTTTCTATTGGCTACACAGCAAAATACCTCCCTTCTCTGTATTGTATTGTATTGTATTGTATTATTCTGAATGATCACAAACATGAAATAGGTTCTTTAAAGAAGTACTGGATGTTATTATTAGAAAGGCCGACTACAGGCTGCTGCATGACTGCTTGCATGATAACAGTGTAGAACAGACTTCTGATAACTGCTACATTCATATTTATTACCTCTGCCAAGGAGGTTACGTTTTCAATCGTGTCCTTTTGTTGATTTTTTGTTTGTCAGCAAAATGAAGCAAAAACTACTGAACATATTTCAATAAAACTTGGGTGGAGAAATGGTCTCTGCCCAGAATAGAGCCAATTAACTTTTGGTGTGGATCAGGATAAAGTTTCCTCTATGATGAATACAAAAGTTGCATTATATTGTATTATACTGTGACTAATGTAAATTTTGACTGCAGATTTTCAGCAAAACGTTCCAACTCATTGAAATGTGTACGTACATGTTCCTCCATAATTTATACCTTAAAACAGTCTAGTAAATATAGTCAGGTTAATTAACTCTGATCTTATAATGTGATCAATAATGGATGGTATCAATCCCCCGTTTACAAATCTCATCTTAAACTCCTGGTTTTGTACTGCAAGTATCTAATCTATGTATAATGTTAACAACTTAATGGGTGTTCTGCGGCATTGGATTGGCTTTAAAGTAAAGTAAAAACAGCCTGATTAATTTCTGAAGCAGCATGGTTTCAACAATATGGTCAAGGAGCCCTCAGCATTTTCAATGCGTCCACTTAATCATCCAAAAGTAGTGATGATGTATGACACATTTAGTACAATCAGTGTTTTTTTTTATACAAACAGCCCAAATTTCAAATGATAAAATTATAATGGCAGTACTGTATAACATACAGTCATGTCATCCTGCAGGGGTTAGTCAGGGTAACGTAATGAAAATCAAGAGGGGAAATATGACGCACAGCATTAACCTGTGTTTGATTACCAGTGACCTGATCATCTCAGACACTGACAGCAGTACTCCCATGCATGGTTAACACCGGCATAAAAGGTTTTTCAAAAATAGAACAAGTGCCGGCTTTTACTGATGAATCCAAAAACAATGCAGCCATTATCCGCCAAACACCCTGACAGTCAATGGGGATCGTGTCAAGAACTGTCGATTGTTTCATGTAAAAATCACAAATGGCACTGTACCTCAACTGTTCTCTGCTGGTGAGTTGTTTACTGCATTTATGACGCCTGATGAATGTTTTGATGGAATTCTAGATCTGATTCGTGACCCTGTGACCACATTAATCTCTGACATTAAAGATACAGTTGTCATCCAAATATAAATAGGAGGATTGCCCTGCCTCCAAAGATTCAAAACAAAGGACTGTAACCTGCTCTATCACTGTCAAATTGATTTACTGTTTTTTTAATATAGGCTCTACAACTAGAAAACACATCAATTTAACTTATCAGTATTCTTTGATACTAACAATAACATCATATAATTTCATTGTCATATTCTAAGGGTAAGTCTGTCCATCCATACACAGCCATAAACAACCTGTGTATATAGAGCAACTTATTGCATTACGCAGTCAGTATCAATTAATTATACAGTTCCTTGCCTTTGTACAGTCTTACTTCACTTGCATATCTTTATGTCCTTGACACTTTGTATATGAGATGCACTTAAACCTGTTCCTTTCCAGTACCTTTATCTTCACTCATACCTGACCATTAAGGATGATGCAGGTTCGGAATTGAATATGTCAAGTATTAGCTAATACTATCATTTTACGGAGACAATCACAGTTATGACAATTATATCATGATGAAATTAACTATTGGGTAAAAAAAAAATGGGCTTTAAAGAATAAGTTCTCCCAAAGATGATAATACAGTTATTATCTACCCACCCCCTTGCCGTGTAGAAAGTCTGGTGAAGTTTCATGGTCCACAAAACATTTCTGGAGCTTCAAAGCAAAACAGTGTTGCAGCATTCCCCTAAACAACTCAACAGATAGAGACTTGTTTTGGTATGCAAAAGAACAAATAAAACTTTTTTTTTCTACATAATTCATCCAGCATAATCCAAGTCTCACAAAGCCCAGAGATCCCAAATTGATTTGAAAAGACATTATTCACACACGTTTTCAGTCGGAATCTCTTATAGCTGCTCAGCTAGAAGCGTTGGAGCACACCCAAGTGTGCGCGCAACCTCGACCACGTGTAAGGATGTAAATAACGTCTTTTCAGATCAATTTGAGATCTCTGGGCTTCCAGAAAAGAGGCTTTTTTAAATTTAAAAACAAGCCCCCATCTACTTCGGTTGTTTAGGAGAATGCTGCAACAACGTTTTGCTGTGAGGCTCCAGAAATGTTTTGCGATCCTCCTGACTGCACCCAACTTTGGCGAATTTATCCTTTAATCTCTACGTCTGTATAAGATATGGGCATACACAGAAAAATCCTGTTGTGTTCCCACGAACAAAACTTTGTATTGATTTAGACATGATGGGACCCCATGACACCATGGAGATTACATTGATGGACTGACAATATTTAAACAAGCAGGCCCTTTGACAATAGTCTTTGTAGTTTCTTTACTTGATCGGCCTTTATAACAGCAGACATTTGGACTTGCCATAGCAGGATAAGATTGGTTACTAGGGGTGGGCAGATCGATCCAAATATCGATAGTATCGATACCAAGGTGAGTATTGGTATCGGATCGATACTAGCGTGATGTGATCGATAATTTTGTTGTAGTTTCTCTTCTATAAGTTCAGCAAATCACTCGTATTTCTTCACAGAGTGTGTTATCGCAGCGTCTCTCTCAGTCCTTATGCGCAGTGTTCCTCTCCACCTCTCTCACTCTGCTCACTCAGGTTCATTGTGCCCCTTAATTGTTTTACTGGAACTCAAAAATATATACTTATATTTAGATATATAGCCTACCTCAAACCTGAAGGATGAATATGGCAGAATATAATAACCCTTTTGTGTATCTGTTGAAGGGACATTAGTATTCCTATTCAGGCTACATGCAGATAGGTTATAGATTTAATTATGTTAAATATTATTTTTTTATTTGACTAAAATCCTGTGTTTTATTATTATCATAATCATGATCTACTAATTAAAAGGCAAAAGTACAAAATCATTCAATGATCAGGAATTTTCAAGTAAAAAATATCGGTATCAGTATCGATATCGGCAATACTGACCCTGTAATTACTTGGTATTGGATCAATACCAAAATTTGCAGGATCGTCCACCCCTATTGGTTACTAGCTTTATCATTATCATTTAAACCATGAAAGTGAGTTTTGCCAGATTACACATTAGCAAGATTAAGACACTGCATCTAAATGAAATTCAGCTAGTATTAATATTTAGGCTACATATGTTCTTTTCTCACTGTGCCATGTCAAAATGTCTCTTGTGAAAGAGGTCTGTATTATATTCTTATTGTTATCTTGCTTTTTTCGCCATTTATTTTAGCTTCTTATATTTTCCCTCTTAATGCTCTGTCCTCATAACACGGCCACCATTTTAGGCATACCCGTTGCCATATATTAAACCAGCAGGGTTGTGACGCACTATATTTTTCACTACTAATTATCATTATTTAGGGTGTCATGTATGTTAATACCTGTATGCTTCATGCTCCTTGTGAACCCTCTATGAACATCATCGCTGTGACGAAGGTCAATTTAAATTTTACACTTTCACTTTACCTATTTTGGTGCTTTACACCCGGTCGTGCCTCTGTTTATTAAGCGCTTCACTCAGTACATGTGATAGAAATCCTTCCCTACTGCTTGCCGTAGGTAATTGTAAACACGGAAGTGACGTTGCGCCACTGCTCTGTTGTCATGTGCTAAAGAAGCATTCAGTCAGCTAGCTGTTATAAGAATTATCTAAGAACATAGTGATACTTGACAATTACTAGTCTTGTCTTTAGTGTTTCGTAACGAGTCCACACTGACAGAATGTAACGGGAATGTAACTGTACAAACTTGCCCGTTTAAACACATCCCTGTCTCGCATAATGCAAGGGAGCTAATTAGCTAGCTACACTTTTCCAAGCAGGGGATGGCAGATAAAAAGGAGAAAACATTTCAGTTCGTGATCGTGGGTGGTGGCATCGCCGGTGTGACATGTGTTGAGCAGGTGAAAACCAATTAATTGTTCATGTAATAACTTACAAGCTCGCTGTTCACAGAATAAGCCTGTGAATAGGCTCTACTGCTGTAATATATGTCATGTAGCTATTAACCCAGATCTTTGTTGACAGCTGTCATCTCAGATTCCGTCAGCTGACGTGGCTCTGATTACAGCAGGTCCCCATATCAAGGCAGTGACCAACTATAAACAGGTCAGGATGATAATGATGATGATGAACGTTGTTATGCAAACACACATAATTTGTACACACTATCGACTGGCAGTAAATACTTGTACTTTAAGTCACCCAAAAAACAGTGAAAATAGTAAAAGATTATGTTTTATTGGTTTGTTTCTCTCTGGCAAGGTGTCCAAGACACTGGAAGAGTTTGACGTTGAGGAGCGACCATCCAGTGTTTTAGAGGAGAAATGTCCTAACCTGACTGTGATCCACTCTGCTGTCAAATCATTAAACACACAATCACGTGTAAGTAGCTGTTTTGCAGATTAGAAATAATATAAAACGACAATTTTGTATTTTATATTATGTGTTCATACAAGATGTTTTTTTTCCTGGATGGGTTTATGCTTAACAATTCCAACAATTCCTGTAATTCCCCATTTAGTTTTTTCTGATTATAATGTTATAATTGCAACAAAACCGAGAGAGTGATTTCATGCAACAAACCTCAACAAACTTCTTTGATGACTATTATCTGTGTGCTGTCGCCACCTTGTGGACATTTGGTTGTAGTATGTGGTTTGAGTATAGTGTGGGCGCTGATGAGACTATTTCCAATTGTTCTGTCTATTCTTAGTCTGTTGCAACGGCAGATGGCCATGTCTTTGGTTATGAGAAGCTGTGTATCTGCAGTGGGGGCAGACCCAAGCTCCTAACCCAGGAAAACCCTTATGTGCTGGGGATACGGGACACAGACAGCGCCCAGGTACAATCCCCTCTCTCTGAATATTTTTGTATTGTTAACTGAAATGCAGGTGGGAAATTCCTGAAGATTCTGAACTAAAAAGACCTTCTCATAGTAGCCAGAAACAGTAAGTGAAAAGAAAAAGAACATCCTTCAGTCATATTTACTTTTTTCCTGTTAATGTTTCTGCTAAAGTAAAGTAAAATCTGCAGCAGTGGGCCTTGACGCTGTGTATAAAAGAGCATCCAGCAGCTGCTACAATGTCTTTTTTTGTTTTTTGAAATTTGTTCTCTAAAAGGTAGCAACAGTACATATAGTTCCCTAATTTTGAAACAGACATAGTCCAATATGTTCTGACAATCTACAAATGGTGTGGACTGAAATACAGCTTCTGTCTTTTGACACCATTTACAAGACTATGACTGTAATAATATGCCTTCTATAACAATTGATATGCTGTATGTATATTCTTTGTTCCATATGATTCCAATTTCCCTACTCACCTACAGTAGGCTACTGCCTTTACCCTCTTTATTAGCTAATTCTGTGTAGGTTGAAAGATGTAACTACTCCATCATAGACAATGGAAAAATGTAGGGCTGCACGATATTGGAAAAGAACACCTGACACTGCTATTTTGGTTTTTTGTGATCTATATTTTGATGTGAGAAAATGCACACATTTTCACAAGATAAGTGTAATAGCTCAGTAGAGACTATGCACATGATGTCACAGTAGGGAAAGTCATCGCAAAAAGACTAATTAGTGGCAACATTGTTCATACTCATTAAGTGCTGCAATCATAACATTCAGCCTGAATCCTGCAAAACACAACAACACACCTAAAATGCGAAAGAGCTGAGGTAATTAATGCATAGATGTATGTTTCAGATGTTTTTTATTCTTTCCAGTATGCAGTATCCTTCTGTACATTTTTGTACCTTGAGATGATAGCTTATGTCAATGTCTTAAATGTCTGATAAATGGAAAGAGTCTACAAAAAAACATTGTGTCCTTAGTCTGCAGTTAAAAAAGCAAAACACATTGATGTGTATGCCTGTAATTGTGTTTCAGGAGTTTCAGAAGCGGTTATCCAAAGCAAAGACAATCGTTGTTGTTGGAAATGGAGGGATTGCCCTAGAATTGGTGTAAGTAAAAAAAAAAAATCAGCTAGGTGTTGAATGTTGAATGTGAATGCTTTTTCAGCTGATGAGCTTTGAACCAGTAGTGAGCATTTACTCATGTAGGGTACTTAATTGAAAATCTGACATACTTTATGTGAGTAATTCCATGTCATGCAGTTTTGTACTTCTACTCGACTACATCTGTGAGACAGGTCTAATTAGTTTTTACTTTTTAGCCCTTCTGTGAAAGCCACATATCTCCCAATTTGTTGATTTTGAATTAGAATTAAAGAATAAATAAATTAGATGTTCCTTTTTGGGTTTTACTTTTCAAATTAAATACTGTTGTAAAAAATATTCCTTGGATTCACTGTTTTTCTTGAGATATTTGTTTCTCACAGGACAGTGATGCTGAACACATGATGATCTTATTAAACATGATGCATTGCTGTAGATTAAACTACCAAACAGTATATAAGGCAGTTATAATTAGTTTAACCATAAACACTTGAAAAGTAAAATGCAGCATTGCATTAATACAGCAGTAGTATTAACCCTAAAACATCATGTATAATAGTAAAACACTGACAGGGACCATTTTCCTGCATGATCAGTACTTTAGCTTTTGATATTTTAAGGACATTGTACTAATAATACTTACCTACTCTTACTTAAGTAAGTTTCGAATGCAGGACCTTTGATTGTAGTGATAGGAGTGATTTGATAGGACAGCTTGAGATATACCAGGAAGCAGGGTGTGAGAGGGTGTGTGACATGCAGCAAGGCCCACAGGTCGGACTTGAACCCTGGGCCACTGCACCGAGGACTCAGCATTGCAACGTGGGGCGCTTGCTCTACATACTGAGCTACTGTGGCGCCCCATACTTTTACTTAACTAAAGGATTTGAACACCTTGTATAGTGTAACCACGGTCTTCATAGATTATTCACTCTGTCAGTGCTTTCAAACATGTTCTGTACAGATTTGAGGTGGAGGGCTGTGAGGTGATCTGGGCTGTGAAGGACAAAGCCATAGGAAACACTTTCTTTGACCCCGGGGCGGCACAGTTCCTTATCCCATCACTGGAGGCTAACAAACCTGAAAGAGGTGCTCCCTGTAAAAGACCTCGCTACACCACCGAGGAGCCAGCAGCTGGAGGCTCCCACACCTTCACAGCAGGTCTCCGACATGGTTTATTCAAATGTCTTCTTATGCTACATTAGAATCTGTGCCAAGAGCATCGCATTCCTGTTGTTTTTGATACAAAAGATTGCTCAGATGTGTCTGTGTGTGAATTTCCAGACAGACATGCCCGAGGGCGTGGTTCTGGTCCGACGGAGACTGGCAGTGCCCTTGGCCCAGACTGGCATGAAGGAATAGTTCTTCGAGGAGCAGAACAGGTGAGATTATATGTTCAGTTTGTTGCTGAATGCCTCGGTGTGGAAGCATAGAGGTCTGCCTGGGAAGGATATCACCTTCTGCAAAGAAATCTGTATGCATCTTGACCCTCTTCTCCCTGCTGGGGTGAGCCCAGGTGTCCCGCAGAGTTTCAGTGGAGTACCAGTGTGAGGTGGAAAGGATCCTCACCTCAGAGGAGCTGCTCAGTTCCCCGCAGCAAACACTCAGGCCTGAGAATGGTGAGAACTAGATTTGCCGCTCTAACCGGTCCCCCTGCTTTCTTTCCCCTCCAACTTTTCACTCCTCAAGCTTTTCTCCTTTTTCAGGGGGATCCTGGCCAGTTTACATCCAGCTGACCAATGGCAAAACATTTGGCTGCGATTTTGTTGTCAGCGCCACCGGTGTCGTGCCAAACACGGAGCCATTTCTCCATGGCAACAAGGTAGAGAATAAGGAGAAATAAGCTCTCTTGAGCCCCCGAGTCTTTTTAATTGGGCCAACACTGGAGTCTGCTTCTTCTTCTGTCTTCGCAAAGTTTAAAGTTATGTAATGTCATTACCGAGGTCTAGCTACTTTTCTATATGCCTTTTTGTGAGTTACCTAATAGACATACTCACACACAACATTTTAGGTCCAAATACATGCGCAAATCGGTTGGTAACATTTGCCACACGGATAAATATGTGGATTTGTCTTGCAAAAATAAGTCTGTGCGCTGTGTGCACTATTTGTTATTAGTAAAATCGATGCAGGTCATGCAGAGCACTCAGCAGCTGGGTGTTGATGCCTCTAGGTGTCACTTAAGGAGCTTTTATAACTCTAGTTCTTGAAGCTTGAGGCCATCTCATTGAAATTATTGTACATTTTACAGCAGAGTTTGAATTTCACTTCTTTTTATACTTGTCGCCCTTCTGTGAACATACAGTATAGTCTTAACCATGAGATGTGCCTTTCTTTTCTGTTTCTTTGTATTTAGTTTGCACTGGCAGATGACGGCGGCCTGCAGGTAGATGACCACATGATGACATCAGAGTCAGATGTGTATGCTGCAGGTGATGTGTGCACTGCATGCTGGGAACACAGCCCACTGTGGCAGCAGGTAAATTAACCGACCAGTCTTTGCATCAACCTGTGTAAAATTCCATTGTTTTCTCAGGTTTAGCATCTTTAGAATATACAGTACATGGGACAGCATTCAGTGGTCCTGTGATAGTGGCTGATTAAATAATATGCCTGATGTCATCTTCCAAGTCTGGATATGTGGCAGTATAAAGAGCAAAGATCAAATATTTGTCATCAGTTCTCAGCCACAATTTGGCTGAGGCCATGTAGATTTGATTGAGCTATTCAACCCTTACCCTTTATCAAATAGGGTAAATTATTAATAAAAACTTAACTGGCTCGTCATTAATCATTAAACACTTGCACAGTAACCCTGCTGAACTTGTAGATAAACTTTATATACTTGAAAATGTTCAAGAATATGGAAAAATGTGCTGGATGTTTTCATGTGCAATTAGCACATTTCATAAATCACCATTTAGTTTGTCTTGAAAGGAGGTAACTAAAAAACAACATATTCAAATCAATTTGGGATCTCAGGACTGCCAGATACTTGAATTATGCCAAAGAGGCTTTACGGAGCCCTTTGCTGTTGCTGCAACGCTGGTTTGCTGTGAAGCTCCAGAAATATTTTATGGTCAATGAAACTTCACCTGACTTTCCATCAGCATGGGAATGAGCGGATAATGACTGAACTTTCGTCTACGTGTGAACTTTTCCTTTAATTTTAATCTTTCGCAAGAGAAACCTGAATGCAGCAGTAAGAAAAAGGGAACAACCCACCACACAAAATGTCATACAGCATCATAGACAATCCCAGACATTATCATATAGATTTGATGGGAAGTGTTTATGTGATGTCATTTGGTTTTATGCGGATGGTGGTCTCTCACTTGTGTCCAATATTTTCATGGTTGTTCAACCGGGTTGAGACTTTGTGACTGTAAAGCCTGTAGCAGTTTAATTACATCATTTTCAAACTCACAAACCCATTCAGTGAGCCCTGGTGCACAGAAGCATCTGACTTCCATTAAGGTTTTCCCTTTATTGTGTGACACCTTTCTGTATTTCCCTACTCCTTGGGCAGACTGTTGAGGTGAATCTGAGTTAGAAATCTCAATAATACAGTGTTACATTTCCTGTGTGTGTGTGTGTGTGGCACAGATGCGTTTGTGGACGCAGGCCCGTCAGATGGGCTGGTACGCCGGCCGCTGCATGGCGGCACACGTCCTCTCAGAACCCATAGAACTGGACTTCTGCTTCGAGCTCTTCTCACACATTACCAAATTCTTCAACTACAAGGTGAGGGACGTTTTAATGAAGGGGAGGGGAGTCATTTAAGTTATAACCGACATGTTAATCATCTAATATCCAGAACTGTTTTCCATTACTCTCTAGACTTTTGAAGGTCACTTCACCGTGTCGGTCAGTGTTTAAACTACTTCCTGTCTGCTGGTCATTCCACAGGTGGTCCTGCTGGGAAAGTTTAACGGTCAGGGCCTGGAGCCAGACCATGAGCTGCTGGTACGCTGCACCAAAGGCCAGGAATATGTCAAGGTGATACAGAGGAGAACGACGTGTTAATACTCATGTGTAATCATGGATCCAGCGTTTGTTAACAGTGGCAGTCTAATTAACTAATAATTGTAAAATATGTTAATTTAAATATTTATGTCTCATTTATCAATATTGGTACACTTTTAAAAAAAAGAAAAGATTTGTTATTCTACACACATTTAGTTTTTATGTAAGCAGTATTAAAATCTGGGGTAGTTTGTTTCCTGTTAGACACTTTGTGTGGTGCCAACAACGTTGGATGCTGTTTGACTTTTTGTGGCTCTGTGAATGGAGCCAGTGTGCTGCCGATGAGCCACAGGCAAAACAGGATCAGCTGTCTGTTTGTTAAAACTGTAGATATAGGAAGGAAAGCGTGTCATCACAATCATTTCATCCACTGGCGGGAAAACCCATCACATCCAGCTTCATTTTCACACACGTTCGCCCTGTATTCCTACTCCAGGTGGTTCTCAGTGGAGGTCGGATGGTGGGAGCGGTGCTGATCGGGGAAACGGACCTTGAGGAGACCTTTGAGAACCTGATCCTCAACCAGATGGACCTGACCCCGTATGGAGAGGAGCTGCTCAACCCCAACATTGATATAGAGGACTACTTTGATTGAGCCTGATGGTGGTGATTTAGGGAGCATTTTAGCACTGAAAACACAGAAATCATGTGGCGTAGATGAAATCGCTGAAGGAATATAAATGTAATGTGTTATTGTTTTTTTTCTTGGTGATAAAATGTGAGCGATGATCTTGGTTTTTATTAATGCACTTGTATATTTCAGAATATATTTTTGCTCTCAAATAAATTATTTTCAAAGCCAGGAGGACAAATGATGTACTTGAGGGATATGTTTAGAAAAGGCTTTGTGGCATTAAAATCCATCCCTCCTTAAACCTTATTGAGACGTAGTTGCTGTTAACACACACGTTTTCCCTCAGAGGAAAGTGTTCAGCACTTTGGTTGCTAAGTTGTCTTAGTGACACTTGATCAAGTTTCTACCTAAACAGGAGCTACAGCTCCTCCCGTGCCTCAGCAGAAGTTATGACAATAGACATTATCCAGCTTGCACAATGCTGTCTGTTGATGCTCGGATATGTTGCTCTTGGCGATGTTGGTAGAAGAAAATCCACTTTTGAAAGGAGGAGAAACATAAGAAGACAAATGGAGAGCGTTATCTCCACGGGCAGAATTTAAATGACTCAAAGAGATCCCCCACCCGTTTCCACTCGCTGGTTTGAGTTTTGTAGGCATGTGTTTTGTGGGTCACTGGTTCACCGACAGGAAACTGCCCACGTTGATTTATGTACTCCCATTGGCTGATAAAGGTTGACATGGCAACTTTGTGCTTTCACCTATTGAGCTTTATGCAAATTAGTATAAGGCAATGACAACTGTAATAAGCCTACAAGCAGTGAGGAGATCATGGAGGCGTGTTCCCTTCCTCTTCACAGCTGTGGAAATAAGTTATGAGTCCTGACAGAGGCTGAACCAACACAGGCGATAAAGATGAATAAAAAGCACTCCTTTTCCTAAAGAGCTGCTGATAAAGACTCGCCAGGAAAGATCCACCCCATCCATTTAGCTCAGCCGAAGCTGCTCAACTGGCCAACTGGAAATTACCCATTAATTCCATTGGGCAGCTCTCGCGAGTATATGTGTGTACCTGTGTGGGTGGAGAGGAGGGTGAGTCAGCACTGACCATAGTGACACAAACATCAAGATAAAGATCAAGTCTCTGCTGGATACAGGGCCTGCTAAAATGAAGGGTAGGACACCTGGTCCAATGGGATTCCATCTAGTGTTTTACACTGTATGTTGCCAAGCAAGTCAGATCGAGATAAACTGGATGACAGCATACAGGTTTTCTAAGTTGGAAGAGGCCTATCATTGCCACAAGGAATCCTGGCTTGACTTGTTCATAACATGCAGTAACTTTAGTAATGATATTAGATTTGTAACTGATTCTGCACATTTACTGACAAGCATCTATAATTAATCAGTCAGTCCCAGATTGGTTGTTTAAGTGGTACATCTTGGGACCACAATAACAGCTTGATTTCACTCTTTGAAGATGAATTACATGTTTTAACACTGCCTGTCATTCAGTTCATATCTATGAAAAATGAATGTAGGTTATGCCGAGGTGAGCTTTTCCAGCGTGTTGCTGTTTATCAAATAAGACTGGGGACTCGTGTCAGACATTAGAGATAAAAAAACAACAACAACAATTTAATTTAACTTAATTATATGCGCCAACGACCAGAAAAAGAAAGCAGACACACACGATGTCTTCGTAAAAACACGAGCTTTATCTTTTTTTTCTTTCCAGACACAACACATGGGATGTGTGTATGTAACTAGAAAGGCGGATTAGCTGGAGTTAACGTAGATTTACCCTCTCCAGTGACGAAAGTCAGGCTGCCTTCTCCAGTTCTGACATTTAACGCCGACACTTTACGCTTATTTCATTCAAGAAGATTACGGATGTGACGTCAGCTGCCTGGTGAGGTACTGCTGCGGTACATGTACGCTTGTTTGTTTCACCAAGGACACCCGGCTTGAGTTACCATTGATACGTTTGACTTATTTCTTCGGTTTTTAGTTGTGTATAAATCTGACTTCATTTTGTTTTTTTGTTTGTGGTTTGCGTCAACATTATCCTAGAGATTACTTATCGCATTACGATATTTTTAGTGATAGAACCCCGCCCACGGAGCACGCTGACACGCCGAACACGCGCTCCTATTAAATCATTCGACTACCAGCATGCATCGGGAGTGCATTTTTTCTTCTGGTGGGTGGGTTTTTTTGAGAGGCGTTGCCGCACACCGAGTACTCACGGATTATATACCCGCCGCCGTATACGCATTTTCATAGATTGCGCATTTCGCCGCCGCCTACTGCACAGTAATTGTAAATCTTTAAACAATATTTCGAAAAATACGCATTCAGCCATGGCCAACTACATTCACGTCCCCGACGAGGCTCCCGCTGTGCCCAAAATAGATGTGACAGTTGACGAGAGCGACTACAGGTCCGGTGCACTGAAGCTCATCAAGGAGCTGAGACCGAGCTGGAAGCCATCCGAGGTCAAAGTGAAGGTACATTTATTTATTTATTTATTTATTTATTTATTTATTTATTTATTTATTTTTTACACATTTTTACTGTCACTCAACTCGGTGTAACATGTGTCCTCATTCCACATAGCTTGTATTGCCGCTTCATGCGTCGTGGAACTTGTCTTGTGTAAGCTAGCAGCCTGTTCCCGTACGAAAGAGCCGAGTTAGCTAATATTCACGTTTTTTTCCCCCCCGTTTTTTTCTCTCTCTTCCAAATAGAGAATGACACTACCGAAACGGGCTATTAAAATGGCAGCACAGGCAGCTAAAACCCAAACGAAGTGAGCTCATGTGACAATAAATACGCTGCTCACACCCACAGACAGATAGTGGGTAATTGCTTGTTCTCTGTGCCACCTCCGAAGACACTGCGGTATTTTAGGTGGCTAAGGTTAATGTTTTGCAAATATCATCTGCGTCAGCTCGGGTCACGATCAAACACTGGGATTTTCTCTCTGCTCTGCCCTTGACGCAGCCTGCTAGCTAAACCTGTTCATATGCATAACAAAATAGAAGTTAAACATTATATGCACCCTGTGAGTGTTGTCTAGGTAATGGAAGATAAGAGCGTCAATTTTGTCGTGATAGAGATATAGGAGTTTCTGTTATCTGAGCCCAATATTATCATCCTGCGCCCCATTTACAGACTTTCTGGAATTTAGAAGATTAATGGGGGTGATCCGCCACTCTGTGTAAATACAGGCTAGAGATTGGTAAGGGATCTCTGTAAACTTCTGGAAGAAACACAGATTAGGCACAGACTACTAGAGCATGCCTACAGGCTGTTCTGTGCATTTAGTTTTCAACATAAATGACCCAATCAGGACTTAAACAGAAATAATTAACTTTACATTATCCTTGAGAAAAACAATGACACATGCGCTCAATATTACAGACTGGGCTTGATACCCAGAAACTGAATTTTGTTTTTCCATTACCAGTAATAACAGGCTGGGGGTGTGGCCCCACTTGGTAAACACAGTGAGAATGGGAGCTGGTCACATGCTTGCGAACCTTTGCCTTCACTCATCAATGAGAGCAAAGTGGGAACTCAGCGAATGCCTGTCATTGCTTCTTCATGCAAAATAAAATTCCTTACAGTCCTGTCGTTCTCAGTCAATCGCATATAGAGTGAACAATTAGGGCTGGTATGTTGCCCCCCCCCAAACCTCTCACCAAAAATGCTCCCAGCTTCACAGCACTGGCAGTTCAGCCTAAATCGAACCAGACAAACCCTCCTCATTTTTCATGACTACATTCGTTCCTCTTCTCCTTTTTGTGCTTTTACTTTGCCAGATCTCAACTCCTTTCAGAAGTTATGTAACACCAAAAACTATGAAGGTTTTCAGGCACAAGACTTCTGACTGTAGGCGTCAAGCCAGATTCAGATTTTCGTTTTTCCCTGATTCACCTGTTTTCCACTATTTCCTCTGTTTGTGTGCAGTTTTTCACAGATGGAATAACCAATAAGCTGCTGGGCTGCTACGTGGGGGCAGTCATGCAGGATGTGGTTCTGGTTCGCATTTATGGCAACAAAACTGAACTGTTGGTTGACAGGGAAAACGAGGTGAAAAGTTTCAGGGTACTACAGGCGCACCGCTGTGCCCCAAGATTATACTGTACCTTCAACAACGGCCTGTGTTATGAGTTTCTGCAAGGGACTGCCCTGGAGCCTGAGGACATTCGCAGCCAACCTGTTTTCAGGTAAGAACATTCCTTGTTATGCAACAAGAATGTTCAAGGAAAGGATGTTTCCTGAACTACATTGACCTTTAAGTAAGGTTTGTCACCTGTCAATGCATAGCACCCTGAAGCCAGCCGTGCATGCTTGACAGACACGGCAATCAAGTTTTCTCAACATTTAAATGCATTTACGACATTTGTTTGCATATATGTGGTGAGCAGACTTAAAGTGCCAGTTCTTTTTCACTCCTTTTACAAAATATACACAGTTGCACAGCTGTCCTATTCAGTTCAATCTTCATGTACACAGTATGGAATGGTTCTCCCCGGGTGATGCGGTAACAACAATCAAAATTCAAAATTTTCATTAAAAAATCAGTCATATCTATTACCTTTTTAAAGTTAAATCAAAAAGATTCACCCAACAAAGGAGAATCTTCATGAACTGCAACCTATTTGAAATTATAATGTACACTGATGTTTTTTATTGCTATTTTTTCAGATGTTTGAAAGTTGTTTAACTTTTGCAGTCTCAATAAATGGATAACTACATGGTCTAGTAACTATTTTGGTCTGAAGACCAAAGTTTATCTGTGACCGCTAAGATTAAATTGAAAGACATAGCAATTGTGGAAGATAACTGAAGTAAAAGTATTTTTTGTAAGACACAACAAATTAAACAAAACAATTGCATTACGTTGTTATTACCTCAGACTGTATCCTAAGATTATTTTGCTCAGAGAAATTGTTTTTGGAACCTCAATCCAGTCACCATTGTTTCTTACTGACAAGAATACTCGCCTTTCCAGCTCCGAAAACATATAAATTATTTTTTTCTCCTTTTAAAACCTGAATTCCTTGACTGGAGGCCAGTCACATATTGCTGCTTGCTGCTCTAAGTTAAGTCCTCCCATTTTCTGTTTTTTTTGTTTTCAGGCTCATTGCCAGGCAGCTGGCCAAGTACCATGCCATCCATGCCCACAATGGCTGGGTGCCCCAGTCCGATTTGTGGCTGAAGATGGGCAAGTACTTTGCTCTTATCCCCAAGTACTTAAAGGACCCTAAGCAGGATGCCAGGTGAGGCCATATTGAGGAATAGAATCAGCACAAAGACTGTCAGACTTTTTTTGGCTGTTTCCATTACTGTTTCAGTAAAATAATCAAAGTGTAATTCAGTTTCATTCTCACAGTCCTGGCTGTTTTAGAACATTTTGTACAGTTTATGACTGATTTACAGTTTTAAATAATATTTAATAATATAATAATATTTAAATCTTTTTTTTTAGACAAATAAAGATTGAATAATAGTACTTGGGCTTAAATAAGTCACCACCAAATTAAAAGCCTAAAACAACAAAATCCTGTATACTGATTGAAGATAAAAGAAGTGTGAGCATAAGATAACTTGAAGGACAGCATGAGATTCACATCGTCACATTCATTACTAACCCTGTTCTGCATGTAAGTGGACAAGATGTATAAGAAAGTGAGCCCTGTAGTAAGTTGACTTTTTGAAGAATACTGAATAGGAAGAAAATGGGGGTCTTCTTACATTGTAAAGTAAATCTGGGTTTGCATGTAGTATATTTCTGTTATCAGTTATCTCCACGTAGAGCTATGACCCTTTACCTCTGATCAGTGAGTCACAAATGATCAAAACTACCACGTGTGCAATGTCACACAAGAGTATTTATTATAAGTAATGTCTCACATGAGGAAGGAGGAAAAACTTCACAACCTCAGCAGGTATGACCTCACTTTACAACTATGGCATTGCAAAGTGATAACACAGCAGTGTGAATGGAGTTGATTTCTCCAAAACACCATGAAACCTAAAAGAGCAGGACCCTGCAAATATGTATAAAAAGGTGAAGTTATCTTAAAACAAAAACCCAATATTAATACAGAGTTCCATTACAGATTGTTGACTGCTTTCTGTGGATTATATCTATAATATTACATTTAGCAAAGTGATTTTTATTTTCTTAAAGTCTTGTATCATATCTTGCATAACCTGAAAGCATTACAAGTGTGGTATTTTCTTGTAGTTTCATCTGAATTTGAATGTTAAATACTGGAGGTGTCTTTTTTTTTTCTTTTTTTTTGTCACTGACACGAACAAAAAATACAGGTGTCCTACATCACAGGCAACTCAAGTTATGACTAGCCCTAGTTCCTAGCTAACACACTTTGGTCACTTTGGCACCATGATTGTTTGAGATCGGGATGGCAGTAACATCTACCTTCATATAACTTGGCACCCAGGACAAATGCAATTGATTTCCCTGGAGGCCACCAAATATTCATATTATAAGAGAAATGCTAAAAAAAAGACTTCTTAAAGACAGTGACACGAAGTATCTCCAGGATGACGTGCGCATGGTGACGACTAAAACAATTGGAGGCATGCAGGAACTGTGGTTGTAAGTAAGCTGTGGTGAGGACTGCAGGAATGTCAGAACAGCTTTTACCTTACTAGGTTTTCAGTTGAGTTTTTCTGACTGAATAAAGATCTTTATTAATAATGGTCAAGCATGCTCCATTGTGCTCAAATTAGATTTTTGTAAGGCTCTGTGCCCAGATCATGTGGTTTCTTTGTTGCGCATTCATTTTGGCTTGGATTGTGCAATCAGTAATTCATAAATTGATTTGCCCAAAACTTGGCTGTGCAATTTTTAAGGTTCATTATTTGTTTCTCTCTCCTCTCTTCTCACGCTTCTTATTTTCTGTTCCTATTTTGCCTCTATTTATACATCTACTTTCAGGTTCCCCTGTGCTGACTTTACCTCCTTCTGTCCTTCTATTAATACTTACAGTGCTCCTACGTCTTCCGACATACTCACCCTCTATGACTCTGTGCCCCCTCCAGGTTGAGAATGGAGGTGCCCAGCCCACGGTGCCTCCGAGATGAGCTGCTGTGGCTCCAGCAGAGCTTGTCAGTGCTGGGCTCCCCTGTAGTACTGTGCCACAACGACCTGCTCTGCAAAAACATAATCTATAGCCAGGAGGCAGGTGAGTATTGACTGCACACGTGTAGTCATAGACATTACTGTGTGGCTGAATTGTGTTGTAGTGTGAACTGCATTGGTCCCCGCACTCAGGTAGGATTGCATTACCTGCACTTCCTCAACGCTAGTCACATGCTTCACCCATTGTCAGTGTTTGCATTGGGCTGCAGGCGTAGAATTAGAACGGCCAGAAGAGACAGTCCTGTTATTTTATTGCTTTGTTTTGCTGAAGATGGAATCCTCATTCCAATGAAGCACATGACACAGATTAACGTTAATTTATAGAAATTGGAGGATGGGGCAAAGTGCATTTGCCTCCAGTAAATTTGACAATGAAGTGTTACAGCAATTCACCTCTAACTGATTTTAGTTTCACAGATTTCAATTTCCAATTACTTTCAAATCCTTAAACGCCCACTGTAATAAGAACCAATGGCCTTTTTCTGAAGATGTGTCCAATTTGGATTTCATCCTTTTTCTGAAAATCTGTCTAATCTGTCGTTCTAATTCTGTGATGAAAACTTAGAACGTAAACCACTATTATCAGCCTGAACAACCAATACCATAACATCATACCACATGCCAAGTCTCAGTTTTATTGACAGCACATTTCTTTGGTGCTTTATCAATATTGCTGTTTTTTTTTGTTGTTTTTTTTTTTTAAATAGTGTTAATGTCAAGCAACCTGTCCTCAAGCAAACGTACTAGTTTAGCATTGTCTTGTAGCAGAGGAATGGCAAAAAGAATAAGACAGTGGAGGAGAAAAGTACAGGGTGTTTTTAATGTGTGTTGGAGGTGGGGTGGGGGTGTTTTAAGAGCTGTCAGTCCCCTCGTCGTTTATTGACGAGGGGTGGGGCCCTTCTCATAGCTCCTTGTGTCTAGCCTTTCTCCCCTAGGAATGACAGCTGAGGCTGTGGCTGCCCTGCGCCGCCCTGCACTGGGGAGGCAATGGAGAGAGACAAACCTCACACACCCCTCGGCTCTGAGGGCCCTCGCGTAGTCTGCCCACTGCTCAGGCTAATCGGGATGTGCTCATGGCAGCAGTAGGAGCCACGTTACCTATTTGTTACCGTCCAATGCTACTCCACTGCCCACCAGTTGTCATTCTGACAGTAGCTTGCCTACTGATGATGCTGGTTATTTATTACATAAATGTTTTTATGTTTTGCTGTAAAGCTACTTTCCGTCACTGCTTCTTATATCCCAATTTTCATTTCATAGCATCAATACTTATTTCTGGTCTGACCATCTACGTGAAATAATATATCGGGTGATATTCTGTATTTTCTTAATGTCAACAATAAACATGAGAAAAATCAGAAAAAGACATCGACTTGATCCAACGAACAAGTAATGCCTGTCTAGCTTGTTCCTGTATGATAAAGAGTTCCATTGTTGTCCATAACTATTAAAAAAACAGTGAGCCTCACTGTTTCACTGGTTGACCTGTTCAGTCACGTTATGAATTACACAGTAATTTCAGACTACTTTCAGCCAGTGTTACACACGCTGTCCTGCTGCTATAAATAGTAATTAGTACACCAAATGTGTATTGGTCTGCAGTAGAAAATATTCTGAAAGAAATGTACTGTTTGAATAACACTTGCTGAAACCTGCAACGCAAATTTTTCAAAATTCTTTTTAAATTTTCAAATGAAGGTTATGATATATGACCCCGTTTTTGTGTAGATACGTGTCTTCAGAAGGAATGTACAGGTTTTGGCTGAGCGCAAAACAGACAGGCTAGGCAAGTTGGCAAGTGCTGTGAGATGGACTTACTTAAACAGGTCTTTAAATCGGATTTGCTGACATTAACAAATATAAAATATCATCAGCCTCCTACTTGAAACATGCTTATGCAACAACGCAGGGGAAATACCTTCACCACACAGAAAAACAGTTTGTGGTTAGCTGTGTTGAACAACAGATGTGGACGTGTAGACCTGGAGAATCTCATTTGAATCTGCTAATAAAACAAGTGATTTGTTTCACTGGAATTGGCTCAGCACCCAGCTTGAAACTTTCTTAGATGTATGTAGTCAGTTGTAGCAAATGCAACATTGCCCTAATGGCACTCATGAAGTCTGTGCAAGACATATTTGCAGGCTTGTAGAATCATGTTTCAGGTTTGAGTGAGTTCAGCTGAGGATATCAGTACTTCTTTGGAAGAATAATTGAGTAGAAAGGAACTTTCCTTTATCCCAGTACCTCTGGTGTATTCAAATGTCTCAACAATGCCAACAAAACAAGACCACACCTACCAATGACATTCAAAGTGGAATGAACACCACAATAGTCCAGGGAATTCAGCTCCAAGCCATAATAACTGGTTTTTGACCACACCCACTGAAGCTATCTAAACTCTTGTTGGGGTAAACTCAATCCCTGTGTACTTCCAGCTCTTTGTTCAATTGACAAACAGACTTGGCATGTAAAGAGACTGAACAGCTACCAGGCTGCTTCCTGTCAAGTCTGCTCTGCTTATTATGCTGTAGTTGAAACCACTTATCTGCCAAATGCAACAGCAGACACCACCACTTCCTGTATTGATAAAAACAGCATTGGTATCGGCTCAATTATTTTTGTCTGTTTTTTTTCAGATATCCTGTTAAAAGTTTAAAGTGCAACAAGTGGTGTATTACTTCTTTCTTTTTGTCCCTGAGCCTCCAACATAGGCCGCTTTAGTTTCCATGCCCTTCTCGGTTTCCTCAGATGTTTACTGAGACCAAAAAAAAAAAAAAAACTGTACTTGCACACTTTACTTGGGCCCAGAGGGCAAAAGGATCTGCAGCTCAGCAGCCAACAGGAAGCCTCTCAAAGATTCTGTCATTTGCAGAAGCGGCAGAGGTGTCACGCTATTGGGTTCACAGTGGACCAATGGGAAGGAAGCATTGGAGGGGTGTGTTGCGAGAAGTTGAAGCGAGGTTGCAAGTGTTAGGGAAGGACTAGAAAAGGAATGGGAATTTGGCAGTGGGGCCTGATGTTTTGACACTGTGCGTGGGAGCAAGAATGGATAAGAGAAAATATATCAGTGAGAGAGTGAGCATGTGTGAAAGATGTGTTTGCCCCAACCTTTTCATCTGCTGCACAGGGGGGCTATAGCCACTGCCTGGAGGTGTTCAGTTGTGTCCCGCTAGGACCTACACGCCGGCTGGTAACCCACCTCAAAGTGTCTTTCTCTGTAGTCCAGCAACACCACCTCAAAGACTAATATTCCACATGTTAGGGCAGATAAATTAGCCTAAACAAACCAGTACATTTAAGAGTAACATTTAGTTACATGTATTGTTTTCCAAAATTCCACTTATTTTGTTAATGTCTCTGCAACAATGGGCTTGTAAGTAAGGGTTTGTATTTTGAGATCAGGCACTTCATGACTGAATGCTTTCCACTTTGTTCATTGTTAATGCTGACACTACATATTTCCAGTGGCCCAAAAAAAAACTCAGAAAGCAACACATTGTTTGACCAGTTCTCTCCATGTTTTAACATAAGTTACAACTAAGGTTGCCTAAACTATTGATTCCTTTTTCAGTACCTGCTTACAATTATCATTTTTTTATGCTAGTATTGCACCGTGACAACCTTAGTTACAAGCAGACAATAAGATGTAATCTTCACTCATATTTCATGGGCAGTTAAAAAGACAATGAAGCATTCAAGCCAATAATGTAGCACTCTTGCCTGTGAGTTCCTTGTAGGACTAGTCGTGTCCAGAAGTTTAGCATGTGCCTAAGAGCTGTAACTCCAGTTGGCTCAGTTCTCAGAGAGCAATATCAAACAATGTGTTGCTGTACATTTGCTTTGGCAGCTCACTGTGCTTTTCTACACAACGCTTTAGTGTCTCTTTGTATTTGACTATTTCCTCCCTTTGTCTCTCTGCTTTCTTTGACCTTTTCTCTTTTGTTCCCTCTCATGTCTTCAAAACATAACTCTGCCTCTGACATTTTTTCTTTTATTCTGTGCATGTATCCAAAACAAACATTGTCTGAGCAGCTAGATGTACTCATTTCATCCTTAGCTATCTGTACGTGTTCCATGTGTTGCATCAGGATTTGCATCTCTTTTCATCTCTCTAATCTATCCCGGCTGCATATTTTACGGTCTTGTGGAAAAAGGCTGATAACTCGGTTACTGGGACATCTAATCTGTTTATTCAAATATCACAGGAGATTGGCGGCTCAGCCTCCAAGATGTGCAAGCTATCTAATACATTCTCCATTTTTCCTCTTATGCATCCCTTGTCATTTAATTCCACCTAATTAGAATGACAAATATAACCTAAAAGCAAAAACTTTCCAACTTCTACTTTAAAAGAGCCTTCATTATGTATACATGTTGACTATGGCTTCCTTAAATCTTAGCAGCATGATTCTATTCGTCCCAACCAGCCTTACAGTGCATGTGTAGGAATTGTTTGTCAGCAGTTATTTTCATACTAGTTGAAATGTGTCTCTCTTACTTCCCTTTTATTTCACTTTCTGTGCTGAAGTCTCCCTCTCTCATCTTCCTTTGCCTCAAATTGCAAGCTCTTACTCCTGCCCCCGTTTGCCTAACTGGCCAGCCAGTCCAGTCAGACAGAGAAGAAGTTACAGTATGAAAAAAAATGTAAAGCCTTAACATTCAGAGTAGTCAAAGGGAAGAAAAAACTACATAATCATTTTGTGTCTGCTTCCGGTGTCTCTGTCTAAACAACACTGCTTCTCTTTCCAGGCAACGTAAAGTTCATTGACTACGAGTACGCTGGGTACAATTACCAAGCCTACGACATTGGGAACCATTTCAATGAGTTCGCTGGTAAGTGTTTCTTATACTACTCAGTGTGTGTACAGTGTTCACTGAAATATGAGTGTTTAAGTTGAGTGTTCTTGTGTTGCAGGCCTGAACGAGGTGGATTATAGTCACTACCCAAATCGGGCCTTTCAGCTGCAGTGGCTTCGCTCCTACCTGGAGGCCTACAAGGAGCACAAAGGCCAGGGCTGTGAAGTGACTGACGGAGAGGCGGATGTTCTTTATGTCCAAGTCAACCAGTTTGCCTTGGTAAGCATTTGTATTGCACATGTGTTATGAGCTAGGGCTGCAACTAATGATTACTTTCATTATCAGTTAATCTGACGATCATTTTCATGATTCATTTATTAACCCTTAAGTCTATAAAATTGAAAGAGCTCTAGATGACGACAGTTTCTGATTGGTAAATAGCAGGTAGTCGCAGTATCGTGATCTTTCCCAATAACGTTCAAAATCAAACTATTGAAATTCAACAGTTGTAGTGCACAGTAATCTGATGACTCATTCTGGGTGAATTTTCCAGGCCTGCTGCCAGGTATCAGGTCAGCAAACATGGATTATAAAGTGTGATGTGGGTTAAACAGAGCAGGGAGTGATGTGGGCTATAAAAACCGGCGCTACCTGCTCTGAATATGAGCGAACTATGTTTGTGATGCGCTTGCTGATGTGGCCACCATATGGGAGGCAACTTAATGACAAGTGGTAACCCTTGTGAGGCTCAGCGCTCTCCCCTGAGCCACATTCTGCCTTGTTTACTGTCAAGGGGAAAAGAGGGTAGCGTGGAGGATGGGCAAGTGAAGCAATTGTATTTCTATGTCAGCTATTTGGCATTGTTGCCATAGGGCTTTGTGCTTGACTGAGCTGTGTTGGGTAATTAGAAACGACATTTACTTTTTAGACAGTGAGGACATGCTAATACTTTTTGTTGCTCTCTTCCTCTTCTATGTCTAGGCGTCTCATTTCTTCTGGGGTCTCTGGGCTCTGATTCAGGCCAAGTTCTCCACCATCGACTTTGACTTCTTGGGGTAAGTCCATCTTGACCACACTTTATTTCATTATATGTAATCACATGTTTAAGAACAAAACGCAAAGCATCCAGATTGATATTATGCATGTCATCTCAGTGCACAATGTGTTTAAATAGTCTGATATCTAGCTAGTATATCACGTACGTTTATATCTTATCTCTGACTCTGCTCTTCTCCCTGTGTGTCTCTCCACTCAGATATGCTGTCCTGCGCTTCAATCAGTACTTCAAGATGAAACCAGAGGTAGTTGCGCAGAACTTACCAGAATAAAAGCCACTGCCCCCCCGTTTTTTGTATTTCTCCTGCTCTCCCTGCCTTCCATCCTGCTCTGCACATCGTGACGACTGTGGAGCGCCCTCCTGGGCCAAATGTAGGGAAGAGCCAGACTGAGTCTGTCCTGTTCAGTGGGGGTTCATAGGGTCCCCTCTACATGTCCTAAACTCTATAGATTGAACAGACCACAAATTGTATCCAACATCTGCTGTCACAACTTAAATGTGAAGCCCACATAACTGAACTTACTGTGGTCATTTCAGTTATTCTAATACCAATTCTGACATTACCATGAAATGCAGCTTTTTTCCGACCACTATGAATACATCATAGGTGGAATGTCACCACCTTCACAACCAACACATAGTAATCACCTTCCTGACTGACAGGTGGCCCAAACACTAATCTGAATGCCTGGAGACACCGTCCTTATATGCACATCCATAGGGGGAAAACCCTCAAGCGTCAGCCCAGCTAACGTCCAAATTGATAGTGGCATGATGGCAATACAAAGCCTCCTTTGTTTGCTGAGGAACCAAGATGAAAGAAAAACAAAACAAAAAAGAAGAAATGCCAACATGGAAAGGCCAGTGCTGTCGCCGCATCCCATGTGACATGAGCCACAACACAAAAAAAAAGTTGGCTTGTGGCTTGCCTTGTGACTCTTGTTTTCACCCTCATTTTCATTTTTTTTTTTTCCCAAGTCTTTGTCGCTGAGTAGTTTGGTGAGGGCTTGTTTGTTTTGGCTTTCCTTACTTAAAGTAGAAACATGGAGTTGTAGGAAAGCATCTTGTGTTTACATACAACCTCTCCTAGTTAAATATATGAGGTCTTTTTGTCTCATGGGAGATTTTCACAGTTCTGTACATTTTACACTTGTTTTGACACTGTTTTTGTCATAATCTTTATTGGGGACAAGCTTGCATCTCCCTGTAATTTGAGCATTCCATGTTCATACTGGTTGACAGGAAATTTGGTAAATCAGCAGTGTCAGGGCCTTAGATTCACAGTGACATTGACTGCACAACATGCTGTACAAAACAGACCAAACCATTACATTGTCTGCTTGTCTATGTGAGGGAAGGTTTAGGAATCTTCGTTGTTATTAGAAAACACTATTGATCAGATCTAATTAAATAAGGACTGACAATTTTTATCACACTTACAGACCAGTTTTCATTTGCTTGTTGTCATATGGCCTTGCTTACTGTTGCATTGCTGAGCCACTGTTGGCATTTATCATTTGAAGCAGCCCGGGTTGAAACAAAGGTCTGTAATGAAGTGGAATTTAGGTGAAAAAGAAAGTGGAGTTGATCATCTCGACTGAGTCAAGTTTGAGAACATGTAATGAAAGTCAGCTGTAAGTGGGACCTGAGGAACAAGAGCACCATCTTGTGGAGAAAAAGAAAACTCTGGCTGCTGTCAGTAACTGTTCTTGATACTCACCGTTTTACCTTCATGTTAAATGTTTTTAAAATGAGCTTTAGGGTGGCCCTTTAAAAGCTTGAATAAGTTAATTTCCTGGTTACTTTAACACGCCTACACCAAAGTGCTGATGTTTGTTTTATGCTTGTACATAATGCACGCTGTATGATTTTCCATGTAGCACAAGGAGAACTAGAATGACAGTTATATAGACTTTTTATACTTATTTAAATGGAATTATTAATGCTGAGGTTCTTGTGAGCTTGTGGATGCAGCGACAGATGATTCTTGGGCAAATGTAGCAAATAAATAGACCTTCAAGCACTTTTTTTGCATTCTGAGCAAGTTAAACAGAAAAGTCACAAGTAAAATGTTGTGAAGCAAGTTTACTTGTTTACTCCAGAAGGGTTTGCCCAGGTGGTCTGTAGCAAATTTGCAAAGTTCTGTAAAGAGACCGTCATTGACAAAACTGGACTGTGCACTTGTGTTAACACTCCTTTTACAGTAGTACCTAAGGAGTACACACGTGAAGTGTTTATATTCCTGTGAGCCTGTGAAATCCTATTTTGTACTCACGGTTCAGAAGTTTGAAGGTTAGGCCTAGTACTTCGATTCTGTCTCTAATTCAGTGTTGCGTGTCTTTCATGCAAGTTAAGTAAGATGGACAATTTAAGAAGTAGTTTGAGTCGCACCTTGTATCAATCTGAAATGTGTGTACACCGGATATTTTAACATATGTGAAAATCTTCCATAAGTTTATTTAATGGTAAACGGTTTGAGCTGCGTTGGAGGGAAAATGTGGATTCTGTGAAAGATTGTTTTCTGTCTGTTCGGCCAAGTTTACACATAACATGCATAATTAAATACAGCATGTGAAACTTGACCGCCACATAATCAGAATTGTCAAAATTCAAAAGTTTAAACTGCACCACTGAAATATTTTCTCTTGGTTCAATTTCCCCATCAATCTGTCACTGCACATCTCACATAGGTCATCCTAGTACTGCTAATAACACAAACCTCCTTTATTTTACAAGTGTGTGTTTCATATTTTACATTGTAAAAAGCCTGTCCTCAAATCTCTCTGGCCACTTTAACATATGTTTATATGTACAGTAAACAAATGTAATAATATCTCTGCGTGTCCTCAAATGTGAATGAATGTACATAGAGGGAGTTCTTTTATTTTTTTGTTTTCTAGAAGTTGCATTAAAGTGAATAGTTGCCTGGGGTAAGAGATGACATAAAAAAAAGACATTTTCAATACTGTAAACAACAACAAAATAATAAAGTCTATTTCCCCTTATCTAGCTGTGTCTTATGTGTGTTTTTTGTCTTGTTTGTCTACAAGTTCAAATCATGGCGGAGGCATTAGCAAGCCATAATTATTTATGCATTAAAGACCAAAGCAGCAATCATTTCAATTTCATGTAAATATGTCATAATTTTTCTTTATTTCGATGTTGTGCCCCTGTCTTCCTCGCATTTCATCCAGTTGATTTCAGTGAAACAGCGCCCCTCTGAGTTTATCGATAAACTCCAGATGGTCGGTGTGGTCAAAGACGGTATTGCACCCTTCCTGGAGCCTACCAATGGGAAAGGTTAGAAGGGGAAATTGCCTCTTCCACTTCAGAGCTGAATGGACAGCTACCTGGAATTGTGACACGAGCCGTACATGCGTCGCTACAAACAAAAGAAAATGCACAAAATAAATGAGCCTGGAGTTGGCTTAGTTTTCCAGAACTGCGAATGATATGATAGCAACTTCAAGTGTTTTGCTAGTTAGCTCCAGAAGCAGTAGAACAAATGAAATGAGTTATGTTAAAACAAACAAAATGACCAACAGTGGGATACCTGACACGGATACTTCATGAAAAAAGAAGAATGAACGTCCAAAATGTAAGTCACATGTTCCTTCTTGCTCTGTCTCTTTGCTCGCTGGTTTCTTTCCTTTTGTTTGTGGTTATCTGTGAGTACCTGTATAATTTCTTGCTAGGCTACTTGTTGTTGTTGATGGTGTGGAGGACATGTTGTTTAATTGGGCACTGAAGTTGTTGGGTTGTTGCCTCTGTCAAAGTTGTGTCAGTGGCGGGGGTGGACCCTGTAGTTCTTGGTTGTTCAGTCAAGCTGTTGATGTGTGAGTTGTGAATTATCTCGTGTTAATGACAGTTCCTTCAGTTTCTTCTGGTGTTAAGCTGTGCTGCATTGAGCCTTGATAAGTCACTTGAATGCTGTAGGCCTTTAAAGCCATCTTTGTATGTCAGGCACGTGCAAGACTGTGGACATGTTTCTGACACATGCACTGTGACTGATTGAGGTGAATATACACTTTTAAATCTGTGAATATTTTCAGTGTTCATAATTTTGTAGTTTTCAGATCTCTGACAGAGTTCAAGCTTTGTAGTACGTATTTGTGTATGCTACAAAAATATGCTAAATTATATGTAAGACACGTATCTATGATATGTGCGTTGTTTCTTTGTAATGTGAACCGTTGCCTAAAACAAATTTGCCAATTGCATGTCATTCAGTTTGCTGTATGAAAACTATAATAGGTTGATGTTACAACTACAGATTTGTTAACTTTGCTGGTAACACATCAGACACATTTGTTCTACTGTATACCTCATTTCCTATATGACCTTTATATGAAGGTGGCTTCACTCTGAACTCATCCACTCCACAACTAAAATGAGCACTGTGGTTTAAATGGGCCAGACATGCCACTCCATGGCAATGCACCAAACAACAATTCTAGATATGGGTGAAGCAGTACAAGCAACAAAATACTGGCACCAAACTGTCACTATGAAGTAATTTTGTGTCTTGAAGTACAAATCTACAATCTCACTGTCACAATCAGTTGGCCTGAGAGAGGATACACTTGTTAGATACTTGTATTTTGCAGAGGCTGTACCAGAGATTACCACAAGATGGCAGCACATCCCATGAGAAAAAAAAAAAATGAGTGCGTGTACAGGTCCCCTGGCAGAAAGCTCTCTACATGGTGCAAAAATAATCCCATTCAACATTTATTATTTGTGATATTAACGCTTATTAACATAGATTTCTAAATTTAAAATAAAGGCGGCTCATTAATATGCCTTGTATTGAACCTCTCTATTCAAAGCAAATAAGAACGTACTGAATTTACTGAAGAAAACATCACATTGAATAGGCTTAGATTGCTTTGCAACGCTGAGCCCTGGGCCAGACTCTCTTTGTGGAGGACCAAATTTGGTTATACAGCCCGAGTGTAAGAAGTCCAAATAAAGGCAATATGAAATGAATTGAAATGACAAGGTGAGCTGTAGGGGACTCGAGCCTGATGGAAGACTAAACATTATTTGTTAGGCCTATTAGTCAGTGAAAACAGCCATAAGATGGGATACAGTGATGCATAACTTTGTCTATCTGCTGCAAAAGTGCTGTAAGTAAAGAAGGAGAGCGTAGACACGCTTTACAAGTGCACACAGTTTGCCATCCCAAGGGTTAAATTAGAAACCCATTCATGCCTCACACCCCAAAACCAAACAAGTAATTTCTTACCATTCTCTAGAAGCAAATCAGGCCTGCCTTTCATCCCCCTAATGTGAGCACTGTCTTATACAGTTGAACAATTACAACAGTGCATTATCCAACTCGCTGAATGTAATTCAATTAACTTCCTCCCCCTGGCTTCATCCAGCCGGATAATACACACATTAATTAACAACGGAATCCAATATCGGCTGTTCTGCGCCTCCACTTATTTTCATTTCCCATAAAAAGGTCATAGCAGCCACTTCCAGCTGAAGACAATTGGTGTAAGTGTGTAGTAATGGATTACACTTGTATATCACCAGAGCTCAGTGTGCGTGTGCCTATGTGTGTGAGAAGGGGATTTAAGCCTGTTGGTAGTCGGAGACCAAGGCCTGGGAGAAGTGCTGACACAGCTGTGATGCACATCCATCAGAGTTGTCATTTCACCAAACTAATAAGGAAAAGTCCCTGTGGAGTGGAATTTTAGCAACAAAGATTACAGCACGCAGAACAATGTCACTGGTCTAATTTTTCTGCAGGCAGAACAATCTTAGAGTTAAACCCCAATGGAAAGAGTGTCATTTCTTTCCCCAACTTGTCTTTACGTTTAAATACATTACAGTGAACAGTGGCAAGGCACTAAGTGACACAAAAGCCAACTAAGCTCTTGCTACCAGTGTACAACATTTGCCTAATAGCTGGCCTAGTTGACCTCCACGGCCAAAGTAGCTATGCGTACTCGTTGCAGTTGGCACTCACCTTTAGTAGCCTTTTGAGCTGACCTTGAGCTTGACTGCGAAAGAGCTGCCATGGCCCTGTGGGGGCCCACGTCTCGCAGCACCCTGAGCAGCTCTTGCACTCGTTGGTTCTTTAGGGCCGAGGACCAAAGCAGCTCCCTGCTGGGACTGCAACCTGCTGCCTTTCTCCGCTCTACCATGCAAACCTCGAACAAGATGAGCAGGATCTGGACGTGACAGTGGACATGAAAATAAATTGAAATAGGCGTATAGAAAAAAGCGTAGTGGCGAATATATCAGCTGGTGTAAATGGCAAGAAATAGTGATAGACTATAGTGACGAGTCAAAGTAATAAGGACTGAACTGTCAATCAGCCTTCGTTTTCTCAATAGACATCATGCCAGGTGGCAGACAAGCGGCCCAATCTAAATGCTGATGGTGTCATAATATAGCCATTAAATTGTGAAATCAACATTTAGTTCGTGAGGATATGTGGAAGCTTTACAACAACTGACCTGTCAAAATGGGTGTCAGTTTAAAAAACCCTGTATCAGTTGGTCTGCAATGCAGATTCATACAGCCAAATATCGAATGTAATCACCAAAGTAATGATTTTCAACGAAGAAGCAAGCCAGTATGAGAAACTTAGTTGGTTAGTGGTCGTTCGAAAAGGTGGAAACAATAAATAAATTCCTTCCTCCCTAGTTTTGATATTACAGTTGGCTCCGGTCGGTGCCTCAAAAACAGCATTAGCGACATGGTGGACCGCTAGCAGCCCGGCTACTGTCCAAAGCAAGAAACAACTGTAGGTAACCGTAACCATAAGAAATCTTTTGTTTGTGTTGCCTCCAGAAAAATAATACTGCAACTATAAGAATTCCCATACGCAGGGTTATGTCTATGGGGTGGCTGAGGGGGGCTCTTGCCACCTGTGACATCTAACCGGCCAGCCCAGGTACCAGACTAAGACCCAGCATTATGACTGAATGATGTCTATGATGTCATACCGGTGAGTTTAATATCACTAGTGGATCTTTGGTCACATCAGAAAAATATTTGTGCCTCACCTTGGCCATCCCATTGAAATCTCATTCACAGACATGTATCCCACTACAATCAAACACAAGAGCAGAGAGCAGCACATAACAATTGCAGATTGTGTGTGTGGGGAGGTGGGGTGAGGTTAGGGCGGTCTCCTTCAACCCCATTCGACGCACCAACCTAATTATCAGAGGAGAGGGAAACAGTAATTAGCCGCGAGTCTCACCTCGTTAATCACAAAGGGCTCCTTCGCTCTATTTATATCTGATTAATGGCTTGCTTAAGCACGGCAAGATATTTATGTTTCTGTTAATTGTGTGCAGCTTGTATCCACTCCGCTCGCTGCGGCTTGCTTGTACCCCCGACCATCACACACAATGATTCACACTGATACACCTCCGCTATACCCACCTTGTCTCATTATAGGTGACTACTTACCGTTTTGCTCAAACAGTCAAGGCTGTTAAAAGACTGTCATTTGTCTTATTCCTGATTTGTTTATTAGTCATAATTGGCCTATTAGCCTTGTTCCCCTTTTTTTTTGATATTTTGTTGACTCATGATGAACTTAACTGCACTTATGTGGAAAGAGAGGCACAGCAGAATGTGAATATTTAATCAGCATCATCTAAAATGATATTATATTTTCAGCATTAAGTGCTCACTTTTTCTGCCTTATCCAACTGCAACTGAAGTTGCTATTGAAAATATGAACACATTATTGTTCCAAATCAAGTGATAGAAAATAAGTTAAATGCAGATAAATTAGCCCGAGAGAAGACTTAGTTTTGGTGATGCTGAACAACAAGAAAAGCACGGAAATGTGTGTCACCTCTGGATGCCATCTTTGTTTGACGGAATGAAGTCACATGGGGAAATTGGATAAAATCCTCTGCACTGGACTGAATACTTGTGGTTCTGGCAGGATAAAGGAGTCTTTGAGCATGCTGGAAACGTCTTCAGAAGAGTGATAAGTTGTGAGAAATTACCTGCCAGTTCCTCACATTTTGGCATGAATGTATTTTTGAGAAAACAGGGGCTTATGTCTTTGACTTGAAAATAGGGATTTTTGACCAAAAATCCCAGGAACTGAAACTATCCTGAAAGTGTAATGCACCCTGGGCAGGGACTTTTTGCGGCTATAAGACCTACGGCCAAGGAACTAAATTTAGATCTTGGCGGCTCTGATGGAAACACAAAGTTTTTGAGTTCCTCAAAAGGTTTTTGGTCTTCCGGGAAAGTTCCTACTGTGAAAATGGCCTAAAATATAAAAATGATGATGTTATGAGAGGACAGAATAACTTTATGGATACCTCTGTCTAATTTAAGGATATATACGTCTGCAGCAGTGTTATTCTCCCCGCTCAGAGACAGTTTCCTTCTGTGATGATTTCCTGATTGCCACAAATGACAGTGCTCCAACACAGAGCAGAGCATTTAAAAAGAAAAGGAATAATGATGAGAAATGATGTGATAAGTCATGACCGACACAAGACTCTACAACATCCACAGATGATGTTTTCCTCTACAGTGAATCCTCCCATTTCTTAACAGCAGGTGTGCTGTTCCCCTCTGACTACAAAATTACCAGAGGTCATGTTGCTTGCCTTGTACACTCGTGGCCTCCTACTATGACTGTGCTTTGCACCATGCACCATTGATGCACCCAAATAAGCTCCTCAGTGTCACCTACCTGCCTCACATGTCTTTGAAGTGTGGGAAGAAGCAGAAAAGGCAGAGACTTGGATTTAAACCATGACCTGAGGTGATGTTAACCACTGAGCCTGTGCTTTGAGGGAACCAAAATCTTGCTCCAAACCACAATCTCTAGCTACACACTGAAAGCATGAATATAGTGATGGAGAGAAAATGGAGGGTCATGTCTTGGTTTCCATCTAATTCTCAAGCAAATTTCAAGCAAATGTTTGAAATTTCGTGAAACATTTTGGTGGTTTGGAGTGAATAAACCAGGCTATACAAAGTGTTGTGTACCTAATTAGTACATAAAAGATCACAGTAGCACTGTATTTCCATTTCCTCTAAAAAAAATAAATAAATAAAGGCGGAATTTTTAAGAATGGTGGGAAGGAGAAAGGAACCTTGAGCTAAAACAGCTGTGCTGTCTCTGTCTCCCCTGTAAAGTCCCACCCAGCTATCCCAACCTCACGCCTTGTTATTTGCTTAATTGTACTTACATATTTAATGTATGTAACTTATCTTATGTAATTATGTGATAAACCTTTTGCTAGACTTTAACCAAGTAGTTTTGACGTCTACGTTTCAACAGAACTTAACATCCATTTCATGGTTTTAACTATGTATCGTAATTAATTTCATGTACGTACTACTTTTTTGTCATGTTGTTGGGTAAGGTGCTGTCAGCAACAGAAATTATTATGCTTATTATTATGCTTATTATGCACTTCTGTAATAGACAGTAGAAGAAGTAGAAGTTGTGAATTGGAAACCAAACCTGTTGTTTGCCAATCACCAATAAATCTTACAGAAGAAAAAGAAACATGACCAGTCACTGTGGACATCTATGGGAGAACATCGGAAAAAATCTGGGAATTTAGTGGGGAATATCCAGGAAGGGGCTGACCGCGGACAGAGTTTATTCTCTTGGAGCAGTCATGTGAGTGAGATGTTCACTACCGGTGGCATCTGTGAACAGTCACTCCGAGTGCAAGAGCTCAAACAAATGTAGAGCGGCAAAGTGCACTCTGGGCAAATGTAGAGCAGCAAAGTGCACTCTGGGCAACCGCTGAGGACACCGGACTGACTGAGGCGTATCAAGCATGGGTTGTTTTGGTTCATTCAAAGAGGTCAATTTTTTGTCTCTAGTTAACTTGGATTAATTGTTCATGGGTGATGTGGTGTGTTTATAGGTCAGCTAACATAACATTAGAGAGGCAGTATATTTAGCTAATTTATTTGAGATGTAGCCAAACGTTATAGTTTAAAAAACGCATGCACAAGTTTCAACCTATTAGGAAAAACATTTTCTAGCTCCCAGTTAAGGGTAAGTTCACCAAACATTTGAACTCAGTCGTTGTCTTCTCTCCTTCATGCCAACTGAAATTCAAGTGAATTTTTGTAGATGGCAAAATATTTCTGGAACGTTATTTGAAAACAAGTCCCCATCTACTTCACTTGTTTGGAAGAATGCTGCAGCACTGTTTTGCTGTAAAACTCCGGTTATGTTTTGTTATCTGCAACACTTCATCTGGCTTTCCATCAACATGGCGGTGAGTAGATAATGACTGAATTATTTATTTTATTTTTGAGTCTCCTTTAAGCCCATTAACTCATTCCAAAAAAAAAAAAAAAACTTTTTGTGAAATTGTGAACTTCTTTCGATCCACCTTTTCTAGTACGAAGCCTCTGTCTTCTCAGAGAGACACACACATGTTAACAAACCAGAAACATCTGTTAATAGACGAGCCTCCGATGGGAGCATTGTGTGTTTTTCCCTCCCTTTCTCTCTTCCTTCTCGCTGCGTTCTATCCGACATTCCAGCACAGCTTTGCCGAGCTCAGTCACTCGTTGTGATGGGAAGGGAGGCATAGTGGGAGAGGATCAAAGAGCTAAACGAGGGGCTAAAGATACTGAAGCAGATTAGCGGCACTTCCCACAATGCCGACAGCTGCTCATAACCGCGCTGGGCCTAAAGGTAGCTGCCGTCTGCTGCCCATAATACAATAGGAGAGGGAGGATCAGCGCGCGCACTGAAAACATGTGTTATCATCACAAAGGGATTGTCAGCTTCAAACGCCTTACATCCCTCTGCCATCCCTCAGGATCAAACAGGCTGTTGGCTGGCAGTTATCACAGAGCTCTCTTCTAGTCTAGTCACATCCCTATTCTCCACTCTTCACTCTCCTTCCCTCGCTTTCTCCTCTCTTTTCGCCCCCTCTTTCTCTTTTCCTTTCTCTTCCTCAGCAGGGCCTAATCTCAGCCACCGTTATCCTCAAAGCCATCGTCGCTCATAATGCGCTCCTGACATCGCTGACGGACAAATAATCTTGACAATCGCTTTTGTCTGGAGTTTGTCTTCCCCCCCCCTTTCAAAATTATCAACAACACAGGATCTTATTGTGGAGCTCTCGATATATCTCAAAGCAATACATTGTTTGGCTGAATCCTCTGACAACCTCAGAGCCATACTCAGCATCATAAAGAGAGAAATGTCAGAAAAAGATAGGGGAGTGCTTTGTTCTTTATTGTAATAGATGAACTCTCTAACTCAATCCACAGCGTCCTAAACAGGCTGTAGCTGAATGCATGCCTGATATGAATGTGTCATATTATGAGGCAACAATTACAAGAATTAGATGACAATTGTCCTGGACAAAAACAAAACAAAAAAAAGTCGGTAATCACATTCCTTCACTCATGAGATCTTTCTCTGCAGAGTTTTTTTTTTTGCCATTTCCTCAGTCGTCAGTGGAGATTTCCCAAGTCACACATGGTCTTACACAAATATACACACATAAAAATGAAGAAAGAGAAACAATAGAAATGTTATTTAGCTCAAATCATCTTTAATTGTATTATTTTCACCTAACTGGGTGACACTTAGATGAAGAAATTCCTCAGAAGACTGCACAGTGCATAACCGCACTTCATCAGCTGAGGGACAGAAAATAATTATTGATCCAACACTTTATCTTTATTTAAACCATGTTATATCTTATTAATTGAAGTCTTTTTAAACCATTTTTATTGCACTTTTAACTCACGTTATCATGCCTATATAGACACATGGTAAGACTTGAGGGATAGAAGCGTTTATAGCAGCCGGATTTGTCACTGATGCTGTGGTGAATAAACAAAGTCCCATGTGCATCCATGCTGAATACACACAACTACATACAGCACAGTGAACACATGCAGCATATGTCCGCGTATTTACAGTTAATGCTGTTATTGGTATTATTTCCCCAAGAGAAATCTTTAGGATTTTGAGTGATTACATACATCCATTTGGAATTTGTGAGAGTGTATTGCAGCAAAAGAAAACACATCGTGGTTTTAAAATGCTCTTAGAAAAGATCAGTGCAGATGCAAACATGTTTGTTTTTTTGTGTCTTGCAATTTTAAGTTTAATTTCTTTTTCAATTTTCATTTCCACTGTTTGGTCATCGTCCCAAAGGTCCATCATGTCTGACTCCTGGCAAATGGTAAAGGTACTAAGATGCCTGGAAAAAGTCAAAAACAATCATTTCAGGACAATTATTTTTAAATGTTTAAACATGTTAACTTCTACAATTAGTACTTAGTGATCAATATAAGTAATTATTGTGCTTTTAATCAAATAGTTGGAACAGTTAATCCAAATGTTGAATTCTGACCTGAAATTAGAGCTATAAATTAAACAACACTTTCTACTTCACTGAATTCATTATTCAAAGAAACACAATAAAACCAATTTAGCTGAATTCCTCTCCTTTATTAAATAGATACTGATCAGGTATAGATTTAGATAGAATGGGTGTAATAAAGATAGAAAGACAATTTTTAGGTGGAGCTAATAGGTTGTGTGTAATGTGCTGCAGCTGAATATCAGAAAGATTCCCTGATGTTATGTACATTACACAAGATGAATAGTTGAGATGTATACTTACTCTACTTCAATCTGAAGTAAAAAATCTGAAGACTGAAATTTGTCAGTTTTAGTTAAAATGTTAACTACTGTGTTATCCGTTTTTTGGCAAACCACATCCTGCCTTCACTCAATGTATAATGCTGGAACTGGATCATCTGTGGAAGACAGAAGCGAGGAGAAGAGAGTGAAAAGTGACGGTCCGCAGAGTTGTATCAGTGCCTGGACTTCCCTTTTTCTCCAGTAGATGCCAGCAGTGAACCATTTAAAACGCTGCCATTTCTCTCTCCCTATAATACGCGGGTACTCTGCATGTAACTGCTCTGGAGTTGGAGATGGTACAGATGGCTGGCCTAAACGCAACACTTATCCAGACATTTCACTGTTCGCAGAATGATATCAAAGTCAACTCAAAATGGAGGCTGTGCCATCAACTTGAAACAAATTCTAACACTTCCAACAAAATTGTATTGTGAGTAAAGTCGCCGCGGATTTGGTCAGCGTTCAGCACAGATGTCCCCCCTGTGTGTGTTTGCGTTAAATAAAAACTAGTGCCTCACATCCTCTTAAAAATTTCAGCTGTGGATTTTCAGGGGATAAATGCTCACAATTATAATGTTTTAATCCAGATTGGATTCAGACACATTTATTTATTTCAGAGCGTGAGAGTTTAAATCGTGCATCAGAAAGAAAAAAAAGAGAGAATAAACCACAGTGCCAGAACAAAAAACAAGTGCTCTAAATTATGTGAAATATGGGAGAATAACTGAAACAGCAACATGGAGTTGATTTAGTTTTCTAGGCGCTAAAGAAATGTCAAACTGGTAAACATTCAGATAATTCTGTACATAAATTCCTTTCAAAAATGGAGCACTTTTTCCTCTCATTTTTTTCCTGCCCTTTGTCTTCATCTTGACACAGGCTGCAGTCACGCAAGCTCTGATCAAAGTCGTCAAATTTCCCACATGAGCTCACAGACCCGCTGTCATTTTAATATTATAGTAGAACTGTCACATCGCATTAATAAGTGTAAATTAAAGACTACTAATTTATCCCTCAATATTGTGTCCTTTGCATCCTAAAAAAGTGTGTGTGTGAGGGGAGAAAATACGTCTTTGTAAAAGTGATATTATATTTCTCAATGACAACTTTATTTTTTTCACCCTCTTCCAGCCTGAATGCCCGCTTTCTCAGTGTCTTTCTCTGCTTTGCTGTTTACTCGGATCCATTAGTTCCCATTAGTTTCTCATCTCGTGTACAAATTTTGGGAATAAATAGCTGTGAAAACACTCGCTGTACCTGCTGCTCACTCACATCCAGCTTTTCACAAAACATGTTTGCAGCTAGTTTCAGAAGTAATACTTGCTCTGAATGTGTTTTTGTGTATAAGGTTGTCTGTGTGAGTGTGTGTGACCACTGTTTGAGCTCCAACAATAGGTTATCTGTGCCTATTTCTGGAGGGCGGGGCCCGAGAGACCTGGCCTCCCCGCGTGATTGGCTGGCTCGCCACTGTGAGAAGTTTACTTTGGAGGGTGCTCTATGCTGGATTTTTTCGCTTCCAATTAAATGTGGAATGCAGCACTCTCGAAGGCCATTTGAAGTGTGTTGTGTTTGTGTGTGTGTGTGTGTGTGTGTTTGTGTTTGTTTGTCTCCATACCCTCCTCTTTTGATTTCCACACACAGAGGTCTTTGAGCAAAGACGAGACAACCTCCTGAGCAGGTAAGATGGGACCTGAAACCTTCTCGGTTATTTTACCACGCCGTCCTCCATGTCAGTTCGATTCCATCTGCGTTTGCCGTCATGACCTTAACAGGAAACGAGGAGGCTACAAACACAAAAAGCAAATAATTTCTTGCGATGTCAAAATCTCTTCTCATCCGTAGAGGAATAACACTTTCCATAAATGTGTGTGTGTGTTCTCTGTGAGTCATAAAAGACTTCTGGCTCCTTGTTTACTGTTTGTCAGAGGTGTCTTTTGTCTGGATGTGATTAGTGCCAGCCTCTTCCTCTTCCTTGCATGCACAGGAGAAGATGTGGCCTGCTTTCAAAGAGCCCGTTTGGACAGAAGACTATTGTCGTGGGCGGCGAGCGTAAGAAAAAAGATGTCACCGATTGCTCCAACGTTCCTTTTCAAGAGAACTTGTGCACCGTGCAAACACAGAAAAACACAAATATTAGCACCCGGACTCAAATGTGAAAAGGGAGGTGGAAATAAAAGAGAATTTGAACTTAATGAACATGCATTAGTGGCATAGAAGTGCTTTCATCAGACTCCTTTTCAAACGTGTTTTCACATCCCCTCAGATGCAACATCACAGCACCAGTGAATCTGACAGAGAGGAGAGAAAGTCTTTATTTAGACTCAAATGGGTCTCATCTGAAATAATGAATATGTCCTTGAGAAAAACAAAGAGCCCCACAAAACGGGCTACTCTTCTACAGAAGCAACGGAGATGGCAGATAATTGTTTTCAAGTCTGGCACTGCTCTGTAAATGAGTTTGTTCTGTTCTGCGGGCGGCTAACTGTGTCTTTCCTTCCTTTCATTTCTGTCTTTTTCACACACACACACGCTTTTGATTTTCTTCTCTTTGCCTTTGTTTTCTTGTTATCTGGCCTCCATATTTACCCTCTCCTTGGCTCCCTCAACGCCCTCTCTTTCACTTTCTCTCTTTCAATCTTTCTCCCTCTCTTTTCTCTCAGTTCCACATTCTTTGCCACAACAGGCTTTTTACATCTTTGCTTTACTCATTTTTCCCTTTCTTTGTTTTGTTTGCTCACTGGGTGCTAACAACAAAAAGAATTCTCTATTTTGCTGTACGTTGTTAACAGCAAATAGTTTACCTTGACTTCAGCAGCCTCACCCTGCCGTATTCTCCTCAAACTGTTATTAGTGCTCCTCAACAATTTGAGCTTCATCTGAAACACTGATGAGTTCTGCTCCAAGCCCTTGTGGACTACCAAATTTTCTTCGACTGATTGGCTGTGAAAGTTATTTGTTCTGTGGGAGTCAAAAGGAAGTAATGAGTAAGAAGTGTCCTCTGGGCAATAATAACTTGTTATACAATCACAAAATGGCTGTCTGAGCAGGTACAGGAACATAAGGTGTGCATATGTGTCAGTATTTACAATCCTGGGAATGAGACTCAGCAATCCACTATCTTTCTCCAAAATCATCTTCTCTAACTAAATAATCAAAATTGATGTGATTGCAGATGCTCAAAATAATCATGATTCAAATAGTGGGTCAAAAGGGGAAAGCCAAAGCGCCCTGACAACAGGTGCAGCGTATGGTTTCTCAATAACTATCAATAGTTAATATCAGCTGGGTTGAGGACTTCTGAATTGACACCTGAACCACAGTTCACAGAAGCCTGTGCTCTGCCCACTGATAGTTCCCTCCCATTTCCGGCTTGTTGTATACTGACGCTTTGTGAAGCGGCTGACCTGACTGTTAATCCATAAGCATCAGACCAGTTGGTAATGAGACTCAAAAATCTACTTTTTTACAAAATTTACAGAATTATTTATTGAGAATAAATAATAGAGATTTTTGCAGCTGTACCTGTTGTTAGACCACGTTCAGCAATAACTCATAAATGTAATTAATCAACGTAAAACCATTAAGTTAACTGCACTAGCCTACCCCAGCTATATCAAGTTAAACCAGGAGCCATTTTGTTTCGTAATTTTGGAGCGCAATTTCAAGCTCAAAGGTAACATGCAAATGGACATGACAGATGCGAGCTAAGACCAAAACGTGTCTGTGTGAGTTGTAAATGTCTAAACCTAAGCCAATACTCTGCGACCATACAGACAAAAGTAGAAAACATTTGGTCTTCAGGAAAACTGCCAGGTTTTGAGATCAGAGAATAACACATTACTAGCTAGCTGCAATTAGCATTGGCAAAGTCACTACCTTGGTTGTTTGTGTTCAATGAATATGAAGCAAAACCTCAAATTTTGCAGCGAAATTTGTACCAAGTCAGAAATTGAGCACACCTTTCAGAAGGCAAAGGCATTGGAGGCTTGTGGTTCTTAATGACCACGAAAAGATCTCCCTGCCTGAAATATCTAATGTCAAATAATCTTAACTGTCCCTTCAATTTCAAAATAGAATCCCTGTAGAGAGAAATCTGTACTTCCTTCCTTCCGTCTTTCCTTCCTTTTCTATTTTCCTTCTTGTTCTCTGGGGTTTTTCTATTCCCAGGGTTCCACTCTAGGGAGCCCACAGTCCCCTGAGAACCCTACTGAGCCCTCTCTAGCTTGGTAATAATGGCTTTCCAACGTTGCCTATTTAGACTGCAAGTTTCCATTAAATCTCACTGTGTCATTACAGTTCATATTCTTAATTATGCAGCAAATGTCCCCAAGGGAATATCATGGAGGCCACTACTCCACAATCTGTCCATATGGCACTTAATTAAAAGTTTTCTTAAGAATAAATTGCATTCAATTCAATTAAAACTGTAATGTCATACCAAAATAATGGGCAAAGCCTCCCACAACGTGCAGCTCAGAACACACACAAAAAAATCTTTTCTGTTTTTTTTTTTTTTTTTTGCAATGTTTGCAATGGGAAAAGTGCATATCTCCCTTCCAAAAAAGCCCCCTAGTAGAAAAATATGCAAAAAGCAAATATCACCAAAGCCTCCTACATGCCACCGAGCCCCAGGCAACAACCGCGCTTGAACACTCGAGCTATTTCTAGATTCCACTCTTGGAATTCACACCATGACAAATGAACCATTGGAGTTTGGAATTCCTATTTATCTGCTGCGCACAGAGGCACTTGATTTGGGTGTGAAGAATAAAGGAATTATACGGACAAAAAACCAGACGACTTAAAGGATAAATGATAAAAAATAAATAAATAGATTGTGTGTGTGTTTTTTTCCTCTGGAGCCAGAGTTGTTTGTTCATCTGATTGAGGGCGTTTGGGTGGGCGTGTCCTTATCATCTGGATGCTCTGATCTCACCAAAGCAAGACAATTTCAAATGAGCAGCATCTGATATTAAACATCCCCTGCCACAGATGCACTTCCACCGAGCCCTGCAGGATTATTTCCAAGAAAAGACATTTCCTTTTGAACAATAAATGTATTTCTGCTTTTTCTTTTTTTTCACCCAGCTTGATGCCACAGTGAGTTCAGATCTGCAATGAGCTCCGACACACACCTCAAATAATTATGCTTTTGCTTCAGCCAGCAACTTTTCTAACCTTCCGCCCGCAGCTTCAAGTGCCATCTCGCAGACGACGAGCATTGATTAGTAGATCGGGAAACAGGGAAAAGAAAAGTCCATTTGGTAAAGTAGGCTGCTGTTCCCTGCGCCCCATCTGTTGGGTGTGAGATGCTGACTTCATCTGTTGACGACGCGACGGTGGCTAGGGAACCAGGGATGAGTTGATTTCCCTCTTTCGCTGGTTGAGCAGTGAAGGGCCCTAAAGCGTAAACAAAGTGTTTTTCTTGTTCTAAACACAGAGTCTTGGCTCAGCTCTGGCTTGGACTTGGCTGCTACGTGGGCGTGTGTGTGCGTATGTGTGTGTGACTGTGCTGCTCACTCAACCTCACTCTAAAGGCCTGTGTGGTGCCCTCAACACAAACACCCCCCAACCAGCACCCTACAGGTGATTAGCTCACGCAAGCACAGATAAAACTTCCACACCTACACATCGACAACCACGCCCAGGCATATCTCTCAACCCCACACACACACACACACACACACACACACACACACACACACACACACACACACACACACACACACACACACACACACACACACACACACACACACACACACACACACCATGCCACGTCTGACTAATCACGCCAATGAATGTCAACACATTGAAAGATACCTCTGAATGGAAATTAGCTTAAAAAGACTGGAAGGTTGAGGGTCAGATCATTCTGTTCCAATCACTACATGCTGGTATTTTTCATTTGCTGCCTACACACTAATAGTCTGACTCACAGGGAAGAACACTGGGTTTTGAAATCAATCATACAATCACGTCTATCCACAGTTTAGGTACATAAAAACATCATTAGGACCATGCACTCTGATATTACAAGGAAGAGAGGCTATTACAGCAGGTGCCGAGGTGGCAGATGATAGATTGTTGGAGTTATGTGGCCTTGACCTCCCGTCTGCCCCCTGGAAACGGGGGGGGGGGGTTAAAAGAGATACCTGGGCAAAGCATTTATTTCAAATGGCTGCACATATTTCAGCTGCTAGGGTTATAATTGATTTAACTTGCTGACCAGTGCACCTCAGACAGCCAGCAGATGAAAGAAAAACCACAGGGAGACTGAAAGAGTTTCCATGAGAAACAGAAGAATGACATGGGGAGAGAGAGAACGCACAAATGAATTTGTCCCTCTCCCTGCACAGGAGCCACCATATACAATAACTCACAATGTGGGCTTCAGTGAAAACATTTGCTGTCAACAGCCAGTTTGACCGCACTAAGCCAGTCTAACAGATGTGCACTCACCCAAAGACTTATGCAGCTGCTGCTGCTGCTGCTGCTCCTGTGTGTGTTTTCTCATGTGTAAGCCTGCTTATACGTGTGTATACGGCTATGTTTACCCAAAGTTCAGCGGGGTTTATGGGCATTATGAAGTGCACCTTCATAACTTAAAAATTAAAAAAATAAATAAATAAACAGAAAAACCCCAAATCTGTTCTCGTCAGATTTGATGTTGATTGCACTACCATATGATCACATTCTTGGCTATTGTCCGACTCCCCTGGGCTGATTTGGGTTCAGTTTTGGACCGTGCTCGGTCTGGCCTCCGGATCCTCTCCACCCAGGGAGAAGTATTCAAGTGAGCGGAGGCATCCTGCAGCCCAGTTTAGCCTCTCATTCTGGTTCAGGGCACCTGGGTGGCTGCCCTGACCCCTCCCCAGAGGCCAGGACCGAGCCGGGCTCTGCTACCGCCTGTTTGTTTCAC